>CM053027.1:334685132-335885132 GCA_028564925.1 Lithobates sylvaticus
AACAGTGTAGCTATGTGCAATGTAAAAAAAAAAAAAAAAAGTAACAATTGTATACAAACAGGAAGCTTTTTTTTTATTTTATTCAAGGGGTCATTTTACATTATCATTTTTTAAATCACAGGTTTTACCCAAGTAAAAAAAAAAAACATAACCAAAAACTGGGCACATATGGTGTTGTGTAAATCCCTCCTTTAGTAAACCAGTCCCCATATATATAAAACATATATGAACATAATTACTGGTTTATTACAAATGATGTAACAACAGAATACATCCCAATAATGCCAGAGTAACCAACTATCCTGATAAGGCCCTAGCAATGCATTAACAAATACAAAGATGCATTTATGTATTGCTGTTTGTAAATTAGAGTAAGCCTGGCCATACATTATACAATGTTCTTGTACAATTTTCCTTTAGATTTACCAAAACCATATAAAAATGGGGGCCAAACCTAAACACCTTCAGTTTGTTTGCAATCAGACAGGCCCATGCACTACATTTGAAGGTAAATCTAAAGAAAATTGAATGAGAAAATTATATAATATATGGCCAGCTTAAGAGGATATGTTTAATTGTCTTAAGGAAATGAATGTGCACCAAGTGATCCACCATTCTCTCTATAGCTAATCAGAAGGTCATTTAGCAAAGCCTTTTCTACAACACTGGCAATAGAAACCTGCCCTGATATAAGATTTATTTTATGCAATTCTGCTAGTGCATCTGTGTAAGACTGGCCATACATTATACTATTGTCTTATTTGATTTTTTTTAGATTTACCTTCAACAGCAAGGGCCTGCCTGATTGCATAAAATAATTAAAAGTGTTCAGGTTTGACCTCATATTATATGATTTTGGTAAATCTTAAGAAAGTTGTATAATGTATGGCCTACAATAATAAAATTAGACATTGGGATCCTTAAGCTTAGCCATACAGTATACAATTTCCTTTAGATTTACCTTCAACTATGTAGTGCAAGGGCCTGCCTGATTACATAGGAATTGAAAGTGTTTAGGTTTGACCACATATTATATGGTTTTGGTAAATCTTAAGAAAATTGTATAATCAATGGCCAGCCTATGTAATCAATACAATTTGACACTGGGATCCTTAAGCTGGCCATACATTATACAATTTTCCTATTTAATTTCCTTTAGATTTACCTTGAACTATGTAGTACAAGGGCCTGTCTGATTGCATACAAATTGAAAGTGTTTTAGGTTTGACCTCATATTATACGGTTTTGGTAAATCTTAAAAAAAAAAAAATGTATAATGTATGGCCAGCCTGTAAAGATACAATAATAAAATTAGACATTGGGATCCTTAAGCTGGCCATACATTATACAATTTCCATTAGATTTACCTTTAACTATATTGGGCAAGGGCCTGCCTGATTGCATAGGAATTTAAAGTGTTTAGGTTTGACCTCATATGGTTTTGGTAAATCTTAAGAAAATTGTATAATGTATGGCCAGCCTATGTACAATGGTTTTGATAAATCTTAAGAAAATTGTATAATGTATGGCCAGCCTATGTACATAATACTATTAGAGGCTGGGATCCTTAAGCTGGCCATACATTATACAATTTTCCTATTGAATTTCCTTTAGATGTACCTTCAACTATGTAGTGCAAGGGCCTGCCTGATTACATACAAATTGAAAGTGTTTGACGTCATATTATATGGTTTAGGTAAATTTAAAGGAAAATTGTATGAGAAAATTGTATAATGTATGTCCAGCCTTGCCTCTCTCTCCCTCTCTCTCTCTGCCCTCTCTTCTCTCTCCATCTCTCTCTCTTCTCTATTTTCTCTCTTACTTTCTCACTCTCTCTCTTCCCTCTTCTCTCTCTCTTCTCCCTCTCTCACTTCTCTAGTTCCCCCCTCTCTCTCTCTTTCTATCTCTCTCTCTCTCCCCCCTCTCTCTCTCTCTCTCTCTCTCTCTCTCTCTCTCTCTCTTCACTCTCTCTCTCTCTCTCCCCCCCCCTCTCTCTCTTCTCCTCTCTCTTCTCTCTCTTCCCTCTCTCTCTTCTCTCGCTCTCCTCTCTCATCTCCCCTCTCTCTCTCTCCTCTCTCTCTCTCTCTCTCCCTCTCTCTCTCTCTCCTCTCTCTCTCTCTCCCTCTCTCTCTCTCTCGCTCTCTCTCTCATCTCTCTCTCTCTCTCTCTCCTCTCTCCCTCCCCCCTCTCTCTCTCTCTCTCTCCATATATCTATATTTATCTATCTATCTCACAAGGTGAGAATATTTATTGGGCATACCCTGTAAATACATATCGATGAAAGCAATCCTTTGTGCCTACAAGTGAAAATAGAGACCCCAGTTTGTTTGGCATAATATTGTGTGTATAATATACAGTATATATATATATATATATATATATGGTATATATATATCTATATATATATATATATATATATATATATATATATATATATATATATATATATGGTCTATCTGTCTCTATATCTATATTCATATATATTTTTTTTTTCTCTATATATAGACTTTGTGGGAGATATATTCTGCTCTTTGAAGTTATACATTTACCCTAAGTGCTATTTTTTTAGCTCCAGACTCTGCACTCCCCATAAAATGAAGTTTAGCTAAACATCCTAAGTTTAAGTTTGCACACAATTTAAAAAAAAAAAAAAAAAAAAAAGAGTTGTCCCTCGGATGTTCTTTTTCTTTCTCATTTTGCTTTCATCTTTGCCCATCTCTTCTCATCATCCTCTTGCTATTTTTAGCCTGTAGACTTAGACCTTGGCGCCAGGCCGTTTAAGACCTGTCAAAGTCCTTCATATTTCCCCCATGTCACATGGACCTTTTCCTTCTCTCCCCTTGCAATGCACAGGCAGTAATTTGGATCTGTGAGTATGGTGAGCAAACGCAATTTGCTCTTCTCCATTGCTGTGTTGTCACTGTGACCTCAGTCAGCAGGGCTGCTGGTGTCCTGTCCTGTCCACTTAGACAAATTGCAAGTGATTGATGAAAAATAACAATTCTCACAAGGAGCCAGCCCTCCCCATGCATTCTCCTCCCTCTCCCAAAGCTTGGGACCTGGCTCCATAAACTCTATAGGAAATGAATGGAAATGGCACGAATAGCAGCCCCGAACCCTTTCAGTCCTAGCTGGCAGGGGCACAGATGCTCTCTGCTGGGTTAAAACCAACGTCTTGTCATAATTCTCTTGTATCAGACCCACCAATAAAGCTCCCCCCCCCCCCCCCCCCCCCCCCCCACCAACGATTAACAAATGCAAACATATGAGAAAAAAAAATAGGCTAAGAACATTCCAAGTTCCTGTTGGATGGTAAGGAGCCCAGTTTGGGGGGATCATGTTACTTTTTGATCAATTCCCAAGGCTTGGATTGTACGTGTAATTTGCGATTGTAGATGACACAATCCTTATTGGCATTTTAATAAAGTCAGATCTGGGTGAATAAAGCCAGCTTATTGCAGTGACTACAAAACCAGGCTGGAGTTGATTAGACTGCATCCATCTTTGTAAGAGCAAAACATATGACCTGTTTGCCTACAGACTGAGCTCTGCCATCACAGCAACGTGGACCAGCAAATCATGTCTTTTGTTCCCTAATTTATCACAGGAGATCGCTACTTTACTTTTATTTTCTTCAATAAAGGATGCATTAAGCTCCAGTCAGTTTACTCAATTACTGATATATATATATGTTGCTATTTAAAAGTCCACTTTCAGGCAGGCTTACTAAAGAGATCATTTTAGGCTGGTCCTGGAAAATTCGTGATTGCTCCATTCACATCTAAAAATTGATTTGATTTAACATGAGTGGGTGTTTAAAACGGAGATTGCTAAACCAGCCTAAAATGTTTACTATTTTCAACAAGAACTATAGCACTGTTAGTAAGTAGTAGACAATCCCAGCACTTACTGGAACATTTACATGCAAGTCTTTTTTATTTTATTTATTTTTTTGCCACAGATGAGCAAGTATGCTTTTCTATGTTTCCAAGCTGGTATTTCATGCCCATATTTGTGGAGGTTCCCTTTAATGACTCTGATGTAGATTTACTAAAGGTGTGCTCTCATTTGTATTCGTTTAGTAAATTTGGGAAGCTGTGTTCACCTAAATAGCCAATAATGTGCAAGAGATATTTAAAAAGAAAAGGAATTCTGCTGGAGCATGAGTAGTAACGGAGGTTACTAGGCCACCTTAACATTTATTCTTATTTAAAGTAGAACTGTTAGTAAGTACACATTTCCAGCACTTACTAGAACATTTACATGCAAGTCTTTTTTTTTTTTTTGTCACAGATGAGAAAGTTTGCTGTTCCATGTTTTCAAGCTTTTATTTCATGCCATTATTTGTAGAGGTTCCCTTTAATGACTCTGGTGTGGATTTACTAAAGGTGTTCTCTCATTTGCATTAGTTTAGTAATTTTGGGAAGAGGCGATCACTTTATAGCCAATAATGTGCAAGAGAGGTTTAAAAAAAAAAGAGGATTTTGCTTGAGCGTGTATATGAAACGGAGGTTACTAGCCAACCATAAAATGTTTCCTATTTAAAGGAGAACTGTTAGTAAGTACACATTTCCAGCACCTACTGGAACATTTACATGCAAGTCTTATATTTTTATTTTATTTTTGTCACAGATGAGCAAGTTTGCTGTTCCATGTTTTCAAGCTGATATGTCATGCTCTTATTTGTAGAGGTTCCCTTTAATGACTCTGATGTGGATTTACTAAAGGTGTGCTCTCATTTGCATTCGTGTAGTAAATTTTGGAAGCAGCGTTGGCTTTAAATAGTCAATAATTGAACATGAGTGCGTTTGAAACAGAGATTGCTAGGCCACGCTAAAAGTTTCTTATTTAAAGTAGAACTATTGCACCGTTAGTAAGTACACAATTCCAGCACTTACTCACTGGAACATCTACCTGTAGGTCTTTTTTGTTGTCACAGATGAGCAAATTTGCTGTTCCATGTTTTCAAGCTGGTATGTTTCATATTTGTAGAGGCTCCCTTTAATGTCTCTGAGGTGGGTTTATTAAAGCAGTTACCTCATTTGTATTAGTTTAGTACATTCGGGAAGCTGTGTTCACGTTGGATAGCCAATAATGAGAAGAGATAGTAAAGAGATAGTAACAAAAAAAGAAAGGAAAAAAAGGGAATTGTACTTGTACATGTTGGGATGACTGAACACAGCTACATTTCCTGTGAACAGTTTCTACCTATTTAGTAGGTTTTTTAAAGGAGTTCCCTCATCTGTATTAGTTTAGTACTTTTGGGAAGCTGTGTTCACTTTGGATAGCCAATAATGGGAAAGAGATAGTAAAGAGATAGTAAAAAAAAAAGAAAAAAAAAAGGGAATTGTACTTGTACATGTTTGGATGACTGAACACAGCTACATTTCCTGCGAACAGTTTCTACCTATTTAGTAAATCAGCCCCAACATATGGTTTGTGGTGAACTACCGAGATAAAATCAATTAACCACATATACCCTCTGTTGTTTTCGATAAGTGTGAATAGACAGAGGAACCTGCTTTGAGGAGCTGTAAAACACAATGGGGGTTGAATTACTAAAGAAATAGAGACTATTAACCTAATGTACACGATGGAAAGTAAATGTTAGTAGAAAATAAAAAAAAGGAAACCTGTGTTCACTTTTCAATGTTCAATAGGGTTGATTTACTAAAGGAATAGAGTTCATATAGCAAAGTAAAAATGTTCACATATATATATATATATATATATATATATATATATATATATATATATATATATATATATATATATATATATATATATATATATATATATATATATATATATATATATATATAAGATGTCCGCTGTGAATACCCAATCACATTGAGAGGAAATAAAACATGGTTTTTATTAGCACATGAAAGTAGAAACAGCTTCATCGTATTAATTTTGCAAAAACATAACATTCATTTTGCTAGGTGTATAACTTCCTAAGTAAACAATCCTCTTAAAGTAGGAATTTCCTGCATTTATAATGATCAAACATGGTTCTTCACATGTCTACAAACTATACATAGAAATAAGGGTTGATTTACTAAAACTGGAGAGTGTAAAATCTAGTGCAGCTGAGCGTGGTAGCCAATCACCTTCAGCTTGTTCAATTAAGCTTTGCCAATAAAAAAATAACAAAATTGATTTCTGCACCAGATTTTGCACTGCACCAGATTTTGCACTTTCAAGTTTTAGTAAATAAGCCCCAATGCTTGTTATATTAAGCATCAAATGTAAAAATGAAAAAGTCTCAGACACCACTAAAAAATACATTGGCTATAGATGCCCTTGAAGTAGCTGCTCAGTTCTCCAGTCTCACATGGGTTAAGTAGGGGCTGTGCCTGCAGTTGCCCCTGTTCTCTATGTGTAGATAGAACGTTTAGCGGCTGATAAGGACAGACAGACTGTAGATCACCCCCCTGCAGGCGTGAGACTTGTTCCTCTCCTGGGGAGACTTGTACATATCCAAACTTGTAAAATAAACACAGATATCACAGCTTATCCCCAGGGTGGCTGCAAGGCCAGGTAAATAATGCTCCATGTGCTGACCAGCAGGAGAAGTCTGCATACAACAGGTGGATTACAATCTGATCACCTGCATCTGTGTTGTCGCCATCCCCAATGTGGCAGGACACATACAACAATTACTATGGGAGTTGGGGATGAGTAGCACGGGAGATAAAAGGGGTCAGCAAGTGTCATTCTCCATTTTTTTGGGAGGAATCAAGACTTATAGCTTCTTTGCCTCTTCACCTCTGGATATTCTGCTTTCTTAAATCTTTCTGTCTCCTTCCAAATCCAGGTTAATGACACAACTATGACTACACACCGATTATAGAGATGTGGATTCATTTTGTTCACATCCCTGCAGACACCCCTTCAGGTTTCAGAGTGGTTACCAGCAAACTCAGCACACCTAAAAAGTCGTATTTATTTTTTTTAATCAAAAATTGTCACAAAATTATTAACATAAAAAAATGTAACCTAAAAAAGCAAGATACTTAAGATGAGGACATCATTTGGAGAAAGATTTTAATTGAAAAATAAGTGCAGGTAAAAAAATTGCACGAGTTGAAGATATTATAAGTGCACAAGAAGGAAGCTAGACAATTTTATTTCCACCGGAGAATGCAAAAGACTAAAAACAATTATAATGATTTTTGTTATTAAAATACAGGCATATGAAAGCAATAATAATAAAAAAATAATAACATAAATAATAGCAACAACAGTAATAATAGTAATAACAACTGCACACAAAATAATAAATAATAATAACTATAATATTATTATTATTATTAATAATAATAATAATAATAATAATAATTATCATTATTATTATTTTACTAGACACAGCATATTTGAGTTTTTTTTCCTTCAACTATGTTTCCTAAAAGGCTTCAGGAAAAAAAAAATGTCTAAACTATATAATTCGCAGTGGTTATCAGAACTGTACATTATAGAACCATGCAATCCTTGTTGGCACGATCAGGGAGTCTTCCCAATAGTGAGAGCTAGGGGAATCCTTCCTATGCAGTCGTATCCTTGGTGTTGGTGTTCCGCTGGTCTGGTCAGAGGAGGGCGCTATCAGTGAACCGAATCAGGTCAGTCCCGAAGACCAGGATCCTCATGGTCACTTTCATCCAGAACGAAACTCAACGATTCAATTAAATACATCAATTTATTTCCCAATGCCATTTGCCTTAGATTTACTATGCAGTATGTTCTCGTTTGTAGACAGTACTCTTTTCAGTTTGTTGTGTTATTACTTGCTAAATAAATAAATAAAATAAAATAAATAAATGTATGTTTTCGTTACAACAGTTACCTATAACTGTCTATTTATCTTTAACAATACGTCATTTTTTTTTCCTTTATTTTTAACGTCTTATCACAAGTTTTAGACAGTTAAAGATAAAAAAAAAAAAGCTATTCCCCAACAACTCCAGTTTCTGGACAATAACAACACGCAGACAGAGACACAAACGTTCTGAAGTTTATCCAGAGCTTCACAACTTATAAACAGATTTGCCGACTATCAGCGAAGTTTCAAAGAGAAATGAACACAAGATGAAAAACGTGCTTTATATCAGGGAACGGTTGGTGTACTGAGCTATAGATAGAGAGATAAGGAGAGAGAGAGAGAGAGAGGAGAGAGAGAGAGAGGAGAGAGAGAGAGAGAGAGTCTATAGATTATAGACTGGTAGGCAGACTGATAGAGAGATAGACAGACAGATAGTAGATAGATAGATAGATAGATAGATAGATAGATAGATAGATAACTATCAAGAAGGATTGCTGTACTAAGCTATATATCTAGAGGGATGGTATAGGAAGGAAGGAAAGAAAGAAAGAGAAAGAAAAAAAAAGATTAAAGAAAGAAAGAAAGAAATAGATTATAGACTGGTAGGCAGACTGATAGATAGATAGAGAGACAGATAGATAGATAGAAAGATAGATAGATAGATAACTATCAAAAAGGATTGCTGTACTAAGCTATAGATCTAGAGTGAAGGTATAGGAAGGAATGAATGAAAGAAAGAAAAAAAGAAAGAAAGGAAATAGATTATAGACGGGTAGGCAGACTGATAGAGAGATAGATAGATAGATAGATAGATAGATAGATAGATAGATAGATAGATAGATAGATAGCTAGATAGATAGATAGATAACTATCAAGAAGTATTGCTGCACTACGCTATAGATCTAGAGTGATTGTATAGGAAGGAAAGGAAGAAATAATAGACGGACCGGCAGACTGATAGATAGATAGATAGATAGATAGATAGATAGATAGATAGATAGATAGATAGATAGATAGATTAATATCAGTAAGGATTGCTGTACTAAGCTTTAGATCCCGAGTGATGGTAGGAAGGAAAGAAGAAAGAAAGAAAGAAAGGAAGGAAGGAAAAAAAGAAAATAGATTATAGACAGGCTAAAACTGATAGGTAGATAGATAGATAGATAGATAGATTACTATCAAGAAAGATTGTTGTACTAAGCTAGAGTGATGGTAGAAGAAAAGAAAGAAAGAAAGAAAGAAAATGGATAATAGATGGACAGGCAGACTGATAGATAGATGGATAGATAGATAGATAGATAGATAGATAGATAGATAGATAGATAGATAGATAGATAGATAGATAGCAAGAAGGATTGTTGTACTAATCTTTAGATCTAGAGGGAAAGAAAGAAGGAAATAATTGATAGACTGGGGAAGGCAGATAGTTAGAAAGAGAGAAATAAAGAAAGAATAGATTATAGACGGGTAGATAGATAGAAAGAAAGAAAGAATAGATTATAGACGGGTAGATAGATAGAAAGAAAGAAAGAATAGATTATAGACGGGTATATAAATAGATCGATAGAAAGAAAGAAAGAGAAAAAGAAAGAAAGAAAGAAAGAAAGAATAGATTATAGACGGGTAGATAAATAGATCGATAGAAAGAAAGAAAGAAGAAAAAGAAAGAAAGAAAGAAGGAAAGAATAGATTATAGACGGGTAGGTAGATAAATAGATAGAAAGAAAGAAATAATAGATTATAGACAGGAAGGCAGATAGAAAGAAAGAGTTGATGGACATAGATGGATAGACAGAACGCCACCCCAATAGAATATCGATAGATAATAATAGATAGATGGTTTAATAAGATAAAAGTGATGGAGCAATGAGGCAGAGGTGTACCTGTGTCTCCAATGTACAGCTGTCATACATGTACTCAGCTGACATTGAGGATGTATTGTGTGTCTCCCATCCCCATAGGCCATGAATAAATAGTTGGGATCAGTAAGGAGCTCCCCGGATCCCAGCAGACATGGGCCGCATTGCTGTCTGCAGGAAGCCATAAAAGCATTGCCTGATGTGGAATGACTTTGTACGGGACAAGATGCAATCACAGATAGGAGTGTGGGTACCAACTGGTCTGTCAGGTTACAGCACAGGAGGGGGTGGCACTAACACAGTCCTACTGAACCGTATTGCTGGTAAATGATCAGCTGTGACATGTCAGTGTCCTGTGTATGGTTCTATCATACCCATACATGATGGGAGTGAGAATGGCACATTGTACTGCTCTACTCCTGGTGGCAGGCGGTAGAAATTGGTATTTTGCAGCCTCCTCTGAGTACAACCCCCCCCCCCCCTTTCCTCTTTCCCAACCCTCCCTTTTTTTCTTTGATCATTGAGCTCTGACCTTGTTCTCAACAGTCCAGCAGGTTGATTGATTTTCAATTACAAAGTCTTCAGTGACTTGGGACTAAATTAACCCCTTTTCTGTGATTTGGCCATGTCCAGCCTGTTGATAGAGTTGCAGTCATCCATCCATCCATCCATCCATCCTCCCCCTCTGCCTGGGGCAGGCAGTGGATCAAGACACATACAAGTCTACTATCCAGATAAACTATTTATTAAAGAGTGGTCAGCCATCATTCACACCGCAAAGTCATGTCTCCCAGCACAGCCAATAGACAAAGAAAAGTCATTAGCTCTAAAATGGAGAAAAAAAAAAAAAAGAAAGCAAGTCAATGTTGATGGCATGTAAATGACACATAATGCACATAGAATGTAATGTGTTTACACCCGGAGAGTCTAGTCTAAGTGCAGCTTTATTTTGGGTCCTAAGTATAGGCTTCTACACGAAATGTTTATTCCATCTCTTCCTAAAGAACTTAACTTTCTAACATAAGCCTTTCCCATTGTTTAATTCTACTCATTATTATTATTATTTATTAACCCAGTTGGTTGAAACAAGCTCTAGAGATTCATGTTGGCCATACACGCCACCAATCGATGTGCGATCAGACGCAAATAACCGCATCAGTAAACAATTAAATAGTTATTATAGCTTCTCTTCCAATCGATTTAGATTCAATTTACATCAGATTCAATCAAACTGAGTCAATCGGCCAGAGCAAAAAAAAAAAAGATCAACCTCTTTTTGCATCGATTGGCAGAACTGAGATACTTTGCTCATGTATTCAATCATATTTTGATCAATCAGATTATGAGAAGTAAAGGTGATAAGAGAGATGTGAAGGATAACTTGCGATCGTATCTTCCTAATATCATTAAAAAAAAAAAGATTGTTTGGAAAAGAAAGCAATCATTTATCGAAACGCGTATAACCACCATTAAGCTGATGACGAACAAGCAACTTTTTTTTTGCTGCTACAGATCGCTAATTCCAGCGATTTGTTGGAAGCGATTTAATTGATAGTGTGGCTAGTGATTTGCTACAGCATTCGATCGTGCTCTGCTACAGTTCACGCTCCTTCAGTGATTTGCAAGCATAACGATTGCTGCAACATAAAGCATTAGGAGCGATTGCTGCTAGTAATTCTGCCGCCAAGCCGAAACGCTGATTAATGTCAATCGCTGATTGACAAATCGCTTTAAAATGTCACTGCTGGCAATCCCACAGACAATCGTTATGATTTCCTTTGCAACAGATCGCTAAAACCATCACGGCCAAAAAATCGTAAACGTGTCATCAACTTCATGATGACCATTCATGCTTCGATTTAATTAACAGATCGATGTGCGAGTCAATCAAAATGATTGAATGAGGAACTGTTAGGAAACCCATTACGTTCCTTCCAATTGGATCAAACTGAGTTGATTGGCCACCCTATTTTGAAGCCTATTAGAGCCTATGGCTCTACTTAGGTGCATAAAAAAAAACACCCCCGCCGATGTAACTCATGTGCCTGGCATCCTGAAAGGGGCCGGATGCATGAATAGGTGGTGGCTGTGGCGGCCTGTGGATAGATTCATGCTATGCATGAATCTATCTATTAACCATACAGGGGGCGGCACCTGTGCGCCCTTAAAGGACTGCCCCTGGTGGTGGTGGGCCTAATTTAAATCCTTGCCACTGCAGTTGAACAGAATTCAAACTTCTGTTCAACAGCCCTGTTGGTTAAAAGCCGCAGCAGCTGCAGCACTAATCGGTGTATTCTGAGAGCAGGGAAGTTTCACCACTGTCAGAGAACAAAAGTGCAGCAGGGAGGATTCCTCCATCCACCTCGTATGTGTGAATTGGGGAATCAGTTCAGTTTTTTTTGTTCAGTACATGGCCAGCTTTAGTTTACATCCCTGGTGCCCAACATGCTGCCCAAGTGATGTGTGGCCCTCTGCATTCTGTATGGGGAACATTGATTAGGGTAATAGCATTGCTCTCTACTAGTCTCATGTAACATGTTCCTAGTTTTGTATTGTCTTCTGCAGCATATCCCCAGCCACAATGTATCCTTTCCACACTCTCTGACCCTCATTTCCTCTATTAGGTCTGCAGTCTTTGACAGTCCTCTCAAGTATTACATATATTGAACATTATGTGCGGCCCTTTTGGTGATGTCAGGGGCCACATTTGAGGCCCCCTTTAGCTCAAAAGTTGACAACCACTGGTTTACACCTTTGGTTTAAAAAACAAAATACAGCATGCCACATTTTGCACATAAACATGCCACAAATGCATGTAAATGCAACTTAGTTAAAAAAGAAAAGAAAAAAAGACCACATGCACACTGTATTCTCTATGACGCCTTTTCTCCTACAGGAGTCTAGCAGCAGAAACGTGGTAAGAAGCTGCGTTTTTGCATGCAAGTGTCTGGGGTTAGGTGTCCTTTTATTAAAGTGCGGTAAAATACCGCTATTCAGTTCTCAGGCATTCTCAGAGGAGATCGCTCTCCCCTGAGTGCCTGTTTATGATTGTCTGTAGATCGCTTCTCATGTTGAGTTGAGAAGCGATCTACAAACGCCGGGAACTCCTCAGAATTTCTCCTCACACTGTAATCTTGCGAGATGTAGCGGGATTACAGTGTGAGGAGATTTAAAATACAAAAGTTGAACACTAATCACCACACATTATTCCCCAACATATTAATAAAATAATAAAGTTAAATTCCCCCTACACAATATACATTAACCTAATTATTAAAAAACATTGTTTTTATCAATATTTAAATATTATACATGTGCCTATTTAAATGTTAATGGTGTATAGTAAATTAATGTAATCCACATATGTAATGAAGCTATACACCATTCATAAAAATGTAAAATACATTTATAATCATTAAAAAATAATTTTAATAAAGTATACAAGTATAAATATTTATTAATAAATTAAAATAAAATAGTATAATAACTGATAAACCCCTGTATAAGGCCCCTTTCACACTGGGGCGGGAGCGGTGTCGGCGGTAAAGAAGCGCTTTATTTAGCGCTGCTTTACTGTTGTTTTATCAGCGGTTTTCGGCCGCTAGCAGTGCAGTTTTAACCCCCGCTAACGGCAGAAAAAGGGGTAAAACCGCCCGCAAAGCGCTGCTGCAGCGGCGCTTTGCCGGCAGTATTGCCGCGCTGTCCCATTGATTTCAATTTGAATTTGAATTATGAATACACCGCTCCTTCACCACTCCAAAGATGCTGCTAGCAGGACTTTTTTGACCGTCCTGCTAGCGCACCGCTCCAGTGTGAAAGCAGAGTGAAAGGGGCCGGATTTTTGCAGGCGCTATACAGGCGCTATTTTTAGCACTGTAGCGCCTGAAAAAGGCCCAGTGTGAAAGGGGCCTTACTGTAAGGCCCCTTTCACACTGAGCCGCTTTGCAGGCACTAAAGTTCTAAAAATAGCGCCTGCAAAGCGCCTTCAAACAGCCGCGGGCTTTAACACTGGAGCGGTGCGCTTGCAGGATGCTGAAAAATGTCCTGCAAGCCGCATCTTAGGAGGATTTACCGCTCCTAAAGCGCCCCTTCCCATTGAAAATAATGGGGCAGCGCTCCAAACCCCCCTGCAAAGCGGCGCTGCAGTGGCGCTTTGCGGGCGGTTTTTAACCCTTTTTCAGTCATTAACGGGGGTAAAACTGCCCCGCTAGCGTTCGAAAAGCGCCGCTATAACGACGGTAAAGTGCCGCTAAATATAGCGGCGCTTTACCGCCAGCACGCCCAGCGCCTCAGTGTGAAAGTAGCCTAATGGAACATGCCATGGGTAAAACAAAATTTTATTTACTAATAAATTAAAAATGATATAAAAATGACATTAATAATAGCATTTAAATGCAGGTAGAATAATATATATACATATATATATATATATATATATATATATATATATATATATATATATATATATATATATATATATATATATATATATATATATATATATATATCTAATCTATCTATCTATCTATCTATCATAGCATATAGCATATATATATATATATATATATATGTGTGTGTGTGTGTGTGTGTTTATTTCAATGTGTATGTGTATATCTATCTATCTATTTATATCTATATACATATATATATATATATATATATATATATATATATATATATATATATATATATAAATAGATAGATCTATATATATATCTATATATATATACACACAATTTAGATTGCTAACCTGCTGGTTTTGGGGTGTGTAATGGTGGGGAAGATGTTCTCTCACTGTATGGCTGCTCCTGAGTGAAAGAGGGAAGTCAAAAGACTTCCTGCTTTCCCCAGAATACTGAGGCAGCTTCCCGCTTCTCTCTCTGATTCTCCACCTCTGAGATGGTGAATCAGAAAGTGAGAATTCTGTCACAGATCGCCAGTGAGGTGCTGAGATCGCACCTTCATACACTGGCCGTTTCTGTGACAGTCAGTTACAGATTCTCACTGTGCTGAGGTAATCAGTGGAGAACATGTTCTCATCTGATTACCTCAGTTTCATACACAGGTAAAGACCTGAGATCAGCTGTGAGACTTGGGATCGCAGCTGATCTCAGTTTCATAAAAGGACACCTTAATGCCTTCTATTTTCAAAAAAAACGCCCAGCGCATAAAAGTAAACATAAAAGTACATAGTATCATCCAATGTGCAATCCCAGATATTACCTTCTTAAAATATATTACCTATATTAAATAAAATGAGGTACTGAAATTTATATAAAGAAATTCCAATTCCAGGTGCCATACTAGATATTACCTTCTCAAAGGTGCCTCCCTAAGGAGGAGCCAAGGAGCATGCATGCCAGACGGTGGCCATTTTTGATGTGGGCATTATCGGGATATCTCTATGTACAGCACTGTTTTCATCTATAGAGCCCAGTAAGTGCAATTTTAGCAAATACAGTTTTACATTGTTGGTTTTACACTATGTAAAGCATGTTTATTGCTTACATGTTTGACTTGGATGCTTTAACTGCTGCTTTAATTTGAGGGTCAGATTCATCTGGTAAGCCTCCTTTGTGCACTGTGTGGGGTGAGGCACTTTCATGCATGTATTTGCCATCATTGTTGCGGATTTAAAATTAAAGTATAACTAAAAGCACAACTTTTTTTTGTTTTGTTTTGGATAGAGTGGAGAGGGATTGGAACGCATGTCAAGTTTTATTACAGTCTGTGCCCCTGTTAGGGATATTCACCCTCTCTATTTGTCCTGTTTACCATTATCATTTAAAGTGAAAGTAAAAGAAAATCCCAAATTTGGGGTAGTCCCCAGAAAAGTAATAGGGGAAATCGTCCAATGGGACCTGGGGGTCCCCAAGGAATTCCCGTAATTTGCAAGGATTTCCTCTCACTTCCTGTTTGGCTATGGGACAGAAAGTGAAGGTATATTTCCCCAATGGGACACAGATGGCAAAAAAAAATAAAAAATCGGACAGCTTTTTCCTTATTTTATCCAAAATGGAAAAAAAAGTTTTGCCGATAACTTTATAACTTTAAGAAGATTGGATCTGATCCTCTCTGTATCCACTTTTGGACTTTTTAAAGAACTTTAGCATGTTGTTTTGTTCACTCATTGATTTAATTGATATATGTATGTAATATACTTTGAGACGGTAATATCTGGGATTACACCTGGAATTGGAATTTCTTTTTATGAATTTCAGCACATATTATTATTATAATACAGGATTTATATCACGCCAACAGTTTGTGCAGCACTTTACAATATTTATTTTATTTTGTTTAATAATATTGTTATTGGTTGAACTGGATAGACTTGTGTCTTTTTTCAACCAGACTAATGCTGGCCATACATGGGTCGAATTTGGAAAGAACTTTCTTTTGAAAATCAGAAAATTTGTGCGTTTTGTGATTCGATGGTGCCACCATTGATTTCGAAATTCGACCAACCAAACCTTCAATTTCACCTCATGTTCCTACAGAAAAGAATTTTCGTGTCTGGGAATCTTCTTTTCTTCCCGGGAATTTTCTTTTCTTGCACATGCGCATTTCTTTTTCGATTACATTTCTCGCACGATTCTACTATCATTGATTCGAAAATCGTTCGTTTTTAAAAAAAATGTCCAACATGTCGGATTTTTTAAATTCGACGGCCGCACGAAAACGGCCGTTGCTGCAGCCCACTAATGGTGCGAAATTCGTACAAAAATTCTTAGATAAGATTTTTGAAAGTAAGTTCTTTCGAAATTCGACCCGTGTATGGCCAGCTTAACTATGTATGGAAATGTAGTTAATATAGGTAATATATTTTAAGATGATTATATCTGGGAATGCATTCTATTGGCCAGAATGATTATTATGCTCAAAAGCTCCTCTCCTGAATGCGACTTTGGTGTTTTTTTTTGCCTCAAAACTCCTCTAAACGCCTATTCATAGGCTATCATCGAGGGGCGTAGGCAGAGAGAAAAAAAAAAAAACTGCAGTAAAAGCAGTGTTTTTTAGCTCAAGTACGCATGATAAAAAAGCACATAAATGCATGCACAGAACACCGGGATTGCGGTATAAATGGGCCCTTATCTGGAATGGTTTAAACAAATGCATGTCCTAGGACTCCGAAATAAAATAAAAGCAATTTTTAAAGCGTAAATATGCTGACTGCATGGAGGCTTCTCTGTACGTGGAAGAAAATATTTATCAAACACTGAGGGCCACACACAAACACACTACTTGTGATCAGGCTGGACATGTATATACAATCCTGGGGGAGATTCAGAATGCATTAAAGCAAGCTTTGTATTTACTGCAACCTCATCCTTTAAATAAAGGGGATTAAGAAAAGCTAATATTTAATTAAAAAATAGAATGTTGTCAGTGTCTCTTAGCTGGGATTAGGGTTTGGATGGAGAGCCAGTCCTGTTAAGTCTTGCAGATGGAGGGTTGAGGTCAGGTGTAACTATCTCTTGTGTTTGTACAAGGTGGTGAGGATGGCTTGGAGGGCGCCTGGGGATCAATCTATACAAACACACAGGTTATGTCTTCATGGAAGATACAAGTCTGCAAAGAGCTGCCACCTTTGTGCTGCCCTGAGAACCGTTGACAGTTTTTCTTTCTCTTCCTCCTGTGTTTGACCTCACCTTCTTGTCCAACACATACACAAAAAAAAAAGAAAAAAGGATTGTACGGTACCCAGTTTAAGCTGGTCATACGCTTTAAAATTTGATTGTATAAAAAAAAATCAGTTTGTCTAATGTGGTTCAGGAAAGGTGCGTTCTGTGCTAGTTTCCGGCACCACGTTCTAAACACACTACCATTGCGGGTCAATACATTGATAACGGCACCTCAAATGCAGATGGGCACCAGATCGCATGGTAACGCAGGACCAGGGTCGGAACAAGTGGTGGGCAGGAGGGGCGGCTGCCCTGGGCACAATGGTTTATTGCAGGGATGGGGGTGCCTTGATCCTAGCCTTACAAGACTGAGGGGGGGGGCGCAATTTGGCATCTTTGCCCTGACTGCTAGTGCATGGGTGCTCAACCTGTGGTCCTTCAGCTGTTGCGGAACTACAAGTCCCATGAGGCATTGCAAGCTGCTGACAGTTACAGGCATGACTCCCACAGGCAGAGGCATGATGGGACTTTCCACAATAGCTGGAGGGCCACAGGTTGAGCACCCATGTGCTAGTGGCTATTTTACTGCTAGCAATAATTGCATGTAAAATCCAACAGGCTGGTTGTACCCAAGTTGATCGATCGACTGAATTGAGTACATTCAGACTGCCCATATGTGGTTTAAATCTTGACCAGTCCCTGCTGAATTGGCCAAGATTTGAACCGTCTATTGCCGGCTTAAGGCAGACCTTACATATATGCAATTTTCCCCCTGAGGAAGATACGAATTAACCCCTTGTATCGACACGCGTAGGGGAAGGGGACAGGACGGAACACTAGTCAGTGCACTCACTAAGGACGATCAGCATACCACCCTGATATCAGCTGCTACAGCTTGTTTTTTATGCTATTTTAGAGTGGCGCCCTGACGCGCCATGCAAATGTGAGTACCCTGCAAGGGATTTTTTACTATGTTGAGAATAAAAGTTTTAATATACTACACTATGAAGTCCTCCTTTTTCTATTGGTATTACTGAGGCACAAAAGGGACTCCATTACCATATTGAAGCACAGAGTAAGGCCACCACAGGAATCCGGATTTACCACTGAACCATTTACAGGTTCCAATGCGTGTATTGACCAAGCCTAATCGGCAAGGTCACACGCTCTAAGGTGAGCGGCCATTACCTGGGGGGGGGGGGACACCTGACTGCACATGCAGCACCTTAATATTGGATTGATATCACAGCAACCACTGAATCGCATGAATCGCATGGATTACATTGGAGCACTTTTGAACTTTTTTTGATTGCACAGCACACTGTAGCACTTTTTTCTCACACACACACACACACATATATATATATATATATATATATATATATATATATATATATATATATATATATATATATATATATATATATATTTTATTTATTTATATATATATTTTTTTATAAGGATTTTTATAGTTTGGTTCACCATTATATTGGTTTAAGGATTTTATTGATTGCTTTTTTCTCACCATATGGATGTTTTATTATATCCTGCATGAAAGCACTTTATTTGGAATATTGTATGTATTTTAGCACGTTATCACTTTATTGCTGTTGTTATATAGCACATCTTTCGTTTCACTACATAGTTGATGTAAGATGTAAAGGAGATGATACAATCAGATTGTACAGTGTATGGCCAGCTTAAGGCTCCACGTTCCAAGAGGATGGCAGGACGAGGCTCATTAGTGACTTTGATTGAAGAAATCCCGGTACTTAGCAGCAAATCGCTGTGTGCCCCAGACTGGGATCTGATCAATGGCCCTGGTTTCCTGCGCAGCCCCGAAGTTGAAGAAACTGGAGAAGTGGAGGGGATTGGAGTTTTTTTGTGTACAAGGTTCTCCTCTCCTTATAATCAGGAAAAGATGAACTTGATGACTTTAACCCTTCGTCTGCCGGCCATCCGGAAAGTACACGAGATGAAAGCACTTCCAGATGGGGAGCCTGCCAATCTGATTTGCCCAGAAAAAACAATCAGGTAAAATAGATACAGGTGTAAGATTTCACCGCGGGGTCACACTCAGGTTTATGTCCAATCACTTTCCATTTCCTTCCCTTTGGATTAACTGACTTCCATGTTATCCCTGTAGTCTAAATTCCAGAGCAGGCAAAAGGCTCAGCCCCCACCACCCCCATGCAATGCTACCAGCTACACAATACAACCAACAATAATACAACCACAACGACAACAATAATAATAATAATAATTATATCAACATTCATGATGACATCATTATCAGAGCTAAATGGTTTGATAGATTTGGAAAAGATATTTAGTGGAAGCGATTTCTCAGACTTTAATCTGCCAACCTGAGGCTAGGCATCTCATTTGATCAATGGAGGAAATGAAAGACAGATGGAACCCTCTTATCTATATACAGCAGAACTTTTCTTCTGTGCTCTTACCTCAGCCGTTTCATCAGGCTCAACTCAGCTACAAATCTGTTTAGGTTCCAGCAAATTGTCCGATTACATTCCCATCGATTGGATGGTCAGGGGCATATCGCAGACAGGGGGCATGTGTATGGTGCCCAGTAGGGCTGATGGCTCTATCCTCATCAATTTAAGCGGATTCACTACCTAGGGCTATTCATTCCTTGGTACTTTTTGTGTACAATTAGATTGTGAGCTCTAACGAGTAGGTCCCTCTGATTCCTCCTCTATTGAATTGTATTGTAACGGTACTGTCTGACCTTATGTTGTAAAGCACTGCGCAAACTCTGGGGCGCTATATCAATCCTGTATAATAATAATAAAAACAAAAAAACTAAGAAAAAACAAAAAACAAAACAAAGAAAAAGAAAACAATTGCGTACTGTCCCTGATACTTTTTTTTTTTATTTGCACTAACATCCAAATTTTCAGGACAAGCTTTCCAGGTTCTTCTGGGTACTACATATACCTCGAAGAAGGGGGGGGGGTACACAATTAAAAGCAGAAGATTTGGATGTTAGCGCAAAAAATATCAGCAAGCGCACTGATAGGCTACAATCACCTACAGTAAACCATACTTTTTTGTGATTTTTTATTTTTTTTAACCATTTGAGCCCTGGAAGATTTTACCCCCTTCGCGACCAGGCCAGCTTTTGCAGTACGGCACTGCGCTGCTTTAACTTGCGAGGCAATGCTGTGCGCAAGCGAAATATCATTTTTTCCCATTGGTGGTATTTAGTGGTAACCAGTGGTACCACTGTGTTTTTTATTTTTGCAATATAAATGAAAAAAGACCCAAAATGTTTTAAAAAAAATCTACTTTCTGCTATAAAACATATTAAATAAAAAAAATAAAAAAAAACAATAATCTAATTTCTTTATAAATTTTGGCAAAAATGTATTCTGCTACATGTCGTTGTTTTGTTTTGTTTTTTTACCAAAAAGAGTAAATTTATCGGTTTGTGTGACAGTTATATCGTCTACAAACTATGGTATAAATACTGAAATTTCCAGAGCTATAGATGCCATACTGTAATGGTTGTGATCAGCGACTTATGGTGTGACTGTGATAGGGTGGTGGGAAATCTGGAGCTAACAGACACGGGCTGGGAGGGTCACTAACTGACACTGAGGTCGCTAGTCACACTAATACAGTGATAATATTGTACACTGACACTGTGCTAATGACATTGGAATTTTTTTTTCTTTCATACTAGTAATGGCGACGATTAGTGAGGGGCTATATAGTGAGGGGATTATAGTGGGGCTGTGACAGTACGGCGGACAATCTGACACTAACTGATACTGGAGGGGAACTGACACTAACTACCATCCCTAGTGACACTAGTACGATGATCAGTGTTAAAAATCACTGTACTAATGATACTGGCTGGCAAGGGGTTAACACCAGGGACGACGTACAGGTACGTGATTGTGCCTGTACGAGCCAACCTGCTGCAGTAAAAAACTACTTTTCACAAATAGTGTTGCACAGATGCATACAGCCATCTACGCCCATTCATGTCTATGGGCGGCTGAACACAGTCTAGGACATCCGGGACAACAGAAATACATAGTGGGGAAGATTTACTAAAACTGGAGAGAGCAAAATCTGGCTCAGCTCTGCAGAGAAACCAATCAGCTTCCAGGTTTTATTGTCAAAGCTTAACTGATCAAGCTGAAGTTAGAAGCTGATTGGCTATGATGCACGGCTGCACCAGATTTGGCACTCTCCAGTTTTAGGGCCAGTTCACAGCACAGAAACACAGTCCAGATGTGTTTCTGCATGCGCTTTTTTTTAATGCATTTTTGCTGCGTTCTGATGCATTTTTGATGCATTTTCAGTACTTTTTTTTCCCCTTATTTTTTTCCAAAGTTTCCTAGTTTTTTTTACTTTTTTTTTGTGCTGTAATGCATTTTTGATGTGTTTAGGTGCGTTCCAGTACAGTTCTGTGCAGAAAAAATGCAGCATCTTCTACTTTTTTTCTGCACTGGAACGCACTTGAACTGACTACTTGTCTTTTTTGCCTTTTATGATTGTCCCAAGCATTTTTGAAGTTACTTACTGTTGACTGACTTACTACATCTGCTGGAAGTCTATTCCAAGCATCAACTACCCTTTTAGTAAAATAATACTTTCTAAGATTCGTTTTGGTGTGAACTAGGCCATTGGAACCCATAAAATCTATTGTTCATGTGTTTTTTGATGCAGAAAAGAAAAAGACACTGGACTGCATCTGGTGTGAACCTGCCCTTAACGTCTTTATGCTGCTCTGGCAAATGCGTCCATTTGCATGTAGTCTTACTGGTCTGAATGCATTGCTACACAAAATGTGCAAACATTTGTGTCACACTTATGATGCTATTTATTGTTAGTGGCCCCCTTAAACGCAGCAAGCAAGACAGATGTTTTCATACATGGCAAAATGGTGGTTAAAAAATGCTTAACATTCTCAGAAAGATGCATGAACTTCTTTCCTGCGTTTTCAAATGAATCCTGCCATTGCGTGAACTAGTGTGAATTGGGCATTACTGATCTTTGTCCCATAGCCAACAATGCACCTGCGTTTGGATCCATAAAAAAATACACTTCACAGTTACAAATGCATAGTTTTTTTTTTTTTTTTTTACCCATGTGCAAAAGCCCTAAATAAACCTCATTGGCACTACATGAAAGAAAGCAGGAGTATTATTTCTGTTACATCCAGTGTGTGTGTGTGTGAGGCCTAAAGGATATTGAAAGAGTACCATTTCTTAGAGGTGGTGGTTGAATTTGTTTTCTTCTTTTCAGGCTAAGAATGTTTTTGCAAGCATAGAAAAAAAATAATTTTGATCAGGACAGAAATTCAGTATCCTAGCAATTTCATATTTAGTGAATTGAAATCTGCAACGAGCCTCCCAGCACCTCCACCCTAAGCAGTGGCGTCGCTAGGGGGTGGCTTTTGGGGCTATAGCCCCAAACCTGGGGCCCATAGCCCTGAATCTCTGCAGGGGTCCCCAAGGGGAGGGGAGGCACTCTGGGGACCCTGATGTAAGTGGGGGGCTCTCCGGGAACCCTGATGCAAGGGGGAGGCTCTCTAGGAACCCTGATGCAAGGAGGAGGCTCTCTGGGAACCCTGATGCAAGGAGGAGGCTCTCTGGGAACCCTGATGTAAGGGGGAGGCTCTCTGGGAACCCTGATGCAAGGGGAGGCTCTCTGGGAACCCTGATGCAAGGAGGAGGCTCTCTGGGAACCCTGATGCAAGGGGGGAGGCTCTCTGGGGATCCTGATGTAAGTGGGAGGCTCTCTGGGAACCCTGATGCAAGGGGGAGGCTCTCTGGGAACCCTGATGCAAGGAGGAGGCTCTCTTGGAACCCTGATGCAAGGAGGAGGCTCTCTGGGGACCCTGATGCAAGGAGGAGTCTCTCTGGGAACCCTGATGCAAGGAGGAGGCTCTCTGGGGACCCTGATGTAAGTGGGGCGCTCTCTGGGAACCCTGATGCAAGGAGGAGGCTCTCTGGGGACCCTGATGTAAGTGGGGGGCTCTCTGGGAACCCTGATGCAAGGAGGAGGGTCTCTGGGGACCCTGATGTAAGTGGGGGGCTCTCTGGGAACCCTGATGCAAAGAGGAGGCTCTCTGGGGACCCTGATGTAAGTGGGGGGCTCTCTGGGACCCTGATGTAAGTAAGGGGGGCTCTCTGGGAACCCTGATGCAAGGGGGAGGCTCTCTGGGAACCCTGATGCAAGGGGGAGGCTCTCTGGGAACCCTGATGCAAGGGGGAGGCTCTCTGGGAACCTTGATGCAAGGGGGAGGCTCTCTGGGGACCCTGCTGTAAGGGGGGGCTCTCTGGGGACCCTGATGTAAGTGAGGGGCTCTCTGGGGATATATACACACACACACGTATATTACTGTATATACATGTGTATGCCTGCCCAAGCGTATGACTTTCTTTACTACGCTGCTATGGGCTCTAGCCCCAGATCTTTTGTAGACCTAGCCACGCCCCTGACCCTAAGTAACAGAGATGAGAAGAGAGGGATCTGTTCTCTAGTCTTGTGCTGGGGTGACAATACTGCTCCTCCATTGACACAGTGCGGTCAATAAGCATAGCCACCTAGGCATAGGAAGTATGTTACTGGCAGGATCACCAGGGAAATAAAAATAAAAAATAAAAAATCTATCATTTACAAAGACCTGAAATATATGATTTTTTAATTTTTTTTGTTCTTGGGTTTAGACACACTTTAGTTATCTGCTGTATTCCAGTGCAGGAATGCAGCCTTGGCTAGAGGAGGAATGGAGCTCACATACAAGGTCCTCCAGTGCTCACCTCTTGTCTCTCCTCTTTTTAGGTTGTCCCTGGCTGCCCCCTCTGACATGGGAGAAGACAAGGAGAAAACGACAGAGAGGAAGCTGCAATTTCCTGGCCCCGGTCAGTGAAGTCTATAGCCCCTGGCCAGAGGGAGCAGCTTCCTGCAGCTGGACAGACAGGTGCATACCACTCAATGGCTTCTATTAGCCAGTCTCGGGCCACTGACTGCAGATAAAGTCTGTACTTCTTCTTCTAATACAATTCATAATAGAGGACAGCTGTCTGTCAGACAATGGTGCAGGTAAGGGACCAGCCTTACAAACACTACTACCTTTGTATGCCTCTCTTTGTCTCCTGCCTTTGATGCAGCCCATGTATTAAGTGTAGATTGCCCATCTTTGTATGATAACACTGCAAGCTTGGCAATTTTCACAAGAGGTGCTGCATAGCGCCAGCTGAGGCTTGTAGTTCCATAGCGCCATCTAACGCTTATAGTTCCATAGCGCCAGCTGAGGCTTGTAGTTCCATAGCGCCAGCTGAGGCTTGTAGTTCCATAGCGCCATCTAGCGATTATAGTTCCATAGCGCCAGCTGACGCTTGTAGTTCCATAGCACCAACTGAGGCTTGTAGTTCCATAGCACCAGCTGAGGCTTGTAGTTCCATAGCGCCAGCTGAGACTTGTAGTTCCATAGCACCAGCTGAGGCTTGTAGTTCCATAGCACCAGCTGAGGCTTGTAGTTCCATAGCGCCAGCTGAGGCTTGTAGTTCCATAGCGCCAGCTGAGGCTTGTAGTTCCATAGCGCCAGCTGAGGCTTGTAGTTCCATAGCGCCAGCTGATGCTTGTAGTTCCATAGCTCCAGCTGAGGCTTGTAGTTCCATAGCGCCAGCTGAGGCTTGTAGTTCCATAGCACCAGCTGAGGCTTGTAGTTCCATAGCGCCAGCTGAGGCTTGTAGTTCCATAGCGCCAGCTGAGGCTTGTAGTTCCATAGCACCAGCTGAGGCTTGTAGTTCCATAGCGCCAGCTGAGGCTTGTAGTTCCATAGCGCCAGCTGAGGCTTGTAGTTCCATAGCGCCATCTAGCGATTATAGTTCCATAGCGCCAGCTGAGGCTTGTAGTTCCATAGCGCCAGCTGAGGCTTGTAGTTCCATAGCGCCAGCTGAGGCTTGTAGTTCCATAGCGCCAGCTGAGACTTGTAGTTCCATAGCGCCAGCTGAGACTTGTAGTTCCATAGCACCAGCTGAGGCTTGTAGTTCCATAGCACCAGCTGAGGCTTGTAGTTCCATAGCGCCAGCTGAGGCTTGTAGTTCCATAGCGCCAGCTGAGGCTTGTAGTTCCATAGCACCAGCTGACGCTTGTAGTTCCATAGCTCCAGCTGAGGCTTGTAGTTCCATAGCGCCAGCTGAGGCTTGTAGTTCCATAGCGCCAGCTGAGGTTTGTAGTTCCATAGCACCAGCTGAGGCTTGTAGTTCCATAGCGCCAGCTGAGGCTTGTAGTTCCATAGCGCCAGCTGAGGCTTGTAGTTCCATAGCGCCAGCTGAGGCTTGTAGTTCCATAGCTCCAGCTGAGGCTTGTAGTTCCATAGCTCCAGCTGAGGCTTGTAGTTCCATAGCTCCAGCTGAGGCTTGTAGTTCCATAGCGCCAGCTGAGGCTTGTAGTTCCATAGCGCCAGCTGAGGCTTGTAGTTCCATAGCGCCAGCTGAGGCTTGTAGTTCCATAGAACCAGCTGAGGCTTGTAGTTCCATAGCGCCAGCTGAGACTTGTAGTTCCATAGTGCCAGCTGAGACTTGTAGTTCCATAGCACCAGCTGAGACTTGTAGTTCCATAGCGCCAGCTGAGACTTGTAGTTCCATAGCACCAGCTGAGGCTTGTAGTTCCATAGCGCCATGTAGCGCTTGTAGTTTTATAACACCAGCTGAGGCTTGTAGTTTTATAGTGCCAGCTGAGGCTTGTAGTTCCATAGCACCAGCTGAGGCTTGTAGTTTTATAGTGCCAGCTGAGGCTTGTAGTTCCATAGCATCAGCTTCTTTAACACCAGCGGGGACCAGCTAGTTCCATAGTCCCAGCTGGTGTTAAAGAATTACAAGCCCCAGCTGGAGCTATGGAACTACAAGCCCCAGCTGATGTTATAGAACTATAAACCTCAGTTGGTGTTGTAGAACTACAAGCCCCAGCTGATGTTATAGAACTATAAACCCCAGCTGGTGTTGTAGAACTACAAGTCACAACAGGTGTTTTAAAACTACAAGCCCCAGCTGGGTTTATTAGAACTACAAGTCCCAACTGGTGTTTTAGAACTACATGTCCCAGCTGGTGTTATAGAACTACAAGTCCCAACTGGTGCTTTAGAACTATATGTCCCAGCTGGTGTTATAGAACTACAAGTCCCAACTGGTGCTTTAGAACTATATGTCCCAGCTGGTGTTTGAAAACTACAAGCCGCAGACGGTGTTGTAGAACTACAAGCCGCAGCTCATGTGATAGAACTACTAGTCCTAACTGGTGTTAGAAAACTACAAGCCCCAGATGGAGTTGTAGAATTACAAGCCCCAGCTTATGTTTTATAACTACACAGGCAGCATAGTGGCTAAGTGGTTAGCACTTCAGCCTAGCAGCTCTAAAGTTATCGGGTCGAAACCCAACCATGACACTACCTGCCTGGAGTTTGCATGTTCTCTCTGTGTCTGCGCAGGTTTCCTCCGGGTACATTCTGTTTTCTCCCACACTCCAAAGACATGCTGGTAGGTTAATTGGCTTCAGTCTAAACTGGCCATAGTATGTGTGTGTATGAATGTGAGTGAGGGACCTTAGATTGTAAGCTCCTTGAGGGCAGGGACTGATGTGAATATATAATATATATAAGTTGTCGGTGCTATATAAGTACGTGTAATAAATAATATTACAAACCCCAGCTAGTTGTAGGGAACTACAAGCCCCAGCATATGGCAATGCATGATTAGCTTTCCATAGAGTAGGAAATCATATGATGCCATCCTACACACCAAACTTCTGCAGATTTACTCTGCTCTTTAAAAAAAAAAAAAAAAACTCCAAGGAGTAGACAGTCAAATAAGCCCGGTATAGATCCAGGCCTTACATTTCGCTGATGATTATGCACTATGTCAAAGTTTTACAACTAGGATTTGTGTAATGCTATACAACCCTGTCATACACACCAGAGCTCTGACCTCATCAAAATACTATTTACCATCCTTATACAATAGCAGCAGGCAACAGCTACTATCCCATGCTCCTTATTATAAGTAGAAGTATATAGCATATTATCAACAAAGAACCGATCACAAAATGACACACTGCTGCCATGGCACAATAGCAATTTTATTATACATAAGTAGCAAGACAGGGAGGTGTGGATTTTACTTTAGGGTGAATCAATGTACTAAGTATTTCACAGCTGTGTATGACTGCTTCTTCACTGTACAAGTGTAAGATAAAGCATATAAAGTCCCCATGAATGCACATTTCTAGTCTGATAAGGTGCATTATTACTTTCCAATTATCAAGGCGGACTTACTACAACATAAATAAATAGAGAATGCTTAATTTGCTAGTTTTTATTTCTACTACTACTAATACAACCAATGCAACTACTACTACTACTACTACTATACTCGTATATTTATTATAAATATTTATAATTATTATTATAAGTATGAATATTATTATACTACTATTACTACTATTACCATATACTACTTGTTATTATGAAATTTATAGAATGCTTATTTTGCAAAGTGTATGTGCACTTGGTTTTAGGGATGTGATGAAGTTGGGATTGCTTATATATTTGATCATGTGCAAAGAAAGTATTATTATTATTATTATTATTACAGATGATCAAATATATAAGTGATCAGTCACAGCTTCATCTTATCCCTAAAACCAAATGCACATACACTTTGCAAAATAAGCATTCTATAAGTATAATAATAATATTAATACTCATAATAGTAATTCTAAAAATAATACTAGGAAGAGTAATGATAGTAGTAGTAATAATAATAACGATCGTAATATTAAAAATAATAATACGTTTAATATTAATTATAAATATTAATAATAATAAAAAGAGGAGTAAAAGTAGTAGTAGTAGTGGAGTAGTGGTAGTAGTAGTGGTAGTAGTAGTAATGATAAAATTAAAAAAAATACTTATAATAATAATTATAACTAATAACAATAATAATAATAATAAGAGTGATAGTAGTAGTAGTAGTAGTAGTAGGTAGTAGTAGTAGCAGCAGTAGTAATAATAATAATAAAAATAATAATACCTAAAATAATAATTATAACTAATAACAAAAAATAATAATAATAAGAGTAATAGTAGTAGTAACAAAAATAATAACACTTATTAAAATAATTATAAATAATAATAATAACAATAATAATATTAATAATAATAGGAAGAGTAATAATAGTAGTCATAATAATAAAAATAATAGTACTTATAATAATATTTATAAATAATAACAGGAGGAATAAGAAGAGTAGTAGTAATAAAAATAATAATACTTATAATAATACTTATAAATAATAATAATAATAATAACAATAATAATAATAATAGGAAGAGTAATAATAGTAGTAATAATAATAAAAATAATAGTACTTATAATAATATTCATAAATAATAATAGGAGGAATAAGAAGAGTAGCAGTAATAAAAATAATAATATTTATAATAATAATTATAAATAATAACAATAACAATAATAATAATAGGAAGAGTAATAATAGTAGTAATAATAATAAAAAAATAATAGTACTTATAATGATATTTATAAATAATAATAGGAAGAATAAGAAGAGGAGTAGTAATAAAAATAATAATACTTATAATAATAATTATAAATAATAAATAATAATAATAACAATAATAATAATAGGAAGAGTAATAATAGTAGTAATAATAATAAAAAATAATAGTACTTATAATAATATTTATAAATAATAATAGGAGGGATAAGAAGAGTAGTAGTAATAAAAAAATTAATACCTATAATAATAATTATAACTAATAATAACAACAATAATAAAAATAATAATAAGAAGATTGATAGTAGTAGTAATAATAATAATAATAATATTATTATTATTAATAATAAAAACAGGATTTTGCACATCCTTGCATGATAGAAATGAGCATACCTTCCACTTATTTGCTTAGGCCCCTTTCACACCGGGGCGTTTTTCATGCGGTACAGCGCTAAAAATAGCGCCTGTTCACCGCCTGAAAAAATCCGGCCCCTTTAACTCCAGTGTGAAAGCCGGCGGGCTTTCACACTGGAGCGGTGCGCTAGCAGGACGGCAAAAAAAGTCCTGCTAGCAGCATCTTTGGAGCGGTATAGGAGCGGTGTGTTCACCGCTCCTTCCCATTGATTTGAATGGGAAACCGTGGTAAAACCGCGGCAATACCGATGCAAAGCGCTGCTACGGCTGCGCTCTGCGGGGGTGTTTAACCCTTTTTTTGGCCGCTCGCGGGGGGTAAAACCGCACCGCGAGCGGCCGAATACCGCGGTTAAAACGACGGTAAAGCAGCGCTAAATATAGCGCTGCTTTACCGTCACCGCGGCTCCCCGCCCCAGTGTGAAAGGGGCCTTAGTGAATACTCAGTGTGCAAAGTAACCAAGCATTATTAGATGGCCCTCACACAGTCAAGTCTTCCTTTCTAAGATAACAGCCATCAGTGTAGGTTAGTATTACATTAAAAGTTATCCAAACCCCAAACCTTTTTTTTTTTGGTGTCTAGTTTTGTATAGAGTGGGGAAAGATTAGAACCCCTGTCAGATTTTTATTGCTGTCCATTTCCCCACTAGATTTCCTTTCTCGAATTGTCCTGGTGCTCACTGTCAAGGAAAAATCCAACATTTAGAGTTGTAACCTGAACAAGAATAGAAGGAAGGAGGGACACTTAACTACAGCCTAGGGAATATTTCCCTTACTTCCTGCAGTGTCTACAGGACAAAAGGTAAGGTGAAATCTGTCCAATGAGACACAGATGGCAACAAAAATAACATAAAATGAGCGTGGATTCACCTTTCTTACCCTGGAAAAAAATGCTTTAGGTGTGCTTTAAAACATAAACTAGATTTTAGGCCCACCTACCGCAAACTTCCAAGCTGTGCTGATTCTTTGTAATTATTATTATTAATATAATTATTATTATTATACAAGATTTATATAGCGCCAACAGTTTGCGGAGCACTTTACAACATGGAGGCAGACAGTACAGTTACAATACATTTCAATACAGGAGGAAGCAGAGGGCCCTGCTCGTTAGAGCTTACAATCTAGGAGTACTTCCTAACATTTCCTGAGAAATTATCTCATAATAAATTATCTTATTTTTTTTTTTAAATTAGCACTAATTATGTTATACCCTGCAACCTTTAATTGGAAAAAAGCAATTGATAGTAGTGTAAGTTTGCACAATCATCATGTAATTGTACGATGCTCTTTCATCATCAGCCATACATCGGACAATGGATGGTAAGAACGGTGCAGCTGCTTGGTGATGTATGTTGGTTGTGATTGCCGTTGCTTCCACCGTGATCTGGCCTTTTTCTCTCGACTTTCTGATGGTGTACAGAAGGTCTATAAATTGTCAGTATTGCTGCTCTCCTGGGGGTGCAGTGTGAGTGCTCATGAATCACGCTATGTACATTGTCCCTACGGTGAAGGGATTGGAGATGTTCTCTCAGCAATCATCGCACGCATTTTTCGTTTTTGGAAGAAATACAGGTGTCCTCGCCCCTTCACCGCTTTCTTCTCCCTTCCAACCGTTCCCATGTGGGGGACCTTATTACAAAGTAAAGAGGCACGCTTCATTTATTCCACACAACCTGCCTTTTTGATTTAAAACCCCCAAAAATGGAAAATTCACTAAATCAGTTTTGTGGCTTTGACAAGTTCTGAGACAGTACAGGTTTTCCCAGATAGAAGATGAGGCTGAATCCCACCAGCTCCAGGTTTTATCTATAGAGGAAGCTCCTGTCTGATTGTCAAGACATGGCCTGTCTGAACACAACTAGATCTCCATGAGCCTAATCATTTCCACATTTTACACCTTAGCCTTCAGTTTCCAAAGAAGAAATGCCTTCCGTCTTCTGAGTTAAAGCAGAGGGGGGGGATGTACTGAACATGAGTTTTACAGAAACTTCACCCAACTCCTTTAGAGCTTGCATTGACATATCAGCTAGCCTGTGTTATTAATGTTGTATGGGCTTTCCCAGAAACCTGTCAGACAATGTCACTGCAAGAGATACAAAGCAGAGATCCGTATAGGCATTGTAGATATTTCTGGCTGACAACAGGACAATTAAATGCAGCCCTGCAAGCTAAGGGGGATAGGATGAACCGAATTCCTGTAGAAAATTAATGACAGGAACAGGGTTTGTGTAACCTTCTCATGATGGCACTCCTCCACCTTTTAACCTCTCCTGATCCACAGCACCAGCCTCAAATTGTGATTTACTAGAGGAATAGGGACTGTTCACATGCAAAAGTAAATGTTCAATCTGCAAAAGGAATGTTCACCAAGTTTGAGATGACCATACACCGTACAATCTGATTATACAATCTCTGCATAAACTTCTTTAGATTCATTAAACTAATAGGGGAGTGCCTAAACAATCCAATCAACACACATCCAGGTAGACAGGACTTTAGAGTACGTAGCTGTTTGACAGATATAAAGGCAATATTACAGGGATTCGCAATTAGCGGACCTCCAGCTGTTGCAGAACTACAAGTCCCATGAGGCATAGCAAGACTCTGACAGCCACAAGCATGACACCCAGAGGCAGAGGCGTGATGGGACTTGTAGTTTTGCAACAGCTGGAGGTCCACTAATTGCATATCCCTGCAATATTACATCGGATCAATATCAAGATTATCATCTTACAATATCAGACAAAAGTATCGGGATGCCTGCCTTTATACACACATTAACTTTAATGGCATCCCAGTCTTATTCTGTAGGGTTCAATATTGAGTTGGCCCACCCTTTGCAGCTATAACAGCTTCAACTCTTCTGGGAAGGCTGTCCACAAGGTTTAGGAGTGTGTCTATGGGAATGTTTGACCAATTTTCCAGAAGCGCATTTGTGAGGTCAGGCACTGATGTGAAGGAGAAGGCCTGGCTTACAGTCTCCGCTCTAATTCATGCCAAAGGTGTTCTAGCGGAGGAGGTCAGGACTCTGCAGGCCAGTCAAGTTCCTCCACCCCAAACTTGCTCATCCATGTCTTTATGGACCTTGCTTTGTGCACTGATCCAAATCATTTGGTGGAGGGAGGGGGGGGGGGGATTATGGGGGGGGGTTGTTTTTCAGGGGTTGGGCTTCCAGTGAAGAGAACTCTTAAGGTGTCAGCATACCATCACATTTTGGACAATTTCATGCCCCCAACTTTGTGATAACAGTTTGGGCATAACCCCTTCCTGTTCCAACATGACTGTGCCCCAGAGCACAAAGCAAGGTCCATAAAGACATGGATGAGCGAGTTTGGAATGGAGGAACTTGACTGGTCTGCACAGAGTCTTGACCTCAACCCAATAGAACTTCTTTGGGGTTAATTAGGCTCTATGCACACTGGGCCAACAAAATGCCAGTTCCCTTGGCAGAAAAAAACACTCATACAGAGCATTTTTTATACAAAGTTTGGATGAGTTTATGAGAGTTTTGCATATTTTCTGCCTGTAAGCTCCAATCAGAAACGCAAACCAGAAGGTTTTTTTTTTTTTTCTGTCTCTAAGGCTCCATGCACACTAGAAGCAGAAAAAACATCAAGGTTTTTAGCTTAAAAACGTGGCATTAAAGATGCAAATTGAAAGCATATTGTACAAAGCAATTAGCGGACCTCCAGCTGTTGCAGAACTACAGGTTCCATGAGGCATAGCAAGACTCTGACAGCCACAAGCATGACACCCAGAGGCAGAGGCGTGATGGGACTTGTAGTTTTGCAACAGCTGGAGGTCCACTAATTGCATATCCCTGCAATATTACATCGGATCAATATCAAGATTATCATCTTACAATATCAGACAAAAGTATCGGGATGCCAGCCTTTATACACACATTAACTTTAATGGCATCCCAGTCTTATTCTGTAGGGTTCAATATTGAGTTGGCCCACCCTTTGCAGCTATAACAGCTTCAACTCTTCTGGGAAGGCTGTCCACAAGGTTTAGGTTTGTCTATGGGAATGTTTGACCAATTTTCCAGAAGCGCATTTGTGAGGTCAGGCACTGATGTGAAGGAGAAGGCCTGGCTTACAGTCTCCGCTCTAATTCATGCCAAAGGTGTTCTAGCGGAGGAGGTCAGGACTCTGCAGGCCAGTCAAGTTCCTCCACCCCAAACTTGCTCATCCATGTCTTTATGGACCTTGCTTTGTGCACTGATCCAAATCATTTGGTGGAGGGAGGGAAGGGGGGATTATGGGGTGGGGTTGTTTTTCAGGGGTTGGGCTTCCAGTGAAGAGAACTCTTAAGGTGTCAGCATACCATCACATTTTGGACAATTTCATGCCCCCAACTTTGTGATAACAGTTTGGGCATAACCCCTTCCTGTTCCAACATGACTGTGCCCCAGAGCACAAAGCAAGGTCCATAAAGACATGGATGAGCGAGTTTTGAATGGAGGAACTTGACTGGTCTGCACAGAGTCTTGACCTCAACCCAATAGAACTTCTTTGGGGTTAATTAGGCTCTATGCACACTGGGCCAACAAAATGCCAGTTCCCTTGGCAGAAAAAAACACTCATACAGAGCATTTTTTATACAAAGTTTGGATGAGTTTATGAGAGTTTTGCATATTTTCTGCCTGTAAGCTCCAATCAGAAACGCAAACCAGAAGGTTTTTTTTTTTCTGTCTCTAAGGCTCCATGCACACTAGAAGCAGAAAAAACATCAAGGTTTTTAGCTTAAAAACGTGGCATTAAAGATGCAAATTGAAAGCATATTGTACAAAGCTTAGGCGAGTCTATGAGAGTTTAAGAGCATTTAGTTTATAGGCCTTTTTTGCACTACACGGCCCTCTGCATAAGCCAGGAAATGATGTACAGTATGGGTCTTCAAACTACAGCCCTCCAGTTGTTCAGGAACTACAATTCCCATCATGCCTAGTCATGTCTGTGAATGTCAGAGTTTTACAATGCCTCATGGGATGTGTAGTTCTGCAACAGCTGGAGGGCCGTAGTTTGAGGATCCCTGATGTACAGTGACAACACACCTTTTTTTTTTACAAAAAAAAACATTGAAACTTGACGTTCAGAAGAGATAAGAGGAGTTTAGGAGAGACTGATGTTTTTACAGCTCCTAAACTTCTCCAGAAAACGTGATAGAGAAGGTTTTTTTTTCCTGCCTTTCCCTTTCCTAAACGTCCCTGACAGAAAACGCCTGTAGTGATCACAATGTGCAAAGACACATAGAACACAAGAGAAGTGCTTTTAGAGGCAGGGGAAAAAAACGTCAAACGCCTGTAGAATCAAAGTTTTTAAGTCCAGTGTGCATGGAACCTAAACATTAAGCTTAGAATATGCCTGTAATGGTCCTAATGTGCATAATGCAAAACTCCTGTAGAAGCAGCAATTTTTTAACCAGTTTGCATGGAGCCCCGAACGAAGACTGCGAGACAGTCCTTCTTGTCCAACATCAGTGCCTGACCTCACAAATGCGCTTTTGGAAGAATGGTCAAACATTCCCATAGACACACTCCTAAACCTTGTGGACAGCCTTCCCAGAAGAGTTGAAGCTGTTATAGCTGCAAAGGGTGGGCCAACTCAATATTGAACCCTACGGACTAAGCCCCCGTACACATGGTCGGAAATTCCGACCACAAAATCCGTCAGATTTTTTCCGACGGATTTTGTCCGACACTGGTGTTGCATACACACGGTCGGACAAAGTTGTCGGAAAATTTGATCATTCTGAACGTAGTGACGTTCGTTGTGTACGACGGAACTACGTAGAGGCTAGTAGCCAATAGCTTTGGTCTCGTAATGTGATCTGAGCATGCGTGGCACTTTGTCCATCGGAATTATCGACACACGATTGGAAAAAGTCAGACCGGATTTTGTTGTCGGAAAATTTGAGATCCTGCTCCGACGGAAAAAGTCAGATGGAGCCCACACAGATTTTCCGACAACATGGTCAGATCGGACATTTTCTGTCGGATTTTCCGACCGCGTGTACGGGGCATAAGACTGGGATACCATTAAAGTTCATATGTGTGTAAAGGCAGGAGTCCCAATACTTTTGGTTATATAGTATATGTAGCACAAGGGCATGCCTGATTGGATAAAAATGTATTAAATTGTTAAGGAAGGTCCTCATTTTACATAGCTTTGGCCAATCTAATGTTGAACACAGCTTGTACTGCCTGTATGGTGACCCCTAGGGCTTGTTTACACTAGCCCCTACCGCTTTAACATGCTTTTTAGATGTGTTAAAGCTTCGATGATGCTTCAGTAATACTTTTTTGAAGCTTTAATGAAGCTTGGGTAATGCCCTGTGTGTGTTGATTTTTTAATTATTTTAAAGGGGCCCAGTAGAACCCTCAGCTTATTAGTACCCTCATTCAGCAGTTCCCCTGCTCAGTAGTACCCCCAGCTCTGCTAATGCCCCACCAAGTAGTTCCCCCAGCTTCGCTGATCCCCCTGCTCAGTAGTAACTTCCAGCTCTGCTGATTCCCAACTCAGTAGTGACCCCCAGCTCTGCTGATTCACTGGTTTTCTGATCCTCCTCTCTTTTCGGTCCCTGCTCTCCTGCTATATTGATCCCAAGGTGAGCACCATGTGTGACATCTGCTAGTTTCTCCTGCCCTGGTCCCCTTAGTTCTAACGATCTTCTGCCGCTCAGTCCTCACCCTCCTGTCCTGTTCACTTTCCGCTATAGCCTTCCCATATTGTACACCATGTGTGCTGTCTGCTAGTTGCTCCACTACAGTCTAGACCCCGCTCACCTTCATGTTTCTCCACACTGCACACCAGATGTGACGTCGGCACCAGACACTTCTGGAATATATAAACATGACCCAGAAGTGACTGCTGATGACATCTTTCCGGTTCCCAGTGCATCCTGGGATATCTCATACCTGCAAAACCTCCAAAACAAAGCGAAGTTAAAGCTGAATAAAAGCCTCTCAAAAGCATCAGGCGCTGTAAGCAATCTTTGTCGTAGACTTCTCTGGAGGCTTTGGAGGCGCCTTGAAGCACAAAAAAAGCCACATAGGGTATAATTTTTTAAGCAAAGCAAACATAACGTGTGAACAGGACTGTAAAGTAACCATTTTATTTAGTGATGGGTGTTGTGGTTGGTATTCAAAGTGCTTGTCCAATGTCAAATTTTAAAGCAAGTGTAAATGAGCCCTTAATGAAAAAGATGAAACTGTGTTGATTTTAATCATCCAATCACTTGCAAGCAAAACATTTTTTTTTTTTTTATTTCCCTCTCACAGTGATATGAATATTTACTTTACTATGTGAATAATTTCTGTTCCTTTAAGTTGGCCATACATGGATCAAAATTTTGCTGGTTCGATCCATGTATGGCCACTGCAGTTGAACAGAAGTCAATCTACTGATCGACTTCTGTTCAACCACCCTGTAGGATAAATCCTGCTTGATCAACACAGCAGGCAATAGGCCACAGTGCTGGTCTGTGTATTCTGACAGCAGGGGAGTCTCTTCACTGTCAGAACACGATAGCACAGCGGGGAGGATTCCCCCATCTACATTGAAAGGCTGGATGAGCGATACTGGTCAGTTTTTTTTCTTTCAACCCACTGGTTGAACATATGTACAGCCAGCCTTAGTAAATCAACCTCATTACATAATAGCATAATGAAAAGTTGCATGCTGTTTATTCATTCATTCTTTTGGTGTTTTTACTATCCGAGCGATGTGCAATTTGATCAAAACAATTGAATCACAAACCATCTGAATTGCCATAACCTTCCGATCCATTCAGATCGGATTTGATTGGATTTGATCAAACTGAGTTGAACAGTCAGGGAAGAAAATTATAAATGGTTTTGCATCAATTGCCAGTACTGATCTGATTTGGTCATACGTTCAGTTGTGTTTCGATCAATTGGACTATGAGATTGCATAGTGGAAATAGAAATGCAATCGATAACTATATCTTCCAAGTATTGATCAAAAATTCCACTTCCTTGTGGGTGGCATATCAACTGATTGAGTTGTTGACTATTGATTGATCTTTCTAGTAGGGAAAGATCTAGCAGAAAAGATGGGCAGACAGCATCAACGGGTAAAGATAGTAATCTATGCAACATAATCAGGTGTGTCCCCAAAAATCACCAAATAAATAACAAATTACAAAGGGGTTACAGCAGAGAGCATAAGCTATTGCTCCCCTACTAAAGAATATTCCAGTAACTTCAGGCATTCCTGCCCTTTTAATTACCTTCCAGTACTATGCAATAGAAATGAAGCTACGTCTGTGCTCAGGTCCTAAATGGCCTCATATATAGTGTATATATATATATATATATATATATATATATATATATATATATATATATATATATATATAAAACCTAAATCCGGCAATACAAGTTCACATTGGACACAACGTTTCAGAGGGTGGACAGTACCAACAGATTTTTTTTTTTTTTTTTTTTTTAGGAACACACCTGCTTCAGTGCATATATTGCTATCTTTCCAAGCTGGTGCCTTCCACCTTCCAGAACTTTGTGTCTTGTCCCACTGTGGAGGTGCATTGCTGGATCTTGGTCTGTAGTTCACCTCCACCTGTGTTTGTTTGCCCCCTATTGGCACTATACCCCCATGCTTTTAAGGGCAAGCGAATAGCAATTATGAATTTGTCTATCTACAAAGAATAGTAGAGAATAGCTAGAGAGAGATCACTTTGATGTAGTTGGCCACCCTGAACATGTATTGCAATATATTTTATATATAATATACAAAAAGCATTCATAAAGTATTCAGACTCCCTTAACTTTTTTCAATTTTGTTATATTGCATGCAGCCTGATACTATAGTTGTTTAAATGTATTTTTTCTCTCAATAATTTACACTCAGTTCCCCATAATGACAAAGTGAAAACAGAATTATAGAAATGTTTGCAAATGTATGAAAAAGGAAAAACTGAAATATCATATTAGTATAAGTATTCAGACCCTTTGCAACAACACTTGAAATTTAGCTTAAATGCCTCCCATTTCTCTTGATGTTTGCGGAGATGTTTCTACACCTTGATTGGAGTCCACCTGTGGTAAATTACGTAAACTGATTGGACATGATTTGGAAAAACACATACCTCTCTATAAAAGGCCTCACAGCTGACAATGCATACTGCATCAGAGTAAAGGCATGAGGGCAAAAGAACTGCCTGTAGAGCTTAGAGACAGGATTATTGCAAAGCATACATTTGGGGAAGGCTATAAAAAAATTCTGTTGCACTGAAGGTTGCCAAAAACATAATGGTCTCCATAATTTTCAAATGGAAGAAGTTTGGCACAACCGGGACTCTTCCAAGAGCTGGTTGCCTGGCTAAACTGAGCAACTGGAGGCAAGGGCCTTAGTAAGAAAGGTGACCAAGAACCTGATGGTCATGCTCTAGAGATCCCTGTGTGGAGATGGGACACAGATGGAACAACGTTGCAGAAGGACAACCATCACTGCAGCCCTCCACCGATCTGGGCTTTATGGCAGAGTGGCTAGATGGAAGCCTCTTAGTGCAAAACACATGAAAGCCTGCTTGGAGTTTACAAAAAAGCACCTGAAGGACTCTCAGACTGTGAGGAACAAGATTCTCTGGTCTGATGAAACCAAGATTAAACAGTTTGGCCTCAATTCTAAACGTTATATCTGGAGCAAACCAGGCACTGCTCATCACCTGCCCAATTACGATCCCAACAGTGAAGCATGGTGGTGGCAGCATCGTGCTGTGGGTGTGTTTTTCAGCAGCAAGGACTGGGCGACTGGTCAGAGTTGAGGGAATGCTGAATATAGAAAAGTACAGAGAAATCCTCAATGAAAATCTGTTCCACAGTACTCAGGACCTCAGACTGGGCCGAAGGTTCACCTTCCAACATGACAACGATCCTACGCACACAGCAAATACAACACAGGAGTGACTTGAATGAGTGACCCTGTGAATGTACTACCTAATGAACATCTCTGGAGAGACCTGAAGATGGCTGTCCACTGACATTCCCCATCAAATCTGAATGAGTTTGAGAGGATTTGCAAAGAATAATGGCATAAAAATCCCCCAATCCAGGTCTGAAAAGCTTGTCACATCATACCCAAAAAGACTCAAGGCTGTAATTGCTGCCAAAGGTGCTTCAACAAAGTACAGATTAAAGGGTCTGAATACTTAAGTATATGTGATATTTCAGTGTTTTCCTTTGTAATAAATTCACAGACATTTCTAAAATTCTGCTTTCACTTTGTCATTATGGGGTACTTAGTGTAGATTAAAGTGGAGGGCCACCCTAAAAGAAAAGAGCATTAATATTCTTAAAAAAATAAAAATAAATAAACATTTGAAAAAAAAAATTTTTTTTACCTTACCAGAAATCCCTGTTGCTAGGCAGTCTTCCTAATCTGCCTCCTTCCTACTCTGCGGTGATCTTCGGTCTTCTTCGGTCTTCTCTCCTCCTCCGCATTGTCTTCTGGGTAATGGGGCGCGCTGGGTTCTGGGAACTGTCTGTTCCCTAACACAGCGCCACCCATTCGACGACTCGCGCATGCGCAATAGGAGACGGGCAGTGAAGCCGCAAGGCTCCACTGCTTGTTTCCTTTGGTGAGGATGTCGGGGCTGGGACCCGAGAGCCGAGGGACACATCGGCCTTGGTGGTCGACATCGCGGGCGCCCTGGAAAGGTAAGTCTCCTTATTAAAAGTCAGCAGCTACTTTTTTTTTTTAGCTGCTGACTGTAAAAAAAAAATTTTTTACCTCTGAAACACCGCTTTAATTAGAGAATTTTTTTTTTTTTTTTTTAAACAACTGTAGTATCAGGCTGAACATAACAACACTGACAAAAGTGAAGGGGGTCTGAATACTTTATGAATGCACTGTAATTGCAACTAAGGCCTCATGCACACAGACGTTTTAAAAAACGGGCTGTAAAGCTAGGTCGGATGCCTGGAAAAAGCAGCCTAAAAAAACTTGACTTTTACCGCGTTTTGCATTGGCGTTTTTGCACGTTTTTGCGCGTTTTTTAGCGTCAGCGTTAATTGGCGTTTTACACATCTCTAATTTCCTATATAGGGATTACAGTGTCCAATTAACTTTTTGCAGCAAAAAAAGCTGCAGCTCAAAAACGCCGGTGCGCGTTTTTGCGCGTTTTTGCGCGATTCGCGTTTTTACAGCTCTAGCGCTGCGCCACGGAACGCACTGGTCCTGGGTTTTTTTTACAGCTTAAAAACGCCTATGCCATTTGCAGCTCAAAAACGCCTAGGTGGGCATGAAGCCATAGACTAACATGGACAGGCTTTTTTAAGCTGCAAAAAACGCTCAAAAACGCGGCTGCAAAAACGTCCGTGTGCATGAGGCCTTAGAATCACTTTTATGTGTCCTATATGTGGTGTATATGGAAGCTATTTAGGACCTGAGCACAGACATATCTTCATTTCTACTGCAGGTCAATAATTAAATAGACAGGAATGTCTAAAGTTGCTGGATTATTCTTTAATAGGAGCAATACACGATAGCCATTGTGCTGTAAGCCATATATACATTGATTTTAAGAATAGGTGTCCTAGAATAGTGTGGAGCAATTCAAGTACTGCTTTTACTTGTCATATTCAAGCAGCTGTTGAAGAGCAATCGGCAACGGAAAAATCAGCAGCTTTGGTGTTTCTTACTACTAACTTTACACATCAAAGCTGCATGCAGTCAAGAGCTCAACCTTGGTCAATGTATAGGCACAAGACACCATTTATCTTTAAACTGTATATAACCAGAAAATGATGTAAGCTGGCAGGCTCAGTATTAAAATGCCTGGCCGGCCAAAACTACATTTTTTCTCTTGGATAGAGTAGAAAAGGGTTAGAGTCCCTTTTTTTTTTTTTTACTGCTATCCAGGACTTCCTTAGGGAGACTGACACTGAGATAGAAAGTGAGAGAAAATCTCTGTAACAGTGCCCCAGATAGCATTGACAATTGGCAGATCCCTTTCTATTCTACTTAACAAAAACTGGCTGGACAAAAATTTAGGTAATTTTAGGTAATAAGCGAATTGATACATGTAAAAATAAATCTTTTTGGAAAAGGGTTTGCATTGATTTGTCACATATGAGGCAGAATCACCTCTGTTGTAAAGTAGATTAAAACAGTGTAGAAATGGCTGGACTGCTACCCTTTGTCCTGACAAAGTTCACTTTTTTTTCTTCTAAATTCCAGCTCCCTTATGTACCAATATAGCATTAATGTACTAATTTTGCAAAAAATAAAACAGCTTTCCAATAATTCTACAGCGGATTACATACCTGTCTTCATAGCTGTTTAAACACACTTCTTGATTACTTCTGCCTTACTTCCTGGACAGACTTTAGGTCGTGACATGGGAAGGAGTTGACCAGCTGAGGGTAGATGATGCAGGGTGTGTGCTAATGAGACCAGCTGGTCAACTCCTTCCTGTGTCATGACTAGGTTTGCCACCTGTCCGGGATTAACACGGACAGTCCAGGTTTTGAATAATGTGTCCGCGCTTCAGACGGACTGAAACCTGGACACATTATTCAGAGCGGGACAGTGGCTCCCCAAGTAACCAATATGATCACACACAAATCTGTTGCCGTCCGGAAGCTGGGGGCGACTATCTGGGGACAGGTTCGACATCACTGGGGGGCAGGGTGATGACATCAGCAAGAGTAATTTGGCCACACCCACTGTTCGCTGCGGCATGCTGTGCGCACCGCATTACTACTCTCCTTCGGGCACCCAAAGGTGTCCCAGGCCGCTAAAGTGTTCAGGTTTGGCTTGAAGAAAAGGTGGCAACCCTAGTCATGACCTAAAGTCTGAACAGGAAGTAAGGCAGAAGTTATGGAGCAGTGTGTTTAAACAGCTATGAAGACAGTGAGGTAAGCCTGTGAAGAATTAATGGAAAGCTGTAAAATCTAAATGTGAAAGCTTGCAAAAATAGTATATATAGTATATATATATTAAAATAGTATATTAAAGGGTACTAAACCCTTGTTTTTTTTTTTTTTTTTAATGACAAACATATCATACTTACGTCCACTGTGCAGTTCGTTTTGCACAGCGTGGCCCTGATCCTCGTCTTCTGTGGTCCCCCAATGGCGCTCACGGCTCCTCCCCGCATCAGAAAACCACCTAGGTGAATCGCTCTCCTTGGGGGTCCCTGTGCGGGCATGCTCCCGAGGCCAGCATTTGTGCCCATTGAGACAGAATGCCGGACTCAGCCCTGCCCCCCGACACCCGCGTTATTGGATTTGATTGACAGCAGCAGGAGCCAATTGACAGCAGTGGGTGCTGCTATCAATCTATCCAATCAAAAGCCGAGACAATGGGCAGAGAGTAAAACGGGGGGGCTGGTCAGTGACAAAAGTTTTTTCACCTTAATGCATAGGATGCATTAAGGTGAAAAAACACAAGGGAAGTTGGAATTTAGAAAAAAAAAAGGTGACCAAAGATGAAAGCCTTTAAAGCTGAACCCTGGGAAAAAAAAAACTTTTGGACATTGGCTTTACCACCGACGCCCCAGTGTGGAAGTAGCCTAAGCGCCAAACTTCTGCTACTGAAACTCAGGCTAGGTTCACACTTGTGTGGGTCGAGAACACTTGCAAAAACCATGTGTGCTCACGAACCACAGGCAGAAAATGCTGCTCTTTAGCGGACGCATGGGTGTGCCAATAATTCTTAATAACACCCCACGCATCAGGAAATGCGGCACATTTTCACGCGTGCCAAATTGCATTTTTAAAAAATGTTCAGGTATTTTAAATAGCTTTGCAGGAGTTAAATGTAATTTTTGCATGTGTGCGCTGTAATATTTTGTTCCAAATCACACGATTCTGAGGGTAGGGCAGCTCACTGAAATTAATGGACTGACTACAGAATGCAGGTCGCACAAGTGTGAACCTAGCCTTCCAGTTCAGTGATGATACTGCGTCACCCGCTCTCCACCCCATCTATTCACAAAGCATCCTATATTCTCTTCACAGAATATGAGGAGTTCTGTGAATGGACAAGGTAAAAAATAGGGGCAGATGCATGTCACTATCTCCCTTCATCCAATTACAAAACACTATGTATTCTGTGAAAAGAGCACAAGATGGTTTGTAAATGGATGAGGTGGGAAGTGAGCTAGTTACTGTCATCACTGTACTACAGTTTCAGTGCTGAAGGCTCAAAGCTTACAGTGGTCTACAAGCTGAATGACTCTTAAAAGAGTTTTTAACAAACACAGGAGGGTCCACACACAGGACACCCATCATTAGAGGTAATTCATTTTAACACAGGAACATTTTTGACATTTCAATTTTCCCTTCTTTTATTCTCTGTACACCTATCCCTGTCTCCATGACCAAGACGACCATGCATATTTATGTGTTTTAGATTGTAAGCTCTATTACAGCAGGCCTGGCGGGTGGGAGTCTTGGAATTCGATGGCGCAGCGGTCCACCTCCTACCAGATGTTTCCAGAAAAACCCTCCTCATGAGACGATCGCTCAAGCCTCTGCTAGATGGTCTTGGGGAGAAGGGTCTCACATACAAGTGGGGCCACCCATTCCACCTCATAGTCCGCAAAGGCCCAGATACCTTCTCTCTGCGGCATCCTTCAGAGCTTCCAGACCTGTTCTCCTTTGCCAACATGGATCCGATACCAGTACCCAACTGGCTGCTGACCGCAACCGCTAAAGAACCGACGCGTCAAGCCCCCTCAGGTAGACCACAAAGGGCCCACTACAGCCGACGCGGCCGGGGGAACCACTCTCAAGCTAGAAGAGGGAGGAACTCCCACTCACAACCACTGAATAATGAGGAAGCGGCGGGATGATTTTACCTGTCCAAATCACAAACACGTATGCAGTGCAGTATTCCTTTTTCTTCATGTTTCAGTTTCAAGTTGCAGTTTGAGTATAGCTCTTTTATTGTCATTCACGGGATGGACGTCAATAACAACATATGCAAGTCCAGTGTACTACTCAGCCCACCCTGGTCCAAGGGTGAATGAAGGCCTCATTGACCCCGCATAACCGAGGGCATACCTCTAACCCCTCCCCCCCTGATTTTTTTTTTATTTTTTTTATTTATTTTTTTATTTTTATTTTTTTAATTAATTATTATTTTTTATTTTTGTGCCTCCCGCAACTACCGCACACAGACAAACGAGGAGACTGCAGCACCTGGTTGGTGGTATTGTGGTCACTCAACATAATAGCTCTTGCCATAGAGACTCGATGTAATGTTATGCTACCCCCTATGTTGATGCATACGCAGATATATATTTGCTTAGGGGTTGTTGTATGTAACAGCGAGGTCGTGTTTGTATGTATTTCTGTGTGCAAATGTTAAGATGCGCCTGCTCACCTAACTATTACCTTGATATTTACAGGTTCTACAACTGGGTTACAGGGTTTTTCTCCCTTTTTTTTTTTTTTTTTTTTTTTTTTTTTTTTTTTTTTTCCACTTTCCCCAGCCGGGTTTTAACAAGAGTGCCTTACCGGCAAGATTACATAGGCTTTGGGGGTCCTCGTGGCCGGGGCCCGGAAATCAGCTGTGCCTTACCACCTCTCTCACTAGGCACACTCTGCCCTGGTGGCAGTAGTTTTTCTCTACGGAGCTAACCTTTCTTGATCTCTATATCTTTCCATATCCTACTTCTCTCTCTCTCTCGCATCTTCTCCCCCCCCCCCTTCTTTTTTTTTTTTTTTTTCCCCTCTCTCTCTCTCTCTCTCTTCCTACCGCTCTCCCCCTCCCTCTCCATCCCCACCCCCCCCTTCCCTTGTACCCCGGGAGCCGTCATAGGTGGACACAGTCTTAGGCAATATGTCTGTCAAGATCCTTTCTTGGAATGTTAAGGGGTTGAATTCCCCAGAGAAACGCACCAGTTGTCTTGCCGAGCTCTGGAGACAAAGAGCCCACATTGCACTTCTCCAAGAGACTCACTTTAGGGCAGACAAGGTGCCTAAACTGACAAACAAACATTTCTCGACGGCATACCATAGCCCGTCATTATCCTCTAAATCTAAAGGGACTAGTATACTCATCTCGAAGTCCCTCCACTGGCAATTCCTCGATGAGTGTCGCGACCAAGAGGGAAGATTTCTGCTCATAAAGGGAAAAATTTGCTCTCAGACCTTCACTCTTGCGAACATCTACCTCCCGAACTCCAATCCGCTCCCCACTCTCGAGGCTTTCCTTTCCACCCTCGACGCATTCCTCGAAGGAACATTGGTCCTGGGGGGGGATTTCAACCTAACACTAGACCCTCATAAGGACTCCTCCTCGAACCTGTCGTCGCTCCCTAGGGGAACCCGACTACGCCTAAAAGATCTTTTACACTCGCATCAACTAGTTGATATCTGGAGAATAGTCCACCCACAAGAGCGGGATTATACCTTCTACTCTACTGTCCATGGGTCCTACTCCAGAATCGACCATGCATATTTATGTGTTTTAGATTGTAAGCTCTAACGAACAGGGCCCCCTGATTCCTCCTGTGTTGAATTGTATTGTAACTGTACTGTTTGCCCTCATGTTATAAAGTGCTGTGAAAACTGTTTGGTGCTATATAAATCCTGTATAATAATACATGTTGTATGAATGTGAGTTAGGAGACCTTAGATTGTAAGCTCCTTGCTGGTAGGGGGTGATGTAAAAGTACAATATATATGTAAAGTGCTGTGTAAATTCTCGGTGCTATATAATACCTATAATAAAAATAAATAAATTGTACAATCTCTGTACAATTCACAAAAACATTGTGAAGGGCCTTCCTTAACAAGTAATTACATTTGTATCCATTAAAGCAAGACTCTGTACTATATAGTTCTTTTGCAGATTGCACAATTAGATTGTAAAATGTGAGGGCATGTTTAGGGCCCATTTACACCTAAGTTGTTAGTGTGTGATAAATACATATGAGAGCCAGACCATTTTATTCCATGTCTCAGTTAAAATCTGTGTGTAGCACTACCCCTGCAGGGGCTGCAGATGACTGGTTTCCCCACTCCTGCACAGTCAGGTAATAAGCATTTTCCACTTCCATACAGACACAATGAACAGTCTTTTAGCTTGTTTTTTTGATGTTTATTAGGGGTAATAATTTGGATGGGGAATAGGAATTATAGGATGCCCAGCTTAACTGCAAAAAAAAACAAAAAAAAACAGGGAGACGATCCTGAACTGTCTTCCTTCCCGGACACGGACAGTCTCTGATAACCAAAAATGCAAAAGCACCTTAAGGATTAGGAACTCTTAGTCCCTTATGCCCCGTACACACAATCAGACATTCCGACTACAAAATCCGTCAAATTTTTTCAGACGGATTTTGGCCAAAACTTGTCTTGCATACACACGGTTGCTCAAAGTTGTCAGAAAATCCGATCATTCGGAATGAGGTAACGTGCAAAACCTACGACGGGTCTACAGAGAGGCCAGTAGCCAATAGCTTTCGTCTCCAAATTTTTTCTAAGCATGCGTGGCACTTTGTGCGTTGGAATTCTTGACACACGATCAGAGAAAGTCCGATTGAATTTTGTTGTCGGAAAATTTTAGCTCCAGCTCTCAAACTTTTTTAGTCGTAAATTCCGACGGAAAAAGTCCGATAGAGCCCACACATGATCGGATTTTCCGACAACATGATCCGATCTGACTTTTTCAGTCGGAATATCCGACCGTGTGTACAGGGCATAAGAAAGTAGCACAACATGTTGTAGGCTGCATACAGGAGTATCTCCCATTCCACTGTAGACAACAATCCCACCTCTACTGCTTGCAGGAACTACCAACCCACCGACTGCTCCAAAGCTCTCCCAGAGCAAGGGATAGGAAAGGTTAAGCACAACACTGTCTTCCTGAAAGGCTTGCTACACGTGGCAGTCTCTCCCTTTGAGAATCCCAAGCTAGCCCGAGCTCCAGCCTGAGGCAGAGCCCCCTCCCCAAGGCCCCCCAATGCCCCCCAACAGTCTACTCAGCACGCCATCTTCCATCCTACTATCCTGCTGACATGACTTATCCATAAGTCATGCCACCCTGCCAGGCCCTCTGCATGGGGTTTGGCTAAGCTCCCTCAAGTATGCAGATAAACCCTCCTGGCCTCTGTCCACTTCATTTCTAGAAGTTTCTCAAAATTTTCATAACCAGGGGGAGGCACCAGACACCTGCCTCTGTGAGTCATCCAGCCTGACCTGTAGTAAACCCTGACCCAATTTAGACTTTTGAGTCATAGCATAGATTTGCCTACACTAACACTAGTAGCACACTAGAGGGTGCTACATATGCTATTGTGGGTGTGTATTTATTTCAGGTACTTATATAGAGCTGTCGCTTTACATACAGTGAGGGGAAAAAAGTATTTGATCCCGAGCTGATTTTGTACGTTTGCCTGCTGACAAAGAAATGATCAGTCTATAATTGTAATGGTAGATTTATTTTAACAGTGAGAGACAGAATAACAACAACAATATCCAGAAAAACGCATTTCAAAAAAGTTATAAATTGATTTGCATTTTAATGAGTGACCCCTTCGCAAAACATGACTTAGTACTTGGTGGCAAAACCCTTGTTGGCAATCACAGAGGTCAGACATTTCTTGTAGTTGACCACCAGGTTTGCACACATCTCTGCAGGGATTTTGGCCCACTCCTCATAGCAACAGATTCTAGAAGTGGTGGTAGTGAGGACTAGCTGAATCAGGTGCACATATCAGTGCTAGTACCCAAACTGGTACATAGCTTCCATGAATTTGTAGCAGGCCATGATACAGGATTCATACTGGTAGTAAAGTGCCTTTATTACTTTATTGAATTTTCCCCCCATGAGTCTTATCGATCTGTAATTACTGATGAAATGACGGGCTAAAAGTTGATTAGAAAGGCACTGAAAGAAATCAGTGCGCCCCTGCCAAGTAATTAGCCTTGGAAATGGAATGGTTTTGTAACACGCGGGCAGGAGCTCTCATCAATGCTGGCTGAAAACATGTAACATTATTTCATTAGTGAACTACTGCATGTCAAAGCACCCATTTCTAAATGACAGATTCCCATGAAGCTTTTGAGCAATACAGTAACTCAGTGGTTAACATTGGGATGAATTTATGCAAGGAACCTAGCAAAGTGAGACTAAACTGGCCATACATCACTCATCCCGCAGGCTAAACAAGAGAAATCTAATAGATAACTGTTTAGCATGGATAGAGGAACCTTCCATGCCACATATTGTATCCAGACAGCCACAAAAACATCAGCTGTCTGAATACATGAACTGTGACTGCATCTGATAGTTTTTTAAATCAAAGAGTTTGAAGCTGGGTGGTGCTGACACACAGGGCCAGTTTAAGGATTTTTGTCTACACAGGCAAAGGCACATTTTGCTGCATTCAGCTGTATATTTATTGCTATTACCATAAGTTCTCACAAAAAAACAACCCAAAATAATTTCTCCTGCTCCTGACGATTGCAGCGATACCGCATATGTGTATGTTATTCGTACCCGGAGTAGGTCCCAGAAACAACAGTGTGCATTTTGCTTTTTTTTTAAATCCTACCCCAAAAATTCCGACCCTGACCTTTGACCACAACCTTTGGCCTTCACCTTGAACTTTGATCCTTACTCTGACCCTAACACTAACTGTGACACTGACCTAGGTCTTTCTTTCTTTCTTTCTTTCTTATCCCCAGCAAGTGGCCCTCTATCCTGGCACCCTAAGGCTGCCTAGACAGCCATATGCTGACAGGACCACCCAAATATTAAATATCCTACAATTCAGCAAACATTGACTAAATTTGGAGCTGTGCATGGCCAGATTTAGTGAATGGAATTAAATAAACAGATTTTTAATAGACCATATTTAAGTTGGTAAAGGTTAGTAAATAAACACTATTCGAGTAAATTAAAACCCACTGGGGTTGATTTACTAAAACTGTAGAGTGCAAAATCTGGTGCAGCTGTGCATAATAGTCAATCCGTTTTTAACTTCAGCTTGTTCAAATAACTTTTCCACAAAAAAAAAAAAAAACCTGCAAGATGATTAGTTTCTATGAAGAGCTGCACCAGATTTTGCACACTCCAGTTTTAGTAAATCAAACCTATTGTGTCCTTACAGCCTAGTGGCCATGATGTTCGCTTTACTATAGTGGTGCTATAGTGGTGCTATACAAGTAAAATATTAGTATTGTTAAAATGCATACCATCCCTGAACCCATCTGGCCCTAAATACGAGGGCCACTAAGAACAGCATACAGACATGTACTCTGCAGTATAGTTGAGCATCATGGGAAATGTAGTTCTAAAACATTTGGGGTGCCAAGGTTCGCCATCACTGTCCTAGGCCCCAAAAGTATACAGTATGTCACCAGCGCACCAAGCAAATAAAATAAAATTTTATAAAATCCAAACGTTTATTCAGAGATGACATCAAAGTGCTAAGTGCAAAGTTTCGGGGCCATCATACGCCTGATGAAGGGGTACTGTGTGGTCCTGAAACATCGCACTTAACACTGTGATGTCATCACCGAATAAACACTTGGACTTTATTTTAAGGATCCTTGGTGTGCTGTTGATATATACTTGACTATTGTTTCCAGTCTCCAGCTGACAGTTACTGCAGCACCCACTTACTTCTTGCCTTTTCCAGGAATGTTGATGGGAATGTTATAACTTGTTCCCAGGCACCCAAAACTGGAATGTTAGGCTGTACGGGCTTAACCACCAGTGGTGGCCCATCCAATAGGGGTGCAGCATGCACCAGCCCCTAATCCACATGCAGGGCACCGGATACATGGATTCCAATGGGGCTTTTCGAGCACGTGATTCGACAAGCCATAGGTTCTAATTGGCTTCAAAAAAGGGTGGGCTCAGGGGGCGCAGAGCACTGCACCCTGAACCCACCCAGTTGTGTGACAATAGCAAATTAATATTCACTATTGTCTTCCTGACTCTCCCCCCCCCCGCCAATCAGGAAGCAGGTCCTGAGACACGATTGGCCAAGAGGCGAAGCATTTATATTGACTGCTGCGCCGAGGGAAGGAGGAGGGAACACGAGCTGTGAAGGCCAAAATGCAGAGGAGGAGGAGAGGCAGGAAGGAGCCAAAGCTGCCCACGACCTAGATAGGGTAAGTGCGGGACCGACGGATTGACAGGGTGGGGGGTGGCGTTGTAAGTGCGGGCCAACAGACTTATGGGGTCGGGGTGGCGTTATAAGTCAGGGGCTGTCCGACCCTCCCAAATATACAGCACCAGCCGCCACTGTTAACCACCAATATGCATGAGGTTTAAATGTTGCCTTTATGGTACTGGAATATAAAGAAGTCAGTTCCACCTCATTCTGGATGACATTTTAACAAGAATCTGGCTATTTACAGGTACTACCAAGAGGCAGTAAAGAGTAATTCCAATGCACAAACTGCTCATTATTGTTTACAGAGTTTTTTCAGCTTGTTGGATGTGATTGTAGCCATATTAATGCACTATTGCCACAACACAGTTGAGTATTGTCTGTTCTCCTTTTTTAAAAATTTGTGCTAATAGTTTTCAGGACAAGTTTTTAGTTGCGCTAACATTTTTAGGACAAGCTTTTGGGGCCTCTCCCATTCCTCTAAGGTCCAGGTGATACACAGGAGATTTAAAGTGTATTTCCACTGTTGCAGCCAAATTGGGATAACACCTACTTTATGTTTGTTACATGTTTCCAATCACACAGCATAACTTAAAAAAGTATTTAAAAACTGTAGGTCACATTTTTTTTGGATGCTCTATTCTGGACCCTCCTGCAAAAAATTAAAATAAATCCTAGGTAGTTTTCTTTCTTCATGAGGGGGCTGGGCAGCTGTGTTTGCCATAATTAATCCGGTACTCTGCAGGCAGATCTTCATTATCAATTGTAACTAGATTTGAAGATTGTCCTAACAAAGGGTTAAAGGTATAGAGGCTTCTTGCAATGTTTGGTAATAAGGACAGATTTGGGGCAGGCTCACTCTAACATATAAAAAAACTATGCAGTCAACCATGACACCTCCTCCTGAAAAACACATAATGAGTAATACCGCGTACACACGAATGGACTTTCCGGCAAACTAGGTCCGACGGTCTTCCCGACGGACTTTGGGCGGAGTTCCGACTGACTTTTGGGACGAACGGACTTGGCCACACACGAACGGACTAAGTCCATTCGAAAATACGTTCGTTTTGAACGTGATGACGTAAATTGGACTAAAAAAGGAAGTTCAATAGCCAGTAGCCAATAGCTTACCTTCCGTCATATTTGGCCCGTCGGACCAGAACACAGATGAACGGTTTTCACGATTTTAGCCCGTTGTAATTGAGTCCGTTGGATACATTTGAAACATGTTTTATTTCTAGGTCCGTCTGATTGTTTTTTCAGAAAACGATCGGATTAGCCCACACATGATCGAATTGTCTGATGGACTAATCCCTTCGGACCTAGTCTGCCGGAAAGTCCGGTCGTGTGTATGCGGCATTAGAGATATTCAAGAAAAATGTAGGCATGCTGTGTGAACACATGAACAGCATATAGTGGGGTTTTCTAAAATTTGACTGCAAAAGTGGAAATAAGCTTTAAGCTGGACATACACAGTAGCATGAAAACAAACTAACAAATTACTCCACCCACACCAGCAAGATGGATGGAGGAATCCCCCCCCCCCCATCAGGACATTGTACTGAAAGTGAACTGTACTACCCATTGGGTAACAACAGCACCCCAGTTGTCAGAATACACTGATCAATTGCTGAAGCTGATTGGCTACAGATCAAGGAAACATTTCCAGTATGTCCCTTCAATGGATGTTGATCAAACAATTGACTTCTATTGAGCAGAAATGGCCACACACTGGAGTTGATTTACTAAAACTAGAGAATGCAAAATATGGTGCAGCCTTGCATAGAAACCAATCAGCTTCCAGTTTTTTGTCAAAGCTTAACTGAAAATGCTGATGTTTGAAGTTTAATGGTTTCTATGCAGAGCTGCACCAGATGTTTCCACTCTCCAGTTTTAGTAAATCAACCGCCTCTGCTTTTTTTTTTTTTTCTTTTGAAAAGCCAGTGGTGTGCAAAACACACCCAAAAACTCCACCCGGTGCCAAAAAAAAGTGCACATACATAAAGAGTGGACACAAAACGTGCAACGGGTGTTACACAGATCCTCCGCTAGGGAAGGACCTTACCCTGATCCCCCAGGGCGTTAGGCTCCAGACAGGGACTGAGGTACTTCACTAGGTCCTTCTGGCCTAAACCAGATGGACCCTTTCTCTGCAGGGTCTGCCGAAACAGACTCACCCAAGTACTCGGTGGGGCTCCCCCGAAGGGAGACCCCATGAGAGAGGTTGAACTAAGCCAAAAGGCCATGTCCACCCCCATCCCAAGACTTTCAAGGTAGGCCCGAGGACCCACACCCTACTCATCACACAGTGACAAAACGTGTACACCAAACAAAAAAGTACAAAAAAGTGACAAAGGGTAAATAAATAGAAAGTGGGGGAGAAGAAAGTGGGAGAGAGTGAAAAGTGACCATTGTGCAATACAATGGCTAGCCCTCCAGCCAGGAATAAAAAATTCCTCTGGTCCTAGCCAAAAGGCTCGGCCCTAGAGGCAGGTGTAAAAAAGTGTGTTGGTGAAGTGACCATGGTGCCATAAATCAATGTGACCCTCACTCACAGTGATCGTTTGGCACCCCTGAACTGCCACTTCAGGGGCACATTCACCACAGTCTTTTCAAACCAACCCCGACCAACCAGCCCAGACCACAGCAGACCCCACTCCATACAGGAAGGCAAGATGCTCTGAAGGTGCTATCCTCACTCCCATCACTCCGCCTATTTACATCCAGGAGACACGGACAGCTCCTCCCCTTAGAGTAGAAGGAGCTGCCAGCATACTCTGCCGAATTACCTGGTCGGAGCTAGGTCTACCCCAATCTAGGCCAGAAGGCTAGGGACCCGACCCTCTGGCCAGACCCAGTGGTTCTCCATCCTCACCAGGAGCACCCTTCCAGACAGCTCAGACTCGACCATCGGCCTGCCCCCAGTATCTATCGGGCAGCTCGGCATAGTCCCTGCTGAAACCGCCCTTCCAGGCACTATAACACCATTGGATTTGTCAGCCCTCCCCAACGAGAGTAGCACAGCGCCTCCCCTGGAAACTGATAAGAACAGATACTACACTTGATCTTAGTCAAAAGGCCAAGAAGCGATATTCGATCAGTGTATGGTAAGCATTAGTGAAATGGTAGGAATAAATCTGCAAGACAACAGTCTCTGAAAAAAACACACAGACAGTCAAAGGTAATAGAATTTAGGCAGTTGATCAGATAAGGAGTAAAGGAGGGGGCTGTAGAATGAGAGGGAGGAAGGAGAGAATCACAGAGATTGGAATGGTCATAAAATGTTTGATAATGATTCAGATTGTTTGAAACTTCCCAAGTGATCTGGCTGATGTCTCAATAAGAAGAGGAAAGGATGGTGTTAGTCACATGCACTCCACTTCTGCCTATGGGCAAGTCACACAAAACACAATGGCAGGTCATTGTACTACAAACAATGGGCAAATGTGTCCTTGTATGCCATTTTCATTGAGGCGTCTTCTCGTTTATTACAGGTATTTATATAACACCAGCAATTTCCATACTAGACATTCACATTAGCCCTTACCCTCAAGGAGCATTTAATCCAATGTTCCTATCTCACATGCATACATACACAGTTCAGGAGCAATTTGGATAGCAGTCAATTACACTACCAACATGTCTTTGGCGTGTGGGAGGAAACCCATACAAGCATAGTGAGAATATGTAATCTCCATGCAAAATATGCAAATAGTGTCCTGACCAGGGTACAAACCGGGGACACCAGTGCTGCAAGCTGCTACAGAAGTGCTAACCACTAAGCCACACCTTGCCTGTAGTTCACAATAAGTGCTAACAATATGTGAGATGTATGGGTTACTTCCTGAGACATAACAAACATTTGCTCGTAACTAAAGAGATTTGGGTGCAGAGTTTCTGACCAATCAATGGGTGTTCATTGTTCTCCCTGAAAAGGGGGGAAAGACAGACAATTTCCAGAGTCAAGCTGGGGGATTAACTGGTGGTTTTCAGATGTACCACCTCCAGGCATCCTTGGATAGAGATCTGCCCATCTATTCATCCCAACCACGACACTACCTACTGGAGTTTGCATGTTCTCCCTGTCTCTGCGTGGGTTTCCTCCGGGTAATCCAGTTTCCTCCCACACTCCAAAGACATGCTGGTAGGTTAATTGGATCCTGTCTAAATTGGCACTAGTATGTGTATGAATGAGAGTTAGGGACCTTAGATTGTAAGCTCCTAGAGGGCAGGGACTGATGTAAATGTACAATATATATGTAAAGCACTGCGTAAATTGACGGTGCTATACAAGTACCTGAAATAAATAATTAAAATGTATTAATTATATACTATAGTCAACAGTTATAGCTGAGCTAATAACACTTCTTGCAACATATTACATTTTTCCATAGAAAGTACAGGCCAGCAACTCGACAGCTTCTCCATAGAAAATATTTATTTAAAGGGGTTGTAAAGGTTAGTTTTTTATTTTCTAAATAGGTTTCTTTAAGCTAGTGCATTGTTGGTTCACTTACCTTTTCCTTCGATTTCCCTTTTTTTTTTTTCTTTGTTTTCTTTGTCTGAATTTCTCACCTCCTGCTCCTCCTCAGTAAGCTATTCAGTAAGCTGTTCTGGCTGACTAAACACCGCTCGGATGATGGTGTAAAGTTTACTGAGGAGAAACAGGAAGTGAGAAATTCAGACAAAGAAAAAAAAACATTTAGAAGGGAAATCGAAGGAAAATGTAAGTGAACCAACAATGCACTAGCTTAAAGGAACCTATTTAGAAAATAAAAAATGAAGCTTCACAACCCCTTTAAGCATTACAGCAGTAACATCATCCAAAAATCTTGACGCGTTTCGGCCTTAGGCCTTCATCAAAAGCATAAAAATATGACATTAAAAACAGATATATATAAGGGAAGCAGCCCTTGTGAGTTATGAAGGGCAAAATTCACTTAATTAAAAAAATCAACCCATTAATGCTGTCAAGTTGCTGGCCTGTACTTTTTCATTGGATCTTTTGTGAGCTTAATTAGCCAGAGCACCGACTACTCTACACACCAACTATACTATATAGCGGTAGAGCTTGGGCGAGTTTTTCTCATATTACATTTTTATTTCTTGTTTTAGGTTATTGTGGAGAAGAACATCCAATTACTTTCAGTCTACTTACAGCCTGAAGAAGAGCCATGGAGGCTGAAACGTCACTGCATTAAATTGTTTAAATAGACTATAAAAATATCTATTCCTTGGTGTGGTCACTTTGGAATACACTGGATTGCTGGTAGGAATGTGCCAGTCAGCTGATGTGCCCAGGCATGGACAGCAGCGTGTGGTGAGAATGCTTTTCTTTTTATAAAATGATCATGGGAGATGCCTACTGGCTGTATGGGCAACACACACTGATAAAAATGATTCTGTTGGCTTGTAATTTTAACATAACATTTTTATAATTTTCAACATAAAAATAAACGTTAATTAATTTACTTTGATATTTTAAGTACCTTAGTTAATTTTCATTAGTTCTTAACCACTTGCCGCCCACCATATAGCAGAATGACGGCGGCAAAGTGGTTTCAATATCCTGACTGGGCGTCATATGACGTCCTCAGGATATTAACCCCCAGGGGCGCGCATCGCGTCGATCGTTGTTGCGGTGTGTCAGTCTGACACACCGCAACTACGATCTCGGTAAAGAGTTTCCAATGGAGACTCTTTACCACGTGATCAGCCGTGTCCAATCAAGGCTGATCACAGTGTAAATAGGAAGAGCCGGTGATCGGCTGTTCCTTACTCGCGTCTGTAAGACGTGAGTAGAGGAGAGCCGATCGGCTGCTCCTCTGACAGGGGGGGGGGGTCTGCGCTGATCGATTATCACTGGACCACCAGGGACGCCACCAGACCACCAGGGATGCCCAGCACCAGGTATGCCACCCTAGACCACCAGGGATGCCAGTCAGTGCCCACAATGGATGCCAATCAGTGCCCACAATGGGCATCACTGATTGGAATGCATTATTGTTTGGCACTGATTGGCATCCATCAGTACAATACTTTACACTACAATGCCGCCTATTAGTGCCCATCCATGCCACCTATCCGTGCCCATCCCTGCTGCCTATCAGTGCCCATCCATGCTGCCTATCAGTGCCCATCCATGCCGCCTATCAGTGCCCATCCGTGCCGCCTATCAGTGCCCATCCATGCCGCCTATCCATGCTCATCCGTGCTGCCTATCCATACCCATCCGTGCCGCCTATCAGTGCCTATTTGTGCCATCTATCAGTGCCCATCCGTGTCGCATATCAGTGCCACATATCAGTGCCCATCAATGACACCTCATCAGTGCCACTTCATTGGTGCCACCTCATCGGTGCCCATCAGTGCCACCTTATCAGTGCCGTCAGTGCAGCCCCATCAGTGCCCATCAGTGAAGGAGAAAACATACTTATTTACAAAGTTTTGTAACTGAAACAAAAAAAAAAACATATTTTTTTTCAAAATTTTCATTTTTTTTTAATTTGTTTAGCAGAAAATAAAAATCGCAGAGGTGATCAAATACCACCAAAAGAAAGCTCTATTTGTGGGAACAAAATGATAAAAATGTTTGTTTGGGTACAGTGTAGCATGACCGCGCAATTGTCATTCAAAGTGCGACAGTGCTGAAAGCTGAAAATTGGTCTGGGCAGGAAGGTGTATAAGTGCCCTGTATTGAAGTGGTTAAAACACACCTTTTTACATAAATTAGAAAAATAATGTATAATATTGAGTAATCTTGACAAAACTGTTTAGTTCGCTTTACTTAACCGGTTCCCGACCGGCGCACGACGATATATGTCGGCAGAATGGCACGGACAGGCAGGAGGGCGTATATATAAGTCTCTCCTTAATGCCGTCCGTGCCATCGGGAGCGCGCCGGTCGGGACCCCCGTGAGGCCGGTCGCGGGTCCCGCGGACTCGATCGCCGCGGGGACACCCGCGATCGTCTCACGGGAAGACAGAACGGGGAGATGCAGAAATAGACAGCATCTCCCCGTTCTGCCTAGCAACTAGTGACGCCGATCTCTGCTCCCTGTGATTGGAGCAGAGATCAGCATTCACTAGCTGACAGCCACGCCCCCCCACAGTAAGAAACACACCCCTAGGCATACTTAACCCCTACACTGCCACCCCCTGGTTAACCCCTTCACTGCCAGTGTCATTTATACAGGAATCAATGCATTTAAATAGCATTGATTGCTGTATAAATGACAATGGTCCCAAAAATGTGTCAAAAATGTCCGATGTGTCCGCCATAATGTCGCAGTCACAATAAAAATCGCTGATCGCCGCCATTACTAATAAAAAAAATTATTAATAAAAATGCTATAAAACTATCCCCTATCTTGTAAACGCTATAACTTCTGCGCAAACCAATCAATAATCGCTTATTGTGATTTTTTTTTACTAAAAATATGTAGAAGAATACGTATCGGCCTAAACTAAGGAAAAAAAATGTTTTTTTATATATTTTTGGGGGATATTTATTATAGCAAAAAATAAAAAATAATGCGTATTTTTTTTCAAAATTGTCGCTCTTTTTTGTTTATAGCGCAAAAAATAAAAACCGCAGGGGCAATCAAATACCAAAAGAAAGCTCTATTTGTGGGAAAAAAAGGACATCAATTTTGTTTGGGAGTCATGTCGCACGACCGCGCCATTGTCAGTTAAAGCGACGCAGTGCCGAATCGCAAAAAGGGGCCTGGTCCTTTGGCTGCAAATTGGTCCGGTCTGAAAGTGGTTAAAACTATAGTTCCAGACAAGTTAAGGTATTTATTCCTAACTTAAAACACCATGGTCTATAAACTGCAAACAATTGAGTTGGCTTTACTTAAAGCAACAAAGTTGAAAACATGAAAAGTCTAATGAGTCAGACAAAAATAAGTTTAGTTGACAGTACTTAAAAAGCTGATGCAAATAGTTGCCTCAATTTTTTTTGAGTAGACACAGCACAATATTTTTTACAGTGCAGACACTTAACTCAGATTCTATCAAGGCATCTACAGTTTATGTATCTGTTTCTAAAAGTCTTACTCACAAATTGTATTTAATAGGGACATACATAAGTACTTCTAAATATTTATACAAGAAAGAGGAAACTCACATAAGAACTCTTTTTATATGGAACATATACTGTACATCCACCAGTGGCATACCTAGCACATCTGGCACCTGGGGTAGGTTATTTTTTTTTTTAACAAAGAAGAACTGGTTTGTTGAAATAAAGTGGTGCACATAGCGCACCATGGAAAATTGTGTGTGTGGTCAAATTATATTAATAGTGGGAGGGACTTAAGACGGACATAGATGGAGGGTTATTCTTTCTTGCAATCACAGTCAGTGTTGATGAAGGAATCCCTTCCGAAGAGCCATTGTGTTCTCTCAGTGGGTGATCGGGGGAAGCCTCCTTGGTCGAGAGAACGCAGTGATTTTTGCTAGCGGCTACAATAGCCGCTAGCAAAAGTCACATGTAATATCCGACAGGCTGGTTGTACCCAAGTCAAACAATCAATCAGCTTGGGTACATTCAGCCTGCCCATACATGGTTTGAATTTCGGTTGGTCCCTGCTGAACTGGCTGAGATTCCTACCGTCTATGGCCAGCTTTAAAGGGGTATAGTTAAATAACAAGCATAGTTTTTTTTTTTGGTTCAGCCAGTGCACCCAGTGCAGACTACACCCCCCGCACCTACATTAGTACGCCACTAACATCCACTAGTCAAAGCATATTATGTAAGCTAGATACTGCTACTATATAATAAAAATAAACGTAAAGTACCGTCGTCCTAAAATTTTGTGAAAAATGGGAATGGCAGAAAAATTGAGGCAACTATGGACTTTCATGGTACGGGTAAGGACTCATAAAAAAGTGTGTATAGAAAAATATATAAAGATTTATTACAACAACAGAATAATACAGGATCATACAATAAATGAAAAAAAGAAAGAGAGGGCAATTAAAATCAAGAGACAATATTGCGATACAGAATTTTTCCTTATAATTGCACAGTGCAACACATAATTATTGGTCCCTAATATCGGAAGCAATGTAGTGAAATTCAAACTGTCACAAGATGGCACTCAACATGTTTCGCGGACTAGCCGCTTCTTCAGGAGTATACAATAAGGGAGAGTATATCTGTATGGTTGTCTCTAAAAGGGGGGAAAAAATTGGGATGGTTAATAACATGTATATTATGGAAAGCAGAACAGTGTACCTGGGGACAGCCTAGAGAGCGCCTTCCTGATTCTGCCAATAGGAAAGGCGGAGATGTGCTGACCCACAAAGGTACAAGTCAGAAAAAGGGGTAATACTGTAAGGATATGAAGGAGAAAAATTGCATCCAATTATACGCCCATATGGGCAAAGAGCATGTTATGACTCACCAGCTCGGAGGTGCACAGAAACAGGTGAAGCTAGGGGCCCCTAGCTTCACCTGTTTCTGTGCACCTCCGAGCTGGTGAGTCATAACATGCTCTTTGCCCATATGGGCGTATAATTGGATGCAATTTTTCTCCTTCATATCCTTACAGTATTACCCCTTTTTCTGACTTGTACCTTTGTGGGTCAGCACATCTCCGCCTTTCCTATTGGCAGAATCAGGAAGGCGCTCTCTAGGCTGTCCCCAGGTACACTGTTCTGCTTTCCATAATATACATGTTATTAACCATCCCAATTTTTTCCCCCCTTTTAGAGACAACCATACAGATATACTCTCCCTTATTGTATACTCCTGAAGAAGCGGCTAGTCCGCGAAACATGTTGAGTGCCATCTTGTGACAGTTTGAATTTCACTACATTGCTTCCGATATTAGGGACCAATAATTATGTGTTGCACTGTGCAATTATAAGGAAAAATTCTGTATCGCAATATTGTCTCTTGATTTTAATTGCCCTCTCTTTCTTTTTTTCATTTATTGTATGATCCTGTATTATTCTGTTGTTGTAATAAATCTTTATATATTTTTCTATACACACTGTTTTGTGAGTCCTTACCCGTACCATGAAAGTCCATAGTTGCCTCAATTTTTCTGCCATTCCCATATTATGTAAGCTGTCCAGGGATCCAGCATATTACTAGAAAACAGTGACTAAAATTTCCAACCCCACCAAATGAACTTATGACACATGGAACGATGGAAGTAATAGGGAAAATACAGTTGAAATAGATGCTGTATCCTTTACAGCGAAGGAAGCTGTCAACTTAGCCCCTGTTTGATCTGCAGTTGCCATGATGCTGCACATTGGTCAGTTAGGACACCAGCCATTTAGTGGCATAACAGTTCAGTTGGTAGCACAAGCAACCATGCCTTGAATCTAACTGTTTTGGGAAACAGTTCCATGAACAGGTTTTGTTCTTCTTTAACACACATCTTCTGCCTGCTCTTACTTCCCACAGCACTTGCAGCATGGCCCCTATTCCTCCTTGCACCACTCTCTCCCTTCGTTTCCAATGTACTTAAGCTCCATACATTTATGACAAAAGCAAGAAACTCCCATACTCATTCCCTAATGCTAGTTATACATTTTCCAGCATTTTTAACAAATTCAACCAGCCTTTGGTAACCAGTGTGAATAAACAGTTCAGGGCAACCCACCACCAAAATGCTGCTGCTGAGCTAAACATCCCGATCTATTGCAGCACTAGAGTGCTAGGGGTGCACTATGCATAGTGCCCACAGGCCAATATTCTTCCTGGGTCTAGGACTATGAACACACAAATTTTCCCAAATAAGGTATACCTTTAATAGTTTTTAATTATAGGGTCACATAATTAAAACTTGTAGCCTTTTCAAAGTTGTAATAATCACCTACATTACAATTACCCCCTTTTATTCATAATTTCATTCATTAGATTTTACCCTTTCAATCATGGAGGCTCAACATCAAAAGTGGAATTACTTAGTGCGGTCTGCATGCAAATGCAATCTGCCAACAAATGCCCAGACTGATATCACCCATTAGGTTTTTACTATTTACATAACTCCTCCTTGCATCAGGGCTGGGGACTCATGAGAGTACTGAGGCAGGAGGCTGTAATATTTTCAGGAAGCTATGTACAGCACCCTGCATTGCATAGAGAAGAACAGAGATCTAGTGATCGAAACACTCGAAACGAGTCTAAAAAAAATGTAGTTTAAAAAAATTAAAGTGGGCTTGAATGCTCGGGAGGCATCGTGATGGTGGCTTGGCAATATGGCCTATTTTTTTTGCTGGCACATAAATGGGAATAGGAGGAACCATGAAAGCAAAATATAAACAAATTAATCTTCAGCTTTAATCATACCTACTTTTTTAATATATACAATACTATCTACAATTTTTAGACAGACCAATTCATTTTTATGATACTGTCGCTTAGAATGTGAGTTTAAAATAACTTTTAGTGATTATTTTCAGGCATGATCCTTCCATATGAGCCAAAGCTGCAGGCAGTTATTACGAGTGCCAGAACTGGACCGTCCATACAAGTAAGTGACATACAGCAGGACCAGCATCGTGGATCTTTCAGGAATCATATTTTTTATTTCTTCTAGCTTGGAATATAGTTATACATTTCCCCTGTGTGTTTCCTGTGACTTGGATATCTCATGTTATCAGAGTACATGTCAGCTTTGTCACCCCCATATATTTCATTTGTTTCTCTCCTTAGTATACTGCAAAAAGGAATTTGTTAGATCTTTCTCTCAAAATCCCAGTATGCAGCATAAAGCTTCTTTCAACTTTTTTACCATCTAGTTTTGGCATCCCTTTGGTACAGTCAGTAAAGGCTAATATACACAGCTTTCAGAAAACACATCATCAATAACAGAAAAATGCACAGTTTGGGACATATTTAAGATGCATTCACATTGTGTCTAATTTACTAAATAAATTGAACAAAAGAGCAGACATGAGTTGCTATAGTGTGCCTTAGGGACGCACTGGTGCCAATACCAAGTTTTTTTTACAAGTACTGGTACTTGTGAAAATGCTCCCGAAACTGATACTTTGCAGTGCGATTTGCGTTCATAAAAAATTAACTGGGAAAATTGTCCTTCAAAGAACACCATGCAATTTGAACATAAATGCGGTTCCTGTCCGAATCATATGCGATTTCCTCCACAGCTCCTGTGTGTGTGAACCCAGTATAGAAAGGGAAGTGCCATCCAGTGGAGCAATGGGCAGTTTATTAAAAATGTTATAACAACTCATATTAAAGTACATATCTAGTCAAATCCAAATCTGGATAGCGTACCCGTGCTGCCGATGATAGAAAACCACGGTCGCTGGAGGTGCTTACAAGGCTGGGGAAGATGCATAAGCGGTCCGCCCCCCAAGCTCATATCACTTCTGCCCTATACCCACAGGAGTCCCGTACCTTCTCCTATAGCACTGTTATGTGCTCATGCACCAAGCAAAACAGCGTATCCAGAGCAAAAAAGGCAATATGGTTATTTGTCATTTGAAACCCCTTTAGAGGGACCAGTGCATGAAGTCATCTATGTGTCCTGACCATGATCACAGTGGACATATCTGTACATGCACACTGTAATATCTCTATTTAATTTATTTATTTTTACAGTCACCTTTGATGATATCAGCACGCACTTCAATGAGGTTTGTTACAACTTGGCTTGCACCTGCAAGATTGTTAACAACGGTCAGATATCCCCCCCATTTTTATCCACTTTTTTCTTTAGCCCAAACATCTGATTAAAATGCCAACTCAAACCAAAAGTTTTTTTTAGTTTCTAACTGAGAAGACTTTGGACCCCTGTAAGGTGTTTATCATGGTCTGGATACCCATTGGGACTGGAAGTGATGGTAAATCTCTTCAGTTTGGATACAGACAGAAAACAAACATATTTTTCCTGTAAAATGAGGAAGGATTAGAATCTCTGTAGGGTTACTTTAAATGTTACTTCACGGCCCTTTGACAAGGAGGAGGAAGTTGGGTGAAATTTCCCTAAAGAGATCATTGATAGTAATACAAATATAACAGAGATATTTTGATTTTTGTCCAAAACTAAAAATAAAAGTTTTAGTTGAGTTGCTCTTAAAGTTTAAGAATAGTAGTCATATGTATAAGATACCTCCACCAGATTGAGAGGCAGGTCAATATCTTCCTGTGCTTGAGCATTTCCCTTTGAGTGCTGTGACTCATTCATGATTATAATCCAACAGGGACAGCGGTGCATGCATGTGGTATTCCTCCTCTTTTCTTTCTAGAAGAATCTGGCTGCCTTGCAGAGAAATTTTCCATCAAGTAAGATTTTAGCTCTAGCTTCAAAGGATCTTGGTATTGGCCAAAATGTGAAAATACCCAGTTATTACCCATGCACCAAAAGTGGTTGATTCCCAGACATTCTTATATTCTTTCACCATGCAAGTCGAGAGTGACACCAAAAGTGAACACAATACCAAGAGGTCTTACCGGTGGAATCAACACCTTTACTTTAATTCTTCTTATTCAGCAATGAATGTTGTAATTGTTTTCTATGTACGGCACATGCTGCATTATCATATATCCCCATTACTTAAATAGAAACTATGCTACCTCAATAAAATATAAATAGTTTCAGATGACTAGTGGTGTTGTCATTTTTGAAGTCAGTGATTTAAAATTGTAATTGAATTGTTAAGTATGACTCATCTGTGTAATTTAAACAGTCAGTAAAGGCAATTTTGGTGTAAGAAACATGCAGAATAGTTCAGATCTCCTAATCTGTAGTAGTACAATTCTGTGGCAGGAAATTCCTCTGTAATCTCTCTTATCCTTGTATATTATAAATAGGGTACACTACTCAAATCGTCTGTGCACATGTTCAGGCATGTGAACACACACACATTATTTTTAAATTTTTATTTTTTAAAACAGTCCAATTTTAGTTCAATCTCCAGTTAACATGAGTTTTTCTACAAGATTGACTAACCAAAAATGCATTTACTTTCTGCTTTATACAATGTAGAACACATATTGCACATAGAAGAATGTAAATGTTAATCAGATGATTTACATTATTTTGTTAAATTGTACACTTTATTTAATGGAGAATTACCATAACTACATGCTTGTCATGTGAAAGGAGACAATATTATATACTGTGTACTAGGTACATTCTGTGTGTGCATGTATTCACAGTTTGTTTTGTTCATATTTTTAAAAATGTAAGGCAAAAGTATGCTTCAAAACAACATTAGGCAATTATATGGTTATACCTTCGGCATTGCTAAGATATTGGTATACATAATATGATTCTCGAGCAACCTTGACATGAATGAAAACAACAACAGCATTTATTGAGACATTTTTGTATTATTTCTCAGCAAGACAAGAAGTGGGTATTAACCATTTGACCTCTAGAAGGCTTTACCTCCTTCATGACCAGGGCATTTTTTGCTTTTCAGCACCGTGCTACTTTAATTGGCAAGTAATACAACACTGTACGCAAATTAAACTGATATCATTTTTATTTTCACAAAAATAGAGCTTGCTCTTAGAGGTATTTGATCAACACATTTATTTTACATTTTTTTAAGTATATAAACAAAAAAAGACCTAAAATTGTGAGATAAAAAACAATATTTTCTACTTTCTGTTATAAAACATATAAATAAAAAATAAAAAAAAGTCAAATTTTTTCATAAATTTAAGCTAAGATGCATTCAGCCAAATGTTTTTCTTAAAAAAATCCCTAAGAGTGTATATTAATTGGTTTGTGTGAAAGTTATAGCATCTGCAAACTATGGTATATATATATATATATATATATATATATATATATATACAGGAATTTACGGAGTTATAGGTGCCATACTGTAATGGTGGTGATCAGTGACTTATGGTGTGACTGTGATAGAGTGGCGGGCAATCTGGAGCTAACAGACACAGGCTGAGAGGGTCACTAACTGACACTAAGGTTGCTAGTGACACTAATACAATGATCAGTGGTAATACTGTACACTGACACTGTACTAATGACACTGGCTGGGGAGGGGTTAACATTTAGGGTCAATTTAGGGTCAATTAAGGGGTTAACTGTGTTAACAAGTGTAATTTGTGCTGCTTTTACTTACTAATCTGGCTGTTTTTCCCCCTGCTTTTCAGGTAGAAGAAACAGCCAGATTGCTATTCACTGTACACAGAGTAATGTTTGTTTGTAAACACAGGGCTTTGTGTGTGATTAGACATGGCTGGTCAGCAGGTTTCAGTCAAAATCATTGGCTGAAATCTGCTGCTAAACTTGTGCTGTGTTTCACAGCACTGGTCAGCAGGGGACGCAAGTCCAAACCTGGAAGCAACCTGGCAACATACATGTATGTTGCAGTGCCCACACTTGCCGCCCAAGTGCAGTATATTTTCTAAATGGTAGGCAGGAGGTAATCTCTCTTATAGAGCCTCCGGTAGCAATAAAAATCCAAAAGGGGTTCTAAGTGCTTCCTTCTCTATCCAAGATTAGAAAAAAAAGGTTTTGGTTTGACATACACTTTAAGTAAATTTCAGTCACATCAACAATTTTTAGACAATATTATTTTATTATTATTATTATACAGGATTTTATAGTGCCAACAGTTTACTTACAATATAAATTTCATCAACAGTTTCTCAATCAATTAGCAAACCTGGAATAAGTTTTATTTCTTTGCGACAAATTCGATTTTTTTAAATTTACTTTATTTTACATAAATATCATTGAAGTACATTCATCTCATTAGAAATGTATCGCTTACTTTACAGTGCTGTAGCATTTGCTTCTATGTTTATTTTTTCTTCCCAGAAGTCATTGCCACAAGAAAACAGTATGGCATGGTTGCATGATGATAAACTGGATCACTGAGCGCTTTCTAGTCTTCCCACAGTACATTCAGCCCTTTATGTGGTAATTGATCCAGCTCCCCTGTGTTCTAAGCTTGTAGCTAAAGGTACTATAATACATAAATAAAACCTAAAATCCATCTTGCATCAATTTATTGCTAAAAACACCACAATGTTTACAAAATTCATGGAATGTGATTTGTGTTACTAGGTTATTACGAGGGTTTGGTTTTCAAAACAAGAATACTTACGCATTTAATCTTTGTACAGTAGATAATGTTTAATATTTCAAAGATCAATTAAGAAAAAAACGCCTAGCTTGTACTCTGATAAAATTTGTAGAGTATAAGATTTCAGAAAAAGAACATTTAGACTGAGGATTTGGAGGTCTCTGCCAGGTTCGAAGCCGAGCCCTGACTTTTACCGCTAACAATAAATAGAGAGAATGGTGGGAGGAAAAAAAAAAATTAAATTTTGCTGGTAGGACCTTAGGTTAGTTTCATAATCTCCACTTTCTTTTCCATAATTGTTTGCAGTTGTGAAGTTTTATTTTCACTTGAAGCAGTCATTCATCAATGTCTTGTGAATGCGAGACAGACAAATCATTACAGCCTAGAGCTTTAATTGGCATATTGCAAATGGTGATTTAGGCTCCCTTTTATATGAAGTCCACAAGTAAATTTGGCAGAAGCCAATTAACCGACCAGTGAGCCTGACTGTAGAGAGAAACTAGAGCACCTAGATATTAGCCTTGAAAATATGGCAAAAACACACACTGCTGCCCTAGCAGGAATTCATATTTGAAACTTCATACCACCATATTGCCTTATTTAAAAACATGTACTGTATTTATGAAAATAATACATCTTTGCTGTAAAGTCTTTTTAAAGTGGTTCTTCAGCCAAATTTTTTTTTATTTGTATTGGAAAATTCTACTCAGTCTGTACTATGTCTGTAGAATACTATTACTGTCCCATTGAATGTTGACAAAACAGTAAAAATATATATATTTTTAAAATAGCGTTGTAAAATACTAGAACCCCTGCGCACATTTTTATTTTATTATTATTTTATTTTCTGTTGCAGATTCTACCACACCTCTTGTCTGGTGACAACATTGAAGAAAATCGCTACAAGACCAGCTAGAAAGAGTCCGACTTTGAACTGGCTATAGACAGGTAATGGAGGAATGGAGATTCCTCCATACAAACAAGAGAGATGGATGGAGGAATCCCCCCACCGGGACATTGTATTCTGACAGTGGGACACGCCGCTTTCAGAATACACTGATCAACAAACGTTTTCCAACATTTCAAACAATCCACTTCTGTCGAGCAGGGATGGCTACACACTGAGCAAGCTTCGATCCTTCGATGGCCAGCTTAACTTTCTTCACTTTTCCTAAAACAAAAAACAAAAATGTTTGGGGTTACACTCAAGCAAAACTCACACATATAGTTAATCTCAGTAATAAAAGGCTACAATTGTGTGACCTCCAAAGTAAAATCTATTAAAGGTATACCTACTTCAGAAAAATATGTGTGTCCATAGGCATAGACACAGGACACACGTATTTTGGTGGAGTGAAGTGGGTTGCCCAGTGGGCATTATACGCATCATAATTTTAGGTTTATCATTAAGCCAAGTTATAGGCCAACTCATGATGGTTCTCAAAGGCAGCTAAACATATTCAAAATTGTGGGACCTTATTGTTTAACAGTAGATCTAAAAAGATATCAGTAGACTATGAGAATAACCATTCTGAAAGCATTGGCTTATTCAATAAAATGTGCTAATTCTTAAAGGAAAACTCCAGAAAGCATTATTTGCATCTATACTCTCCTCTTACCCAAACACCACTGTAATATCAGAGAACGAGCAACTGTCTATTTTTTAGAAAGCACTTTCTGTAAAAAGCGTTAATGGAAACCTAGCAATTCAGCAGCTATAGAAACATTTTAAAATCCTGAACTGGCTTTACCAATGTGACATGTGACCACTAGGAGCCTTTCTTTCCTATGCCAGTGGACACAAAAATATGTCCAGCAACTCTTTACACCACTACAGCATTTGTAGTACCTGACATTGCGCACTAACATTTTGCAAACTATGGTAGAAAAGAAAAGACAGATTTAACTGTATAAAAGATCACTCATTACCTGTACCCCAACGAGGGCTGGCACAAAGATGGGTGCAGGAGGGACAGCCATCTTGGAAGCGGGGTGCTCATGTGGGGGGATGACTCATGGCAAGTACTGCACTGCATGAGCACTTCAGATCAGTGGTGAGAAACTAGAGGACAGCATCCTCCATCTACCGGGATACTGCTTTCCATCTGCTCTGACTTCAACTGCTGTCACACTCCACTCCCTCATCCCAACTGCCCACAGCCGACATGAAAACACACCAAGCATGGACAACTGCCCATTAGCCCCTAGCTTCTAGAAATTAAGTAAATGGACAAGTATGCGAGGTGCACTGTCCATGCCAACTATGGGCAGCTGGAGCACAGGTGAAAGAAAGCAGATGCTTTAAACACAGGATGGTACCCCAATCTAATACGTTGTGCACTAGCAACAAGGGAGGGAGATGCAGTTCTGCACTCTCAGCACTGATCCCCAACTATGGATTTTACCTACGTTATTGTACTGTTTAGAACAAGTAAAGCCATTAGGTCAAAATAAAAGACATGCATTTTCAGAAAGATGTCAGTAATGGCATTCCCCACAATTCTTCCACGACTGACTTACTTTAGGATTAGCTCTCTTTATTAAATAAATCTGTATATGTTTGACCACTTAAGACTTTTTCCAGAGAATAAAAAAGGGCACTACGTCCAAATTGCAACACAATTCAGGGAAAAAGAAATGCTCATTGATCAATACAATATATCATATACAAAAATCCATGTTAGTGAGGTGAGTCCATAAAGAAGAAAAGAAAAAAAGGTAACAGAAAAAAATAAATGTGTGTCCAGAATTGAGTGTCCAATCACTGTGTTCCTAAAAAATATTAAATGGATAAAGGTGCTCCAATCTTCATAAAAGTGCTCCATCCAAAGTGCAACAAATCAATATGCGCTCGGCCACCACTTGACCATCAGGCATGTATTATTAAATTCCCCTTCTTTCAGATGCAGGGCAATTCCTCCAATAGATATCCAAACTACTCTTCCCCAGTTGGGGCACTCCAATGAAAGGCTCCAGAACGGACCACAAGAGGGGTGTACTTAATGCAGTATGTTTTTAATAAAATAACATAATAAAATCACAAGTGTGTCCACTCACATGTCCCCATAGGGATATAGGCATAAGACATGTGCAGCTTCCCGGCCGATAGATCCGCACCATCATCCAGAGATTAGACTTGGCATGCGTTCCACCCAGAGGAAGTGACACTAGTGAACTCAACTCACTAACATGGATTTTTGTATTTGATATATTGTATTGATCTATATGCACTTATTTTTCACTAAGCTGTGTTGCAATTTGGAGGTAGTACCCTTTTTTATTCTCTGGTTTATGTTAATAGTGTTTGTCACTTTTAAAGGAGCAGCGACCTAGTCTTACACACTTTTTTGTTTTATGGTGTTAGTAGTTGGCGCCCCTTATAATTCATTATTTACTTAAGACTTTTTGTCGGAAGAAGATGTTATTGCAGCATACATTAATGCAGTATTTCTAAGGCCCCTTTCACACTGGGGTGGTTTTCAGGCGGTACACCGCTAAAAATAGCGCCTGTACACCGCCGGAAAAAACCGGCCCCATTCACTCCAGTGTGAAAGCCGGCGGGCTTTCACACTGGAGCGGTGCGATAGAAGGACGGTAAAAATCTGTCACTTTTGGTATTATCTTTCTACTGTATATAACCAGTCTTAATGAGAGGGGATGATCTGTCACTGCTTCTTGTTTTCAAAGCGAGATCTGCCCTTGTTTGACCAGAGCAACTCCATTACAGTGATTGTAGCATTATTGGTATATTAAACTGTGGATTTCCTTCCAAAATGAGGTGTAGTCTTGGATATGCTACACTTTAAAGACTATACAATGTTAGCATTTGAGTATCTGTATAGTACTAGGTGTCCTTAGAAATAATTGATCTCAATGGATAATGGATAACACTCCTTCCTTGCAGCTCTGTGAATACTGGACTGAATTACCACAAGAGGCACTGTCTGCGAGGAGTTGGAATGCTCGCCCTCTCTTTACAGGGTTTCCTACAGGTGCTTCAGCTTCTTCTCGGAAACACACTGATTATCTTCCAACCAAACTGATCTTATGTGTCTATATAGCTATGTTACTATGTTACCAGTGAAAGTGCTACCAAACATGCTGGCACAATATACATGAATTTAATAAATAATAAATTAAGGAAATGACATTGCATAATAAAACCTCACAACTTCAGAAATTAAAGTCTTTTCATTTAAGTTACCCATAGATTCAAATTGATCATTGCCTGATCCAGATGAAAATAGCAATCCCAGGATAGATTTGTTTCATCCACTTCAGTCCTGTGAAGACACCTCCGAGACGGCTTATTTCTGGGGAAAAATTCAACGATCTGAGATAAATTTCAGCTACCATTGCCTCCTCGGCTGGTGCCAGCATTTTCTGAATAAGAGAAAATATACGTGCTCAGTGTTCTGGTGCACGTTTAAGCAATAATCATTCTGTAGAAAGCTGTGGTTATACTTTCAGACTACAGTGTTAAGTGCATGGGCTACATATAAACAGCTTAAACCAATGGCCAGATATGACGCGTGGGAGAAAATCAAGCTGTTTACAGAAAGCCTGTCTCAATTTAAAATGCTGTTAAAGTGTTACTAATCCCACAACAGTAAAATGAATCTGTATATGCAGTAAAGCATACTTGTTATACTCGCTGTGGAACCTAAGGGGTTAATCCTCCACATTGTGTAAAAAGTCTGTTTGATCCTGTCTTCTCTGATCCTCCCTTCTTCCACAGTCCCCAATCCATCTTCTGATAGAACAGACCATTGGGGACACTCTGCACATGCTCAGTTTGGTATGTATTGCTAAAGAGTTTTTGTTTTCTTGTGAGGGTGATCAGCTCAGGGCCAATCAGCACTTCACAGACAGAGGGTCAGAGTCATGCAGCCTCATAGGACAGACAGAGGAGAATGAAAACTCCTACAAGATTTAACCCGTGCTTAGCCAGACACTGATAGAAGTCACAAGACTATTGTACACTACTGATGAGAAAAGGTATTTAGCAGTTTATATTTACTAAATTAATTGCATTTCCATCTTCTGCGTACTGTGGGAGACCAGATATAGTGAATACAGGCTCCTGGCTTTAGTAACACTTTAACTACTTACCATTCCTGATGTCAATGATGCTGAACACTGCTCCGATCATCAGAACTGGTCCCTTGAAGTCTGCTGGAAAACTGAACCTTCCAGTATTGTTGGATTCCTGGGCCTTCCGCAGTTCTCTGGTTCCTCCTAATCTTACATCACTGCAAAAGGAGAGAGATGATGTGAGGTCAGAGAGAGTTCCAGAGCTGCAGCGAATCCAAGAGATTGACATTTCCAGAAGGGGCAGTTTCCCAGCAGACTTCAGGAGACCTGTTCTAGTGACTGGAGAGGTGTACAGTGGGGTGGGCATCGGGAAAGGCAAGTATTTAAAGACTTCTTTTACAGGTAATGCCACTTTTTTAAAATGATTTTCGCCATGGGGTCCAGCCTACCTTTCCAGTATGGTAAATGTAATTTACTGCCACTGGCAGAACTGATAGAAAATAAGCACAGAGAGCTGTATGAGTAAAGCTGGTCGTGCACAGTTATATTTTTCTTCCATCAGCTATACAGCATGGATGGATGGATGATTACCCACTGTGGCTATTGTATTTTGACAGCCAGTACCAGCAGCTGTCAGAATACCTGAACAGCAGCTGCATCTGATTTAATGCAGTCTATTTTCCACTGAGCCATCTGGCTCCTTCGATATTTCAAATGGGAGGGATGGTGCCGACAGGGCAGCACACAGAGAAAATTTCAGTTGGTTCTTCAGTAATCGGCCAAAATTCATAAAGTGTATGACCAGCTTAACCGAAGGCGATGACTTAATCACTTAATTTTTTTTTACATTAAAAAGTTTGTAAATTATTACAAATGGACAGTTGAACACACAAAAAGAAAAATGAAATTGGAGCCAACATATTGTTCCTTACATTGGTTTGGCAATCGTGTACTTCTCCCAGAAACACACACCTCTTACTGTATATAAATTGAACACTGACTTTCTTGCGCCTTTTATCCACCCGAATTGAAAGTGACACACTCATACACAGATCCAGACTGTGTTCACACTTAAATTGCCATACAGTTGCTTTACTATACTGTTGCAAGCAAAAGGCTAATTTAACTATGCAACCTTAGCAAGTCTATGTCAATCTTTGGACGTCAAATCAAACCTACATTGTTTATAGTTTGTTTTATGACTTAAGTTTATGTTTAGGATTTAGCCTGCATATAAATCACCAAAGCCCAAAAGAAAATATACATATTGTATTCATTACAGACTAGTTAAGGGATTAGAACCAAATGACGTAACAATTCTTTACTGATTCTGGATAAATTCCACAATGCACATTTTTAAAAACCGCAGCGTTATATACAAGGCCAATACATATACAGTATATATATATATATATATATATACTGTATACAAATATATATAAAACATATATATATATATATATATATATATATTATACTGTATACAAATATATATATATATATATATATATATATATATATATATATATATTAGACATGTGCGCCGTCAATAAATTTGTTTTGTTTTGTTCCGTTCTGTTCCGTATTAAAATGAATTCGTATTTCATAATTTGTGTCCAAAATTCAATTCGGATTCGTACGAAATACAAATTTTCATTAGATTCGTAAATTTTCGTAACAATTACGAATGTTTGTTATGATGAATTTATCATTATGAGGGGCTCCCACCATCCCTGTACTGTGCTGACTTCCTGGGTTTTTAACTTTTAGGTTTGTTAACTTTTCGTAACAATTGCGAATTTTCGTTATGATGAATTTATCATTATGAGGGGCTCCCAACATCCCTGTGCTGTGCTGAAGTTCGTATACGAAATTTCGTACAAAATTCATATGCATAAAAATTTGTATTTCGGATTCGTACGAAACTAATCGCACATGTCTAATATATATATATAAGTATTGGGAAACAGAGTCAAGTCAGTAAAGATGATTTATTAAAGGAGTTGGGACTCTTCACTTAATACATTGTAGCTGTGTTCATTTTGAATATCCAAGTATGTACAGGCCGAAAAAAAAATATATATATATATAACTTTTCTTTTCAAATGATCGGATAATTTAAGTGAATATTTACTTTATGTATTAGGAATAATTTACTAAAGGAGTTGAGAGTCTTCACGGGAATGTGTGAATATTCACCTAAATTATCCAACGATGTGAAAAGCTAATTCCTCTTTATTTATTTTCTGCACATGATTGGATATTTTTAATATTTTAATATTCAAGCAACACATTGTGTGAAGATTCTCAACTCATTTGGTAAATCAGCCCCCACATATTTTATTTCATATATATTAATAATCAATACAAGTTAGTGAATCACGTGTAATAAAGTATTATTTTGTGATACAATCTGCACAAGTTCCCAATATAAAAATGTATTTATAGAAATATATTTTCCTTTAGAATGTCACAGTAATATTTTAATTTGTAAGGTTACTTGAAAAATAAAAATAAAAAATCACCATGCATCATATAAGAATTGCTTAATGATTGTATTGTTTTTCTTTCCCATCAAATGTATAATGATATTATGCACTGGATTTATCTATCAGTCTATTTATCTAAGGTATCTGTGTGTAGATGGGGGCTGAACTCACATTTATTTTCTTTATTAGAATTTATTACATTTTTGAAATGAAACATTTCACCTCTATGATAATGATGGGGCAACATCTGTTTTTCCTTTAGAAATCTTGATAAGGCCTCTGAATGTTCGCCTTTTTTTTTTTTTTCTTCCTGTTTTCAGAAGTAGGAAAATGAGTGGAGCAGCTGCAGTAATATTGTGTCATCATCGCCAACGATTATTTTAAAAAGTGCAACACGGGGTCTGCTCAAAGACAAATGATTAAGAAAACAAAGGTCACTGGCATGCTTTAAACATTTCTTGGTGCCTTTAGGAAGCTAATCCCGGAAAATATTTTTTAACATCTTTCAAACATACATATAATAGAGGCAGTGTTTGTACAATCAGGGAATGGACTGATAAATTAGGTATATGATTTATTTTCTCTATTGACCTGAATCAGTTCGCAGAATCGCTATACTGGAGACGCTAGACTCCAGACTTTTATTGTACTAGTAAAGTGCAGTACTTAAAAGTTAAATTCATATATTTACTTAGGCGGACTCCTGTGCAAACTGTTGTTAAATGAATAGAATACCTGTGACTTATAACCTATAAGATAAATATAGTCACATGCAAACCATAGGCTCCTGTATTTGTTTACACGTTTTACAAGAGCCACATAAGTGTATATGTGGGTTAATGGGTTAACCAAAGCCCTATAGGAACAAAAACATGAAATAGATTTCTTAATAACAAATGTCTTTATTTTTGAAGATTTTCACCACAAAAGAAAGTACAGTAAAGAGGTCATATGTTCAAACAAGATCTGACCTCTGAATATTCTTTTGAAACACATATACAAGTATTCTCAGACATATAAATATATATATTAGGGATGCACCGATGCCACTTTTTTGACACGAGTACGAGTACCGATACTTGACATCATGTACTCGACGATACCAATTACCGATACCTATCGCCTACGAAGAGGGGTGGTTTGGGAGGTGGCAGGGGTTGTTGTCTGGAAGCCGGGTGATGGCAGGGTGGGAGGGGAGGAGTAAGTGAGGGCAAGGTAGTTGAGGGTGGGGTGAAATGGGGATTGTGGGGTGGAAGAGTTTAGATGGAAAAGGCTGTGATCGCTGGGGGGGGGGGGGGTATGGGGATAGGAGGGTTATTGGGAAACATGGGGGCAGAGATGACAGCTGGTAGAGGGAAGGAGGAGACAACAGGCAGAAGTGACTGCAGGCATGGTACAGGAGACAGTCAGAGACAGCAGGCATGGTCCACTAACATTACAGTTGCTTCATCACGAATATAGTTGAGAAATTTTGGGGGTGCTATAGCACACCCAAGCACCCCCCTTGCACTGTCCCTGTCTATTGCTTTATGTACAAGACACAGTTTCATGCATTTCCAAACACCCAATTTGGACATCAGGTAACATGCTGGCACATATTAATTATTATTATTATACTGGATTCATAAAGTGTCAACAGTTTGCGGTGCAGTTTACAAAATGAGGGAGGCAACACAGTTACAAAACAATTCAATACAAGAGGAATTAGAAGGCCCTGCTTTTAAAAGTTTACTATTTGTAAAAATAGCTGTGCTGACTTCAGCTGCCCAAATCTGAAGCAAATTAGAAAATTTAAGTGTTTATTGAGCCAAAACATTTCTGTACATTTTGGATAAAGTGAGGAAGAATTGGAACTCCTGTCAGGTTTTTACTGCTATTTCAGTCTCCATTTAAGAGATTTCCCCTTACTTCATGTTCTGCTGACAAGGTTTTACTAGACAATTAAGTGAGGAGAACTCTCCAACAGCAACACAGACAGAAATAAAAAATTAGCCGAAATCTGCCGGTTCGGAGAAGGATCTGGGTGTTCTGGTAGATTGTAGACTTAATAATACCATTCAATGGCAAGCTGTTATTTCTAAAGCTAGCAAAATTTGTTCTTGTATCAAAAGAGGTTTAAACTCCAGCGAAAGGGACATCATCTTGCCCTTGTACAAAGCATTAGTAAGACCAGCTCACAAAAGATGTGAGAGAGCACAAAGAAGGGCAAAGAAGGGCAACTGAACTTATGGAAGGCATGGAGAACCTCAGCTATGAGTAGGAGTATGCCCTTATAGCTGCTGATCAGATTTCCTCAATCTACCTCGATTGTGTGGATAGAGTAATCCATAATGGAAATGAACAGAGGCAGACACGTCTAAAAAAAAAAAAAAGAATAACTAGCTCACTAATATATTGAAGGAATGGGCCATCCTGGGGCAGGAAGGGAGTTACTGGCAGGATCACCATGTAAAAATAAAACGAATGTTGTCACCACATCTAAAGACTGGTATGCTGAAATATATATTTTTTGGGGGTTAGCTCAAGTTCCAAGAGCCACACATTATGAATGCCATCTGCCTCGAATAAAGCTCTAGGCCTCTGATCAATATTCATGGGGAACTATGGTATATTTTTAGTAAGTAAATATTTGGAGTAATTGTTGTAACATTCACCTGAAATTAATTTGATGTGTATTTCACGTTTTTACATGCCTGCACTTCATATTTTCATGACTGTATTTAATTTACGGACTACTTCCTACAGTAGCTGTTGAATACTAGAGAGTTGAATGGGCATTCTTCTGTGATAAATTCTATTACAATCCATTACAGAATAAACCACGCAGAGAGTGTATTGATTGCCAACAGTCAGAACAGACTGATACACTTGCACTGAAACACTGAAATTTGTAGGCAAATTGGTCAATTTGTCAAATTTGTCAATTACCTGCATAGGTAATTGACAAATATGTCTGCCTACTTGTAAACACATCATTAGAAACTTTTTTATTTGTTGAGGTTTTTTTTATTTGTATTTTTTACTACTAGGCGATCCTGACAGTTTCTTAACTTCTGGCGATACATTCTAAGCAGGATCAGTGTTTTCATCCTAGGATATGTGCTTTTGCTATGGACTCCCATTTGACATGCTGAAACCCAACATATCAGCATGTGCAGCTTGTAAGTCCTCAGCACCTTAAAGAATCATGGGGTGTACATATTATTGAAAAAAGGCATGCAACTGCATTTACTGCACGGGGGCACAAAGCAAAGTTCAGACAGGGAAATTAGTCGGACCGGCATGGCACATATAGAGTTCAATTATACTTATAATACCTAGTGATTCTGCAATAAGTGTCCCTGGCCAAGCACTTCCATTTATACTGTAACAACATTCTGTCCCTCCTTAGGGTATCTCTAAATGGTAGATACCCTAAGGAATGGCACCTTATATTGGTGTTGGACGGCTCGTGGTGGGGCACTCTGCCAGAGATGAACAAAAATCGGTCGCTGTAAGAGTAGGTAATTATACTTATAGTACCTTGGGGTTCTGCAATGAATGTCCCTGTTCAAGCACTTCCTGTTATACTGTAACAACACTCTGTCCCTTTCTCCCAATTGACCTTTTTAACACATACAGTAGCCTATGCAGATATTGTCCACTGTTGCCACCATTAGTTGAACTGTCCTAAAAAAATCCATACAACAATCGCTGTAGTGCATGCACTGTTTTATTTAACCAATTATTTTATATTTATCATGTGAATTATATAAAAAAAAAAAAATCAGATATGAGGATATGACAGAAATCTGTGGTAAAAAGGTAAGGAAGGGTCATGGTAATCAGTAAGGTTATTATTAATACAGACCCCATAAGACCCTGTCAGAAATTATTTTAATGTTTCATAGTGCTAAAACGACTTTCTCAGGTACAGTGCCTGAAATCTACCAATGCTTCAGCACCAAACATGTAGGAGAGTGGACCTGTAGGACTAAGGAACTCATTATATGTGAGAGTAAAGATCTTTCTGCCATTACCATTCCTCTGCCATACCTGCATTCAGCACTCTTTTTTCAACTTTCTTCTGTTTCCTTTCTCTTAAAGAGTATCCAAATCCAAGAACCCAGTCAGGGGTCCCCAGTGACGCATCCTGCATCATCCCTGTTTGTCTTAGTGACCACTGAAGATGAGGGAAAAATCCAAAATTGTAAATTGTCACTGGAGCAGGAATAGAGCGGGATGTCTTAAATGGGGACACTTTTTCCAGTGGCAATATCTGAGAGGGCATTTCTGTCACTTTGGAGAGATTTCCTCTCACATTCCATTGTGTCTAGAGGACAGGGAGTTAAATTCCCCAAATTAGAAAAATGTGAAAGGCGATTTATCCATTTCCTACCATATCCAAAAACCATAAAAAAAGTCTTGGCTTTAGATATCCTTTAAGTTGACCACAGATGTGAGGTGACAATCCAACAACCTTATTATTTCTGGACAGACTGAGTAACAATATTAGGTCTATGATATAACATAGATGACTGCTGGCCAGCTAGTGTTTGTAGGAACATTTAGCTCACAAGAGGCACTGATCAATATACTGTATATATAGAAAAGCACAGCCTGCATTTCTGTCTATGCTGCTTTGCTCCTTCCCTGTCCATGGACAAAAAAAACAAACACCCTGTCCACGAAAAAGTGGTCTTCTATTGCAATTTGTAGTTTAGTAGACTGCCTTGCACTCTTTCTAGTTCATAAATATTTTTTTTTAAAGGATTTCCATAATGTAACCAGGCTCTTGCACACTTTCCTATAGCATTTAGGGGCCCTAACTGGTAATAACAAGTCCTGTCCAGCCTGCAGTGAACAGGAAACAGCTTAAATAGACACTGTCATCTTGTCCAATTACTATGTCTGTATAAAGACTTACCCCCAATCACTATTTCCTCTGTTGTAGCTGCCACCAAAATACCCAGTGTCAGTTGGTAATGGAGAACAGAGAGAGAGGTGACATCTACCCTCCGTCATGTGACCTTCCCCCATAATGCAATGACAATCAATAGGGCCCTAACACTGCATTTTGAGAGGAGATCAAAAATGGCAAAGGTAACAATAATATGTTTTAATGACTATGGACACAAACAGAGCATCAGCCTACGCAAATCTTACATTGAATATAATCTGAATCTGTGACCACACTAGGACTGTTTATTTTTCATCTGATAAATTAGAATGACAAACACAAGTTTCCCACGCACAGGAATACAACACTACTCAAATCCATTGTACAATTTCTGAAATTAGAAATTTTCTTTCAATTGCAGTGTTAGAAACAGTGAAAATAGTTAAGATACATAAAAGATTCCTGGTTGTTTTCCATCTACTCTATCATTCTCAGAGTAAAGTTTCAGATCTTTCCTGGCTTTTTGGCTCAGCTCAGTGTTTTAATTTAATTATTGTCATTTTTCATATTAGTTATAAGGTTACCAGAAACAACAATTAATCACACAAAAATTCAATATAGTATAAAGTATCTTAAAATAAAGTAATGTAACTTCCCTCTATCTTGGAATAAGTTGACACAAAATAAAGAGTTGAAGATTGTGCTAAAAGGAAATTCCAAATAGTTAAAGCTATCAATGGACTGCTAACACTTTATCTGTGCTAAAGTTATCTCAAATTACCATAGCCTGAGTTCTGTGTAATCTATGGCAGTCATTTTCCAGAAAGTTCCAGAAAGCTACTCACACATGGTGTTGTCTTCTTACTAAAGTTTGTACAATGTCCTCTCTTTTGCATGAACAAAAGAGATGCATAGGAGAAGTGATGCATTACCGCTTGTTAACACATATAGGTTTCTGGCAACTTTTAAATTATTATTATACAGGATTTATATAGCGCCAACAGTTTATGCAGCGCTTTACCATGTAGAGGGGGACAGTACAATTACAATACAGTTCAATACAGAAGGAATAGGAAGACCCTGCTCATGGAGCTTAAACATTTACAGTAGTTAGTGAAAATACATTACATTGAAGCAGAAAATAAGGCTTGTAGGACACAAGTAGGCTTAGTACAGTGCAAAAAAGCCCACAAAGGAGTATGGGAGGGAATTGGGACATCTGCTTGTTTAGGCACCGGTCAATTGCAGGTATGGCTTGGTTGCACTGATCTTAATTTTTTTCTTTCTACAATTATTTTTATTTATTTTTTCTGAATTTAGGTATATTTTTTTTACACAGGCCTTGTTGCCAATGTCTAGCACTTTCAGAAATATTGTGTCCTTAACTGGGTAAACCTCAGGATAGAAGCTAGGATCCCTCCTACCACGTGGAGGTATTTACAGGTTTTTTTATTTTTAATTTGGCAACTCCCTATTTTTTAATCGTTTGGCACATTAGTCTTTTTCTACCTACTTTATTTCTTTCTTCTGCCGTTTTATCCCTTATACTGGTCTTTGGGATCCATGGAACCTTGTATGGCACCGCTATGAGCCACAGACACACAGTTTTCTGCTCTTCCACATACAAATATATCTGCTATTGTATCTGATATATTGTATATTTGTCTGTACATCTTTTGGTATTTTGGGATATTATCCTACATGTATTTCTTAGATATCCTTTTCATGTGGACATCTTCGTCCTCTGAAGAAGACAATTTGTTGAAACGCGTTGGGGTATTTGCGTCAGCTCAGTTTAGCTGTACTCCACATGTATGAGGTTTACACCTTCTGTATTGGCTATACTGGAATTACTATGTGACTTTCTATTTTAATAATGTTGTTAAAACGTCTTTCCTGCTTTGAGGTTTTTAAATAGCTATAATAAATTTTGTAATTGTTTATGTCTATATCATTTTCATTTATTTGCTGGGAAAATTGGTTGAGTTACCCTATTTGAACCGGCACCTCATCCCTATTCAATAGATAAGAGTGGTAACAGGAAAGTTGGGATTATGGCAATGCCCAATACAAGAAAGGATATACAGATATACTAAAAATAGAAATTTTATTACATAGAAAAAATACAAATGAGGTTCATTAACATTGATAGCAGAGTGTATTTGCAGACTGTTGTACTGGTCACTATGTAACTTGGTATCAGGATCATGTCCTTATTATCTCCTCTCCTACCTTTACTAAAAAAGAAAAGGAACTACATGAATATCTTGAGGAATATACAGCAGGCATCATCAATGCCAAGGAGGGTAAATTTCTTATAGATAAATCCGCACATGAAAATGTCTACGCTTACAAATGGAACCAAACAGCCTACAGCAGACCCATGAATAGATCATCTGCTTATACATCATCCAAAATGGATAGTGATATACCTAATGTATCCTCTGCTTCCTCTATGTCATCCAGCCAATCGACAATTTACCAGGATTTGTCCCAGGATAGACTACCAAAGAAACGCAAGGGGGAATCCGACACCACTTCAATGGAATCACTTAGATGGACCTTCGGGCCTTCTGCAACTCAACTACCACAATCTATTCATCCCAAATCCACTACTACTACACATCCATCCACTTCCACTTCACCGCTTTCAATTCTGCACTGAATACTGCGGCACTCACTTCTTGTTCTTTTTCCACTATGTTACCACTGTTATCAGAAGGGTAAGTGAGCCTAATATTTCTTCGTTGTTTCCTATTAGTACACAATCCATTGATCCCAAATTAGCTCCTATTTTTTTTAGTGAAAACCCTGGATCACCCCGAGCCCTACATTGGCTCTTCCAGCATTGAAGGACAACACGGGAACATAGAGCTAGAGATTATTAATCTCTCCTCTGTGTCCTTGTCTGTTGATGAAATTGAAGTATTAAAACTAGGTTTTACCTTTTGTCCATTGATTAATGCTGACAAGTTTCAGATTATTAAGGATGTACATTTATTTGCAAGGAGGTTAATGTATAATGTTCTTTATGACAGCCCCCGTGAGGCTGATTATTTTTCTCCCAGTACACAGAACTTCCACTTGGACGAACTTCAAGCCATTGATGACTTGATGGACTTGTGGGAAGGGGGCCACACTGGAGATGACACGCCTCTGGTTCCCCCCACAGTTGGCATTGTCATTCCTGGTGTCACCTTCCCCCACCTCTGACCTTCAGACCCAAATCACTTTTCTGGTGCTTAGCAATACAACATCTGGGCGTTTGTCCAGCAGACCACCAACTAAATTGAAAAGATATACTTTGGCAACAGACAGGCCAATAATCTATCTATAAAACACAAACAAGCACTTAAATCTCTCCAGAACAATTCTCAGATAGTGGTCAAACCAGCCGATAAAAGGGGTAAATTTAGTTATCATGCATGTTGAAAATTATGAACTTAAGGGCCAGGATATCTTTAACAGTAAGGAATAGTATTGACCCATTTCTAGAAGTGTTATTGAGAATTTCAATCAGGAATATTATTCCATAATCTTGAGAGCCTATCAAAGTGGGCTTATTGACAAAAACACCTGGAACTGTCTAAATACTAAAGAATAGGGATGAGCCGAACACCCCCGGGTTCGGTTCGAATCAGAACCTTCGAACGGACCGAAAGTTCGCGCGAATTTTCGAACCCTATACGTTATAATGGACGCGAACGTTCGAAATCAAAAGTGCTAATTACAACGGCCAATATGCATGTTAATGTCATAAAACAGGTTTGGGGACCCGGGTCCTGCCCCAGGGGACATATATCAATGCAAAAAGAACTTTTAAAAACTAACGTTTTTTCGGGAGCAGTCATTTTAATGATGCATAAAGTGAAAAAAAAAAAGTGACATTTTCCTTTAAATATGGTACCTGGGGGGTGTCCAAAGTATGCCTGTGAAGTGGCATGTGTTTCCCGTGTTTAGAACTGTCCTTGCACAAAATGACATTTGTAAAGGAAAAAAAGAAGCCATTTAAAACCACTTGCGGCTTTAGGTTTGATCTTAAGTAGAATCTGAACAGGTACATTATGAAGTGTAGCTCCATCCCAAAAAAATCTATTTTTAAGCTTTTTGGAGAACATAGGGAGGGGTTATCACCCCTGTAACATTTGCTGTCTTTGCACATCTGTTCAGAACATGTCACCTCACTTTCCGTCCCAATGACAAATGTTTTGGAAAAGTGGGGTTTTAATTGAAACAAGGATTGGTGATAAAGTATCAGTAGAGAGGAGATACCTTTTTCCCAAATTAAATCTAACAGGATAGAATTTCCCTTCCTAGGGGTAGATTTCCTCTCACTTCCTGTTTTCTCTTTCCATTTGCAAGTAGGAGTCGTTTGTAAGTTGGATGTTTGAAAGTAGGGGCCTGGCGTATATACTCTGCAGAAATTTGCCCTATTAGATGTTGGTGTAGCCACAAGACTGGTGGGCACAGGAATGGGCCCTGCTGTGAGTTAATAGATCAAGATTTGTAATTGCATGCACCTGTTGAACAGGGCAGAAAAATTGGGGGGTGGTGGTGGTGGTGGACGGTTTTGCCACAAGACTGTAAGCTCTCACAGTTACTCTTGGTGGGCGCAGGAATGGGCCTGCTGTGAGTTATTAGATCAAGATTTGTAATTGCAAGCACCTGATGAACAGGGCAGAAAAATTGGGCCTTTGGCGGTGGTGGTGGACGGTGTTGCCACAAGACTGTAGGCCCTCATAGTTACTCTTGGTGGGCGCAGGAATGGGCCCTGCTGTGAGTTATTAGATCAAGATTTGTAATTGCAAGCACCTGATGAACAGGGCAGAAAAATTGGGCCTTTGGCGGTGGTGGTGGACGGTGTTGCCACAAGACTGCAGGCCCTCATAGTTACTCTTGGTGGGCGCAGGAATGGGCCCTGCTGTGAACTATTAGATCAAGATTTGTAATTACCCGCCCCTGTTAAACAGGGGCTGAAAAATTGTGCCTTAGGCACTGGTGCTGGTGCCACAAACACTGCAACCCCTCACAGAGACTGTACTTGGAGCACAGCAGTCACACGTGTTGCGAAGCATTTTTTTAAAAAATTGTAAGTACACGCCCCTGTTAAACAGGGGCTGAAAAATTGTGCCTTAGGCACTGTGCTGGTGCCACAACACTGCAACCCGGCCCTCACAGATACTGTACTTGGAGCACAGCAGTCACACGTGTTGCGAAGCATTTTTTAAAAAAATTGTAAGTACACGCCCCTGTTAAACAGGGGCTGAAAAATTGTGCCTTAGGCACTGGTGCTGGTGCCACAACACTGCAACACGGCCCTCACAGAGACTGTACTTGGAGCACAGCAGTCACACGTGTTGCGAAGCATTTTTTTTTAAAATTGTAAGTACACGCCCCTGTTAAACAGGGGGCTGAAAAATTGTGCCTTAGGCACTGGTGCTGGTGCCCACAACACTGCAACCCGGCCCTCACAGATACTGTACTTGGAGCACAGCAGTCACACGTGTTGCGAAGCATTTTTTTAAAAAATTGTAAGTACACGCCCCTGTTAAACAGGGGCTGAAAAATTGTGCCTTAGGCACTGGTGCTGGTGCCACAACACTGCAACACGGCCCTCACAGAGACTGTACTTGGAGCACAGCAGTCACACGTGTTGCGAAGCATTTTTTTTAAAAATTGTAAGTACACGCCCCTGTTAAACAGGGGCTGAAAAAAATTGTGCCTTAGGCACTGGTGCTGGTGCCACAACACTGCAACACGGCCCTCACAGAGACTGTACTTGGAGCACAGCAGTCACACGTGTTGCGAAGCATTTTTTTAAAAAATTGTAAGTACACGCCCCTGTTAAACAGGGGCTGAAAAATTGTGCCTTAGGCACTGGTGCTGGTGCCACAACACTGCAACACGGCCCTCACAGAGACTGTACTTGGAGCACAGCAGTCACACGTGTTGCGAAGCATTTTTTTAAAAAATTGTAAGTACACGCCCTGTTAAACAGGGGCTGAAAAATTGTGCCTTAGGCACTGGTGCTGTGGCATGGATCATTGAGGAGGAGGAAGAGGATAGTCAGTGAACATAAGAGGACAGTCACTCAGCATCAGCATAGGCAGTCTTGAAGGGATGTGACATTAAAAATTATTCGGTTATATCCGCCTCAGGTGCCTGGTAGCTGGTGGTGATCCAAGACTGATTCATTTTGATGAATGTCAGTCGATCAACCGAGGCGGTGGACAGGCGCACCCTATGATCAGTCACAAATCCTCCAGCAGCACTGAATGTGCGTTCGGAAAGAACGCTGGAGGCAGGACAGGCCAGTAGCTCAATTGCATACTGTGCAAGCTCTGGCCAGTGATCCATCCTCAGGACCCAGTAAGCCAGAGGATTTTCGGTGGGAAAGGTGTCCAAGTCTGACCTTGCCCCCAAGGTATTCCTGCACCATGTATATCAGACGCTGGCGATGGTTGCTGGAACCGATCATACCTTGGGGCTGCGGACTAAAAAATTGTCTGAACGCATCGGTCAGACGTCCACCTTCCCCACCGCTCCTTCTGCCACTGACCGAAGCCTCAGCAACTCGTCGCCCAGGACCAGGAGTTTGTAGCCTCCCAGTTTCTGGGAACGAGTTGCACAGACCTTTCTGCAAGGCCTCCCTGAGATGTCTCATCCTCTGCTCCCTCTGCGACGGCAAGATAAAGGTCCGCAACCTTACCCTTGTACCGCGGATCAAGGAGAGTGGCCAGCCAGTAATGGTCCCTCTCCTTGATCCGAAGAACACGAGGATCCTTCCGCAGGCTTTGCAGGATCAGGGAGGCCATGCAGCGTAGGTTAGCTGAGGCATTCGGTCCGGAGTCTTCTGGGTCACTGAGGATGACATGATCGCCAGCCACCTCCTCCAGCCACGTACAAGTCCACTGGCTTGTTGGGACTGTACATCATCCCTAAAAGACTGCTGCTGCTGATGCTGAGTGCCAGGCTCCACCTCCATGCTCACACAATCCTCCTCCTCCTCCTCCTCCTCCTCCTCCTCATCCTCTTCCTGTGTGATGGGTGGGACAGAAGGAACACTGTCCGGATAAAGGGGGCCTTGAGAGGCAAGGAAGTCCTCCTCTTCCTGCCTCTGTTCTGCCTCAAGTGCCCTGTCCATTATCCCACGCAGCGTATGCTCCAACAGGTGGACAAGAGGGACAGTGTCACTGATGCATGCACTGTCACTGCTCACCATCCTCGTGGCCTCCTCAAATGGTGAGAGGACAGTGCATGCATCCCTGATCATGCTCCACTGACGTGGGGAAAAAAAACCAAGCTCCCCTGACCCTGTCCTGGTGCCGTAGTCGCAAGGTACTCATTGATGGCCCTCTGCTGCGTGTGCAGTCGCTGCAGCATGGCCACGTTGAGTTCCACCTGGTGGGCATGTCAGATATTAGGCGGTTCTTGGGCAGGTTCAGCTCCTTTTGCAGCTCAGTCAGCCGAGCACTGGCATTATAAGATCGGCGGAAATGCACACAGACTTTCTGGCCTGCCTCAGGACATCCTGTAAGCCTGGGAACCTGCCCAAGAACCGCTGCACCACCAGGTTGAGGACGTGAGCCATGCAGGGCACATGGGTGAGCTGCCCCTGTCGCAGGGCGGAGAGGAGGTTGGTGCCATTGTCAGAAACGACCATTCCTGGCTTAAGCTGACGTGGCGTCAACCACCTCTCGGCCTGCCCCTGCAGAGCTGCCAGAACCTCTGGCCCAGTGTGGCTCCTGTCCCCCAAACACACCAGCGCAAGCACGGCATGGCATCTTTTTTGCCTGCGTACTTGCGTAGCCCCTTGTACGCCTACGGAGCACCGCTGGTTCCAAGGACAGAGCACTGGAGGAAGAAGAAGAGGAGGGGGTGGAGGAGAGAGGTGTGTCACAACCAGTAGCAGTAGTCGCGTTTTGGAGGCGTGGTGGCGGAACAACCTCCAACACTACTGCACCTTGTCCTGCATCCCTCCCAGCTGCCAATAGAGTGACCCAATGGGCCGTGAAAGAAAGGTACCGTCCCTGTCCATGCCTGCTGGACCATGAGTCAGCGGTAATATGCACCTTACCGCTGACCGCCCTGTCCAGCGAGGCATGGACATTGCCCTCCACATGCCGGTAGAGAGACGGAATCGCCTTCCGCGAGAAAAAGTGGCGTTTGGGAACCTGCCACTGAGGAACCGCACATTGAACAAACTCACGGAAGGGGGCCGAGTCTACCAACTGAAAAGGCAGCAGTTGAAGTGCTAGCAATTTAGCAAGGCTAGCATTCAACCGCTGGGCATGTGGATGGCTGGGAGTGTACTTCTTTCTACGGTCCAGCAGCTGGGGCAGGGAAATTTGCCTGCTGCATTCGGACGTCGGTGTACTGCAAGTACTTGGTTGTGACACACCGAATTCTACACCTTCAGTCCTCTCAGAGCAGCTTTCAGAGAGGACTGAAGGTGTAGTGGGGATGGAGATCCCAGCTGAGGAGGAGCAAGGAGAGGTCCGCTTAGTTCTTTGGTGTGGGTCTTTTATGTGTGCCTGCCAACGAGCTGCATGGCAGGTCGCCATATGTCTGGTCATGCTTGTCGTGCCCAAGCGGCTGATGTTTTGGCCACGCGAGATACGCTTGAGACAAATATTGCAAATAGCAGTGGTGCGATCTGCTGCACTCGTCTCAAAAAAGGCCCACACCAAAGAACTTTTCTGATAACGTGCAGAGGCAGCGCCCTGCACAGGCGGAGCTCTGCGGTGTTGTACAGTTGCTGTGCTGGCCTCTACCTGGCCTCCAGGGGGCATCCTGCCTCGTTGGACATGTGACGCCGCATCCTCCTCCTCCTCGTCCTCCTCCTCATCCTCTCTCCCTTGAGGCACCCACGTGGAGTCAGTGACCTCATCATCCCCTCCCTCTTCACCACTAGAGCAAACCTGGCAGTAAAGCTGCAGCTGGTGGAACTGTACTGCCAGATTCCTCAAGCTGGGTATCGTCATCCGAGCCTTCGAATCGTTGGGCATCCTCCTGGAGCATGTACCCAACACTGTGCTCAAAGAGTTCGGGGGACTCCTCAGGAGGACATGGTGGGTCTAGGGAAGGGGTGGCTGATGATGCTCTGTCAGTACCCTGAGCCTGGGTGAGAGAGGATGAGGAGGATGAGGAGGGCTTGGTCATCCATTCTACCAAGCCTTCAGCATGATGCGGCTCCACATGTCCAGCTGCCGAAAAACAAAGACGCGCGTGTCCCATGGCCACGTGCTGATGACGATGCACGACCACGTCCACGTCCACGGCCACGTCCACTAGAAACAGAGCCTGCCTGCCCTGTGTTCTTGGCTCTGCACGCTCTGCCTCCCCTTGGCGGTCTTCCAGCCATTGTAGTCGGTAGTCCTGTGGGTGCTGCTGAGAAGAAAATATAGGAGCTCTGTGTGATGCCACTAACACACTAGAAGTCCTATGGGTGCTTCTGCAAAGAAAATAGAGGAGCTCTGTGTGATGCCACTAACACACTAGAAGTCCTATGGGTGCTTCTGCAAAGAAAATAGAGGAGCTCTGTGTGATGCCACTAACACACTAGAAGTCCTGTGGGTGCTTATGCAAAGAAAATAGAGGAGCTCTGTGTGATGCCACTAACACACTAGAAGTCCTGTGGGTGCTTATGCAAAGAAAATAGAGGAGCTCTGTGTGATGCCACTAACACACTAGAAGTCCTGTGGGTGCTGCTGAGAAGAATATATAGGAGCTCTGTGTGATGCCACTAACACACTAGAAGTCCTGTGGGTGCTTCTGCAAAGAAAATAGAGGAGCTCTGTGTGATGCCACTAACACACTAGAAGTCCTGTGGGTGCTGCTGAGAAGAATATATAGGAGCTCTGTGTGATGCCACTAACACACTAGAAGTCCTATGGGTGCTTCTGCAAAGAAAATGGAGGAGCTCTGTGTGATGCCACTAACACACTAGAAGTCCTGTGGGTGCTTCTGCAAAGAAAATAGAGGAGCTCTGTGTGATGCCACTAACACACTAGAAGTCCTGTGGGTGCTGCTGAGAAGAATATATAGGAGCTCTGTGTGATGCCACTAACACACTAGAAGTCCTGTGGGTGCTTCTGCAAAGAAAATAGAGGAGCTCTGTGTGATGCCACTAACACACTAGAAGTCCTGTGGGTGCTGCTGAGAAGAATATATAGGAGCTCTGTGTGATGCCACTAACACACTAGAAGTCATATGGGTGCTTCTGCAAAGAAAATAGAGGAGCTCTGTGTGATGCCACTAACACACTAGAAGTCCTGTGGGTGCTTCTGCAAAGAAAATAGAGGAGCTCTGTGTGATGCCACTAACACACTAGAAGTCCTGTGGGTGCTGCTGAGAAGAATATATAGGAGCTCTGTGTGATGCCACTAACACACTAGAAGTCCTATGGGTGCTTCTGCAAAGAAAATAGAGGAGCTCTGTGTGATGCCACTAACACACTAGAAGTCCTGTGGGTGCTGCTGAGAAGAATATATAGGAGCTCTGTGTGATGCCACTAACACACTAGAAGTCCTGTGGGTGCTTCTGCAAAGAAAATAGAGGAGCTCTGTGTGATGCCACTAACACACTAGAAGTCCTGTGGGTGCTTATGCAAAGAAAATAGAGGAGCTCTGTGTGATGCCACTAACACACTAGAAGTCCTGTGGGTGCTTATGCAAAGAAAATAGAGGAGCTCTGTGTGATGCCACTAACACACTAGAAGTCCTGTGGGTGCTGCTGAGAAGAATATATAGGAGCTCTGTGTGATGCCACTAACACACTAGAAGTCCTGTGGGTGCTTCTGCAAAGAAAATAGAGGAGCTCTGTGTGATGCCACTAACACACTAGAAGTCCTGTGGGGTGCTGCTGAGAAGAATATATAGGAGCTCTGTGTGATGCCACTAACACACTAGAAGTCCTATGGGTGCTTCTGCAAAGAAAATAGAGGAGCTCTGTGTGATGCCACTAACACACTAGAAGTCCTGTGGGTGCTGCTGAGAAGAATATATAGGAGCTCTGTGTGATGCCACTAACACACTAGAAGTCCTGTGGGTGCTTATGCTAAGAAAATAGAGGAGCTCTGTGTGATGGGACTAACACACTTCAAGTCCTATAGGTGCTTCTGGGAAGAAAATATAGCTCTGTGTGTGTGATGGGACTAACACACTTCAAGTCCTATAGGTGCTTCTGGGAAGAAAATATAGCTCTGTGTGTGTAATGGGACTAACACACTTCAAGTCCTATAGGTGCTTTCTGGGAACAAAATATAGCTCTGTGTGTGTAATGGGACTAACACACTTCAAGTCCTATAGGTGCTTCTGGGAACAAAATATAGCTCTGTGTGTGTAATGGGACTAACACTTCAAGTCCTATAGGTGCTTCTGGGAACAAAATATAGCTCTGTGTGTGTAATGGGACTAACACACTTCAAGTCTATAGGTGCTTCTGGGAAGAAATATAGCTCTGTGTGTGTGATGGGACTAACTCACTTCAAGTCCTATAGGTGCTTCTGGGAACAGAAATTAGCTCTGTGTGTGTAATGGGACTAACACACTTCAAGTCCTATAGGTGCTTCTGGGAACAAAATATAGCTCTGTGTGTGTGATGGGACTAACACACTTCAAGTCCTATAGGTGCTTCTGGGAAGAAAATATAGCTCTGTGTGTGTACCTCCAAGTCCTATAAAAGAAAATTGAAAATGGGACTAACACACTTCAAGTCCTATAGGTGCTTCTGGGAACAAAAATATAGCTAACACACTTCAAGTCCTATAGGTGCTTCTGGGAAGAAAATATAGCTCTGTGTGTGTGATGGGACTAACACACTTCAAGTCCTATAGGTGCTTCTGGGAAGAAAATATAGCTCTGTGTGTGTAATGGGACTAACACACTTCAAGTCTTTGGCAACTAACACACTTCAAGTCCTATAGGTGCTTCTGGGAAGAAAATATAGCTCTGTGTGTGTAATGGGACTAACAGACAACACACTTCAAGTCCTATAGGGAGCTCTGCCTGCCTGCCACGAACACACTACAAGTCCTATAGGTGCTTCTGGTAACAAAATATAGGAGCTCTGCCTGCCTGCCACTAACACACTACAAGTCCTTCTGGGAAATGGGACTAATCCTATAGGTGCTATAGCTTCTGGGATAAAAGTATAGCTCTTTGTGTGTAATGGGACTAACACACTTCAAGTCCTATAGGTGCTTCTGGGAACAAACAACTAACACACTTCAAGCACTTAAAGAAATATAGCTCTGTGTGTGTAATGGGACTAACACACTTCAAGTCCTATAGGTGCTTCTGGGAACAATATAGCTCTGTGTGTGTGGTGGGACTAACACTCTTCTAGTCCCATAGGTGCTTCTGGGAACAATTCTCCTAGAAGAAAATATAGCTCTGTGTCACTAACACACTTCAAGTCCTATAGGTGCTTCTGGGAAGAAACTAGCTCTGTTTGTGTAATGGGACTAACACACTACAAGTCCTAAAAAATTTCTGCCTGCCTGCCACTAACACACTACAAGTCCTATAGGTGCTTCTGGTAAAATATAGGAGCTCTGCCTGCCTGCCACGACATTAAGGGCATCTGGTAACAAAATATAGGAGCTATGCCTGCCTGCCACGAACACACTACAAGTAAGGAATGGAGCTCTGCCTGCCTGCCTCGAACCCACTACAAGTCCTATAGGTGCTTCTGGTACCCTGCCTTTCTTTTGTCAGAAGTGTTCATTGAGAATTTCAAATGCAGAATATTATTCCATAATCTTGAGAGCCCCTGAGCTGTAATTGGCTACAGGCGTATGCAATTATGGCTCTTCGAGCCTATCAAAGAGGGCTTATTGACAAAAACACCTGGAACTGTCTAAATACTAAAGAACCAAAGATTCCTACATTTCCTCACAAATCATTAACCAATCTTCCTGGCCGTCCGATTGCGTTGGGCTGCCAAAGTTTGACTAAGAATGCTAGTTCCCATGTAGATAAATATCTTTGTCCTCATGTAACTTCTCTATTTTCATACATTAAGGATACCATTGATCTTCTTCAAACCCTTGAGGACATGCATGTCCCCAAAAACACATGGCTTGTGGCAATAAACATTGAAAGTCTTTATAATGCTATCCCACACACTAGGGAAATTTTAATTATAAAAAAACAACTGAAAGAAAGGGGACCAAGAGCAGACCAATACAATCAGTTCATTGTAGAATTGCTGAATTAGGTTCATTCTTACACGTAATACCTTTATGTTTGGCCCCTCCATTTCCTCCAGGTGCAGGGGTTTGCGATGGGGAAACGGTGTGCCCCATTGCATGCCAACCTGGGAGAGGGAACTTTTTTGCCTGTGAGAACACGTCAAACCTTTTGCAACACGTAATTTCATGGCATAGATATATTGACAATGTTTTATTGTTTTGGTCCGGTACTAGGGAGAAGCTTTCGCAATTTATCGACAATATATCTGCCAATAGCTTTAATTTCATATTTACAATGGACTGTGATTAACATAAAATTTGCTTTCTGAATTTGGAGATTTACGTTTACGGTGAGGGATACTTATATTTCTCACTCTCGGAAAACCATCCGCCGGAAATACTATTTTACATGCCACTAGTGTACATCCCAAGCCACTGTTAAAAAGTATCCTATACAGTCTGTATATAAGACTTAGAAGAAATTGTACCCTAGACAGTGATTTTCAAAGAGCTGCTAAAGAACTATACACTAGATTAAAAGGTAAGGGGTATAGTCATAACCTTTTGAAAAAGGCTTATAACAAAGCCTTTAAGCAACAAAGAAGTAGCTTAATTTTCTCAGAGAATCCCCAAAGTAATGAACAATCGGTGAGAGTAATTACCCAATACGCAAGACAACACACTCAGTTGAGGGACGTATTAACCACATTTTGGCCGCTGTTGATGGCAGACACTAATATCAATAAATATATTAAACTCTATCCAGAGATTACGTATAGACGAGCACAATCTCTTAGGGATCGATTGGTCAGGAGCCATTTTTCCCCTGTGGCTCGTGACAACTCATCCTAAACTGTCACATTTGCCTGTGGGAGATGTGATACTTGCCGCATCATTCCTAATGGTCATGAGGTCATTCTCCCTGGTGGCGAAACTCACGCTGTTGCACAGAGGTGGTATACATAGCCAAATGCCTATGTGGATGGTTTTACGTAGGTAAGACTAAACGTCCTTTCTTTAAGCGCATAAAAGATCATACAACTCTAATCTCGAAACGTCTCATGACTACTGCCATCAGTCGACATATGGGGTTGCAACATAATTTTAATATCAACATGATTAAGTTCATGGCTCTCGAGCATGTGCTGCACGTGCGAGGGGTGGCAGTATTGACTGTACTTTGCTACAATAAGAAACCCGGTGGATCTATAATTTGGATGCCACAACTTACCCAGGTTTAAATGAATATATAAGTTTTAAATCTTTCCTATTATCACAGATTGGATTCATCCATGTTTCACGTTTTCCCGTGTATATCTGACATAGATGACCTGTGTACAGATATAGAGCCATGAATACTTCTGTATATCCTTCTTGCCCCTCCTCATCTGGCAAATACCAATACCTTTCCATTTATTCTGCCTAGGTGATTACTGTTACTACGTGAGTCAGAATGAAGTGTTTACACATTATACAATACGCGATATAGATGTTTGTAAAAATCTAAGACTGTAAACTATCTTTATTGATGGAACTAGTGTCTTTTTGATATCTAACTCTAATTAAGTCTCTGTTTCTTTGTTTAATTGCAGGTTGTATTTCTTCAAATATCATGGTTCACATCGATGTTGTGCACTCACTGGATGGTTCACCAGCAAATTAGTGCACCTATACATTGTTTTCCCCCTCTTTGTTTCTCTCTCCCTCCCACCGACTCGCTTTGGGTTGTCTATTGCTGTGGGTGGTAGGTAGTGCTTGTGACTGCATGGATGCCCCGGGCCTCTGTCCAAACCTCGTCAGATGCCCGCTCTGGCTGCCCACGCTGTACCACCCTAGCCTCCAATAGTTTTATGTGGGTCCCGTTCAGCCTATTCCAGTATCTCTGGCTGTGTGGATATGGAGGGCTGGCTCCGCCTGCTCCTCCTGAATTGTTTACCCTGCACCATGTGACGCCTCCCCCCCGCCGATTGGTATCCTGGTCATTGTAGGCGAACTGAGGGCCTGCACTGGTGCATGCGCAGTGGCCACATCTCGTCCACGCTTGGTCAGTGACATCAGACGCCGACCAAGTGGGGTGTATATTAGGCCGGCCTCTCCAGCATAACATCAGCTGGAGGGCAGGGGCGACCATTTGTTTTGTATGCTACTCAGTACAAGCTAACTAAGGATTGTCTTTTCTATCGTCATGGCTGAGATTTGGTTGATTGATTCTACTGGTATGCAGCTCTGGAATTAGTGTCTGCATTTTCTACTTCTGAATGCCTCACCTGCTCCAACGTTGAGCTGTCTGGGTCTTCCATGTAAATGTTTGAAATAATAAATGGGCTTATTTCTGACTGTTTATGTGAGACCTATCCTTTAGGGGTTGGTATATTAGTGTCTGAGGAGTTTTCTATACTTGAAAATGATTGCAATACTAGAGGGCTCTGTGTGCTTAGCGGCATCCAGGTTTCTTTGTGCTGCTGTATTATTACCAACTATAGTATCATTCATTTATCCCTTACGCCTCTTTGATAATGGTCCATATGAGATGGTATTACATCTCACATTTGCATTTACTCCTTGGCGCCCCTGCATGAATACTTTTCTATAGCAGAGTTTTGTAAGTATAATGGAGGCTATGTTAGCCCATACAATTGGACACAAGGTTTTTTATCCAAGAATGGATATTATCATTATTTATTTGCTTGTTGTCTATATAGCCTGGTCCCCGTATACCCTCTGTGGTCGCACAGAACCTCCCCCACCGCAATTGACACCTCTGGTGCGTTTGGTGGGTCTGATGAGGTGGGATGCTGAATGATGATATGTGATATTTTTAATCCAGTACTGAATTTATTAAAATGATCATTAAACTATATATGAATTTATTATCACTAGAGCTGTTTTGAAAACGGGTGGTCTGCATAATTCCCTAAAAAAGCTATTGATGGCGAAACATGTAGGGACATTATGACCAGTAAAACAGTCTGTAAATATACTCTACTATCAATGTTAATGAACCTCATTTATATTGTTTCTATGTAATAAAATTTCTATTTAGTATATCTGTATATTCTTTCTTGTATTGGGCACCGCCATAATACCAAATCCCTGTTACCACTCTTATCTATTTTCATTTATTTGTATTATCTCCTGGGTATTGCACAGTCCCAATTCCCTCCCATACCCCTTTCTGTTTTTTTTTTTTGTATTGTATCACAAGGATAGATCCCTCCCCCTATTTTCAGGCCTAGGATGTTAGCTGCATCTAAAGGCTTAGTACAGCTTTTATATTTGAAATATTTTAACTGAAGAAACAAACATTCAGCCCCATACACACATGCCGAATGTCGGGAGACGATGGCCGGTTCAAATAAACCCGACCAACATTCGACTCGTATGTATGTCGGTCTGTCCGACAGAAGCCAGCCATTTGACTGGCTTCTGTTGGACCTGCACGCTGGAAAACCAGCATCCGACTGACTCCTGATCAGCGCTCTCAGCCAATGGCAGAGAGCACTGATCAGATTGTTCTGGCGGGTGAAGGGGGTGGCATCCCCCTTTCAGAACACAACAGCTCAGCAGGGGAGATCGCTGACCTAACCTTGCATGGTCAGTACAGCGGCTCTGACTGGAGCTGACACGCGGGGGTTGAACGAAAAAAAAAAACTGTAGTGTGTACCAGGCTTTAGTCAATTCTCTATGAATGCTAATGTCAGTTATGTACTTTATGGTCACAAATGCTCTTAACAGAAAACAATAGTCCAAACAGAAGTGTGAATCAAGGTAAGCAGCAAAGTGGGGTGAGTATCCTTCATTTTAAAAAAAGTAGTACTTTCCTCAAAACTATAATAGTGTAAGGCAACCCATTGATGAGTAATTTTCTTTTTTTGTACAACCAGTAGGTTGAACAAAAAAAAAACTGACTCGATTCCCCATCCACACATTCGAGGTGAATGGGGGAATCCTGTAATCTGAGCTATAGTATTCTGACAGTGGGGAGACTTTCCCGCCACCAGAATGAATTGATCAGGGTGATTGTACAGAATTCAGTTGGGAGATTGACTTATGTACAACCTTCCTAACTATACATGGATCAAAATTTGATCCATGTATGGCTGGCTTACGTTTTAGGAACCCTGTCAGGAGTGGGGGTAATGAACAGTGATTGAGGTTTCCACAGGATTTAATACTATTATAGTGGTAGTAAACCGTTGGGTGATTTTTTTTGGACCTGAAAGGTAAAGGCGTAATGTGCTAGTATGCATCACATACTAGCACATTATGTGAAACTTACCTGAAAATTAAGCATTCCAACGATGCACTGTCACTGCTGGAGGCCGCTTCCATCTTTACTCGTCTTCCTTCCGGGTCCACGGACTCTTGCTGTGTGACTGGTCGGAGCCGCAATGAAGTCACGCATGCGCAGGGGAGCCGCCGTTTACAGAAAAGGAATCTGAAGTAATTGCCTGGGCAACTGTTCCTTCAGAGCGCATGTGCTGGTGACGTAATTGGTTGCATGTTAAGAAAGTTCATTAAAAAGCATGGTGACCCAAAATAAAGTTCATGATGGTGCAGTGAGCCCCAACTCGCAAAGATAGAGTGATACACCTTCCACCGGATATCCAATTTTCACCGCGTGCAGTACACACTCCCCTTTGGGGATGCACTCACCAGAAATATGATAAAAATGGGCATTTCAATCATAAGCCATAGGACACTGCTATCTCCTCAGCACGGTCACCTCTTCACCTTCTGCAAGCATTAGATAGGATCCACTCCAACCCAGCATACACATATGAAGAGAATAATGGTGCAGATAGCGTAGTACAGTTTGGCAAAAATAAACTTTATTGTAATATCCAATACCCCCCTTATTAAAATCTGCGTACCCAAAAGCAAATAATAATCAGCTTTGTAATCAAAAATGCACTCTGCCTGTCAGTCCCGTCCGTCCGCCGGAAATCGGGCTCCAAAGCGATGTGTAGAGCGGTGTCTGCCTCTACTTCCTGGTCGCTTGGTGGCTGGAGCGCACACTGGAACGCATGCGTCACTTCCTGCGAGGTCACGACCCTGTTGTCCCCCGTTAAAGGGACAAACGCCTGTCTTTTATGATTTGTGTTTTACCTGGACTTTTAATATTGCCTTATCACCAATTGTATCGTATTTTATAGTGGCTGCTTTATTGATATTTAATAGCGATATTAGGTATTGATACGTGTGTTTATGAATTATACCTAAGTACGTTGAATCCAGGAGCGCGGAGTGATAGTCCCATAGGGCGGCAGATTTTGAGGCACTATCCTTTTCGATTGTAATTGGTTGCATATACAGTAAATATCACTTAAACAGTACACTTTTAGGAGATATTTACAGTACCAATAGGTGAGCCTTATTATAGGCTTACATATAGGTACAAGTAAGAGATGGGAGTTTACTCCCACTTTAATACTCTTATATACTTACAAATATGTGATTAATAATATTTCTGTGTTATGTCCAGCTTTTTGAATGAGATAGTTTATGTCTGAGCTAACCCCACTTAAACTTTCCTACTTTACAACTTTAAACAATTGGTATAGAAGTGTTCTAGTATCTAGGATGATATCCTATGTGATAGCATGATATCCCAACTGACTGGAGAATGACAATTTTGACATCATTCAGAAGCCAGCTAGTGTAGTAGTTCCTATTTATATTAAATACAAAAAAAAGAAAAGAATGTATTGTTACAATTATGGCAATCCTAGAAGGACCAATCATTAATTTGCTACATACAATTTAACGCACTTTTTTTTTTGTCACTTTGTTATTTGAGTCATACTGCAAAAAAAATAAAAATAAAATATTAACGAAGCTTTAAAGCAGGGGTCTCAAAATGGCAGCCCTCCAGTTGTTGCAAAACTACTACTACTAAAGTCCCATAAGGCTGACAGTTATAATCATGACTCCCACAGGCATGATGGGACTTTGTAGTTTTGCAACAGCTGGAGGGCCGCCAGTTTAAGACCCCTGCTTTAAAGTATAACTAAAGGCAAAAGTTTTTTTTTTAAGTTTTGGATAGAGTGGAGAGGGATTAGAACTCCTGACAGTTTTTTATTGATGTCTGTGCCTCAATTAGGGAGAGTGAACTTCTCTATTTGTCCTGTTTACCATTATCATTGAAAGTGAAAGTAAAAGAAAAAAAAAACATTTTGGGTTGTCCTCAATAAAGTAATAGAGGGGAAAACTTTCAACACTAGTTCTGGTGACCTGGGGGGCCCCAATAAATTCCAATAATTTGCAGGGATTTCCTCTCACTTCCTGTTTGGCTATGGGATAGGAAGTGAAGGGAAATCTCCGCAATGGGACACAGATGGCAACAAATAAACCAGCAGGGGTTATAACCCTCCCTTACTCTATTAAAAATAAAAAAAGTTTTGCCTATAGTTCTACTTTAAATCAGTTGTTCCTTTACACTTGAACAAAAAATCTAGAGTTCTCCTGACATGATCATCCCTTGCCCTACACCACTGAGGCACCAGGCTGGCTAGTACCCCCAAAAAGGACAGAGTGGAACCAGGTGTCAGTTTACAACCCTGCCGAATGACCATTCCCGGGATCCATCTTTCTAGAGGTTATCTCTGACATTCTTTTCTGACACATGCATCACATATGAAATGGCACATGCATCTGTGTATTACACTAAACTAAGCTTTCTCCATTACAAATAGTTATATAGTCATAATCATTTGTATACTGCAAATAAAGGTTTGGTAAAAAGAGAAGATGACGAAAGAGGCACGTATGCCAAAGCATTAGTTAATAATGAAGCACTGTAATTTTATATATAAGTCATGGCAGCAATTTAAAGGTCTGCATTCAATTACATTCACTAGGCCTTGATACAAACCAGGGCTTCATCACATGCAGGTCCAGATTTATACTTCCTGCTCGCCTAGACCAACTGTCTTATGACACTCTATCTCCACCACTAACAAAATCCGATGCTGTAGTTGAACACAGCACCCAAAAGCTGGGCACCGAGAGACTGAAAGAGTCGATTTCCCCACTCTGTCTCATTACACTTTGTACAAACCCAGGGTAGATGAACTGTTGGCAATGCAGAAATCCAGCCCTGATCACATGCCTTTATTATTATTTTTTTTCAGACACACTTGGTGTGGTGGGCATCATGATTGAGGACGTAGCTACACCGGGGGCATTTTTATTTCTTTTTGACACTTTTTTTGTGAATAAGTAGGGGTACTATGTACCCATACTCATTCACATGGTGGGAGGAATGGGATCTGGGGGTCCCCTTATTAAAGGGGACTTTCAGATTCCGATAAGCCCGCAGACCCCACAACCACCACCCAAGATTGTGGGAAAGAGACCCTTGTCCCCATCAACATAAGGACAAGGTGCTTTTGGGTAATGTATGTGTGTGTGTGTGTGGGGGGGGGGGGTAATTAACACTTTTACTGACCATCAGTAATGATAGACACCCCCAGCAACAATAGATCCCCCAGCAACAGTACAGTTGATCTCTCAGCAGCAAGAATCAATAGACCCTCCAGCAAGCAGCAACAATAGACCCCTTGCTCAACAGTAGATATCAGCAACAATTGACCCCCCCCCTAGCAACATAAGACCCTTCCCCACCAATAGATCCCCATCAGCAACAATAGAACCCCCAGTGACAAAAGATTCACCAGAATCCAACATCAGTAGACCCTCCAGCACACCACAGCACCCCATTCAGTACTGGAGGTGCTAGAACTGCATTCCTCCGCATTCCCACTGAAAAAAAAGCCCTGCTAACACTCATGCAGGGGGTAATTAATGTGTCCACTGATGTCAGTGCTGTAGGTTTCTATTATTGCAATTCATTTTATTTTAAAATGTTTTAAATATTTGTCTTGAAAAGACACTGACGCATAAATAATTTACTCAGGATGAGGTGGGGGCCAGGCGTATTTTGTCATTCTCACCCTGGGCACCAGATTTCCTTGTCTTGGCATAGCATACAGTAATTATTGTACATTTTAAGAATATAATTAATGAGTTTTACTTTAAAAAGAATAGCTGCATTTCCTATCATTTATATGAGCAATACCAGGGATGGTGGTTTAGTACGCTTTCATTAAAAGTCTATATAAAGTCTAACCTCTCTATTTGTCCAGGTTAACTTTATCTATGAAAAATAAAGTGATGGTAAATCCAGCATTTTAAAGGTGAAGGTGTATAATCCAATGGGGATTTCTGTTATGGGGACACTTCCTAAAAGGGAAATTGCTCTTTCAGATCCTGTTTTCTTTCTGTAACAGGAAGTTAAAGGAATTCTCCCCAATGGAATGTTTTGGCTATACATACACTGTAAAAGAGAAACTGCTTTTCTCTTGTGATCATAAGACTTTTCATGAGACTTTTTCATGAGCGAACGTCTGCAGCAGCCACGTAGGCCTATGATGATAAAAATAAAACATACTCACACACTTCTTTCTATACAATCACAAAACGGAGTTAATGTCTTTAGTACAATGGTGTTTATAAATGCTTTTGCTTTTATCTCCTACAGTATCGTTAATTCATCTAATGGTATACATTATTTCCAAAACAAAACGCAAGTGGAAACCTTTAAACAAAATCCAGCATTTGTAATTCAGACTGGTCCTCAAATAGAGTTGAAACACACACTGCACTGATTTACATCACTACAAGAAATGCAGGGGAGTCGAGAGCAATAAAAGCACCGTTATCTGGCCATGGATGAGGCAATAGTTAATGGTGAAATCACTCAGTCATACAAGTGTGAAGAATTCATGAGGATAAAAGACACATTTCCTTCATCTATCAGAGAGATGGATTCAAAGATAAACACAATAATAATTACAGCTGCTGATCCCTGTACTCCTCCACCCCCATCTGTCACCCTTTAATCTCTTCTGAGCACTGTTGGAGAGAACATTAAACTGGATTCACTGTGCTCAGATGGGCAGCAAGCATATGCCTCAGTTCACATAGGGACTGATGTATCAAGTGTGTCAGTATTAGGAATTATCAGCATTGTCCCATGGCCACCAATTATTCAAACGTTCATTCTCCAACTGTCATTGCTCAGGGCAGGTTTGAAGCTGACAAGTGGCTGTAGAGTATGTGTTGAATTTGTCAGGGGCATTATAAGTGTAGTGTAAGTGACTTGCTACCTGCATGTAAAGGGATCTGGGTTCACTATCAATTCCTGCCAACTGGCCATGGGCACTCCCTTACTCTCTCCTCAACAGGAACTGGATGGGGTGCTCACATGCCTGTTCAAGGGAGTCATTCCACCATCTTGAACTAGAAGAGAGGGGGGAGTATAGTGGCGCTTGGAGAGAGACGGATGGGTGGGAAACAAAACTATAGGTAAAGGTGATTATGAAAATAAAATCCAGTGGTTGGGGGTAGCTTGGAAAATTCAGTTCAGGCTAGAATGGGTTAGGAACAAGTTTGATGGGTTAAAGATGTATACAGTATAGCGCTCTAGTGGTGCAGCCAGCTGTGGAAGAGGAAGTAGCTCTGTAGATATATAAGGTGGAGAACAGCGGCGCTCATCTGCGTGCAGTATATTAAAATGATTTATTTAATCATTTTAATATACTGCACACAGATGAGCGCCGATGTTCTCCACATTATATATTCCACCATCTTGGCCACTCTCAGGAAAGAGGAAAGCTCGAAATAGAGGATTGTCCACACCAGCTGCTTTTTTGACAGTTCACTTGAGCCATAATGAAATGTTCGCACAGCACATTGCCAAACTTTTTCTCAATTTTCAAGAACCCCAGAGCTTTACATAGTCCTACCCAAACACCATATTTCGGCATCTTTGGTCCTAACATTAGGACTCTTCTTACAGAATCGTTCCCAGGCCTGCCCCAGATGGGCTTCTCCTAAATGTTTCTTTGTTCTACATGGCTTCCGACTAAGCACAATACTTCTCACACATCTCTGAAGCTCCACCCCAAGAAGACATTATAAGGACAACAGGGAAACATACCCCCATGACACACCCCTAGGTTGATCTAAATTATACAGAGGCTTAACCCCTGCCTACATGCAAGTACCTGTATTAGTCCTCAAATCAATGCCTGTATCCCAGTGGGGCCCTTTACCCCTAGGACTAGGCTGTACATGTGTATTCAACAGATCAATAACAAAGCTTCAGCAGCTAATAGAAGCAGTAGCTTTAGATTGTTGAATACTTCTTCGGGTATCTTCACCAAGGAGAAGCTCTCCATTCATCCCTTTCAAGAGAGGACCCCCTACACATATTGAGAGAACCTATGTTATATGTGATAAGTGGTATTTTAGGGGAGTCCAATACAATTAATAGGGATGTTTAATCATATTAAATGTTTTATTGAGTATACATGTTTTTAATTGCTTATTTTTGTTAATTAAAACTATAAAAGATATTTTAGTCAGTTCATCTTTCAGCAATGTTAAGTTCACTGTGTCCTCCTCCTGTACAAATTTTGTTATTGCAATCATATAGGACAGACATCACTAAATGGTGGACTGCGGTCCGGATCCGGAATGACTGTCCCATCAGGGACAGGATCTGGAATTTGGGAGCCAGTACTTCCCCCAGCCATTACCGCTGTCATCCTCACAGAGCTGACAGCGGGGAAGGACAGCTCTGGATAGAGGACGAGAGCTGCCCAAGTTAACAAGCAGGTGATTGGTTGCTAGGATGCAGGGTGATCCCAATAACCAGTCACTAACTTGCAGCTCCCGCTCTCTGTGCAGACCTGCTGTGCCTCGCGCCCTCCGATCTGTCTGTGCAAGGTGGGGAAGTAGGGGGGCGAACTAAAATCAGGGCTGAGAACACCAGTTTGAAGGGGGTGATGTAAAAAAGGGGCTGAGGACTGTAATGTGAGGGGGCTAAGATCAGTAATGTGGGGAGCTGAAGACTGCAATGTGGGGAGGCTGAGGACAGTAATGTGTGGGGGCTGACAACTGTAATATTGGGGGGATGAGAATAGTAATGCGGGGATCAGAGAACTGTAATGTGGGAGGGTCTGAGAACAGTAATATGGAGCGCAAGAACTGTAACGTGAAAGGAGGAGTTAAATACAGTAATGTTGGGGGGCTGAGGACAGTAATGTGGGGGGGGGGCTGAGGACATTAATGCAGGGGACTAAGAACAGTAATGTGGGGGGTCTGAGAACTGGAATGTGAAAGGGGCTGAGGACAGTAATGTGGGTGTGTGTGTGGGGGGGGGGGCCTGAGGACAGTTATGTGGTGGGGTGCTGAGGACAGTAATGTGTGGGACTGAGAACTGTAAAGTGGTAGGATGCTGAAGACAGTAATGTAAAAGGCGCTGAGGGCAGTAATGTGGGAGGAGCTGAGGGGAGTATTGGGGGCTGGGGACAATAATGTGGGGGGGGGGGACTGAGGACAGTACTGTTGGGAGGTTGATGTCCGAAGAGTGTTCAGATCTGTGCAAGTGCATGTCGTGGGTAGGTCAATCTATTAATTTTAATGGCACAATGTCCACACCACTCACCATCCTCTGACAACCCATCACCCCCAGCACTAAAGCCAAAAGCCTCGGAGTCATCTTTGACTCAAACATGGCGATGGATGCACAAATAGGATCAGTAGTCTGCGGAACCCACTACCTTCTTCGCCTACTGCGTAGACTCATCCCCTTCATCCCGGAAGGAAATACAGCAGCAGTAGTTGGAACAATCATCAATTTCCGACTCGACTACGCAAATTCCCTCGACCTAGGACTTCCAAAATACCAATTTCATGTCTACAAACCATCCTGAACACAGCAGCTAGACTGGTAACTGGAAAAAAACATGGGAATCAAGCACCCCGTCCCCGAGGACCCAACATTGGCTAGCCGTGAAGGATCGAGTTACATTCAAGACCCTCTGCCTCACTCATAAATGTACACAAGGAAAAGCTCTGCAATATCTCTGCGACAAAATAAAGCACTACACCCCAGGTCGCACTCTCCGGTCAACTAACCAGAACCTCCTCCACATCCCCAAGACCCATTATAAATTAAAAGGCGAACGAAGGTTTGCAGTCCAAGGACCACGGCTATGGAATGCTCTACCCGCGGACATCCGCTCGGAAGAAAACTATCTGGCCTTCAGGAAGAAGCTCAAGACCCATCTCTTCTGAAAACCCAGACAGATACTGGCGGCAAAAGCGCCCTGAGGTGATTTAGTTTGCATATGTAGCGCTATACAAGTTATTCATTCAGAAACGTGGGGAAAGTAGTCCTGATCCTTTATTTTTAAATCATGCCAAGTCACATTGTACTGCGGCACTATGCGGTTGGGCGTGTGTGAAAATGCACCACAGGTGCCGATGTGTGGGGGTGCCATTTTAAATTTATAGCACTGCTGCATTTCTTCTAAAGTGCAGCGCATTTCTCTGCAGGTCGGGCACACATGCTATTTTGAGTGCATTCCCCAACTGCTGTGATATGAAGGATCGCTCAAACATGAGTCATCACTCAAACATGCAATTCAGACCTCTGAGTTCCTCCTAAAGCTGCTTTGTTCCATGTCCTACACACTTGTACTGATGTATTTGTTGCATTCAGAGGGAAAGGCTGAGTCGCTTCTTACTCTACCAGTCAGCGTCTTGGCCACCATGCTGCAGATCCGTTTCAGGGTCTTGGCAATCTTCTTATAGCCTAGGCCATCTTTATGTAGAGCAACAATTCTTTTTTTTTTTTTTTCAGATCCTCAGAGAGTTCTTTGCCATGAGGTGTCATGTTGAACTTCCAGTGACAAGAGAGAGTGAGAGTGATAACACCAAATTTAACACACGTGCTCTCCATTCAGACCTGAGACCTTGTAACACAAATGAGTCACATGACACCTGGGAGGGAAAATGGCTAATTGGGCCCACTTTGGACATTTTCAATTAGGGGTGTACTCACTTTTGTTGCCAGCGGTTCAGACATTAATGGCTGTGTGCTGAGTTATTTTGAGGGGACAGCAAATTGACACTGTTATACAAGCTGTACACTCACTACTTAACATTGTAGCAAAGTGTAATTTCTTCAGTGTTGTCACATGAAAAGATATAATAAAATATTTACAAAAATGTGAGGTGTACTCACTTTTGTGAGATACTGTATGTCACACTGGGATTGTTTTGATTGGTCAAAGGACAAGTCAGGCTATCTCCACGTCGGAGCAAAATCGTATCCTGTTGTCATTCAAGTTGGATGGAAGTAGGACCGATGTCGCAGGGCAAAGTAGGATCGACAGTCGTACAACAGTCATGTCGTACCCGTGTGAACCCGGCCTAAAGGTGGAACATTTTCATAGTGGGAAGGAGAGTAGACAATGAACATGAATAGAGTTGTAGGAAAATTATCATAGAGAGCAAAGAGGGGCTGGGAGTGGAGGAAAATTATGAAAGAGTAGGGTAGGCAAAAGTGGATTAGAATGATTACAGATGAGAGTGGGCATGGGAAAAAGTGGACTTTGCCTCTTAGCAATTAAATGACAGGGTTTGGGGCTTAGTGCCACAAATGGATGATCCTTTATCTTGACTTGGAGAAAAATGGAGATCCTGTGTATAGCTCAATCTCTGGGGTGCCACAATAAAACCTAGATTGATTTCAAAGGTGGTTCTAAAGCCTGAAGGTTTATTACCTTAATGCATTCTCTGCATTAAGGTAAAAACTCTTCTTTGACCAGATCCCTCCTAGCCCTCCCAAATACTTACCTCAGCCACTCTCTCCCTCCTCATTAGCTCAGATACAGCAGAGGGAGCCATTGGTTACCACGGCTCTCAATCACAGCCAGTGAAGAGGGAGCAGGGGGTGGGGCCAAGCTGTGCTCTGTGTGTCCTATGGACACATAGAGCTGACTCAGGAGCGAGCATGCACAAGTGCCCCCAGAGCAAGCAGCTTGCTCTGGGGGCACTCAGCAGGGGGTAGAAGCCATGAGTGCTGGTGGGGGACCAAAAAGAGGAGGGTAATGGCTGTTCTGTGCAAAACCACAGAGCAGATGAGTATGACATGTTTGTTATTAAAAAAAAAATCTTTACAATCACTTTAGGACCAACACAATTACATTCACACTCCATGAAGTCTCTGGGATTGAACACTGTTGTTACTTTAGATGCATTTTAGGCTCAGTAAGGTAAACTTTAAGCTGATCAGGAATAATCTTTTTTTTTTTTTTTTTTTTATTGTACATTGGTCCAGCTTGGTTACAACTAATACTTTATAGCTCACATCTAGAGGGACACAGGGGATGAAGAAATTCACTGTAGTAACTTGTGCTACATACAGGCAGTGCTGTTCTCTTCCTGCTTGGGTGACTTTTCTTCTACAGTGGGGAAAATAATTATTTGATCCCCTGCAGATTTTGTAAGTTTGCCCACTTACAAAGAAATGAAGGGTCTATATTTTTTTTATCATAGGTGTATTTGAAATGATAGAGACAGAATATCAACCAAAAATCCAAAAAAAAACACATCATACAAATGTTATAAACTGGTAGTAAACTAAGTATTTGATCCCCAAGCAAAACATGACTTAGTAGTTGGCGGAGAAACCCTTGTTGACAAGTACAGAGGTAAGACACTTCTTGTAGTTGGTTACCAGGTTTGCACACCTCTCAGGATGGATTTTGGTCCACTCTTTTTTACAGATCTTCTCTAAATCCATAAGGTTTCTTGGCTGTCGCTTAGCAACACGATGTTTCAGCTCACTGAATACATTTTCTATAGGATTAATGTCTGGAGACTGGTTAGGCCACTCCATGACCCTAATGTGCTTCTTCTTGAGACACTCCTTTGTTGCCTTGGCAGTATGTTTTGGGTCATTGTCATGCTGAAAGACCCATCCATGACCCATCTTCAGTGTTCTGGCTAAGAGAAGAGGTTCTCCTCTAAGATTTTACAATACATGGCCACGTCCATTGGCCTCTCAATGTGGCAAAGTCAGTCTGTTCCTTTATCATAGAAACAGCCCAAACATAATGTTTCCACCTCCATGCTTGACTGTAGGGATGGTGTTCTTAGGGTCATAGTCAGCATATTTCTTCCTCCAAACATGGACATTCTCTGAATTGCAGAGGTGCTGAGCTAGTGACCTCCTGTGTTCAGTATATGGAAGGTAAGACGCTCAAGCTGAATCTGAAAGAAACCAGTGCTGACTGCTGACTGTATGTTGCACAAGCTACTACAGTAAATGTGCGCATACCCAGTGGATCTCCAGATGTGAGCTATGAAGGATTAGAAGTAACCATGCTGGTTACATCTAGTCTAGGAGTTCAAAAACAATCATTCCTGGATTTCAGCTTTAACCAAAACCTTAAACTGATTCTCAAATAAACCCTAAACCTCCACCTTAACTTTGTACCCTTAAAGCTCACCCTAGGTCTAACGCTAAACCATAGCCCTCACCCCGAGCTTGATTATTAACCAAACCCTTAAAGTTACCCCTAATTCTTCAAGAAAACCAGTTAGGTATGGATATTTGTAAGAAGCTGAATCTTTAGTTGTTATAATAGTGAAGTCTAGCCTTTTAGGGGTGATATTTGTGTGCAGTTATTCACTTGAAGTAAATATTACAGAAGGAAATAATCCATAAGATTGGTGGAAAGACATGTGTGTTTCATCCCTACTGACTGTTGAATGGGGTGGGCAAACATTTTTTGATGGTTAAAATAGATACTGAGAATTACGGGGAGAACCTGCAATGTGATAAAAAAAATCAGATGTGTTTCAAAATAGCACAAGTTGCCAAACTACAGATTACTCATTATCTGCAAGTTTTGGTGCGAAAGTGAACAGGTTCAATACAGGTCAAGCACTTGTGAAGTTATTCAGTCATCCCCATCTTACTGGATCTATATAGAATGGATAGACCTTATGGACATTCATCATACTGAAAAAGACATGAAATAGAGTTATGAAATATGTTATAAGCAAGGAATATGTTACATATTACTCCATGCAATGTGTCCTTTTGATTTATAGACCACTTGTGGGCTACAGACAGCTCTTAAGGTGGTCACCTATGATTTTTCTGCCTCGACTTATTCTATTTTATATTTATCTTCATGCTGTACTGTGAGAGGCAATGTTCCATGGCATTCCATTTTTGGTAAGTGATGTTTGATTGATCAGGTCAATCAGCTGTACTGTATATTAACCAAAGAAAAACAAATACATTTTGGAATGATATGATGAAGATATGTAAGGTCCATGGTCTCCTTTAAGAACAAGTAGAAAATGCTTACATATAAAATATATGTTTGGAAATTGCTTGCTTTTACACCACTGGATCATTTATACAAATAGCAAATGGCATTTTATTACCACACGGAACCAACCTCACAATGTTTCTTGATTTATGATAGTAGAATGGTAATTAGATTTGGATTTGTGGAAAGAACATGTAAGTTAGGGCATGGAAAGAAAAACTTCAAAACCTAGAAAGTTGCCACTGGTTTTATCATCATATACTACTTGCACAAAGTATAGAACTATGCAGTTGCACAGATCTCTTTTTGAGCAAGTACATACAGGCACTACAAAGGAGCACCAAGTCTAAGTTTCCTACACCAGTTATGTTGTTCCACAACTGCCAGGAATGAAAGTACGTGATGCCAATTATGACTGCTGTATCGGTGATCAGGGACATTGGGACTGGTGTGGCAGTGATCAGGGACACTGGTACTGGTGTCGCAGTGATCAGGGACACTGTGACTGGTGTGATGGTGATTAGAGGCAATATGACTAGTGTGGCGGTGATCCGGGGCACTGGGGCTGGTGTGGCAGTAATCAGGGACACTGCAACTGGTGTAGCAGTGATTAGGGACATTATGACTGGTGTGGTGGTCATCGGGGACACTGTGACTAATGCAGCGGTGATTAGTGACACAAGTGAGTGTGCAGCAGTGATTAGGGACACTGGCTGGCAGCACTGATCTGGTGACATACTGTGGTGGGGTGATCAGAGACAATGGCTGGTGACACTGACATACAGTGATATCAGCACAGCCAGCCATTGTACATGATCACCACCCCAGTAGTACTATGTCACCATAGTTTTTTACAATTTTATAAACAATTTGTTTACATACTGTCACCAGGGCAGTGCAGTTTGGGGGTGACCTGGATTTTTTTTATACTGTAATTGCTAAAACAGCCATGATGGCTGTATAAGCAATCATTTTTGACACTGTTCAGCTACATTCATGCAGCCATTGAGTAGTACTATGATAGCTGTGATTGGCCACAGGTATCACATGGCACAGTGCCACTGTAACTGTCCCTGTATCATGTGATCACCGTGACCAATCACATAGATTACAGTAGTAAACCATGGTGTCATTAATGACAGCCATGGTTTAATACTGGTTGTTATATGGTATTAGGGCCAATCACAGTGGCCCTATACCCCAATGTGGGATCCACTTTGTTCAGTGGACACAGCAGTCACAGATTACGCTGCTGTGTGCCCCCAATACCCATATGTACTCCCAGAATGACGCTTATCCTCAGGGCCGTCTTTAAGGCAGAGCAAAAGCGGCAGCTGCCCTGGGCCCTGTCATTGTTGTGGGACCCAAAGGAGCTGCCTCATACTTGCCAACTATCCCGGTTTAAATTCCCTTGTCCCTTGAAGTTTTAGTCCTGTGCTGTGTCCTGATATCTCAGTGTGAAGTGCTGCTACTAATGCTGCCCAGCTCTGCCCTATTGTTCTGTACAGATAACTCACCTGCAGACCCTGTGTTTACATGTAAATAACTGGCATTGATATGTAAATAGAGGCTGCATTCATATGTATATCATGCCCCCCCTGAGGTCGTATCCACCATCACCTATACTGAATGCTGCCCACTGGGGAGATAAAGGGACATGCTTGAAAGTCCTGCCTGCAACTGTGGTAATTAAGCCTAACATCAGTCTGTTCTGCAAAGGTAAGCTAATTGGTGGTTGGGGGGCGGGGTAGTGTGGGGTGTGCATAGGTAGGCAGAGAAGGAATTACAGTTTGGGTGCACAGGTAGGCAAGGAGAGTATGTATAGAGATAAGGAAGATGGGTGCAAAGATGAGCAGAGGAGGCAGGTAGAGTTAAAGGGGTGGTGGGTTGGAGTGGAGAGTATGGGGGAGGTTTGGGGTGCAGAGGTTAGCAGGGGTTTTATGATGCAAAGGTGTACTGACAGGGTGGATAAAGATGTAGGTTGCTTGCATGTAGGGCAGCCAGTTCATATCAATGGCCTGCTCTATGGGCTAGAAATGCAGAAGAAAAAAGATTTTTCAAAATCACACAGTTCCATAGCACATCAACAGATATGTGAGGGTGTTAACAATTAATGGCAATGGTTTGTATCTGCTAAAGGGCAGCACATTTCTGTGGTGTCAGGAAAGTGATTTTGCATGCGTTTCCGACACACAAATGTGAACGCAGGCTAAATGTCTCAGTTACATTGGTGGTCAGTGTAAATCTTCTCATTACATTGAGGCTTGGTGTACAATCCTTTTATTCACACTAGTGGCCAGTGTGAAGGTCTCCCTATCATTAGTGGTCAGTGTAAATCCCTCTTTACATTGGTGGTTACTGTGAATGCTTCTATTACATTATTGGTCAGTGTAAACCCCATTACATTGGTGGCCAGTGTTGAAACTCTTTATATTGGTAATCGCATTGCCATTGATCACACCCTCCCCTCCCCCCAGCACTGCCACTGTTTCCAGGAGTTCTAGGGTCCCTGGGAGTTTTCTGTCTATTGATGGGTCCCCTCACCACTCCAGTTCATGTTGTGCAGGCAGTGAGATGATGTGCTGTAACCTTTAGCAACCAATCAGTGAGCAGTAATGATGTGCAGTAACCTCTAGCAACCAGTGACCAGTCTTGATGTACAGTAATCTCTAGAAACCAATCAACAAACAGAAATCATGTGCTGTAACCTCTAGCAACTAACCAGTGAGCCGTAATATCTGCTGTAACCTCTAGCAACCAGTCAGTAAGCGATAATGATATGCTATAACCTCTAACAACCAGTCAGTAAGCAGTAATGATATGCTGTAACCTCTGGCAACCAATCGCAAGCACTGCCTGATCTGATTCAGTAAACTTATTTTAAATCTAGCTGCTATTTATTATACTGTATGTCTCAAAACAGGTGGAGAGTGAAATTGCATGGGGGGAGGGGCCCAAGAAAATGTTTGCCCAGGGTCCAATCAATATTAAAGGCGGCCCAGCTTATCCTGCCCAGCCATATATGTACAGTGACTGGGCGGGAAGCAGTTAAAAACTTAGTGTCCAATACATAATGTGATAATACACCTCATTAGCAACCTGCTGAGAGTTTGCTTTCTGTGCTGTGAGCAAATCAGCTTGATGTCTGTCCATTTATCAGTGATTTATGATAATTTTTGTATATCAAATGGCCAGATTATAATACATTTGTCAAATCTGTGTTGGATTCATGAAAACAGTTCATTATGTTGAAGATCTAAGAGTATGTTTTCATGTAGAAAAAAAAAGGTAATGCAACAGGTGTTATAACCATTTTCTTTCTATTGTATTCAGGATTTCTCAGTCAGGGTTCTGCAGAACCCTAGGGTTCCACAAGAGGTCCCTAGGGGTTCTCTGCTGCCTGCAATTACATTGGATTTCTATCTTTCCAATGACAGCTTCAATGTTCCCTACAGGCTACAGCAATTAGTACCTCAGTACCGGCCTACAGCTCTTAGTACCTCCGGGTGGAACAATATCAGCTGTTGGTAGTTTTTGAATCCTGGCAGCTGACATCCCCATTGTGAGCAAGCAGTGCATTATGAAAGGAGCTGCTCTGTCTCTTGTCAGTAAAAACTTCAACTGCAGGGACATTTTATATCTGACATGGCCCCTAAGACCAGGAATCTTTGAATTCTCTATTACTGTGCAAACACCAGAGTGCTGTAATGTGCTTTTTTTGTGGTATCCCTATTTTCCCTTCAAGTGACTATACCATGTCATTAAATGCATGTTAATATACACTATATTGCTAAAGGTATTGGTAGGCCTGCCTTTACACACACATGAACGTTAATGGCATCCCAGTCTTAGTCTGTAGGGTTCAATAATGAGTTGGCCCACCCTTTGCAGCTATACCAGCTTCAACTCTTCTGGGAAGGCTGTCCACAAGGTTTAGGAGTGTGTCCATGGGAAAGTTTGACCATTCTTCCAGAAGGGCATTTGTGAGGTCAGGCACTTATGTGGAGGAGAAGGCCTGGCCTGCAGTCTCTGCTCTAATTTATACCAAAGGTGTTCAATTAGGTTAAGGTCAGCACTGTCAAGTTCCTCCACCCCAAACTCGCTCATCCATGTCTTTATAGACCTTGCTTTGGGCACTAGTCCAAATTATTTGGTGGAGGGGGGATTATGGTGTGGGGTTGCTTTTCAGGGGTTGGGCTTGGCCCCTTAGTTCCAGTGAAAGGGAACTCTTAAGGCGTCAGCATACCAAGACATTTTGAACAACTGGGGATGGCCCCTTCCTGTTCCAACATGATTGCGCACCAGAGCACAAAGCAAGATCCATAAAGACATGGATGAGGGAGGCTGGGGTGGAGCAAATTGACTGGCCTGCACAGAGTCCTGAACTCATCCCAATAGAACACCTTTAGGATGAATTAGAGCAGAGACTGCGAGACAGGCCTTCTCATCCACATCAGTGCCTGACCTCACAAATGCGCTTTTGGAAGAATGGTCAAACATTCCCATAGACACACTGCCAACCCTTGAGAGATAATTTCTTGACCATGGACAAAACACCAAATTTAGCACCACATCCCTAATATAAAGAAATATTGAAGTATTTATGGGATTTTTAAGGTGCAGATACTAGTAAATAGATCCAAGGAGATACATTTAAAAGAAAAACACTTTATTTTAACATTGGTAAAAACAAATTTAAAAGCAGTTTTACAGCAGGCACATGTGTACAGTCCTTATGGATACAGCAAGATTGATGTGGTTCCCAACACGTTTTGCCCTCAACCTGGGCTTCCTCAGGGGATGCTGTCCATTTAGAAACAAAAGCCTTCTAATAGAAATAGATATATACACTAGTATCAATATAGAGCATTTTAACAAAACAAAAAAAAACAACAAAATATATCAAATGCAATCAATGAAGATTCAGGGATTCCACAGTGCTACAGCAAGCCAAGGACTGCAGATGACCATAGAAGCCATTAAGGACCAATTAACTGAATAGTAAAAAGTGTTGGAAACCAGAATATATAACAAGGAGAAAATGTAAAACAAACATCTCCAGAGAGGGGGACCTACACAATATGTTTTGCAGAAACACGAAACACCCAGGGACACAGAGTTTCCAAAGCAGGACACTCGTATGTAGAGCTAGACAGTCAGATAGAAAAATACTTAATTTGTACATGCTGGTGAAATAAACCAACATCCAAACATTTAAAGCAGATGCTTTCCTACTGAAACAAATTAATTCCCAAACAACAACGGATAGCAGTTAAATACTTTATCCTTAACGTACACTATAAAAAGAATCTTTCTTTAAAAAGCTAATACCCAAAGTCCTGCAATGTGTGAGCAAGTCCAAGGCTTTTGTTTCTAAGTGGACAGCATCCCCTGAGGAAGCCCAGGTTGATTGCGAAACATGTTGGGAACCAAATAAATATTGCTGTATCCATAAGGACTATACTACATGTACCTGCTGTTTTTAAACATTTTTTTAACAATGTTAAAATAAAGTGATTTTCTTTTAAATGTATCTCCATGGATCTATTTACTAGTATCTGCACCTTAAAAATCCCATAAATACTTCAATACTTCACACTCCCAAACCTTGTGGACAGCCTTCCCAGAAGAGTTGAAGCTGTTATAGCTGCAAAGGGTGGGTCAACTCAATATTGAACCCTACGGACTAAGACTGGGATGCCATTAAAGTTCATGTGTGTGTAAAGGTGGGCATCCCAATACTTTTGGTAATATAGTGTATATCTTGCACACAAAATATTGATGCTCTATTATTTTCTATTAAAAATAAGGTTTAAAGTATTGATATAGTATAGTACACATACACTACAAATTGATACAACACTAAGCGTTCAAACAGTGCTTTAACATTTTTAAATACCTTTTATTATTCCTGGTCATGCGGTCAAAGATAGCCATACACTATTAAATATTTAGAGGATGATACTATTAAAATTCTGTTTGTCTAATTAGTGGGAAAAAATCTGTGTTCCTTTTCAACACAGTGACAAGAAAATTTGAAGGAGCAGGATGGAAATTTTTTCTTGAATTAATGAATTTCTAACAGTTAATGTGGTTTTAATTTAGGAAAGTCCATTCATTCCAAAACTGAATGCTAAAAGCAAACATCATTTTGCAGTATATTCCATGGACATTCATCAAGTCATCAAATCTACTGATCAGAATCTTCGTATGAATGCTCATACTAACATTGCTTTGGATATCTACTAGTGTTGGTCATCTTACTTTAAAAAAGTAATTAGTTAAGTTACAAATTACTTCTCCCAAAAAAGTAATTGAGTTAGTAACTCAGTTACTTCATTGGAAAAGTAATTAGTTACTCAGCAAAGTAACTGACTTTTTTTTTTATATTCTTAGGGGCGGGTCTAGTATTACTGTAAGCAAGGGGCGCGTTCCCCCCTGCACGTCTATTTTCCCCTCTGTACCCCCCTGCACGTCTGTTCCCCCCCCCCAACACATATATCTGTTTCCCCTCTGTACCCCACTACACATCTGTCCCCCCCCCCCACACACATATATCTTTTCCCCCCCTCTGTACCCCACTACACATCTGTCCCCCCCCCACAAACATATATCTGTTCCCCCCTCTGTACCCCACTACACGTCTGTCCCCCCCCACACACATATATCTGTTCCCCCTCTGTACATCTATCCCCCCCAAACTCAAGGATCGGATCATTTTTTGGATCAGCAAATAATTGAATTTGCAAAAACCTGTGAAAATTCCACCACCATAAAGCCCCCACTGTAATATCCACATCATCTCCCCCACTGTAATATCCACGTCATCTCCCCAACTGTAATATTGGCTGAGTATGGCTGGGTACGGCTGAGCATGGCTGGGTATTACTGTGTATTGCAGAGTATGGCTGGGTATTACCGTGTATTGCAGAGTATGACTGGGTATTACCGAGTATTGCAGAGTATTGGCAGGGTGTTGCAGAGTGTTGGCAGGGTGTTGGCAGGGTGTTGCAGAATTTTGCCAGGGTGTTGCAGAGTATTGGCATGGTGTGGCAGAGTATTGGCATGGTATTGCAGGGTAGTGCAGAGTATTGGCAGGGTGTTGCAGAGTATTGGCATGGTGTTGCAAAGTATTGGCAGCGTATTGCAGAGTATTGGCAGCGTATTGCAGAGTATTGGCATGGTGTTGCAGAGTATTGGCAGCATGTTGCAGAGTATTGGCAGCGTGTTGCAGAGTATTGGCAGCGTATTGCAGAGTATTGGCATGGTGTTGCAGAGTATTGCAGAGTATTGGCAGCATATTGCAGAGTATTGGCAGCCGATCTCTCCCCTCCACTGTACAGATCTGTACACAGAGGGGGGAGAGGATTTCTCATTTGACAGAGCAATCACATTGTAAACGGCCGACGGGTGCACCAAGATGGCTGCCGCTCTGGAGCTAGGCCGGAGCCGCGGCCGACGGGTGCACCAAGATGGCCGCCACTCCGGAGCTAGGCCGAGGCCGCGGCCTTTCCTAATAATTGCGGTAACGCCGCCCCAGTAATGGGAACGGCGTTACCGTGAGGGGAAGAGTAATCAGTTAGATTACTCGTTACCCTCTAAAGTAACGGTGTTACGTAACGCCGTTTACTTGATTCGCGTTAGTTACATCACTGATAACAAGCTTTACAGTAGAGAAAGAAGTGAAAGGGAGAGTAAGGAAAAGTAAGTGGTAGAAGAAGAAGAAAATGTTGGGAAGGGAGCTATGGATAAACAAAGAAATACAATTAGCCAATGAGGACGATAGTACCAGTAATCATGTACACTTGGGTCATTAAATTATTTAGGTGTTCTCTGGACTGTTGAAATTGCATCCAGTAGAACAATGTTTTCAAAAACTCTTCAGTCTTATCTCTAAAGGAGAAAGGAAGATTTTCCATGGTCATTAGATCATTCATCTTGACAAACCCTTATCTTTTTGTTGGTGGTTTGGTGGTTTAGACTGTTTCCAGTTACTAGGAAAGTTAAGTTTTTATTCTTGGACAGAGGAGTAATATGAAGTTCTGTCAGGTTATTTTAAAGATTTTTGAATGAAGGAGAGCATTGAAGGCGCACTAGGCTGCAAAGGAGTTAGTACTATATAGAGAGGGTTCCCCTTACTGTGCCTACTCCCTGACATTTCTCTTCAATAGTTGAGACAAGTCTCAGAACACAATCAGGGTTAGGGACAGATTGCAGAAAGTATCGAAACTGGGAACGTCTCCAGAAGCCAAATTTAGGTATGCTATGGGCAGCTCAAACTTCCTTCACAGACTTGAAATTATTTCCTTATATAATACCTTTAGCCCTGCACTGGTCTGGCTGAAGGCGGTATTGAAAGAAGAAGCCTGTGGTGTATGTGCCCCTGGAGTGGCAGTCCAGGGGTGCTGTAGTCTCATGGTGATGCAGATCACTTGAGTTATGGCACCAAGGTCACTGCACTTCGCACACTATTTTCCGCACCTGCCTCCTGGGCCGAGCCTTTTGGCTAGGACCAGAGGATTTTTTTATTCCTGGCCGAAGGGCCGGCCATTGTTTTACACAATGGCACCTTTCATTTCTTCTTCTCACTTCCTTCCCCCACTTTATTAATGTATTAATTTATTGCCTGTTTGTCATGTTTTTGTCTTTTTTCGTTGTTGTACACGTTTTGCAGGTTTGACTGGTAGGGTGTAGGTCCTCGGGTCTGCCCTGAAAGTCTTGGGAGGGGGTGGAAATGGCCTTCTGGCTTAGTTAGCCCCACCTAGTACTTGGGTGGGTCTGTTTCGGCCGACCTCCCAGAGAATGGGGTCCATCTGGCTTCGGCCAGATGGACCATCTGTAAGTGCCTCAGTCCCCGTCTGGAGCCTAACACCCTGGGGGATCATGGTTAAGGTCCTTCTACTTTGGAGGATCAGATGTACACCCGTTGCACATTTTGTGTCTCACATTTATGTGTGCCCTTTTTTTGGCACCAGGTGGTGTATTTGGAGTGTGTTCACACACCACGGGCTTTAAAAAAAAAGTGGTAGTCCAAGTGCTAAACACACCATCAGAGGGGCCAGTGAGAAACCCTGAGTGACCTAAAATGACGCACAGTGGGGAGGGGAAAGACTGTAATTTAGGTGATTTTAAATATTTCATGTAAAGTAGGTCCAATCAGAGAGAAAGCTTGTTCCAAGGCCACCCAAAGTTTAGTCTCTCTATTCTCGCACCAATCAACAGTCCATGCCATGCAAATGGCTGTATGATACAAGATAGGCTCTGGAAAATCTATTCCACCTTTATTTGGGAAATAAAATGTCCAATCTTGCAGGTTTTCCTGCCAGACAAATTTAATGAAGTCTGATCGAAAAGATTGGAGTGATATGTGCACTGGCAGAGTCTGTAGAAGATAAAGGAGTCTGGGAATTGCATTCACTTTTAGTATGTTACACCAGCAAACCAAGTTCATGCTAAAGATTTCCACTCTGCGATATCTTGTCTCATTGTGCAGTGTAATGGAAGAAAATTCAGTTCTTCAATCTTTCGCAAGTCTGTAGGCATCCTGGTTCTTAGTTACTGAATTACCTTGTTGGCATAAAGAATTAAGTGTATGAGTAAAGTGACACTGGCCTTCTCTGCATCTATCGATAGCAGGTATAAGAATAAGGATGGCCCCAGACAAGGCCCTCTCTATCAAATATAGATTTCTGATGGTATTATGATCGCTCAAACTAAGCTGGTCTGGTCAAAATTAACAATTCTCTGTATTACGCCGAGCCCATTAGCTAAGCTTTTCAAGAATAGTTTAGGGTCACAGTTTAACATTACAATTGGTCTATAGCTCAAACAGGAGGGTTCATTCAATGAATTACTTGTTTGGAAATTACCAAAATGTGGGCCTGAAGAAGGTCAGGTGAGATTTCATGGCCTTAAAGTGGTAAAGGCAGAAGGTTTTTTATCTTAGTGAATTCTATGCATTAAGATAAAAAACCTTCTGTGTGCAGCAGCTCCCCCATCCCCCCATTAACTTACCTGAGGTCCATCTAGATCCAGCAATGTTGCATGAGTGACTCGGTTGTCCAGGACTCCCCTCCTCAGTGGCTGAGACAGCAGTGCGGCACCATTGGCTCCCGCTGTTGTCAAAGTCAGTGAGCCAATGAGGAGAGAAAGGGGAAGGCTGCGGCTCCATGTCTGAATGGATACAGGGAGCTGTGGCCTCGGCTTGGGTGCCTCCATAGCAAGCTGCTTGCTGTGGGGGAACTTAACAGTAGGGAGGGGCCAGGAACACAGAAGAGAGACCCGAGAAGAGGAGGATCAGGGCTGCTCTGTGCAAAACCATTGCACAGAGCAGGTAAGTAAGTATGACACATTTGTTATTTTTAATGAAAAAAAAAACAAGACTTTAGTATCACTTTAAACACCATTAAAAAATACAAAGATAACTGGGATGTAAAAGTCTTTCCCATGATTGGTTTCACGAATTGCCTGTTGTAGTTCATTAAGCGCTCATGCACACTGCATCTGAAAGAATGAATGCTCAATGTAGCTCAAATCAGCTGTGTAAATATGTGTCCCTCGCGCTACTTGGAGTAATCAGATAGTCTCAAATAAGTAAACAATAGTGCTGTGCGGCAAAATGTGGCGTGTTCACAAGTACACATTTAAGGATAAATATTTAAAGGAATTTCACGCAATAATAGCTAAAAGATAATATAAATATAAAGTGCAATATTAATAATGACCAGTAGTAGACGCTGGTGCTAATGAGAGGTGATTGCTGATTGGTTAAAAAGCATAACGTATATATGTGACTGGTAATAAATAAATATATAAGATAATAAGGTATTATATGCACGTATATGTGACTAACAATAAATATAGCAAATAATATGTAAAATATTTAACCGCTTCCCGACCGCCTCATGTAGATATACGTCTACAGAATGGCACGGGCAGGCAAAAGCACGTACGGGTACGTCCCCTTTAATTTGCCTGCCCGGGGGGCGTGTGCGCGCCGCCAGCGGCGCACTCACGACCCGGTCGGGAGCTCCGTGACCACGGCCGCGGGACCAGCGGACCCGATCGCCGCTGGTATCCCGCGATCGGGTTACGGAGCTGAAGAACGGGGAGAGGTTTGTGTAAAAAACCTCTCCCCGCGCTTCCTACACTGCCTGTCATGGATCGGCTGTTCCCGGTCATCGGGAAAGCCGATCAATGACGTCAGACGTACAGCCACGCCCCCCTACTGTAAAAAAAACACAACACGTCACACTGACTCCTCCCCGCCCCCTAGTGGTTAACCCCTTCACTACAACTGTCATTTACATAGGAATCAGTGCTATTTAACCACTTCAGCCCCGGACCATTTGGCAGCCAAAGGACCAGAGGTCTTTTTTCAATTTCACACTGCACTACTTTAACTGGTAATTGCGCGGTCATGCAATTTTGTAACCAAACGAAATTTGCGTCCTTTTCTTCCCACAAATAGAGCTTTCTTTTGATGGTATTTGATTGCCTCTGTGATTTTTATTTTTTGCGATATAAACGGAAAAAGAGCGAAAATTTTGAAAAAAAAAGAGATTTTCTACTTTTTGTTATAAAAAAAATCGAATAAACTCAATTTTAGTCAAACATTTGGGCCAAAATGTATTCAGCCACATGTCTTTAGTAAAAAAAATGCCAATAAGCGTATATTTATTGGTTTGCGCAAAAGTTATAGCGTCTACAAACTAGAGTACATTTTCTGGAATTTACACCGCTTTTAATTTATGACTGCCTATTTCATTTCTTGAGGTGCTAAAATGGCAGAGAAGTACAAAACCCCCCCAAATGACCCCATTTTGGAAAGTAGACACCCCAAGCTATTTGCTGAGAGGCATGTTGAGCCCATTGAATATTTTTTTTTTTAGTCCCAAGTGATTGAATAAAGACAAAAATAAAAAAGATTTTTTTTTTTTTCAAAAAGTTGTCACTAAATGATATATTGCTCACACATGCCATAGTTATATGTGGAATTGCACCCCAAAATACATTTTGCTGCTTCTCCTGAGTATGGGGATACCACATGTGTGGGACTTTTTGGGAGCCTAGCCGCGTACGGGGCCCCGAAACCCAAGCACCGCCTTCAGGATTTCTAAGGGTGCAAATTTTTGATTTCACTCCTCACTACCTATCACAGTTTCGACCCCATTTTGGAAAGTAGACACCCCAAGCTATTTGTTGAGAGGCATGGTGAGTATTTTACAGCTCTCATTTGTTTTTGAAAATGAAGAAAGTAAAGAAAAAAAAATTTTTTTTTTCTTTTTTCAATTTTCAAAACTTTGTGACAAAAAGCGACATCTGCAAAATACTCACAATACCTCTCAGCAAATAGCTTGGGGTGTCTACTTTCCAAAATGGGGTCATTTTGGGGGGTTTTATGCCATCTGGGCATTCCATGGCCTCCGAAACTGTGATTGGCAGTGAGAAGTGAAATAAAAAAATTACACCCTTAGAAAGCCTGAAGGCGGTGATTGGTTTTTGGGGTTCCGTACGCAGCTAGGCTCCCAAAAAGTCCCACACATGTGGTATCCCCGTACTCAGGAGAAGCAACAGAATGTATTTTGGGGTGTATTTCTACATATGCCCATGACATGTTTGAGCAATATATCATTTAGTGACAACTTTTTGTAAAAAAAATATATATATTTTTTTTTTTTCATTATTCAATCTCTTGGGACAAAAAAAAAAAATATTTAATGGGCTCAACATTGCTCTCATCAAATAGCTTGGGGTGTCTACTTTCCAAAATGGGGTCATTTGGGGGGGGTTGAACTGTCCTGGCATTTTATGCACAACATTTAGAAGCCTATGTCACACGTCACCCACTCTTCTAACCACTTGTAGACAAAGCCCTTTCTGACACTTTTTGTTTACATGAAAACATATTTTTTTTTTGCAAGAAAATTACGTTGAACCCCCAAACACTATATATAATGTTAAAGCAAAGGCCCTACAGATTAAAATGGTGGGTGTTGCATTTTTTTTTTCCACACAGTATTTGCGCAGCGATTTTTCAAACGCATTTTTTGTGGAAAAAATACACTTTTTTTTATTTTAATGCACTAAAACACACTATATTGCTCAAATTTTTGATGAAATAAAAAATATGATCTTAGGCCGAGTACATGGATACCAAACACGACATGCTTTAAAATTGCGCACAAACACGCAGTGGCGACAAACTACATACATTTTTAAAAGCCTTTAAAAGCCTTTACATGATACCACATTAGATTCACGGAGGAGGTCTACTGCTAAAATTACTGCCCTCGATCTGACCTTCGCGGTGATACCTCACATGCATGGTGCAATTGCTGTTTACATATGACGCCAGACCAACGCTTGTGTACGCCTTTGCGCAAGAGAAGGGGGGGCAGGGGTGCTTTTTTTTTTGTTTTTGTTTTTTTTTTTATTTATTTAGCTTTTTTATTTTATTTTTAAACTGTTCCTTCCATTTTTTTTCTTTGTTATGATTTTTATTGTTATCTCAGGGAATGTAAATATCCCCTATGATAGCAATAGGCAGTGACAGGTACTCTTTTTTTGAAAAAATTGGGGTCTATTAGACCCTAGATCTTTCCTCTGCCCTCAAAGCATCTGACCACACCAAGATTGGTGTGATAAAATGCTTTCCCAATTTCCCAATGGCGCGGTTTATATCCGGGAGGGGGGACATTCCCTCCCACTGCTTGTAAAAGCAGTCTAGAGGCCAATTACCCGCTAGAATTGCTTTTACATGAAAGCCGATCACTGGCTGAAAAGAATGATACCAAGATGATACCTAAACCTGCAGGCATCATTCTGGTATAACCATTCAAAGTCCAGCAACATACTGGACATATATTGTAATCTTTTTTTTTTTCATGCAGCCTCTTGGCTGAACGAAAAAAAGAGATTGATTGGTGGGTATGCCCACCATTAGAATACCTCCCTTCATCCACCCACTTCTAATGATGGGCATACATGCACCATTTATATATGCCGATGCATGGGGGCATCCTCCCGCAAAAGTTATGCCGTGTACACACGGTCGGAATTTCGACCGTATGTACGTGGCATTAGGAGCCAATCGCCCCCCCCCCCTGCTGCCCCCATGCTTCGGCATATATGCTCTTTTTTTTAACTGTGGTGGTGAAATCACCTCCTACAGTGTTGGAGTCGCGTCTTTATGTATCGTGGGAGCAAACGCTGTTGCTGTCAAGATAAATAAATCCGCGTTGCAACTGAATGGCGCACCTGAAAACAAAAAAATGCTTAACACTAAAACACAGTAAACAAAATTACATACCTGAAAAGCAAGCATGATAAAACATGATAAAACATAATAAAACATTGCAGAATAGAATGGAGTAAAAAAAGAGCAACAATAGAGAGAGAATAGAGTGAGAGAGAGAACAATAAAACGACAACTATTTTATTTTTTTTTTATTTTTTTGAGATTCACAGGTAAAAAAGCTCCTGACTGAAGCGACTGAATCAAAACGCTACCACAAAAAAACTGTTAGCGATCGCAGGGATCAGGCCTGACTCTGCGAACACTGCAGTTATGTGTGCTTAGTGTTTTGTAAGTGACAGTGATCGATCGATACTGCACTTGGGTGGGCTGGGCTGGGCGGAGGGGGAAAACGCAGGTGCTAGCAGGTATCTGGGCTGATCCCGCTAACAATGCGGTTTTTTTTGGAACCCTAAACTGCTGGGACGCTAGTATAGATCTGATCAGATCAGATATTGATCTGTTCAGATACTGTGCCACTAAGGGAGGTGTATGCTTTGTGCGTGGGTGTTTGCGGTACTGGCACTAACCTGGGGCGACGCAGACCTTATTTGACCCTAAAACCTAATTGATATCACCCGCCGGGCGATCAGGGGGTTAAACCGTTATTGGGTAATAAATGGCGGGTGCCCTGACAGTATAAAAAACAAGCTAACTAACCAGCGTCACCCGTAACAGTAATACAAAAAAAAACTGGTTACCTAGCGACACTAATGCAGCGATCAGAAAAACGATCGCTTAGTGACACTGGCAAAAGGGGGTGAAAGGGTTAACTAGGGGCAATCAGGGGGTTAAACCTTTATTAGGTAATATATGGGGGTACCTGACGCTATATAAAAACCTGACGGGGAACCTAAATAACGAAATAACTAACTGGCTAACCAGCGTCACCAGTGACAGTTATACAGTGATCACTGGTGAAAGGGTTAACTCTAGGGGCAATCAGGGGGTTAAAACCTTTATTTAGGTTGTAATATGGGGGTACCTGACCTATAAACCTATTTATGAACCTATATAAACATGGCGGTTACCTAAAAAAAAAAAAAAATGGTTACCTAGCGACACTAATGCAGCGATCAGAAAAACGATCGCTTAGTGACACTGGCAAAAGGGGGTGAAAGGGTTAACTAGGGGCAATCAGGGGGTTAAAACCTTTATTAGGTAATATATGGGGGTACCTGACGCTATATAAAAACCTGACGGGGAACCTAAATAACGAAATAACTAACTGGCTAACCAGCGTCACCAGTGACAGTTATACAGTGATCACTGGTGAAAGGGTTAACTCTAGGGGCAATCAAGGGGTTAAAACCTTTATTTAGGTTGTAATATGGGGGTACCTGACCTATAAAACTATTTATGAACCTATATAAACATGGCGGTTACCTAAAAAAAAAAAAAATGGTTACCTAGCGACAGCAGTGACACTAATACAGCGATCAGAAAAACGATCGCTTAGTGACACTGGCAAAAGGGGGTGAAAGGGTTACCTGGGGGGCAATCAAGGGGTTAAACCTTTATTAGGGGGGGTAGGGGGCTACCTTGGACCTAAAACTAACTGCCCTGACAGTTATTACAGTCACACTGACACTAAATGCAGTGATCAGTAAAAAAATGATCACTGCAATTAGTGACACTGTGACTGGGGGGGGAGGGGGTGATCTGGGGGGTGATCAGGGGGTGACAGGGGGGTGGAATATGTGCCTAACTGTACTGGTGTCAGTGTACTGTTGTGCACTAACCTTTACATGTTCGCCGCTCGGCGTCTCCGGTCACATAGACCGGCGCACCGAGCGTGACATCACTTCCCCTTCCTGTCTATACAATAGACAGGAAGGGGAAGCTTTTCATTGGCCAGGAGCGATCGCGAGGGGGTGGCCAGAAACCACTGGCCGTCCCCTCGTCCCGGATCGCTCCTGACACGATCCCGACCGTCCCCGCCGGCGGAGGGGGGGGTCCGATCGGACCCCCCAACCGCCTGAAGAATGGCACGTACAGGTACGTGATTCTGCCTGTACGTGCCATTCTGCCGACGTATATCTACATGGGGCGGTCGGGAAGTGGTTAAATAGCACTGATTTCTGTATAAATGACAAATGTCCCAAAAATGTGTCAAAAATGTCCGATGTGTCCGCCATAATGTCGCAGTCACAATAAAAATCGCTGATCGCCACCATTACTAGTAAAAAAAAAAATATTAATAAAAATGCTATAAAACTATCCCCTATTTTGTAAACGCTATAACTTTTGCGCAAACTAATCAATAATCGCTAATTGCGATTTTTTTTACCAAAAATATGTAGAAGAATACGTATCGGCCTAAACTGAGGAAAAAAAATGTTTTTTTATATATTTTTTGGGGATAGTTATTATAGCAAAAAGTAAAAAATATTGCATTTTTTTCAAAAAAGTCGCTCTATTTTTGTTTATAGCGCAAAAAATAAAAACCGCAGGGGCGATCAAATACCACCAAAAGAAAGCTCTATTTGTGGGAAAAAAAAGGACGCCAATTTTGTTTGGGAGCCACGTCGCACGACCGCGCAATTGTCAGTTAAAGCGACGCAGTGCCGAATCGCAAAAAGGGGGCTTGGTCCTTTAGCTGCATATTGGTCCGGGGCTGAAGTGGTTAAAGTGTCATGTGCATAAAAACCTAAAATTGGTTCTTGTAGTAATCCATGTGCATAAAACAATATAAAATGGTGTAAATCCGTGACTGGTGAAACACAAATAAATTAATAAATATTGATGTACAGAGGGAAAAATCAATAATAAAAATCGAAACGGAATAAAATTAAAATAAAATTACAATAGTGAATAAGTGATTAGGTGATTCCAAAATTGGAAAAAATAAAGAAAATAAGTTCATGTAGTCCCAGAATGGATAAAAATATATAAATAAAGCAGAGTCCAAATTGATCCGTCAGATCCTAATGGTAGAATGGTGTGTGATCAGGCACAACCATCTCATGGATCATACAGTAATGAATTTAGTGATGTCAGTTCATCCAAGTGGTCAACACTTTCTGGATAATTTATTAAAAAGCGGTAGAAACTTGGTCCTGGTTTTCATATATTGTATCCAATCACTGGTCTCCCAGAACTCTCACCTTAAAGATGATAAAGTAAAGCCTTTCAGGGGTATCCTATAGCCCCAGGTGGTTTAGATACAGATGTTCAGCAAACGTTGTAAGAGTAATGTACTTCTCCTTTAAGGGCGTTTAAACCTTAAATCTAGTTAAAAGTAGATCAAGGCTTGTCATAGACCCATATAGACCTTTATAGGATCACTGTGAGGCTGCAGAGCTCAGCTGGCACTTGGCTGGTTGAAGAAGGGTTCTTGAAGGAAGTGCAGCTGTCAGGCTTCAGGCTGGAACACAAGCATCTGCAGCTTCCAGAAGTGGCAAGACAGCACCTCTCTCGGCTGGGTGAAGACAGGAAGTGGAGGGGATGTGGCTACATATTTCAGGGCAGAAAGGAGGGCCCCTTTATCAAACCATTTTCCTATGGTCTGGCATGTGGTACGGCGAGTCCCCCCTGGTCTTTTGCCAGTTGCAATGAGTTTAGGCTGATCCTAGCTGACTTGTTGCCCCAGATCAACGCTCTGAATTGAGCATCTTTTCTACCGCTTTTTAATAAATTATCCAGAAAGTGTTGACCACTTGGATGAACTGACATCACTAAATTCATTACTGTATGATCCATGAGATGGTTGTGCCTGATCACACACCATTCTACCATTAGGATCTGACGGATCAATTTGGACTCTGCTTTATTTATATATTTTTATCCATTCTGGGACTACATGAACTTATTTTCTTTATTTTTTCCAATTTTGGAATCACCTAATCACTTATTCACTATTGTAATTTTATTTTAATTTTATTCCGTTTCGATTTTATCATTGATTTTTCCCTCTGTACATCAATATTTATTAATTTATTTGTGTTTCACCAGTCACGGATTTACACCATTTTATATTGTTTTATGCACATGGATTACTACAAGAACCAATTTTAGGTTTTTATGCACATGACACTTTAAATATTTGACATATTATTTGCTATATTTATTGTTAGTCACATATACGTGCATATAATACCTTATTATCTTATTTATTTATTACCAGTCACATATATACGTTATGCTTTTTAACCAATCAGCAATCACCTCTCATTAGCACCAGCGTCTACTACTGGCCATTATTCATATTGCACTTTATATTTATATTATCTTTTAGCTATTATTGCGCGAAATTCCTTTAAATATTTAAGCTCAAATCAGCTGCTCCTACAGGCTGTTGAGCGTTTTTAAGCTCTCGTTTTTTTCTGCCTGGAAACTTCTCTCCATGTTAGCCAATGTGTCCATGCACACTATGACTATTTTCAGGAGTTTACAGGCATATGCTGTTACAGGCAGAAAAAAAACACCAAACTCGCATTTTTGAGAGGAGCTTCCGAGCAGAAAAGATGCCTAAGTGCCCAAGAATGTGCGAAAAAACTTGAAAAATCATGAAAACGCACAAAGAAGGTAATTAAAAGCATGCAAAAGAGCACAAAAAAGCACAAGCTTCTTCAAGCTTTTAGGCAGAGAAATAAAAGCTCAAATACCTTTAAAAGTCCTGATTGTTAGACCCAAAGTTATCAACTATTTCAGGTGTAGAATGGGTTCTTGATCCCAATAGGGAAGATATTGTGGGTATGTGAGACAAAGTTTTTCAAGATTGGAGTATGTTGGCAAGAGAATGGCTACATTTATTGCCGCAATTGTAAAATACATTATTGTGCATCAAAATGCATCCCTTTAACTTTGTAAAGGGAGTGGGGGCGTACCTTTTTCCAAAAGATGGCTAATTCAGACTGCATGCGTCTCAATTTTTTTTTTTTTTATGTTTACAACTAGTATATTTCTTGGAGTTGGGAGTTGACCATCTGCACTCTAGTTCAAGTGTTCATGTTTTATGAGTATACCACAAGTTTAACATTTGTGAGCTGCCCAGGTGAGCAAGGGGTTTTCAACAGCATCCATATTGGACGTACAAAATCCAATTCTTTCACCAGGTTGGCCTGGATTTCTAAGGGTTGGAGTAGACATTCATTGAGTGTCTAATACTATTCGGGAAGTCTAACCTTCCTAAATATTAATAATAACAAAGGCCTAATCAGAATGGGTAATGGAGCCAATATCAGATTAGGTCACACGGTGAAGGGAGGCATGTTTGATCAAGACAAAATCGAATCTAGAGTACATTCTATGCATTGTAGAATAGAATGTAAAGTCTCTATCTTGTGGGTTACTAATTCTCAGGACATCAATTCATTGATGTTCATAGAGGGCCTGTTCAATGAAGTTGAGCTGAGCTGAGAGTGAGAAATGAAAAGTGCCCCTGCAGATATCCCACAGTTGGTCCATGACAAGTTTAACATCACCACTAAGAACCTTGGTGTCTCTTCTGAAAACCTGGACTATCCAAGAAGTAAATTTGATTTGGTAAGTACATGTTTGCCTTTGATCAGCAAATTTCTGCTGTCAGAGTCAAATTCAGGCCAAGATTTGCCATGACATCTTGGCCAGCAGGATATTAGTCCTTCTTGACTTGAATTTAAAGGTAAACCTGTCAGGAACCATGAATCAGACCGAGACAGAAATGCAGTAAAAAATCACACCTTTTAATGTAATGGTAAAAAATGGTACAGATCAGTAAACCTAGTCAAAACATAAGCCAAGGATCAGAAGCCAAAGCGGGTAGTCAGACAAGCCAGTAATCAGATCAGTGTAGTCGGAGGCAGAAGAACAGGATCAGGAGCCAGAAGGGACATCAGCCAGGCAAAGTCTTTCACAGGAACACAGCAGAGAAACTCCAGATATGTTGACCAGGCAAAGGCAGGAAAGGAATGAACAAGGCAGTTTGAAAAGCCAGAAGAGGCTGGCTGTAGGCAGGAATGAAGAGCAGATAATGATAACCAGGTGAGCCACTGAGGAATCAATGATTTCTGACAATTATCCGACAGTTGAGCAGCCTGAGCACAGAGAAGAGAGCTTCTAAAAGCCCAGCCCTGACAAAACCATATGGAAACAGTGATTATGTAACTTTGGTATTTGTCAATGCAAAAGTGGGTTTCCTGGAGAAATGCTATATGTGTGTGCACATTCTCCACAATTCCTGCAGGAACACAGAAAGTTTTTTTTTCTGGAGAATTTAAGCCTCTAGCACTCCAAAACATAAGTTTCAGAGTTATGATAAAATATGGGGATTTTAATGTTGAGGAGGGTTAAGCAGAAATTATTTTGGGAGGTCTGTAAGAGGACACATAGGTACAGTTATTCCTGTGGGTCAACAAATGGAATAAATAGATGGCTCTCTTTGTAAGATATGCAATGTTCTCTGAGCTTGTCAAAGGTTTCACAATTCAACACATTTGAAGGCGTTTCTTTGAAATGTCAGGAAATAAGTGGAATTGTGTGCTATCAAATTTAAACATGTCTCTTCTCCAAACATTTTAAAGTATTTTATCTTTTAGTATTTAAGAATGAATGCAGCACAGGACATCTACAGGAAAATCGGCATCTGCATTTCTGGGACCAAGGGTCTTTTGTACCCTATGACTTTTTCCGAATTTAGTGCCCTGCCTGAAATTAAAGATTCCTGTCACTGTGGCCTGTATGTCTACTTGTCTACCATGGCAACAGGAATCCTTCCTAATGTTTTGTCTGCCATTGCAACATTGCTATTAACCATATCCTCTAATAAGAGGTGTGTATGAGAAAACTTCATGCTAGTGTCTACCTGAGACTGATTACATGCTAGGAAAGGTTAACCTATTCCCTTTCAATAGTATAGACTTTGGAATCCAGAGCAGCGCTACCTTGCTTGATACTAGACAATTTCCTGGTTAGGGCAGTTTCTAATCTGATAGCCAAGGGCTCAAATTCTTCACAGGAGAGATTTCAGTAGTGTCCACTGTCCATAAGCCATTGTCTCCATACAGTAGGTTGCAGGGCCAGAGGTTCAGCTGGTGTCTGAGAACTGTGGGACAGTGTCTAAAATAGCCACTGAGACAATTCTGAAAACAGTATCCACACAGATAGAGGATGTTATTTGAACAGCAGGGATGCTTGCTAGTTCAGGTTTATGGCTTCAAGGTCTTCACTCACTGAGTTCTATTGCAGCAATGGCAAGGGTGAACAGGAGATTCCAGGAGGCAGGTCACTTTATCAGAAGAGAGGAGGTAAGGTGGTGCCATTGGTATTGGTCATCTGGTGAGGTAGTAGATGTTTAGCATGTTGGTCACAGTCTGTCCAGAATCTAGATATCACCACAAAAGTCTGAAGTTTTGCACAGGCCGGTCATGAGACTGGCTTCTATATAACAGACAGTTGTATACGAACCAACCGATTTCAGACAATTTTCTGCACGTCTGTACCCAGCATAACAAATAACAATATCAACACTTTAAAATGCTAAAAAGTAGCAGGTGTTATTTTGTCAGATAATTGGTCTCAATGCTGTTGTTGGGTCATTAGTTAAAATTTTTTTAGCCCCAATGAAGGAAAATTGGCCACCATTACTCACATGCTTAATTTTCTCTTCCTCTTAACTAAAACTGCTGAAGTTTATGAACGTTTGTATTTCATAAGCAAATAGTTTAAAAAGTTTATTTTCTTAACTTAGTTAACTATGTAATCATCATATCCTACCATAAAAGCATCTTCAGAGATAGCGACAAGTCGTATCATCATACAGACTAATCCATTCAAGTACATTTGCCCAGAGAGCAGTGTAGATAATTTTCAAATTTTCCATCAATGTCTACTGTGGGGAACCAAGTTATTGTACTTTGGGTATGGTACTAAGAGATAGCCTTAGTAGAAGCTTAAAGTGTACCTAGAGCCAATCAATTCCTTTTGGATAAAAAGAGAAGAGTTATAATCTTTGTCAGGTTTTAATTGTTCGAGTAGAGACTGGGTGTGCAAGAAGAAAATTGCCAAGAGCAGCCTAGATTAAATTTTATTCAGATTCTTGTGCTTTGGGCTTCAAAGGGTCTCTTTATCAGGGCTTGGTATTGTAGAACAAAGCATGATCTGGACTGATAAAATGGAAGGGAACCTGAAGAATCATTACTATGATCACTCTAAATGCTGGTTAAGCTGGTTAAGAAATTTTTCACTGGAACTGAAAGTGTGAGAAAATCCAAAGTTTTGAGCTGTCACTGAAATAGAAATCGAGGAAAGATATTCTGAAGGGGACACTTACCACAATGACAACTGTCTCAGAGAGATGTATGTTCCTTTGGAGCGTTTTTCCCTCACTTCCTGTTGTATCATTAACAGAAGTTTGGGGAAAATCTCCCTAAATGGAGACAGCGAGCAGTTTTACCCATTCCCTACTATATCCCAAACTAAAAAAAAAAGAAAACAAGTTTCACTTTACATATATTGTACTTATATAATTACTAGCGGTACTTTTTAACAATATAAATCTAAACTAAATGCTTAAAATGCATAGGCTACCACAACCTACATGGTTGATATATCATTTTTTTCTACTTTGAAAACCAGATCCCGAGCCTGTGAATGTGTAGGCCAGTTCTTCAACACTGTAAACACCTTGATGTCTTAAAGTTCTACAGCACAGCTAGGGCAGAGCAAATGACGCATGCTTATGTCACTCTTGTTGCCCTGCCTATAGGAACTCCTTGATGGTGCAAACTCCAGCCAGGTAATGTTGCATGCTATGCATATGTAGTGTTCACAGAGCGAGGGCAGACAAGGCAAAGTTGCCCACAGCTAAAATGGAAGGAGGAAGTTTGGAGCACTGGCACTGGAGGAGAACACATAGCAGTGACTTTTGTAAATATAGCGGGTGGGCGCAGCGCCTTTGGAATCCGGGCACTCAACAGGAAATGTCGGGCCTAACGCTATAGATGCCACTGCAGCACAGGATCATCTGAAGCTACTGTATCCTTGCCTAGAGGCACCTGTAGGTAGTTCCCAAAATCTGGCTGCATTGGATTACATCAAACTTTATGATTTTAACACAGCTGCAATATTTCCTGAATAGCATTAGGATTTCATTGATTTCACTTGTACACTGAAGTTGATATTAACCTGTTAGGGGATTTATGTAACAAAAGGGTCTATAAAAGTATATATTTTTTTTAAACGAGTCTTTAAAAAGTAAAAAAAAAAACCTTCAATATACAAGTAAAAATTCTCATGGCATTTATCCATTAACTGAAATAACTCAAATAAAAAATAAGAGGAAATAACATAATGAAAACAAACAGAAGAAATGTTAAAACCTTCTACAATTTTACAACTAGCCAAGGATAAGGAAACACAAATGTTCTGATACAACAAATAAACAAAAGTAAAATGGCATTAAAGCATATCGTTCATAGCTACTCTCAGCTTGAAAGCTGAGAAAGTAAAATGTATGTTTTAATCATGGTTAAAGTAACTGCACTAACACAAATATTTAAGTAAAATATAAGCACAGCACACCTACTCCATTGATGCATGAGGAAATTTCATTAAACGACAAACTTCTAATATTGGAACGTAAACTTTAATACCCCTTCTATTAAAAACAGGACTGCTCCTGAGAGCTAGAACTCTATCAATTTCAACATGTCAGACTGATGTATTCAAAAAATAAGCACTGGAGAAAGTCAAACAGGCTAATATTCTCCTCATTTTGAATAAAAGTAACGTTGTTCAGCAGCACTTCTTATTCATGCCCTGCCCTGCTTCTGGTTTTGGTTATTTCATTTCCATACAACAGCTAAAAGATGCATAAAACCACCAATCTTCTGTAATGGATGTGTTTCTTTCCATCTGGGGAATTTCATTATATTGGCCGTCAAGGTTTTAACCACAGTCATGGTGCTAAAAACAAGCACAATATATTGTATGAAACACTGTACATAACATCGGCTTCGTGCAATCATTTTGTATTTGTTTGGGAAAAAAATATAAGATTAAGAGCCTATTCACAATATGCATTGCGTAATACAATGTGCTATCATGCATTAAGGTGCACTGCGAGAAAGCAGTACAATAAATGGGCATGAAAGAACAGATCTGATCTTTTCTTTTAATTGCAGAGCACCACAACACTTGGCATGTGTGCTATGCTGTGTGTAGCACTGGAGGTGCGATGCCTGGGACTATAAAAGTGCATTATAGTAATACATGGTAAGATGTGTGTTTTATCATATGCAACCACAGTGTGTACATGTGAAGGGGCCCTTGGGAAAGAAGAATTTTGTCAAATGTTATGAATTATATTAAGAATTGGAGTTCTGCATTATACTGTATAATCAAGTAGAAATTGTCATCTGCTTTGGCAAATCTACAGTTCCCTGACCCACATTAAAAATTGATGAAAATATGGGTAAATTCTAGAGAAAAAGGAAAACAATAATTTTTGGTTACATAGAATGTAGTGCACATCGATAGCCAGAAAGAACATTTATCCCCGCTCCCATCGCATGGCTGTAAGCCCATACATTCATGAGTCAATCAGACTTTCAAAAACAAGAATGTGTAAGCTTGTCTGGATGATAATGATGGTCTTAAAATATACCTAAACTCAATCTTTTAACTCCCATATAAACTTTAATGTATTTTGTAATTTTAAAAGTAGTTTTAATTTATATAAATATATATATATATATATATATATATATATATATATATATATATATATATATATATATATGTAGCGGTGACCATGTGGGGTCGCTGCATGTTTCAGCAACCACATATCACCCTGCTTGGTCAGACATCCCTTTTAGGCACACTTTCCCCAGTCAATGATCAGTCTCTTGCTTGTTTTTGTTGTTTTTATTAGCGGATCTGGCTCCACATCGAAACCCGGCATGCCGACTCCGGCATGGATCCCTCCTTAATGAATTTCCTGGTCATGCTCCCCACTGTCTTCCTCCTGTTCCGGGACACCTCTCAATGATCGTGTAAAGAGAGGCTCCCTCCCAGTTCCTGAGCTCCAGACCAAAGGTCACCCCCCAGAAAGGGGTTACCTCAAGGGCCACCACAGCCTAACACGCCAACATTCAGTTCTTCCACCCGACAACTCCTCCCACAGAAGGCCGACCATGGGTATATATAGGAGGCCTGCATCCTGCCAATCCTAGTTGGGGATTGGTCAGGTCTCCCAAATACACCCCATGTCGCTCCAACCCTCTGCCCTGCCTCTTTTTCAGAACCTTCTCACTGAAAACAGAGGGGGCGCCAGAGAGCTGAGGCACATGTCAGTCACCTGCTGCTACACTGCCTGAAGCAACAAGTTCTCAAAGGATGGGCCGGAGGGAACGTCCATATTCAAAGAAGAGTCTGAACTAAGGACTTGGGCAAGTCGTCTGTGGTCCCCCTTACACCAAGGCCCAAATAAGGAGCCTAACAAATACTAAGGTGCTTGTGGAGACGAGACACCACGTGAAGAATCACAAATATAGGCACAGTTCGTGCCAAGCCTATTGAGGGTGGGATGTCTAGATGGAGAATCTGAGCTACGAGCCCAGTAGAGCATAACAGGCACAGACAGCTTAAAGTGGGGTTGCGACCAAAAAAAAAAAATATGGCTTAAAAATCATAAAAAAAAAAAAAAAATAATGGAAAATTTTTTTTTTTTTACTCACCTCTAAATGCCTGTTGCTAGGGGGTCCCTCGTAGTCTGCCACCTTCATTGCCCGGGCTAAACGTCACTTCCTGTAGGCGCCGCACAGTCATCTGGGACCTGTCATGTGTCCCAGATGAGTGAGCGTCGAATCACGGCGCACGGCACCGCTCACGCATGCGCAGTGGGTGCCCGGCTGTGAAGCCACAGCCGGGTTCCCACATTAAGAATGCCGGCGCCGCGAGCGGAGCGGGGAATGAGGGGGGTCTCGTTCCCCCGCATCGCTGGACCCCGGGACAGGTAAGTGTCCGATTATTAAAAGTCAGCAGCTGCAGTATTTGTAGCTGCTGACTTTTAATTTTTTTTTTTTTTTGGCACTCTTCTTTAATTGAGGTACATCAATATAACAATTTAAATTGTAGAACGCACAGCGGATCATCCAAGAAGGAGGGCGGCGGTCTGTGTGGGCAAATATTCCTGAGCAAGATTGCCCTGACCCCTTCAAAGAGGAATTATCTATCCATGAAGTAACACCATGGGGGAAGGTATTAATTTCCAGCATGTGTTACACATATACTCTAACAGGGACCCTGGAAACATAAACATGAGTAACAATACTGAAATCAGCAAAAGAATAGAATAATATCTTAGAGTTAAACTAATAGGTGCAGGTGAAACTGTACATGGGGGGGCTATAGAAGCCGACGTGGACAATAAAAAGAGACTGTGGACCCAGCAAGTCAATCCATCAGCCCCTCAGCCTGTATCCAGGTTGGGCATCTTCTCTAACCAGTTAGATGCCGCAGTGGAGAGGCGTAATCTCAGGTATAGTATGGCCCTCTCTGTTAAAATGAGACCAGCAGACAATATGATTGACAGAAGGGATGTCTCCAGATCAGCATCAATAAGGCCCTTCTGGAAGCACATAAAGATCTGACAAGTACAGTACAGTGGAAGCTCAATGACTGCTTATCCAAATTAGGCAACAGGAATACTAAAGTCACATAGTCTCTCCCAAACCCCAGCTAGGAACAGCATGCCAGCAAAAGGCAGGGAGGCCTAAAAGCAAAACGCTATGTGTGGCGGAAAACTAACACTGCACATCGCCCTGAACACACCATCTCCACTGTAAAACATGGTGGCGGCAGCATAATATAGTGGGCATGCTTCTCTTCAGTAGAGACAAGGAAGCTGGTCAGAGTTGATGGGAAGATGGATGGATCCAAATACAGTGCAATCTTAGAATCGTTAGGGTCTGAAAAAGACTTGAGACTAGGGTGGAGGTTTACCTTCCACCAGGACAAAGACCATAGACATACAGCCAGAGCTACAATGGAATGGTTTACATCAAAGCATATTCATGTGTTAAAATTACCCAGTCAAAGTCCAAACCTAAATCTAATTGAGAATTTGTGACACGATTTGAAAATGGCTGTTCACAGATGCTTTCCATCCAATCTGACAGAGTTGAGCTATTTTGCAAAGAAGAACGGGCAAAAATGTCACTCTCTAGATGTGCAAAGCTGGTAGAGACATACCCAAAAAAAACTTGCAGCTATAATTGCAGCGAACGGTGGTTCCACAAAGTATTGACTCGGGGGGCTGAATACAAATGCACGCCACACTTTTCACATATTTATTTGTAAAACATTTTGAAAACCATTTATCATTTTCCTTCCACTTCACAATTATGTGCCACTTTGTGTTGGTCTGTCACATAAAATCCCAATAAAATACATTTACATTTTTGGTTGTAACATGACAAAATGTGGAAAATTGCAAGGGGTATGAATACTTCTTCAAGCCACTTTGTATATATATAAAATAAAAGAATAGCTTGTGATCCCCCAATGAAGATTCTTGTTCAGACACTTTATATTATAGGGTGACAACTGTCTCCCAATCATGAACTTGGTCCATTGTCACTTTCAGTAAACAGCTCCAGGGCAATGATGTGCAGTCAGTGATGGAATGAGAGCATTGCTTTTTACAAGTGTTAAGCTTTTCCACATTTAGTATTGGAATTAAAATGTATTTAACTTGATTTGCACAACATACTTAATACTTATTTTTATCCTGACACAGAAGTTAAATTAAAAACAACAAATTATTTGTTGGTTGCATAAGTTTTTAACTAGCAACCACTAGAACATTTGTATTGTGGTGATTAAAGATGGTCACACTCAGAGAAAGACTGTCGACAATACAAGAGCTTTCTGAGCAATCATACAATAATACTAAACTGTATACTATAAGTAAAAAAAAAAACCATAGCAGAATAGAAGAGGGAAGAGAAACACTGTTTGCCAATTTTCTATTGTTTACTGCTTAAAGCGGTAGTAAACTGCTGACTTATTTTTTTTTTTTTAGAACTGCAAAGCAATGCCATAATGTGCTAGTATGCATTGCATATTATGTGAAACTATCCTTAGAATGAAGCCCTCCAGCAGCACGCTGTCATCACTGAAGGCACTCCATCTTCACCCAGTCTTCCTTCCGGGTTTGTGGACCGGCTCTGTGGGTGGCCAGAGGCGCAATGACGTCACTCCCACGCATGCATGCGGAAGTCATCGTTTATGGCACAGGACTCCAAAGGAAGAGCACGGGTGGCCGTTCCTTCGGAGCGCACGCGCCAGTGACATCACCGGCTGCATCTACAGTAAATATCTCTGAAACGGTGCACGTTTAGGAGATATTTTCAGTACCTATAGGTAAGCCTTATTATAGGCTTAGCTATAGGTAAAATTCATGCATGTGAGTTTACTCCCTTTTTAATCATAAAAAAATAGGACAGGTAACTTGCTGATAATACAATTAGGACAAGTGATAAAGAATAGGGTCTAATTGGTCAAATTTCCCTGTGTGAGTCCAGCTGACAGGAGAAGTACATATAGGGTGCTATTATTGTCCTCTATCTTCTCAAACTGTCAATTCCCTGGCTGTCATACTGACACTCTAACTTCTATACTTTGAATCATTGGCCTGGAACAAGTATGCAGATCAAGGATTTAGACTTTGACTTACCTGATTTACTCTTTTGTTCTAGGTCAGTGAGTCTGAAAGGATTGAAGTTAGAGGGTCAGCATTACAACCAAGAAGTTACCATGTTCAGAAGGAAATCATGAATGAATTTTAACAAAATAACAAGTTTAGTTTAATAGACAAACCATGTAGATTCATCTATGCACTCTAGGTCAGGGCAAGGCAACCTTTGAGAGGTGGAGATCTACCCGAACAACATGAAATAGTTTAAAGATCACCGGGGTTCGGGGCCCTTTTTTAAAAAAGAAATTAACTAGCAAGTCCTAACTAAATAGTAAGGAAATCTTAGAAAAATATAATAAAACAAACATCACTATAAAAATATAAACTTAGCCTACCTTAAAAGTGGACAGTGTCAGTCAGCAGAGCAGAGGACAGTGTCAGTAGAGCAGTGAACGGTGCCAGTAGGGCAGTGGAAAGTGTCAGTCAGCATAGCAGTGAATTGTGTCAGTAGGGTAGTGGACGGTATCAGTAGGGCAAAGGTTGGTGTAAGTAGGGCAGTGAACGGTGTCAGGAGATTATTTGTTATCATTTTATTTCTTTATTATTCTTTTTAATTTATTTATTTTTTTTACAGATGTAACACCTTCCTAGGTAGGTGCTAGGAAAGTTAGATAAGTGTTAGCGTTTCAATTTAGTTGCCACATTGTAAGCAGTGTGCCAAATATTGAGTAAGCTCACTGTACCCAGTGAGCTGTGATTGTTTAGTTAGGCCTGATCAATGTGCTCTGCTGCCGCCATTCTGCTGGATAGCCCCCTCTGTATCCAGGTAACTTGAGAAGTTTCTTGATGATAGGTTTGGGAGCTCAGTTTGTGATATTCCCTGAAATACCTCACTGGTTGCTACCAGCAACCACTGGGAAAAGTGTACAAGAGACTGTCAAGTTTTACAGTGTGGTTTGCAGGATGGCAGAGTGGAAAAGTGTTGTGCCGTGGTGGGGAATGTCTATCCCAGGGAAACAGGCTCTGAAGGCATGCTGGGAGACTGTACTTATTCTGATAGCACACAGAGCTATGGGTCTTGTCCCAGAGTGGAGGAGTCCAGCCTGAGGGGGACAGGCTGCAGTGAGGAGACCTCAGGTGGGTGACCTGAGTGAGGAATGCTGAGACCCAAGTGCTTGGAAGAAGCTGACTGAGGGGAGCTGTCTGCCATTGATTGGTCTGGTATCACTGGAGGGCATCGCTTGAAAGATTAGAAGGAGGCTTCATCTGTCCTAAGGCCTTGTAAATAGACATTGCAATATCTTGGGAACCTTGTGCTTCAGCTAACCCTCTGGCGCTTTGATATAGTCAGCTGTGGGTCTAATAAAGGGGACAACGGCTGGTGTCCTGAAGAGCTCTGTCCAGACATTCTGCTACTTAAAGGGACTTTGCTCTAAAGGCTCTACTTCTACTTAAGCTGAAGTCTACTGTTTGTTACAAGCAAACTTCATCATAGCTTGTCCTAAAAGAAAATCAAGTCCTCAGTTGTACAGTACATAGCTCTTATGTTTGGAGTATCCCACCACTTCCCTCATCCCTATCCAAGTTCTCAAAAAATAAAAACAACAAAAAACAACATCCCCTAGACTGGTCTTTGGAGAAAGAGTGAATGAGCCAGTTGTGTGCTTGGCTGCGGAGCAGAATTTGGAAAGACCTGGACAATAAGTCCTGCAGCTCCTATGGGAGTAGCCCTACAAATATTTTTTTACTACTTTTAGGAGCCCCATTTGGGGGCTTTGTTGAAATACCAGGGGTCTAAACAGACTCATGGTGTCTCACTCCAGCTGCACTGGACAGTGATTGAATGGGAAGTTCTTTTTGCTGAGCAGCTTCATATTCATTAGCAAACTGTAGCATTGTAGCATACAGAAAAGGAATAGGCTGGTAAATTACATATCTACTGGCCCCATCCTGAAACATCCCCTGTAGCAGATGGCAGGAGAGGAAAGGGGGGAAGCCAGCTGCACTGTGCGCAAAGGGGGTGGGGTAAGGAGCACACAGGTGGGAAACAAGAAAATAGAGTAACCGGGAGAGGAAGGCCAGCAGGGGCAGCATTTAGTGGAACTGATCGGCTGTATTTTCCTCCTTGCAGAAGCTGAAAGCCTGTGGGAAAGAGGGGAGGAGAAGCGGGCATTCATCTGTTACAGGGAGGAAAATACGGCTAATCACTTCCACTAAATGCTGCCCCTGCCGCCGCTCCTCTCAAGCTTCCGGGGTCAGCAACCAAGGGATGGGATCTACCCATCATCTGCCTATGATTTCTGACCCCTGCTCTAGGTTGTTATTTCCCATATATTTTAGAGTGGCCCACAGTGGCTAAGTGGTTAGCACTTTTGCCCAGCAGCACTAGGGTCGTCCGTTTGAGTCCCTTCCATGGTTTTACCTGCTCAAAGTTTGCATTTTCCCCCTGTTCCTGTGCGGGTTTCCTCCAGGTACTCCAGTTTCAACCCACACTCCAAAGACATGCTAGTTGGTTAATTGGCACCTGTCTAAATTGGCCCTAGTATGTGTATGAATGAATGTGAGTTAGGGACCTTAGATTGTAAGCTCCTCAAGGGCAGGGCCGGAAAGAAATGTACAATATATGTATATATACTATATGTAAAGAGTTGTGTAAAATGATGGCGCTATATAAGTAACTGAAGTGAATAAATAAAATTAACTGCATTAAGAATTTATTGTTCCATACTTTTATTTTGGCGCTTGTGCTAGATGCTATATGCTAGATATAACTGGCTTTAATTTCAAAAAGTTGAATGCCTATTTAATGTCAGTTAAATATATTGCAACAATTTTTCTAAACTTTTTGGTAGCTTTTGTTATTTAGTAGAGTCTCACACCTGCATTCCATTCACCAACTCCTTCCTGTGTGGAAGCGTCTTCATGCTGTAGCCACATTATCACCCCCAGAGGAATACTGACGGGATAGGCAGCAAACCAATCCCATGAGCTGGAAAAGTGAAAATTCAATTTGCATAGAATACTCAGTCATGTCAAGGATAATTAAAAAAAACATGATTTTTGCTTGCATATGAGTGTATCATTTTTTAATTCAGAACAGCTTCACCATATTCAGTTAGCTAACTGAAAATTTGCTTTGTAAAGTGTACGTGCTCTACTCCTTTAGTAGATTAAACCTTATAACTCCACATATATAAATCTCTGCACTGGCCACTGAACTGGTAGTAAACAAAGATAGTTTCATTAAAGCTGATATAAACAGGTACAAAATAATACATTTGCTTAATTTTTAATACATTATTAAAGTGTTACTAAATCCACAACAGCAAAAATCAGTCTGTATATGCAGTAAAGCATGCTTGTTATACTCACTGTGGAACCTAAGGGGTTAATCCTCTGCATTGTGTAAAAAGGCTGTTTATTCCTGTCTTCTCGGATCCTCCTATTTTTCCACTGTCCCCTAACCATCTCCCTATAAGACAGAGCCTTTGGAGCCACTCTGCACATGCTCAGTTTGCTGTGTATTGCTAGAGAGTTTTTTTTTTCTGGGGAGGGTGCATGTGATCAGCACAGGGCCAATTAGCACTGCCCAGACAGAGGGTCAGGGGTCCTGCAGCCTGATAGGACAGTGAGAGTTAAATGAAAAAGTCTCTTACAAGCTTTAAGCAGACACTGATAGAAGTCATAAGACTGCTATATACTGCTGATGAGAAAAGGTATTTAGCAGTTTATATTTACTAAAATAATTGCATGTCCATATTCTGTGTACTGTAACTGTGAGAGACCAGATATAGTGAATGTTATACGAGTTCAGAGTAGGGGAGGGAGAAGGAGCACAAGGAGCCAATAAGGTGTATTGCAGTGCAAAGAACATGCCAATAGGAGGAGAGAACAGAGTGATAGAGATACAAACTCATCAGTCTGCTTTCATGTCCATTCACAGAGTGGGGATAGGGAGGTGAAATATAAGTTAAAGTAATACTGCAACAGAGAACAACCAGGTCCCCTTTCCTGCAGGCAGGACTGAGCTGCGCAAGACAGCTGTGTATATCTCAGTACTGGATAGACAATCATACCAATACAGCTCTCATTACAATTACATTGTTTGTAACAACATGTTTGCCTTGAAGTTTAGTTTTCTAAGTCAAGTCTTTAACCATATTCTGTCAGGAATACTTTTGCTAGAAACAAGACAGGTCATATGCTTGCTATGACATATTGTGAAAAGTGAAAAACAGAGTTCAGGTATGTGTTAGGATACAAGGTAGACACCACTGATAGAGAATGATGTCACTCTCCAGACCGAGATGGTTAACTAACATGGGTCACATTCTACTCAGAACTGATTGCATAGAAAAATAAATCATTTGTGATGAATGAAATTTATTTTTTTTGTTTTAAGGAATTATCTACAACAGTAAAACATTTTTTTGTTTTTAACACTAATAGCCAAACGGGGTACATACAATTAACACCCTTTCTTCCATTGTGCTATGTGCTGGGTGTCCAGTACCCTGTGCCTTTAAGCAAGGGTGGGCTCCTTCAAGGCTCACCTTCCCTCTACCTATCCATCATAATGCATGTGCTTCCACTGGAGGCTCTCAAAATTTAGAGTTAGGACTTCAGAAAATACTGGGGTACCTTGACAGGGCTCTGTAGCTTACCCATGTATTTGCAAATGTATGCAGACTAAACCCTGTTTTTAACGCAAACTGTTAGACAGGATAATTTGGTTGGTTGCAGGCTGGTCAGTAAGTTTAGCTGGGAATTTCAATGGTTTTGTTTTGCATGCTTTGCCCTTCCATGTGCTCTCTGCTGCAAAGTCCAGTGAGGGCAGTGGCCATTGAAAGAAGGGTTGGTTCCCATTTCCCTCAAGCAAGGCATCGTCAAACCAATGCTAAAGAAACCCAACCTCGACCCCAAAGATCCGAAACAGTCGCAGACAGGTAACAAGCCTGAACACCATTTCCAAGATTATGGAGAAAGCAGTAGTACAACAGCTTCAACTTCACCTAGACACACACAAGCTCTTGGACCCACTACAATCAGGCTTCCGACCAGGCCATGGCACAGAAACGGCACTTCTGAAAATATGGGAAAATCGTGTCTTCTGGTACTGCTGGATCTTAGCGCGGCGTTCGACACAGTGGACCACAACACTCTTCTCAGCTGCCTAAAGGAAGTGGCAGAAGTTACAGATGGAGATCTGCCATGGTTCGCTTCCTTCTTAGGAAACCGGTCACAGACAGTGAAACTAGGAGCTTTCACTTCGGAAACCCGGGCAATTACATATGGAGTCCCTCAAGGATCACCATTGTCACCAGTACTCTTCAACATTTACATCCGGCCACTCTTCAAAATTATTAGCAAATCGGATCTATGCTTCCACTCATACGCGGACGACACTCAACTGTACTTCCGTATCACCGGACAAAAAGACCAATACCAGGAACTAGAAAAATGTCTCACATTGATAGATGACTGGATGACATCTAGCTCCCTCAAACTAAATGGATCGAAAACAGAACTACTGCTCCACGACGAAAAACCAAAGGAAAAAAACTAAGACCCCATGGACACCACCAACCATCCTTGTACAGACCATCCTCCCAAGCACCAAAGCCAAAAGCCTCGGAGTCATCTTTGATTCAGAGATGACCATAGAGGCACAAATAGGATCAGTAATCAGCGGATCCCATTATCTCCTCCGCATGCTTCGCAGACTCATCCGATTCATTCCTGAAAAGGATAAAGCAGTAGTAGTAGGAACTATCATCAATTCGCGTCTCGACTACGCAAACTCCCTCTACATTTCCGGATTACCAGATTGCACGCCTTCAAGTCGTCCAAAACACAGCAGCAAGACTATACACCGGAAAGAAACCCTGGGAATCCATCTCCCTATCCCTAAGGACCCTTCATTGGCTCAAGGTAAAAGATAGGATCACATTAAAGACCCTCTGCCTCACCCACAAATGTACACAAGGAAATGCTCCTTAATACCTTTGTGAGAAAATAAAAAAATACATACCAAATCGCAGCCTTCGATCGACAAACCAAAACCGCCTTCTCATCCCCAAAGCTAGCTACAAATCGAAGGGAGAACGAAGATTCGCAATACAGGGACCTCGGCTATGGAATGCTCTACCAAACAACATCCGCTTGGAAGAAAACCATCAGTCCTTCAGGAAAAAACAAGACCCACCTCTTCTAATATTGCAGGACAACAAGAGCAGACAAGCGCCTTGAGGCGAATTAGTTCGCATTTGCAGCGCTATACAAATCATTCATTCATTTGTTTGTACTGTATTGGGGAGGGGACACACCGGACACTTTTGCTGCCATCGTGCTATGTGCTGGGTGTCCAATGAGCCCCTGCACCGTTAAGGAGGGGTGGGCTCCCTCCAGACTCACCTACCCTTTATCTATCTATTAGAATGCATGTGCTTCTACTGTGAAGGCTCTCACAATTTAGAGTTAGGACTACAGAAAATACTGGGGTGCCATGATGGGGCTCTGTAGCAGACTAAACCCCTGTTTTTAAGGCATACTGTTAGACAGTATAATTGGGTTGGTTGCAGGCTGATTGGTAAGCTGTGCTGGGAATTTCAATGGTTTTGTTTTACATACAATTAACCCATGACAAAAGATAAGCAATGAGCAACAATGAATTAGGGGCTTTCTTTTTCTGCCTACGGTAATAGCTGTTGGTTTAAATTTTTACTATTACTTCCACTTTTCACTTCCTTATTTTCATTGAATACCTTCCACAATTCTGTTACTTTGATAAGGCAAAATAGTATAGTTAAAACCTTATGTACAGTATGCATTTGAAAATGTTCAATGTATTTTAGATTGTAAGCTATAAGGAGCAGGGGCCTCTGATTCCTACTGTATTATGCCCCGTACACACGGTCGGAAATTCCGACCACAAAATCCGTCTGATTTTTTCCGACGGATTTTGTCCGACACTGGTGTTGCATACACACGGTTGGACAAAGTTGTCGGAAAATCCGATCATTCTGAACGTGGTGACGTTCGTTGCGTACAACGGAACTACGTAGAGGCTATTAGCCAATAGGTTTGGTCTCCTAATTTGATCTAAGCATGCGTGGCACGTTGTCCGTCGGAATTCTGTACACACGATCAGAAAAAGTCGGATCGGATTTTGTTGTCGGAAAATTTGAGAGCAGGATCTCAAATTTTTTCCGTCGGAGCACACACACACGGTCGGATTTTCCGACAACATGGTCCGATCGGACATTTTCGTCTGAATTTCTGACCGTGTGTACGGGGCATTAAAGTGTATTGTATTTGTATTGTCTACCCTCAAGTTGTAAAGCGCTATGTAAACTGTTGGCGCTATATAAATCCTGTATAATAATAATAATGTATGTGCTTTTACATCAGGATCCCCATCAGAGTCCCCCTTTACATCAGGGTCCACTCTTACATTACATTATCAAAATAGTGAACTTGTCCTTTAAAAGGGTAACTCCACTTTTGCGTAAAAAATAAATAAATAATAATAGCGTATACAATTGTGACACAAGTCATATTGTAATTGAATGTCATTAAAAAATATCAATCTGCAGTGCTATAATTTTCTGTAAAATACAATGCAATATGGCTACCTGTTTTTAATTTATTTAGCAAAAAATAAAAACCCCAGTGGTGATTAAATGACACCATAAGAAAGCTGTATTAGTGTGAAAAAAAATAAGAACATTTCTTATGGGTACAGTGTGGTATGACTGCTTAATTGTCATTTAAATTGTGAGAGCAAAATTGTGAGAGCACTGAAATCTGAAAATTGGCCTGGGCAGGAAGGGGGAGGGGGTAAAAGTGCCAAGTGTTGAAGTGGTTAAACTCAATTTGCTAATAACAATAAATATTTGGTTTCATTTGGACATCAATTAATATCAAAAAGAGTAAATGACATTTAGATGTTTATACACTCTACAATCTCCAAAGAAAATATAAACAATGTCATTGCAAAGTCTGCTTTATAGCTTTCTTTCTATATATGATAATAATGACAACAATGGAACATATATTGCTAATTAATAATAAATTGTCATTCTGTTATACATGAACTGCTCATTTTTCAATATAATTGTCCAAGGTTGTTTTTCAGTAAGTAGTTTAATATCTTTGCTTTCAAAAATGTATATGTAAACATGGTACTGATGTTATTACACTTTTTTTTTTAAAGCAACTCTGTTTTTGAAAAATAAAATCTAAATAAAAAAAAATGCTGTTAGAAATCACGGGGCCCCATACAGCCTACCTGGCAGGATCCCCCCCCTCCCCCCAATATATTAAAGCAATATTTTCACAAAAAAAATACAATAAAATCATTATTAGCGGACACAAACATAACAGAGAACCTATGTGAATTAGCCCTTTTTTAATTGTTTTTTTTTACATGTTTTTTTTAATGTTTACATTTTTTAAAATAATGTTTACATTTTTTAAAATATTTTATTTTACAATTTTTACATTTTTTTACAAATTATTTATTACAATGTTAATTTTTTTTTTTTTTTTACAATTACATTTTTACAGGACAGGGAAGCCAGCAGAGCCACAGGAGGGAGGGGGGGCAGTACATTGACATGGGGGCACACTGAGGGGGATAAGAAGTAGGCAGAACAGGGAGTGGGGATCGTGGGGGGGGGGGAAGCAATTACAAGATCAATGTCCTGTGTCTGTCTCTCTCTGCAGCAGCTGAAAGCTGGCGGGAGGGAGAGAAACTGGCTTTCAGCTGCTGCAGAGAGCCGCACAGGACATCTTTCTGTAATTGCCCCTCTGCCCGATCACACCGATTCCTTCGGCTGTTCGGGCCCCCCTACAGGAGGACTGGTGGTCCTCCCCCGATCAGCGGCCCTGACCACAGTACATAGAAGGGACCAGGGATTCAGCATACCCTAAAGTGTGTTGCATGTAAGATCCTGCTGACAGCCAAGTTAAGACTTGCTGTCTGCCAGAGAGATGAGTAGAAGTCTTCTTTTGCTGGCTACTTTTTTTTTTTACAAATAAAGCAAAAGAAATAAAATCACTTTAATCTACTTTATATTTGATCCACTGTCTTACCTACAGAATTACTACATAACTATTTTATGTGTGTAATCCTATAATTAGTGAAGGATAGAAGAATAGACCCTCTTCCATGCATTAAAAAAAACAAACAAATACTATATTTCATAAACGAACAGCAGCCTATGGGGTTGATTTAGTAAAACTGGAGACTGCAAAATCTGGTGCAGCTCTGCACAGAATCCAGGTTATTTTGTTAAAGCTTAATTGAACAAGCTGAAGTTAGAAGCTGATTGGCTACCATACACAGCTGCACCAGATTTTTCCTTCTCCAGTTTTAGTAAACCAATCCCACTGTGTAACAGATTTTGGGATAACATGCATATGGCAAGTCCAATAGGTCCATGGTATTGTTCTATAGAATACAAATGGCCTGTGGTTCTGAACACTGATTATGGCAATTCTCCCATACTCCACCCCTACATAGCAATACAATCTCCTCTTTCCTTCAATTCTGAACGACCTTCTTAGCTTGACAATGGCTATATTTCCTTTATACTTTCCCATTCTATAACTGCATCCTTTAGGCTCATTACAACTCTTTGGGGTTGATTTAAAGGCAAAAACCCTGTTCACTTTTGAAGGAAAGTTTCACTTTGCCAGGGAATATTCCCCAGAGCCTAGTGAATGAGGCAAAGATCTACCAACTTCCATCAACCGTTTATGTGCTAGCAATTATTTTCCTTGTACGTGATAGGGTATTCTTTGCAAAGTGAAACTGTATCACCATCACTTAGCATTTGGTGAAACTGTATCACCATCACTTAGCATTTGGTGAAACTGTATCACCATCACTTAGCATTTGGTAAGATTCCCTTACAAGATGCAAGTTTCCTTGCAAAGTGAACAGCCTATTTGCATTTAGTAAATCAAGCCTTTGCCTAAATCTGGGTGCAAATGGGGGTTTATGGACGGGACAAAAGTTGCCCATCAGAGGTATGCATATGATTGAATCAAAGATAGATGGAGTGTTTTTAAATAGTTTTATTAATATTTTGAATTAGAGTAAGAGGAGACAGCTTAAAAAGAAAACTACAGATGCATTTATAATTTTATTAGTCAGGGCTATATTTAGACATATTGCTGTTGTAGGCACCAATAATGAATGACTCCCTTTTGTAAAAGCTACTTTGCAACCATACAGGATGTAAAGTAAGAGAAAGGAGAAATGTTTTCACGTTTTCTTTTTTTTTTTTTTTTTGGACAATCAGGATTTCTTTATTAAAGGATAAAATAATAGAACATACAGAATGAAAAATTAAATAACCAACTTGACATGGTAGTACATAAATACAAGTTGTATAACAGTTGCAATCAATATAAAGGAAAATGAAGGGGAACTAAAAAACCCATCAAGCAATCAATAAGAGGAGAAGCTCACTCCAGTACCATCCTATAACATCAGGTATTACATGTCCTTATATAGGAAGGACAGTATATCTCCCAAGGAGTTGTGGGAAAAGGAGGGAGGGAAACAAAAAAAGGGGGGGGGGGTTGGTGCAGAGAGGAGAGGGTAGAGAAGGAGGCAAGATCCAAGGTCCTGGAGGCACTACAATAGTACAAGTATAGAGACTTTGCCCTATTGGGAAGACCATGGTAACCGTTTTCACATGTTTTACACTGTACATGCCTTTTGACTCCTCTCCACAACTCCTGTACCTCCCCCTACAGTTTTTTTTTACAATTTTAGGGAAAAAATAGGATAATCCTAAATTGTAAATTTTAAGAATTAGGCCCCTTTCACACTGGGGCGTTTTTCAGGCGCTACAGCGCTAAAAATAGCGCCTGTACAGCGCCTGAAAAAATCTGGCCCCATTCACTCCAGTGTGAAAGCCGGAGGGCTTTCACACTGGAGCGGTGCGCTAGCAGGACGGTCAAAAAAGTCCTGCTAGCAGCATCTTTGGAGCAGTGAAGGAGCAGTGTATTCACCGCTCCTATACCGCTCCTACCCATTGAAATCAATGGGACACAGCGGTAATACCGCAGCAATACCACTGCATAGCGCTGCTTTACCGTTGCCGCCGCTCCCACCCCAGTGTGAAAGGGGCCTTAGAGATGCACTTCTAGTTTTGCTGCACTAGGCACTGGTCAAAAATACCATTATGATCAATAAAGCCTTGACTTGGGCAAAGTACAGGTTCACTGTAGAAACTCAGTTGCCTTACCTTGTAATGATGGTCTCACATGCTGTAGTGTCATGGCTGATTGATTCCCTTATGTCCATGTATTCGGTCACCTAACGTGTCCCTATTAATGCATGCCTGCTCATTTTCTCTATGTTGCATCAAAAACGTGGGAAGGCTAAAGTGATTACATATACCTCTTCCCTTCTTTGCTCTGCCTCTTTGTGTCTGTGTCATATTTAATTACGATGCAGCTTTCACCTGTAGAACACTAGACTGAGAGACCCAGGGATTGTGGGATATGTAGTTTATTCACAGGAAGTGTCAGTTCTTGGACTACAGACAGAGGTCACACATTAACCTGTGCAGTGCCATGCTGCATGCTTTATGTTTGAACACAGATACTGCTGACACCAGAATGTGAAGATTTATCTACTATAGCCTGTGCGTACAGAGCACACTTACCGTCGCCTGACACAGTGCCTAGGATCCTTTAAATGCTTCATTATTCCCTCAACAACAATGTGCAAAAGCTTCTATCAATAAAAAGTCAACTGTTTGTTGTAATTGTATGAGTAAATATGCCTAATATTTTGTGATATAAGCCAATTCGTGAACAGGTCATAAAATAGAAGTATGCATTTTATAGAATAATTCCAAAGCACAAACTGTAAAAGGCGTTTTACGTCATCATAAAATTCATTCTTTATTATTCACGGATAAAAGATTACTTGTACAATGCAAAGTATTGCTACTTTCAGATTTCTCACTTGTAACCTTATCATGGAATACAGTTATTTTTCATTGTAATAAGAAGAATGTTAATTCATCAGTAAAAGTTATTAGAAGCAACTGAAAGATTATAGACCCACAAGGAGAAGATAAAAAAGTATTTGTTGAAAATGATGTAGGCAGTTAAAGTGATACCCTTCACTGGCTAGGCTTATGAAAAAACAAACGTCTATACTCTGTGTACTGCTGAAGCTGTCCCATGCCGGCTCTAAGACAAAGAACTGTGTGATCACATAACTACTGATTGCTCAGCTCTCAGTTTGCTCTGAGAGGAGAGCAGTCACTATCAGTCATTGCTCTCTGTTCTGATCCTGCAGTGCTCACTGGAGTAGTAGGCTGAGAAGGGACAGGTATGGCTGGCATGGGCATTCCTGTCCCCGGGCTCTCAGAAGCATGCAGGATCCTTTCCAAGCTTGTTACGGCTCTGCCCTGTCAGCTGATAGTGGACAATAGCCTCCTATCAGATGACTCTGTGTCAAAAGAGTACAAAAGTAAATGTACTCCTATGACCCACAAGAGAAGTATTGTTAAAAAGCTTTTGACCATGTTTTGTAAAAGATGCAAGCTTTTGTGGCACCTTAGGTTCGTTCTTCAGGCTTTATTTAATATTCAATTATATAAAGCCTAAAGAAGTAACCCAACGGGTCCTGAAAGCTTGCATCTTTAAGAATCTAAGTAAGCTAAAAACTCCAAACTTTCTGCTAACCTTCTATTTAAAAAAAGATGTGGGACGCTTTAGTCATGGTACAACAACTGTTTTTCATTCAATAAAATGTTTCTTTAGATTCTCCCCAGCCATTTATTTTTTTCTGGATCCACAGTATTCAATTCCAGTCTTGATTCACCAAAACATAATACTCTGGCCTGTCACTGTCTTATCATAACAAATAAAAGCATTTCACACCATTCCACCTAATATGTACGAGATAAAAAACTGGAGTTAACCAAAAAGAAAAATGCAATATAAAACAGTGATATTGCTCATAGCAACCAATCAGATTCCAGGTATCATTTTATAGTGCAGTTTAAAATGTGAAAACAAAAATCTGGTTTGCTCCAGGAAATAATTTAACTTCCACCAGGAAAGAAAACTATCACTTCTACAAAACAGTCTATTATTCTATACATCAAGTCTTGGGTATTTATTATTAACTAAGATCTATCAGGACATTAATGATATTGTGGGGAATGTTTGATTACAAAGTCCATGTCATTTATAATGTTTAGGAACAAATTAATTTAAATGGATGAGTGATCTACTATAATAGTATGGTTAGTAGTGCAAATAATTCAGTGATTCATCCAAATTTGTGTGCTTATTTATAATTTTGCAGTAGGTTACCATCAGTTAACATGCCCAAAATGTATATCTTAGAGAGGGCAAGAAGGGTTAGAACCCCTGTCAGTTTTTTATTGCTATCAATCTAGCTGTTGGGAGGTTTACTCTTACTATTAGTTCTGGTGGCTGTTGTACCAAGGACAAGTAAAGGTAAAAATCTCCTAATGGAGGGATCTTGTCTAATGAGTTGTTATAGGTGGGGGGGGGGGTTCCTCTCACTTTGGGGAGATTTACTTTCACATCTTCTTGTGTCTTTGGTACAGGAAGCAGTAGTAGATCTGTCCACTAGGGACAGAGATTACAAAAAAGGCTAAAAATGTTGTAACCGTTCCTATAGAAGACTAGAAAAAAAAAAAGACTAGTTTTAACTGAAGTTCTATCTTATGCTGGATAAGGATGCAATTTTACAACACACCAGTTTACCCCTCAGCTCTTTGCATATTACATTTCCTATGTTGTTAGAAAAAGATTCCATGTGACTAGTAATAATTGAAATGTTATCTATACCTGCAAATCCCACAAAAATACATTCCGTGCAACTAAAATTATAGGTCATACTAAACTATTAGTATACTAAGTTATCAGAGGTGTGCATTTGTTGGCTTTAATACTTTCACGATTAAGAGTATGTATGTCATCCATAAATATTGTATTTACCATGCAAAATCTTTACCTATAAGATAAAATTGCCCAATCTAATCTTTGAGTACTTGAAAAGACCAGGAAGAATATGAGTATATTAAGATTTCACTTTGATGGTGGAATGCATATCAGTGTAAGAGATTTTTATGGCAATAGCTCAATTTGTAGTTATTTGAGTTACTACTTAAAAAAAAAAACAACACTTCACCCCTTGATAATCTAAAATGAATAAAACAAAATGGAGACACAATAGTCACACCCATGTGTGTCAACTGGGAATCATAAGCACAGCTTTGTATAGCTAAACACACACGTTTCTGATGCATTTGCTATTAAATTCAGTACAGTAATATCACACATAATGTGCATTTCCCATTAAATTATATCTCCGAATAAATATATATGCCAGGATCACCAGTGTATGTCATGCCACTGCAGAAAACACAGGCAAGTAGAAGTCACATTTAGATTGTCTCAGTTCTAATAGTGTTTAAAGCATATCCTAATAACTAATCACGGATGCCAAATAAAGACTAAAAGGAATGCGCTGCATTTCTTACTTCCAACCTAATGTTCTATGCAAATGGTGAACTCCAACATATACAGTCTAATAAGAAAAAGCTTGAAGAGAAGAAGGAAACGCATTATACATTAAATTACTTGAAAATTTGAATAGTAAGTATGAAAATGTTTCTCGTTCCATTTTTTTATGCTAAAGAAGTCCTGATGGGAACAGGCTAAGAGGTTGACTTTCGTTGCTTGGCAGAGTTGTCCTGTAACCGTCAAAGTTGCGCGGAATGCTACCACTGGTAGATCCAGAGCTGTTACTTAGTGTCTCTATGCTTCCGTCTCGCTGTAGTTCTGAAATAATACAATAAAAAAGAAAGGATATAAATATATGACAGAAATATGAATAACCATTTCTCAACAAACAGCATTAAATTGACAATAAACAATATCTTTATTCTACAAAAATAGTCTATATACACCCACTACTTAATGGCCATGTAATCTATTTTTCTAAAATTCTTTTTTAAAGAGAAGCTACGGGCTCCCCCCAAAAAATAAAACGTCAGTAGCTACAAATACTGAAGCTGCTGAATTTTAATATAAGGAAACTTACCTGTCCAGGGATCCCGCAAATTTCCTCACCGGGTACCCGCTCCCCCCAAAAAAGTGCCAAATGTGGTAGTTGAGGGTGGGAGGATGCAAACAAGTGTAACTTCCCCCTTTGGGCGAAGTTCCGCTTTAAGCCAGCCATAAATGGATCGAAATTTGGCCTGTTCAGCAGGGAGGTTCTATGGGCAGGCTGGTTGTACATAAGTCAATCTATGATGAGTGTATTCTGACGATGAGGACTAAGACTGGGTTGCCATTAAAGTTCATGTGCATGTAAAGGCAGGCGGCACAATACTTTTGGCAATATAGTATACCTGCAGATTTAAATAGGCTTACATATTGAAGCCAAACTCCAGCTAACACTTTATAAGCAGTCACAGCAAACTGTTTTTGATAAATAAATAAAAGTTGATCATTGTAAGCACCCCTGTCAGCGATAAATGGTTTGTCTCGACTCTGTAAGTGATACATTCTGCTGGAGAGCTTGTTCTTTTTAAAAACAACAGACTTACCACCAGATGAAAATAGAAGAAAGAAAGAACACAAATGCAGCCATCACATTTAAAGCGGAGCTCCACCCTAAAGTGGAACTTCCGCTTATCGGATTCCTTCCCCCCTCAGATGCCACAAATGGCACCTTTCAGGGGGGAGGGGGGTGCAGATACCTGTATAATACAGGTATCTGCACCCACTTCCGGGACTAGCTGCCCCGCCCCTATCCGAGGATGCCCGCCCATATCCGAGGGCCCCCGTTGTGTCTTGGGAAACACACAGTTCCCAGGACACAACGGGGACCAATAAAGATGCGCAGCGCAACTCGCGAATGCGCATTAGGGAACCTGGCAGTGAAGCCACAAGCTTCACTTCCTGATTCCCTGACAGAGGATGGTGGCGGGGCAGCCGAGAGATGAGCGATCTTCTGCCGACATCGCTGGAACCTGGAACAGGTAAGTGTCCATTTATTAAAAGTCAGCAGCTGCAGTATTTGTAGCTGCTGACTTTTAAAAAAAACAAATCGGGTGGACCACCTCTTTAAGAAATGGTAAGCTGCAATATAATAAATGTTTGATTTTAGGTTTAATACCAGTTTAATATGAAGACAGGTACTGGATTAGCAAACTGTACAGGTGATCTTTACTAAATCAATAAGGAATGTCTAGCACCAGGAGATCAGTAGTAAAGTAGGTAATTTAGAGCTTGACCCACAGGATAATAATTATTAATACAGAGCTTACAATCTGCATGTTCTTTTAAAAATCAAAGAAAAGCAGATGAGGTACAGAGACAGACAAACAGGTTGAAAAATTACATAGAGACAAGCTTGTTTTGCACCGTAAGTACTAAAATAACCCTGTTAAGTCTCCAGAGGGCTTGTTTGGTATGCTAATGTATTAGTATGAAAAGGAATACCGGGATTATATAAGATTTGGGTTATTTGCAAAATTACAACTGTATGGTTTTTGTATCTGATTTTGGTGAGTTTGCACCTTCATTTGACAATTATAACGTGTAAGAGCATAACACATAAACTAAGGGTATGAAAAGCGCATTATAAGTTAAAAATGTTCAGTGGATTCCCTGCTGCTATCCTTTGTGTGTAAAGCCATATTCCACTCCACAGTCAAATGCCGCGTACACACGACCGGACTTTGCGGCAGACTAGGTCCGATGGAATCAGTCCGGACCTAGAAATAGAACATGTTTCAAATCTGTCCGACTGACTCAATTCCTATCGGGAAAACCGTTCGCCTGTATGCTGGTCCGACAGACCAAATACGATGCAAGGGAAGCTACTGGCTATTGAACTTGATCTTTAGTCCCATTTACGTCATCACGTTCAAAACGAACGGACTTAGTCCGTTTGTGTGTGGCCAAGTCCGTTCATTTGGAAAGTCAGTCGGAACTCCGCCCAAAATCCGTCGGAAAGAACGTTGGACCTAGTCTGCCCGAAAGTCTGGTCGTGTGTCTACGTGGCAAAAGTGGAACGTAACATTCATATGAAGTAAATAATATATAAAAATGTTGGTGCTTAGCAAGTTGTTTTTTTGTTAAAAAGGGTTTAAAATATAAAATGGGTATTTTAAAGTTAGTGCTTGTTCACACTTGACTAAATTTCTGACGCTCAACAAACACTCCTATAACGTTTGTATGGCGTTAGTATGAGTGTCAGACAGGCGTCAATGAGCTTTAGAATGGGGCATTTTACAAGCATTAAAAACACTCCCTAAATGCCCTATGCACAGTTTTGTTTCATGAGCATTAGGGCACGCTTACATTACATTACGTTACATTCCTTCAACCACTTAAGCTCCAGAAGGTTTACCCCCTTCATGACAGGCCATTTTTTGCAACACTAAGTGACACTTTTTGTGATCAGTGCTAAAAAATATGCACTGTCACTATATTAATGACATTGACAGGGAAGGAGTTAACATGATGGGCGATCAAAGGGTTAAATGTGCTCCTAGGAAGTGCTTTATAACTGGGGGGTGTGGTTTGTAAGAAGACGTGTTCCTGCTTAGCAGAAACACAAGCTATCTGTCTCCCCTACTAGCAGAACGGCGATTTGTCTTGTTTATATAGGCAGACCGTCATTCTGCCTCTGGTTCCGGCGGCAAACTGCTCCCACTGTGATTGGACACAGCGGGAGCCAATCAGCGGGTCAGATCGTTGATGAGAGAGGCAGAATGGCGGTCCCAGACCCGGAAGTACCAGATCACGTACCTAGTACGTGATCTGGCGCAGAGCCTTTCCCACCTCTGTTTTGTTTTTCTCCATTTTATTTGCAGAATGTTTGTAGAAAATGTTTTCTAATAAAGTGTATAGAGCAAAAATGATCTTATTTAGTTTTGGATAGAGTAGGAAAAGGTTAAAATCCCTGTCAGTTTATTTTTTTTCCTGTACTGTTGGGCAGATTTTACCATACTGCCTGTTCTGGAGATTCAAAAGGAAGTTAGAGGAAATCTCTAAAAATTACATACATGCACTTTAAGGTGGCCATACAGTACATCAGTAGAATTTTGTACATAATTTTAAGAACATTTGTTTAGTGTTATAATTGTTGGGGCAAATGGATGTTTTGACAAGAGTGATGAGAACATTCAAAGGAGCAGAATGGATTTTTTTTTCAAAATAACACATTTCTAACAGTGCATGTGGTTTCTGGCTCGGTGTGGATAATCAGTACCATTAGCGGTAACCCCGAGCAAGACTCGGGATCACATTGCAGGATACAGGGAAGGTTACTTACCTTGTCCCCTAGATCCTGCGATGTCTCCCTGCTGTGTGTGCAAGCTGTCTCCTCGCTTGATTCACACATGTTGCTGTGCTCCGTTCCACTGCGACGTTGCGACGCACAGGAGCGGAGATCGGCGCCAAATTCAAAAAAGTAAAAACACAGTACACTTACAGATTACAGTACTGTATAAAAAAATACACATCCCCTTTATCCCTAGTGGTCTGCCCAGTGCCCTGCATGCACTTTTATATTATAAATACTGTTTTTTCTGCCTGGAATTTGGAGATTGTCCATAGCAACCAAAAAGTGTCCCTTTATGTCAAAAGTGGTTTTAGACCAGCTAGAAAACAGCGATAATTAATTAGACTCACTTGCAGAATTGAGAGAAAGGGATTTGTGGGGAAATTCATCAAACACTAAATGACAAATTCTGCAACTGAGCAAATTTCTGTGCTTTTGATTTGATTAAATTATTGAATAATTTTTATTATATTATTTATTTGTTATAATTATTTATAGTTATTTATTATATTATAATTTATGATTTTGTGTTTCAAACTTTATCATACCCGGGATGTCTACTAGACTCTAGTTTGGACAGATTTAAGTGAGTTATTCCTAAGAATTGCAGGCCTACAATATAAAACGCCAAATTTCCATGCAAAATAATTGTACCGCTTTCAGCACCTAAAATCAGAAATAATCATACCGCCAGGGAGGATAAGGTCCATTAATTCCAACAAAATCAAATGAAATGAAATTTTTTAAGTACTTTCAAATGACATTGGTCAAGTCATGGAATGTACAATTTTCAAACAAATGTTTATTCGAAAGTCTACTAGAGTATGGCTAGCTTTAGTCACCAGAAGAAGTGTCCCTTTGTACAAATTCTCATTTTTGTAACAATTCAGAAATGTTGATTTCCTGTTACTTTTTGCCTTGTTAACAATGGTCACCAGGATAAATAGAGAGGGTGAATCTCCCCATTAGGGACAAAGACCATGATAAAAAATACAACCGTTCTAATTCTTCCCCATTCCATTCAACACAAAAAAAAAGTTTTTGCTATACATACATTTTAAGTGTTTTATTTTAAATCTTCGTAATTGCAGGATTTTATCCATTTCCTTTAAGTAGTTCCATGCTGACTCACACTTAGCTGTTCAGCAAATGTTAACTTTCAAAGTTTATGGAGCCACATCACATTTCCTGTGTACAAACATTTATACTGGTAATATTTAATCTTACTGGAAATCTCTTTTTCCCAAGAAATGTGCATTTTGGAAAGTATTTCCGCCTAATAGACCCTTATCAAGAGATCATTTGTTGACTCCCGGCTCCAGGCCACTATAAAGACAAGAGTGTAGACACTGGTCCAGGGCGTGGGATATTGTGTCACACCTACAATTTGCCACTTGCAAACTGTTTCAGTCTCTGGCTTTATTGCTCACACTTTACAAATTCTAGGCGTGGATTGCAAAGAACGCAAACAGCAAGAGACGAAAGTGGTTATACATTTATAATCCTTAAAGTAACATTGCTTGACGTTTACTTAGTAATGTGTTTCAAGTCATCACAATCAGGGCTGCTCTGCTTTGAGACGGAGCATTTATTCTGAATGGAATATAAATATAATGGTATTTAAATCATTATGTCTAATCTCCCCATCTCTTTTTCTGTGTGGAGACTGTACAGGCAATTATAAAATAAACTTCCCTCTCTTGAACAGGAAAAAATCGCAACGTTTCACTTAGTATTTTCAGAAATTGTAATGAAATATACAGACATATAAAAAAATGTATACACTTCAGCTAAAAGTCTTAGGGAAAAACGAATACATGATTTCAGTAAGTACATTTAAGTTATGACAGTGAAGTTAGGTTGAACATAATTTCTGGATGCGATTTTTACCTGCTTGCTCGGCCATATATTATGATTTTAAAGTGTGTCTATATCCAAATTTTTTTTTTTTTGTTATATCAACTGTCAGGTTTTACTGTTATCCAGGACTTCATTGGAGAGGTTTCCTCTTATGGACAGAGGTGTTAGCATTCCTCAACTTAACTTAAATTATTTTTATTTTGACAAAGGGAGCCATGTGCATTTTCGATGTGTGGATGCACATTAAGGACCCATAGGAAATGAATAGATGCGTGTAAAAAAAACATGTACAGGCATACCCCACTTTTAAGTACACAATGGGGTTTATTTACTAAAGCTGTAAAGTGCAAAATCAGGCAAGCTGATTGGCTTCTATGCAGAAGTGAGCCTGATTTTGCATTTTCCAGCTTTAGTAAATGAACCCCATTGTGTACTTAAAAGTCGAGTATTCCTGTATGAAATGTTATCAATGTAAGGTAGCATATGAAAATACACAGGGGTAAAAGCGAACTAATGATTTTGAGTAATTTAAAAAGAAAATACATTACAAAGTGTTCCCAATGTACTACAGGTTGGATATCTATCTGCTTGTAGGCCCTGCAATGATACACTTCTGTGAGTAAATATCAGCTTGAGCCACTGGAGTATGTAAACAACAATATCTATGCTATTGTTTTTGTCTTTTTTTCAAAGTGTTGTAGCCTATAGCAGGCTAAAAGAAACCCTAAAATATTAACACACCATAGATTACATTTTAACAATTATTAAAACATCCTTTCAAAATGTTATATTTTCAGTTACATCAATAATAAGCAAATAAAATTGGTATAAAATCATTATACAGTCCTTCAAATATTTCAAAATCGCTAACCAAGGATTGCACGTGGATGTGAGATGCAGGAGACCTAAATACTGTGGAAATTAGATCACTAGACTCAATTTCTATGCTCCTCACAAGCAAGCTGGAAAATTTTACAACCCACTGCAGAGGAAATATAGGTGATTTAGCATGGATAAATATACAGAGGAAATGCAAGCAGTTCAATTGGTCTTTGTGATCAAAGTAAACAATGAGATCGCTATCAGTAATGCTATCATGCATATACATATATGAATATAAAGTACAGATAGTGGGAAGCATAGTGGGAAGCATGACTGTACATACTGTAGAAATGCTATAAGAACATTACTAGATACACATATGGTCCCTGTATCAATTTTAATATGGTCTCATATGATTTATTTATTTTAATACATATTGTGGTTTTATCTTATAGTATTTTGTAGTGGTTCTATATTTGTTGCATTTATTCACTGACAAAGCACTAGATTTTTTTATATTTCTGAAATTTGTTAATGAAATATGTAACAATCTTCTAAACAACAAACATATATAACATTTATGTTTAAGCACCCAGTGGACCATTGTTTTGCTTGAGGGTGATTAGACTTCCTCTAAAACCTAAGGCATCCTACGTTTTCACCTGCTCAGGTCAACTGTAACGTTGTATTGAAAATAACATTCTGCTCTCACTATTCCACTGTTTTTAAGCATTGTATTCATATGATATCACCGACTTCAAACATTTATCTGTTTATTATAGTATAGAATGTGTACTTAATGAATAAATTCTTGTGCTGACTGCTAAACAAAAGCAGCCCAAACATGCACAGTTGGAATCTTTCTGTAGCAATTGCAGTGGAGGGCACTTTTACTTATGTATGTCGACAAAAAGTGTGCAGTGAAGTGATCCGACACATGTCCCACCCACAGTTTGGCATCAGGCTCCACAGCACGTGTCCTGCACACATAGGAGGGAGCCACGGCATGAGTGTATTCAGAAGGGTTACCAATCGCTCTGCCTTCAGAAGTCTTCACAGTGTGCATTTATCCAAATTACGCAATGCACATTAACATTTAGAAATACATACATTTAGATCTTGTAGGTGAATGCTTTGCTAAATGTTTGAGTGCATTCAGCCATTTGCCTAATTGACACTTTTGGCAGGACCCTACTTGCTGTCACTTCACTGCCACACAAGACCTTGGTCACTGCCACTGCACCATTGTGTAAGACCCTGCTTGCTGCTGCTGCATCATCGTGCTAGGCTAGGCTCAACACCACTACACATGACAAGCAGAACCATGTTTGCTGCCACTACAGCTAAGGACACTACTGCGTTAGCTGACCCTGCACACATCTGCACTTAACAACACAAATTGTTCTCACCAATTCCACACAAACGTCGTTTGGCACTTGCCTGCACTCACATACAGAGCACCTGCAAACACTTCTGCATTTGCTGACTCCACACCACCACACATTTCTGCACTAGCCAACACCGCATCTCTGCGCACTTCTGCCCCTAAACAACAGTGCACCTACATACATTTCTGCACTTGCCAACCCTATGACACTCACTCATGCACTTGCCGAAACCGCACTGATGCACGTATTAATGTGCACGTTTGCATTCACCAACACTAACTACACCGATTACTTTTGTACTTTCAAGAACAGCAACAATGTGCACTTTTGCACTTGCCAATACTACAATGACTTTCACTTCTGTATTCGCCAACACTTCACCTCCACACACATCTGCACTGGTAAACACTCCACTGAAATTAACTTTTGCTGACACCACACTGATGTGCACTTTTGCACTTTCTGAAACTGCACCAGTGTGCATGTTTCCACTTGCTGATACCGCACCAGCAATTACTTATGAAATCACTGACACAACATAGATGCTCCCATTTCAGTGGCGTACCTAGGGTATGGCAGCCATGGCAAGTGCCATGGGCGCCATGGGGGGGGGCGGCAAAAAAGCTGGCCCGTACAAAAAATAAAGTCTCACTCCCACCCATCCTCTTGCGGCCGCCTCCCACACTTATCTAGTCCCCGGAGCCACTGACTGGCCTGCTGGAGCGCAGCGCCGGAGCAAACTACATAATAATGTGAGGAGTGAAGCGACAGGTGCCCGGGCGCCCCCCATGACGGCCGATGAGTTGGCTCTGTCCAGAGTGAGCGCCCGGGTCACCTACGTAGCCATACAGTAACTAGGGGAGGCGGAGCCTTAGGCTCCGCCTACCCTCCTCAGCGCAGCGGCTTCCGTTTCTCTTCTGGGTCTCCCGGCCCAGGTCTGTGTGACGTGATGACTGCTGACGGTGCTGTGACGTGATCTGTGAGGAATATGAAGAAGAACTTGGAGGCTGGAGACCAGGAGAAGGAGAGTGAGACACCAGAGGGAAGAAACCCCCCCCCCCCCCAAGCAGCAGCAGCAGCAGGTACTAGTACAGCAGCACAGTCTTGATGATCATCATGTGCACAGTGTACCAGTAACCAGCAAGGTAATCAAAGATAGGGCTCAATTTGGATTAAATAAATATGCTTAGCTATAGATATCATAAAGTGTAATAAAGTGATTTGTGCAAGTAGTACCTGCTGTTGCACAAATCACTTTTATTACACTTTAATTATAATATCTATTGCTATGCATATTTATTTAATCCATATTGAGCACTATCTTTGATTGACTACTTGCTTCTGCTTGGGCCTGGCACACACACACAATCGCACATGATGATGACTTAGGCCCCTTTCACACCGGGGCGTTTTTCATGCGGTACAGCGCTAAAAATAGCGCCTGTTCACCGCCTGAAAAAATCCGGCCCCTTTAACTCCAGTGTGAAAGCCGGCGGGCTTTCACACTGGAGCGGTGCGCTAGCAGGACGGCAAAAAAAGTCCTGCTAGCAGCATCTTTGGAGCGGTATAGGAGCGGTGTGTTCACCGCTCCTATACCGCTCCTTCCCATTGATTTGAATGGGAAACCGCGGTAAAACCGCGGGGGTGTTTAACCCTTTTTCGGCCGCTCGCGGGGGGTAAAACCGCACCGCGAGTGGCCGAATACCGGGGTTAAATTGGCGGTAAAGCAGCGCTAAATATAGCGCTGCTTTACCGTCACCGCGGCTCCCCGCCCCAGTGTGAAAGGGGCCTTAAACCTCTTTAACACTGAGCCGCCCCGGGCATCAGCGGTAAAGCGGCGCTATTTTTAGCGCCGCTTTACCGTAATTTTAGCAGCGCTATTCGGCCAAAAAGGGGTTAAATCCACCAACAAAATGCCGATGCAGCGGCGCTTTGCCGGTGGTATGGCTGCGCTGCCCCGTTGTTTTTAATAGGCAAGAGCGGTGGAGGAGCGGTGTATTCCCCACTCCTCCACCGCTGCAAAGTAGCTGCTGGCAGGACTTTTTGTGACGCCCTGCCAGCGCAGCACCCCAGTGTGAAAGCACTCGGGCTTTCACACTGGGTTTGCAGATGAGGCCTTTTTTCAGGCGCTATGATAGCGCTATTTTTAGCGCTGTAGCGCCTCCAGTGTGAAAGGGGTCTTAAAGTCATCATGTGCGATTCTGCGTGTGTGCCAAGCAGATAGGGCCGACGCTACCACTAGGCAACCTAGGCCACCCAGCCACTGGTGATCCTACTCCCTCTCTACCTCTGTACAGTGTCAGAGATGCTGGCACAGAATTTTTGGGTGCTGATGTTACCGCATTTATGGGTGCTGATGTTATTGCATTTATGGGTGCTGATGTTACCGTATTTATGGGTGCTGATGTTACCGTATTTATGGGTGCTGATGTTACCGTATTTATGGGTGCTGATGTTACCGTATTTATGGGCGCTGATGTTACCGCATTTATGGGCGCTGATGTTATTGCATTTATGGGTGCTGATGTTACCGCATTTATGGGTGCTGATGTTACCGCATTTATGGGTGCTGATGTTACCGCATTTATGGGTGCTGATGTTACCGCATTTATGGGCGCTGATGTTACCGTATTTATGGGTGCTGATGTTACCGCATTTATGGGGGCTGATGTTACCGCATTTATGGGTGCTGGTAAGGCCGCATTTATGTTTTGACAGGGGCGCAGTTTCAGTGCTTGCCATAGGCGCCATTTTCACTAGATACGCCTCTGTCCCATTTACACTGCAACAATGTGCACCTCTGCATTTGCCAACACCACACTTAACTGCAGGTGCAAACACAGCAACTACACACATTTTGGAACTCATTGACACAGATCAATGAACAGGCACAGCTTTGTTAGTCTAAACTGATCACAAAGAAGCAAAAGTTCTCTGGCTATGACGTAGTTAAGAGTGAAGACGATGGGTCTTTATCCTGCTGGAAGGTGAACCTCCACCCCAGTCTCAAGTCTTTTGCAGACTCTAATGCCATGTACACACGACCAGACTTTGACGGACTGAATTCCGTCTGACTTTTCGACAGACTAACGTTGAATCGGACTTGTCTACACACAATCACACCAAAGTCCGACGGATTCGACCGTGATGACGTACGACTGGACTAGAATAAGGAAGTTCATAGCCAGTAGCCAATAGCTGCCCTAGCGTCGGTTTTCTTCCGTCGGACTAGCATACAGACGAACGGATTTTTCGACCAGACTCGAGTCTGTCTGAAAGATTTGAAACATGTTCTAAATCTAAAGTCCGTCTGATTTTTCGACAGCAAAGGTTCGATGTAGCCCACACACGGTCGAATTGTCCGACGGATTTGTTTCTTCTGACCTTTGCTGTCGAAAAGTCCGGCCGTGTGTACACGGCATAACAGGTTTTCTTCTAAGATTGCCCTGTATTTGGCTCCATCCATCTTCCCATCAACTCTGACCAGCTTCCTTGTCCCTGCTGAAAAAAAGCATCCCCACAACATGATGATGCTACCACCATGTTTCACTGGTGTGTTCAGGGCGATGTGCAGTGTTAGTTTTCCGCCACACATAGCATTTTGCTTTTAATCCAAAAAGTTCAATTTTGGTCTCATCTGAGCAGAGCACCTTCTTCCACATGTTTGCTGTGTCCCCCACATGGTTTCTCGCAAACTGCAAACGGGACTTCTTATGGCTTTTTTTCAACAATGGCTTTCTTCTTGCCACTCTTCCATAAAGGCAAGATTTGTGGAGTGTACGACTAATAGTTGTCTTGTGGAAAGATTCTCCCACCTGAGCTGTGGCTCTCTGCAGCTCCTCCAGAGTTACCATGGGCCTCTTGGCTGCTTCTCTGATTAATGATCTCTTTGCCCATCCTGTCAGTTTACGTGAATGGCCATGTTTTGTTAGGTTTGCAGTTGTGCATACTCTTTCCATTTTTGGATGATGGATTGAACAGTTCTCCATGAGATGTTCAAAGCTTGGGATCATTTTTTTATAACCTAACCCTGCTTTAAACTTCTCCACAGCTTTATCCCTGACCTGTCTGGTGTGCTCTTGGCCTTCATAATGCTGTTTGTTCACTAAGGTTCTCTAACAAACCTCGGATGGCTGCACAGAACAGCTGTATTTATACTGAGATTAAATTAAACACAGATGGACTCAATTTACTAATTAGGTGATTTCTGAAGACAATTGGGCCCACTAGATTTTAGTTAGGGGTATCACAGTAAAGGAATGCATGCCACACTTTTCACATATTTATTTGTAAATTTTGTAAACCATTTATCATTTTCCTTCCACTTCACAATTATGTGCCACTTTGTGTTGGTCTATCACATAAAATCCCAATAAAACACATTTAAATTTTTGGTTGTAACATGACAAAATGTGGAAAATGTCAAAGGGTATGAATACTTTTTCAAGGCACTGTACTTAAATCTTAGTGTGCTTTGTGTATCTCAGATTTGTACAGTATTCCAACATGAAACTTTGCCTCTATGCAGTAGCTTTCTGTAATATGAACCAGTCACTGGTGCCCTCCCTCCTTGCACTGGTCTTATATTGGCCCCTCCTGTAGTTTTATGCAGGCAGCATGTAGTGGGTTGGGTCTCTCCCACAGCTCTCTGTACAGGCTATATACAGTACATGCGCAAGGCATTTAATGCACTCAAAGTGGATTTATATCCTTTATGACTGTTGAGGAATATATTTCAATATTTCTATGACTGGAGTTCAGCTTTAACTTCATCCCCAACTGTCCTGAAACATTGGCTAAAAGTAAAAAAAAATAAACACCCGCTAAGGGGGAAAAAGATGATATACTCACCTCCTCCCCTGGTTTCCGTCTGTTCCGCCTAGGCAAGCGTGCCTTCTTCATCCTTCCGTCAAGATCTGGGGAATGTAAAGTAGCCCTAATCTCACTGAAGAGATGCTGCAATACAGCATTTTATCACATGAATTGGATTACTTAGCATTCTCAGGGATCTCGTCATGGATGGCAATACCATTCCCTGCACTATGGAAATCGGAGGGAAGATTATCCAGACTCCTATAGCTATAATCACTGTCTTCTCCCGGCAGGGACGGCTTCCCCCACCTGCCCCTAGACAATTGCTCAGCAGGAGAGATTCCCCTGTCAGCAACCTGTGGTTGCAGGAAAGAAATTTGCACCATCTATGGCCTGCCTAATTTTCAACAAGGGGAGCAAACGTAAAACGTGGATCTGGCTTTAAATTGGAACTGTAAAGTGCAGCCTTCACTGAAGTCAAGGTTGTGTGCATCACTCCCCACTTCATTAAGAACAGTGTGATGGTCAAAGCCACATTCCTTCATCGAATGTTCCCACACACATGCACGCTCAGTGAGTGTTTTGCGTTGACACCAATGTGCTTTTGGACAAATATTTTCAACATGGCCAATTTTCTGAGACAAACTTATGGTTTGCTGTGCAGTTTACTCATGACAACAATATACACATATATAAATCTTGAGAGCTACTCTAGAGCAACCTGAGACTGCAATCAGCATCAGGTATGAAGTAACGTGAGGTTACAACTTAGCGTCAGGTGTGGTATAACAATTCCTGCGAAACAAAGTGCAAATTCACAGCTGCTAAGCATTGATCACAATCCCAAAATCTGCGAAAACATATATACAAAAAACAAAAAAAATGCAGCGCTGTGTGATACTGAACCTTAAAAATGCATAAATAGTGCCATAAACAATGAAAATCAATATTGCTAAAAAAATGTAACTATGAATATAAAAAAAAAAAAAATTTTGTGTAACAAGCAAGCTCACCGTGAAATTGTTTTTGTATTATACCTTAATACCAAGTGTCCAAAAAAATAAATAAAAAAAGTGAGATCTTTCTTCTCCCAATTTACATCAATCCACACAGACAAAAATGCAAATTGGGGTATTATACATATTAATGTCCAAATGGTGACTCCAGTGATGATAATCCTGATCAGAAGAGGGTGACTTCACACACGTGCTCCCCCCCCCCCCCCCCCCCGTGTGAATGCGCTTACCTCCAACAGTGTGACCGTACACTTAAGTATGGTCCACATAAGCAGTTGAACCACTCCTGGGCTCCAAGTGAAACTGGCTCAGCAGGAACCCACAGGAAAATCCAGAGAAGTTGTCCTCAATTTAAAACAAGAAAGAGGCTGGATAGTGCATTATTGCTAGTTTAAAAATTTATTTAGAAAACATAACATCAGGGTACTCACATATTTTAGGTGCTTTCAGCACACCAAACTATAAAAGCATTGAGCATAGGATTCCTCTCCAAACGACTTACAAACTTGTATGTGTCAACAGCTTTTACAAACAAGCACGTATCCAAGCTCCTCCACCCACCTGGCCCCTCCCCTACATGTGACGACACAGGGCTAATCACCCGTCTTCCTCGGGGGAACTATGCTGGACCCTGCAAACTTCCAAAAAACTTCCACTTTAAAATTTGTTCAGTTTTATTTAATACAAATACATGAAAAAGTTGATTTAAAGTATACTTAGTATAAGTAATTTTTTTCAAGTTATATGCATGCATACTCTGCACAAGTGTAACATTTACAAGTATATATTATCTTTTACAGACATCACAGTACTCCTGTGACAATGTCTTCATATCTTTGCTCTGGAATTATTCATGGTCAGCATCCACTTTCTCGACTGAGATGCTAGCTCAAAGGTGACACAGTCATGTAAACCCTAGTGCCTGTGCAGTTGTTGGCTGTGTTCACAAATATCGGACTTGTGACTAGCTACGAAGTTATGATGTTTTAAGTTGGCCAAAGATGGATGGAAATTCAGCTGGCTCAGCAGAACCAGTGGAATTTTCATCCACATGAGGCCGCCCCTGTTTGACAGAAGTTGATTTTCAGTGTATTCACATACAATATCTCAGTACGGAGGAATCCTCCATTCATCTCATGTGTGGATGGAGGAATCTGTTAATTTTTTTTATTTAGCCCACTGGATGAACAAAATAAAAAAAAGAACCATCCATAGCCAGCTTTAGTGTAATCACTGGTGGAGAGGAGACCTAAAGCATGCTTTCTCCTGCCTGTCACAGACTGATAGAAATACAGAAAGGAGCACCAGACAAAAATTGAAAAATAGAGTGCAAGGTCATTTTAATTGTTGGTAAAAAAGCCATGAAAACAGCAAACGTGTTTCAGTGGCAACGTTACTTCTCCCTTCATCAGGGCTCAACACTGGATAAAATTCAGATGGATTAAGAGAAAACAGTGACTTCACAGATCTATATATCAAAACCTGAGCAGCAGTGGAGCTCCTTTATCTGTCTGGTGCTTCTTTCTGTATTTCTACAGTTTGAGCTACTGTTGGGTGACCATCAAGGGAAGCCTTGTTGTATGGGGGCTGCCCCACAAGAGCTATCAAGCTTGTTTGTAGTTATCATTCATCTGACTACACACAAGTCTAAAAATCCCTAGCACCTATTTGAATATGCTGTTCTGCGTGCCACCAACTGATGACATTGATGCCGATTTACAAAAGGAGTTTATAATCTTCACTCAATAAATTGAGGGAAGATTCACTTCAATTATATAATCATATGAAAAGCAAATTCCTGTTCATTTATTTTATCTCCTTTTATTTTTAACATGACTATTGAGCACATTTGCAATTTATTGAGTGAAAAAGCCCAACCTATCTCTTTAATCAGCCTCAATCTTCATCATCTACCAGACTTGGCAAAGTCAATGATTGGAGCTCAAGGATTGCTTTTTTAACGATACCATGTACAGCTTTTTTTTAAACTAGTTACTGTATACAGGGACATTGAGAATTTATTCATAGAGACTTGTAAAGTTACTGAACGCTCCTAATGAAGTATCCTGCCCTTTTATTCAATGGGACAGGATCTGAGGATATTATCTGATTCACCTGGAGCTTTTTGTGAATAACCATAATATGGTACTTGCCACTATTCACAATATGTTCTACAGTGGAGTTACTGTTCGGAACACACTCATCGCAAAGCAGGATTAATTTGCTCCCTCCAGACACACTCTTGTTCTTAAATTTAATTCTTGCCTAAAATCGGCCAAATCAAAGTGGCAGGCTGTGTAAGCGATACCCCTCTAGTACGGATGCATTCCATAGATGTGGCATTCCAGGTTGGTTTATGAATGGAACACAGTGTTGTAACACCTAGTGACTCATATGATTTTCTGCTACTAACAGAGTTTGTGTTGGAACAGGAATCCCCCTGTTAGTGTCTGTTTGCAAAAGCAGGGAAGAGTGCCGAAGCAGTTTGCAGTGGAATAAGGTCCTCTACTGGAATTAAACTTGCACTCCGTTTAGACAATGACCTCACCGACAAGGACTTCTTGGTATTCACACCTACAGAAACACAACATTTACCACATCTACAGAAATGTGGCTTGTGGATGTTGACTATGGAAGAGGCATCATGCTAGATGCTATGCAGACTGAAGTTCGAAAACATTGGTTTTAGTTATAGTCAATAAAATTGTCTTCCAGCCTGTTCTGCAAAACCGGCCATGCATAAGCTTCTTTAGTTGTTTTTTTTTTTCACATCCCTAGTCTCCCATAAGTTCAGGAAGTGAAAACAGTAATTTAAATCAGCAATGAGTGGCGTATCCCACACTAATACTGTACTTATCCTGTCTGATTTTGTGCTTTCATCTCCTGCAGTACACAGCTGGCTTTGGTTAAATGTCTCACGTCAGAGCTTTTACTTGCTATGCAGCCATCTTTACTAAGACAGAATAGAATACAAGTCCAATCAAACATCATTAGGATGTTAAACTCCTTCAATGTTTATTCGTTTCCCTTGTAATTGTTGACCGGACAAAAAGAGAGTGTCCCAATCATAAAAATTAGAAGGGGTTTTTCTTAACCCCTTCTCTTCAGAAAATCCCCTAATCCATTGGAGTGACAGCTCTGTCTGGCATCAGGTTGCAGTACTGAAATGAACTGGAGTCTTTGCTTACAGAAAATGTAATTGCTGTCATACTGGAATTACGAGACACGTATAACAGAAATGGACCTAGTATGTAGTCAACAATTTTTTTAGGTAAAATATTTCCTATTTTCTATCTGATCTTGTGTAATTTGTGCACAGATATATTGATACACTCAGGTGCTCTTCTACTTCCTAATGCCTAGGCATTGTGGCAGTTAATTTACACTTAAAATTCAAACAGTATCATATGCATTTCTGCTTTGTGTTGGTTTTGTTATAATTTTTTTTCACATTACAAGCATTAGTGTTACTGCATTTTTTTTGTGATGGAACACTGCTATTACTGCAGTTATTGTTACATTTAGTAAAGGCAATGGCAGTTTTAGCAGTAGTTATAAGAGTGAATACCTAAGGACTTATTCACACTAGGTACAGCCTTAGCCAGCACAATTTCAAGAAAAGATAATACTAAAGTGTACTTTTTTTCAGCAAAGTGGGTTGTGACGCAAACTGGCTGAAAACAATATTGGGGTTTACTTACACTTTAAGCCTAGTACACAATATAATTATTTTTTTCATTCAACCCAGCGGGCTGACTGAAAAAAAAACTGAGGCGCTTTCTGTACTAACTATCCAATATTAGTACAGCAATCTCCCCACTGAGCTATTATGTTCTGAGAGGGGGAATGCCTGCCGCCCCCCTGTCAGAACACACCGGTCAACGCTCACAGCCATTGATTGTCAGTGCTGATCGGATGCCTATTGGATGCTTCTCTCAGACAGGCTGATGTACACACAGGCCAAATGTCTGATATTCGGCCCATGTGTATCAGGCTTTCAGAACAGATTATAGCTATTCCGATTAGCCATGTGCTGGTATGTGACCACTTTGACCAATGGGATTAACTCTGATCCATCCCGGACGCCCTATGGAAAGAAGAGGAAGTTTCCTTAAGGCTGAACACAAGTACTGCAGTTACGTATTATGTACGTAATAGAAAAACTAATGTAAATACACCTGATTTCCACCCCTTTTATTCCACTTTAATGAAGAAGGAGGGGCTGCACTAGGGGGCAATCAGGTGTCCTGCTTACTCATAGACTGACAAGGAACATGCTGACAAGAGAAAAGAGCAGAGATATGACTACAATAGTCAGTTTCACCTCCTTCACTATACAGTCCCAGTCTGGGGGCAGGAATGTGACCAAGCAGTGCTGCTTAACTGCAGCAAAGAAATGTCAGGTCACCAGCCCAGTTGTGTTGTCTGGCAGAGCTGTGTAAATCTAAGGACTGGGAGGATAGAAATACAAATCTCTTTGCAAGTAGCTGTTTACCTGGAGTTCAGCTTTAATCTGTAAAGCAAATACAAACCACAAAATGTGGTTGATGATTCTGGCCTACTTCTTTCTGTGTATCATTATCAATTACTGAGGTCACTCGACAAAGTAAGAGCTATAAATTGAGGAACAGGAGAGTGTGGGTTACACATATCTACCCTCAAAGTTGGATAATATGTGCATATCAGAGCACCCCATAATTTAGGGATCCCATTGGTGGGCTACAAATAACCAGGCATGTAGGTACCTGAGGATGGCTGCCATTCAGCTTGGATAGCAGTTTACCTTGTGCCGTCTGGCACATACGTTTGGGTTCATTAAGGAAAAAATGTGTTCAGTGCAGCTTTCCATTTTTATGCTATTTTACATAGTAAGAGCACCAACATGATTGGCTGCTGTTGATGGTTACACTCAGAACTTAACTGTTATAACATTATATCTACTGAACTGGCCCCATAAACCAAAAGAAGGCATTCACTGGTGCCTGGACATACCTCTGTTAAGAAGCCACAAATCCCAATGTGCTCTGATATGTAAATCTCACCTTTTTTCAAGAAATGTGTACACCCCTCCTGCAATGGTCTATTATCCCTCAGTGTCTAATACAGTAGGTTGTGAGAGACACAGGCCAGCCAAAAGCGTTCTTGGAAGAAATGGAAATTTGTATACCAGGGCACCCAGGGATTTAACAAAATCTTATTTTACAGTTTATTTTATTTTTATTGTATATTTTATTTTTTACAAACACACATTGCTCTCAAGTAAAACAAATCACTGGATGCAACATGGAGCAAAGCCATGACACCAAGAGGGCACAATCAGTTAGCACAGGCTAGGTATCATGCTTATGCTATTATCGTAGCATTTATATTGTATATATTTTACTAGGCACGCTGAGATAGTTCTATAGTTGTATTGTGTTCCATATAGAATATTTTATAAGTTTCATATTTTTTTTGTTAATTTTTTATTTAGTAGTATGTGGCATACACAATGAAAAGTTAACTTCACAGAATAGGTAGTCCATCCAAAAATAACAAACGATCAGTATCTGAATGTATCCCATTTAATATAGGGTCACTCAAGGATGTTAGCAGAGTATAAAGCCATAAATATTCAGGCAGCCCAGGTACCTGGGATATGCAAGTCTAGGGATCCGCTTAGGCAGATTATGTAGTCACTCGCACTGCAATAAAAAGGAATCCCGATGTTTTTGAAAAACAGTTATTATGATGTGGGGGAAGTTTAATGCCCACTGGGGTCGACACATACCAAATGTTTAAATTAAAATGGAAAAGAGGAGGGCAAAGAGAGAGAAAATGTGGAAAGGGGAAAGTCCAACCTAGGGGATGAAGAGCATCTGTTCACATCAAACAATGCAAGTGTCAGGTTTAAAGTTGGAGCTTCTGCCTCTCATTAAAGCTGAGCTATGTATAGTGGAGGTATTCGCTGTATCCACTGTATACTGCTACTGATGTACCTTTAACTCTGAGTCTATGATTTTTATTTCATTCCTAGAAATGATCTGTTGATGTTATTGAAAATAAATAACACCCATCACATTTTTGTAATGGTAGCAGTCAGGTCTTCCATCCGTTCAATATCATTAACCCTTGCAAACCATTGGGCCACTGTAGGGGCAGATTGTTGCTTCCATTGGCTCGGTATACACGCCCGAGGAGAGATTTGTAATAACGCTTTCTTGACATGGGAGTAAGGTTTAGTAGAACTGCACCAGGGTCATTAGATAGGGAAATGTCTGTGAATTTGTGAATGAGTCGAAAGACTGGTTGCCAAAAGGTTTGAAGTTTGGGGTATTCCCAAAAGATATGGAGAATAGTGTCCGGGTGTTGCTCACAGTACAACGTTCAGACTGTTTGGGAAATAGTTTAGCCATAAATTGACGGGGTACGGTAACAGTGTGTGATTAATTTGTGGGAAATTTACTATGAGTTTCATAGTTAATATAATGTTGTTGCCATATATAAAATGTGTTAATATGGCGACATATACACTAAGGCTAAGTTTACACTTTTGCATTTTTGTTTTTATGAAATTTGTAGCACTTTTTATAATGCATGTTTTAACCATGTTGATGCATGTTTTTAATGCATCATGCACTTTGGATGTTGGCAATAACAAACAATTTATGTTATGACATTATTAGTCATCACCTTGTGAGATCTGCTTCCTGAAATCTTTATGGTGTGTATCGGTGCATGTAGGAGCAATCAAAGAGATGTCTGCTTTTCCTGCTTTCAGCAGCTGCAGCAACTGTAGCAGTTTTGCTAAAAGAGGAGGACATGGAGAGAAGAGATGAAGATATAGGGAATGATTTACTAAAACTGGAGAGACCAAAATCTGATGCAACTCTGCATAGAAACCAACCAGCTTCAAGTTTTTTTTGTCAAAGCTCAATTGAATAAGCTGAAGTTGGAAGCTGATTAGCTACCATGCACAACTGCACCAGATTTTACACTCTCCAGTGTTAGTAAATCAACCCCATTGGATCCAATGAGTGATCACTAACTGTTGCAAACCTCCCTGATCACTTCAGCATTAAACATTAAAATAAATAAATTACATCAAATACATAAATGAAAGCATGGGTTTAGAGGAACAAAACAAAACACAGCATACAATGCCAATAGCTCTGCCCTATGTGAATAATAAAGCAATTGGACTTTGTCAGACCATAACCCCTAATTGCAGTGCAAGATTAATAGCATATACAGTATCTCACAAAAGTGAGTACACCCTTCACATTTTTGTAAATATTTTATGATAACTTTTCATGTGACAACACTGAAGAAATTACACTTGGCTACAATGTAAAGTAGTGAGTGTACAGCTTGTATAACAGTGTAAATTTGCTGTCCCCTCAAAATAACTCAACACACAGCCATTAATGTCTAAACCACTGACAACAAAAGTGAGTACACCCCTAAGTGAAAATGTCCAAATTTTTTGATACCATTTGTTTTGTGTATTGTGAGCACGATTATTTTTTTTTTTATTCATCACTAGCACTTTTGATTCATTAGTTATTCACCTGGATCACCACTGTTCATTTGTGTTTATTTTTGTTTTTTGACACTCACTCCCACCACCATGCTTGACTGCAGACAAGACACACTTGTCTTTGTATTCCTCACCTGGTTGCCGCCACACACACTTGACATCATCTGAACCAAATACGTTTATCTTGGTCTCATCAGACAGGACATGGTTCCAGTAATCCATGTCCTTAATCTGCTTGTCTTAGGCAAACTATTTTTGGGCTTTCTTGTACATCATCTTTAGAAGAAGCTTCCTTCTGAAATGACAGCCATGCAGACCAATTTGATGCAGTATGCGGCGTATGGTTTAATGCCTGACAGGCTGACCCCCACCCCTCCAACCTCTGCAGCAATGCTGGCAGCACTCATGCCTTTTTCCCAAAGACAACCTCAGGATATGTGTCAGAAACCATGAATTTAGACTGAGACAGAATGCCAATGCACTAGGTACTGTATGCGCCCACAGAACCTACGGGAGTCAACAATGGACTATACTTCATACTCCTCATGGTTCTCAACCTGTACAGGGTGAGGACGAGGCACTGAGGTGGTAACGCGGTTGCAGACCAAAGGTTTTAATAAGGAGACATGAAATACTAATAATATTTGAGCTACGCATATTAGAAGGAAGGTCTAATGCGTAAACCACTGGGTTAATCCTGTGAAGAATACGGAAAGGCCCAATAAACCGAGGTGCGAACTTCAGAGAGTGAACATGAAGTCGGAGGTTGCGAGATGACAGCCAGACCCTGTCCTCAAACTGGTAGGAAGACACAGGCAGGCATCTGCAGTCAGCATGGAGTCTGTACATATCATTAGCATGTCAGAGAGCATCCTGAACTTGTGCCCAAGTGGAACGAAGACCACGGAGAGGCTCCTCTAATGCAGGAATACTCTGCGGAAGAAACGAGTCAGGCAACATGGCAGGTTGGAAACCATAGTTCGCCATAAACGGGGACAATCAGGAAGCAGAATCGGGAAAATCGGGAAGGCAAACTCCGCTCACGGTAAGAGGTCCGACCAGTTGTTATGATGGTCAGAAGTATAGCAACGTAGGAATTGCTTCAAGGACTTATTGGCTCGTTCTGCTGCCCCATTAGACTGCGGGTGATACGCAGAGGAGAAAGCAAGCTAAATTCCCAACTGTGCACAAAAGGCTTTCCAGAACCGGGACACGAACTGACTACCCCTGTCCGAGACAATTACCTGGGGTAGCCCGTGTAAGCAAAAGATCACTCGAGCAAAATAGGAAGCCAGTTCCTTAGAAGTGGGAAACTTCTTAAGTGGAATACAATGGGACATTTTCGAGAACTGGTCAACCACCATAAGGATAACTGTGTTGCCCTGGGTGTTGGGTAACTCCACAATGAAATCCATAGACAGGTGGGTCCAGGGCCTCTCTCCATTGGGTATGGATTGTAGGAGGCCCACTCGAAGGTGTCGGGGAGTCTTACTCGCACACACAGAACAGGCAGCTATGAAGGCAGTTACATCAGCACGTAGACTAGACCACCAGAATTGTTGGGAAATGGCCCAAAAGAGTTGATTCTTCCCAGGGTGGCCAGCAGCCTTGGGAGAATGGTAAGTCTGGAGCACGGCAGTATGGAGACTCTCTGGGACAAAGCAGCGGTCACAAGGTTTCTTTGGAGGATCATGGACCTGAGCCACAAGAATTTTGTCACCCAAAGGAGAAGTGAGACTGATGCGAACCGTAGCCAGAATACGATCAGGAGGAATCACAGGAACCGGAACCGACTGCATCTTGTAAGTGGAGGAAAATTGTTGTGACAAAGCGTCAGCCTTTACATTCTCAGTATCGGGTAAGAATTAGACAATGTAATTGAAACTAGACAAGAAAAGAGCCCATCGCGCCCTTCTGGCAGAGAGGTTCTGGGAATGTGAGATTCTTATGGTCAGTAAGAATGAGAACCGGCACAGTGGTATCTTCGAGGAGATGTCTCCATTCTTTCAGGGCTAAAATGATCGCTAACAGCTCTCGGTTACCAATCTCGTAATTGCACGCAGGTGAAAATTTCTTGGAAAAGCAGCCACAATGATGCATAGTGCTCTCAGAGGTAGGACGTTGAGACAGAAGGGCGGAAACTCCAGTCTCAGAAGCATCAACCTCAAGGATAAAAGGTAACGTAGGATAAGGATGTGCCAACACAGGAGCAGAAACAAAGGCAGTCTTGAGACTCTCAAAAGCCTTAATGGACTCTGGAGACCAACTCTGTGGGTTACCGTCCATTCTGGTCATATCAGTCAGGGGCTTGACCAGAGATAAGAAGTTACGAATAAACTTCAGATAATAGTTGGCAAAGCCAAGAAAACGCTGCTGAGGACGTAAACCCACGGGTCGGGGCCACTGTAGGACTGCTGAAAGTTTTTCTGGGTCCATCGAAAAACCAGCAGTGGAAATTACATAACCCAGGAATTTAAACTGTTCACGATGGAATTCGCACTTCTCCAATTTACAATAGAGATTCTCTCTTAGTTTCTGAAGCACACGACAGCCATCTGTATGGTGGCTCTCCAGGGACTTGGAAAATATGAGGATATTGTCGAGATAAACCACCACACATAACTGCAACAAATCTCAGAAGACATCGTTAATAAAGTAGTGGAAAAATGCCGGAGCGTTACAAAGGCCAAAAGGCATTACGAGGTACTACTAATGGCCTGTTCTGGTATTAAACACAGTTTTCCACTTGTCGCCCTCCTTAATCCTCAAGAAATTGTATGTTGCTCCCTTGAGGCGGTCAAATAACTCCATAATCAACAGAATCGGATAGGCATTCTTAATCGTGAAACGATTGAGACCCCTATAATCAATACAAGGTCTCAGTTCACCACTCTTCTTCTTCACAAAGAAGAAACCAGCACCAGCAGGAGATGAGGATTTGCGGATAAAACCTCTACAAAGTGCGTCTGCAACATACTCCTCCATGGTCCTATCCTCCAAGACCAACAAAGGGTAAACCCAGCCAAGAAGAGGTATGGCACCAGGTTGAAGGTCAATTGCGCAATCATACGACCGGTGTGGAGGCAAACTACTGGCTTGACCTTTGTCAAAGACATCGCTAAAATCGCGGTACTCCTCCGGCAGGGAGGAGAGTGAAAAGCTGCACAGGACCTTAGCTACCTTCTGGAAGCATATCTTACTGCATTGTGGCAACCAGGAGAGAACCTCAGCACGGAGCCAATCAAAAGAGGGGTTGTGCCACTAACCAAGGATAACCAATAACCAGCGGAAACTTAGGTGAGGAAATAAATTGGAATTGGATTATCTCATGGTGAAGAGCCCCTATGGCCATGGACAACGGTGCAGTCTCATGAGTCACATGGGCAGGCTGTAGAGGTCTCCAGTCAAGAGCCTCAATGGCAAGTGAAGTGTCACGCAGCTGCAGTGGAATCGATACAAAGGCAGCATCAATGAACAGGCCTGCAGCCCCATAGTCGATTAGAGCCTGTATCTCGACGGACGACTCAACCCAAGAAAGGGTAACCAAAACCAGGGGCTTATCCTTCTGTATAACTGGGGAAGAAACAATGCCACCTAAGGTCTGTCCGTGACAGGGCCTCAAGGTTCGGGCGTTCCCTGGACGGGTAGAACAAGACTTCAAAAAGTGACCTGCCTGGCCACAATAAAGGCACCATCTCTCCCTCCTCCTAAGGATTCTCTCATCCGCAGAGAGATGCGTGAAGCCCAAGTGCATAGGTTCATCTTCACAGACCGACTCCAGGTACCAGGAGGAATGGGAGGTGAGGGAGGCAAGGGTGGGGTTGCAAAGTTTGGAGACAAATGTACAGGAGGCTTCTGCAAGCACTCCTTGAAAGGAAGTCTTTCTCTGAGTCTGGAGTCAATGAGGATGGCAAACATGATCAACTTCTCCAAGCTCAGTGGGTATATATCATGCTGCTATCTCATCCTTGATGGTATCCGAGAGATAGCAGCAGCAGGGACGGCTTGCAACATATGTTGTACAGGAGCAGCCACAGCGGGACATTCCAGGTGAGCCGTGCGACTCAGGACTGTTTGTAACACCATGGAAAACTGATCCATGCGGTGATCCTGCTCAGCCAATCTGTAAAAAATATTAATAACAAGTGGATTGGCTGCATCTTCTGAATTCTTGGCCTTCGCCTACTATCAGAAACCATGAATCAGACTGAGACAGAAGTACAACTAAATCAATCACACTTGTTTAATAATAATAATAAAAATGTAAACGGAGTGAACGTAGTCAAAACATAGCCAGAGTTCAGGAACCGGAACGGATAGTCAGACAAGCAAAAACATCAGGAAGCCAGAGATGAGTGTAGTAGAACAGCAAGCAGGATCTGTAGCCAGAAGAAATGTCAGCCAAGCAAGTCTTTAACAGGAACACAGGAGAGTGTCTCTAGAGATGTGACCAAGGCGAAGGCAGAGATCATCTGGACTGGACGGCTTAAGAAGGCAGGACTGACGAGCAGGATATCATCAACACTGTGGAGAGAAAGGAGCTGGCAATTAGCCGATAGCTGAGCAGCCAGCTTTGAGAAGGAAGGGCTGAGCCCAGCCCTGACAATATGATGCTGAGGACATGCACTAAACTTCTTTGGTCGACCATGGCAAGGCCTGTTCTGAATGGATCTTGTCCTGTTAAACCGCTGTATGGTCTTGGCCACTGTGCTGCAGCACGGTTTCAGAGTCTTGGCAATCTTCTTATAGGCTAGGCCATCCTTATGTAGCACAACAATTATTTTTTTCAGATCCTCAGAGAGTTCTTCTGCCATGAGGTGCCATGTTGAACTTCCAGTGACCAGTATGAGAGAGTGAGGAGTGTACTCACTTTTATGGGATACTGTATAGTCTATACGTAAACCATTATATAATGCAACTGTTTCATTTAAAATCTTCACATTTTTTTCTGAAAGATGCATGTGCAGAGGCTTTAGGTTGTATTCCAATGATAAAGACATACAGGTACAGCAAAAGAGTATAGTTGCTGAAAGATGTTTAAATTTAGACATTTTAAGCACTATTTATCCAAATTCTTTTAAACCACATCTTTATTCTGACCACACGTTTCTGAGAGTGCTCCAGGTCTTTTAGAACCCTAGTAATGCCACTGATTTGATAAGAGCTATAGATAGAGGAAAAATTATTGCTATGGGTAGATGAATTTACTTCCCCTATGTATTCACCAGGCAAATCAGCAACACCAAGTAAATCATTTTTGAACATTCCTGCACCTTACACAAAGGTACCCTAAACAATACAGCATGTGTTTATTTGGTCACTGAGATCTTGTTTCTTTTTTTTTTTATCATTTTGACTTAAAAATCTTGTAATAGTTGAAACTAAGACACATTGTATAAATCTATGCCAAGTATAAATGTTAAAAGTATAAATGTTAAAGCATTTTTATGGCACATTAATTCAATGCCTTAAGAAAATCTATATAGTCATCTTTTGCCCAGAACACTCATAAATTATGCTGTGTTTCTTATTTGTGCTCTTACCGAAGTGGCCGATTCTAAATCCTGGTATTTTCTTTATGTCTGCTCTAAAAAAATCCCATCTCTAGTGGATTATTTCGTTTAATGGTTTTTCCTTTCTCTCTGTTTGACTTCCCCTTCAGTGGACTGTTAAGCACCATTTCAAAAATATCCTTAAAAACCATTTGCTGGAAGAGATGACCCTTTACTCTACCTACTGAGAATTGCACAAACTCCTGTACATCGTGGCAGAAAGATGATACAATGACAGCCAGCCTGATGTGTCAGGGTTAGTAGAGAAGCAGCAGCAACTTGGAATATAGGAATTATTCTTCATCATCTCCAAATGTCACAACACATTATGCTCAAGGTCTCAGCTTACTGAAGGAGTGACCCTTGACTGAATGAAAGTGCTGGGGGAAAGAACTAATTGTAGCTCCTTTTCACACGTCAGTCACTTTTCATGGCACTAAAGCTCTCAACCTTGACTAACGTCAAATTCCCTTTTTTTTATTTTCCAGACTTTAGTGTCTGTGTTACATGAAATTTATTTCGGAACTGTCCTTTAAAGAGGCCTGTAAACAGATTGCAGGGAAGACGCCCGTGGGATTAAGAATACAAGGGTCCTTACAGAGGATTGAGACTTGTCAGTGTGACTAGAGGAAAGTAGATCTAATTACTATCATGTGGCAGTCTCCACAACCCAGGAAGCAGAAGCACATGGTTATAGTTCATGCTGGGGCTGAGAAAACCTGTCCTGTCATCTTATACAAATATAATATATTGTGGTAGTGACTGTATTGTGTAAAAATGACCTGCAACATCTAATCTCCAATTACACATTAACCACACATTATACTGTGGCAGGTCGGCACAATCCCACAAGCCGTCGTAGCTGTACATCGGCTCCCTTAAGCAGGATAGCAGGCACAAGAGTGCCGCCGTAGGCTCGCGCACTTGCCCGCTGCACTGCGGGGGTGCCGATGCTCGTGACTGGTGGTGGCGATGACCGACACCACGAGCGATCGCGGGCACAAGAGGCAGAACATGGACGTAAACACACAAATCCCTGTTTTGTTCCGAGAGGAGATGCTGATTGTGAGTTCCTAATAGCTAGGAACCATGATCTCCTATAGTCAGTCCCCTCCCCCTACAGTTAGAACACACACTAGGGAACACAGTTAACCCCTTGATGGCCCCTATTGTTAACCCCTTCCCTGCCAGTGACATTTATACAGTAATCAGTGCATTTTTATAGCACTGATCGCTGTGTAATTGTCAATCGCCCCAAAAATGTGTCAAAAGTGTCTGATGTGTCCGCCATAATGTCATAGTCATGATAAAAATTGCAGATCGCGGCCAATACTAGTAAAAAAAATTATAATAATAAACATGACATAAATCTATCCCCTATTTTGTAGACGCTATAACTTTTGCGCAAACCAAACAATATATGCTTATTGCGATTTTTATTATCAAAAATATGTAGAAGAATACATATTGGCCTAAACTGAGAAAAAAATTTGCTTTTAAAAAAAATAATTGGGGATATTTATTATAGCAAAAAGTACAAAATATTGTGTTTTTTCAAAATTGTTGTTCTTTTTTTGTTTATAGCACAAAAAATAAAAAACTGCAGAGATGATCAAATACCACCAAAAGAAAGCTCTATTTGTGAAGAAGAAAAGAAGATAAGGACATAAATTTTGTTTGGGTACAGCGTTGCACAACCGTGCAATTGTCAGTTAAAGCGACGCAGTGCAGCGTCGCAAAAAGTGCTCTGGTCATTGAGCAGCCAAATCTTCCGGGGCTGAAGTGGTTAAGGAAGAGACTGACATCTCTAATAAAGAGAAGATGCTCACCATAAACACAAACTTTTTTGTTCAGCCTGCAGGTTTAACAAAAAAAAAAAAAAAAAACTGATTCCTCCATCCATACCTTATCCAGCACGGATGGATGAGTCTCCCACTGTGACTATTATATTCTGCCATATGGCTATCAAAATACCTGGACAGTGCTTGCATTGGACTGTATTCAGGCACTGATTGGCAACAATTTTCCTCCTGGCTCTTTCAATTTTTCAATCAAAGCATGTGTGACAGGAGGATGTCAGTGGGAGATGCAGGTTAGATGCAGATTTCAGGTCAAAAATAATCCATCCCTCAACAAAAGGCAGGAACATTTTTAGCCGTTTTCTGAAGATACCCTGTATATTGTAATTGAAATAAAGATAATTATAAAAAAAGTAATTATTCCAATTTCAAATTTCATTTGAAATTACAATTATATACCCAAGATGTCCATATGCTTGGCAGTCTAAAATGGCAACATATGGTCACAGGTTGTCTGCAGTGTGCTCCTCCAAATGGACACAACAAGGAAATCAAGTGCTGAGGTCATGATGTCACCAGAATACCTCAGAAATATTAGAAGCCAGGAGCTGATTAAAGCAGACTGTATCTACCCAAAACAGAAACACAGGTTTTGGGCCAATTGAATCTGTAAAACTACTCTTCGGCAGCTGGCGGGGGTTAAAAGCGCCCTGCTAGCAGCCGAAAAGCGCTGCTAAAATGACAGTAAAGACCGCTAACAGACCCCCACCCCAGTGTGAAAGTAGCGTGACTGGCTAAGACAGATAAATATTCATATAAAAAACGAAAAATAGTTGCGCTGCTGAACATGAACTAAATCAATTGGTTCAATTTAATGGCTCAAGTGATGTGAACATAGGTGAACAAAAAAATAATCAAATGTAGTCAAACTTAAGTGAGCAAAAAATGCACCCTATAAAAGAATAAATTGAATACAGAATGTCCAAAGAGAAAATTATTTTGCGATGACTCATAAAGAATAATCATATAATAGTTCCATAAACCAGGATGGATTCTTCCAATAACTGGTCCTCTGTATTAAGCTTGTATGGTGACAACACTCTCTATCACCCAGGAAAATAGTGCGATGGTATAGAAAAAAAAGGTCCTCCACCACTGAAAAAGCTGCTGCTTACCAGATATTGAGATCTCATGTTTAAGGAGATAACTAGGGCTAGTGGCTTTTTTCCCAGCCTCGGGTCTACTCGCGAGTGTATGTAAAGTGAGTGTCCGTAAAGCGGGGTATGCCTGTATTGGAGGTACAGGTGTATGATACTGTAGAATTGAAGGTCCCTTTTGTGTGTGTTAGACTTTTTAATGGACTGATATAGCATTTTTTGTTGCAGGGTTCGGTTTCTTTACTTGTGACTTTATAATCCGTATGAAGTTTCCTTCTGATTAGTTTATGTCTAAGGTTGGATAGTTGCCTGAAAGCCAGTATTGGGGATTGTTGGAATATTTCTTTCAGTTTTATGACCATCCTCACCTCTGTGACTGTTGCTCCCCCTCCCAGTCTAGGGCCCTCCCCCTGCCTTATCTCGCTAACTACCCACTTTTAATTACTATTGCTGTGTATGTTTGTTTTCCCCAGAGATTGTCTCAAGCCTCGTACACACAATAAAAATATCAGACGAATGATCGTAATTTTTTTTGCATGCTAGCCTCATATCAAAAACCAATAGGTTACTAAAGTTATGAAAATTCTTGTACGACAGAATACAACTTCAAAAGTAATGTAATGTGCTGTATTGTATTCTTTCATTTCCGAGCATGCGTGGTCTTGGTCTTCCAATTTTTTTGGACAAATACTTTACTGATTAAACGAAAATTGTTCGTTCTGGTATCGTACTAGGAAAGACTTTGTGTTTGGATAATTTTGCATGAACTGTCGTGATCGGCTCTCAAGAGCTGTGTACTAATGATCAGATTATCATATGATAGCTTTGAAAGTGATTTGATACCGGTCATCCCAAGCTATCACACTGCCCATGATTATATGCCATTTGTCAGTGTGAAAGAAAATTTCCATGCAGGAGATGCTAACACGCCATTTCCTCCATTGCTTTATAAGGCTCAAACCACCATGACAGCAAAAGACAAGAACAGCAGCGCTGTTGGTAGAAAACTGACAGTTGGAATTTAAAGACTGCATAAATTAACCACAGGAATGTTAAAGCCATTATATTAGTCTACATAGAATTTTTGACCCTTAGCCATAAACATTATATTTGCAAAAAAGCTAATTGTTCCCAAAAATAGGATCAGGCGGCCAATGCCCTTTATGGGTTGCAGTGCAATAGAAAGCAATCAAAAATTTGTTAAAATGCTACACAGCTTGACCCTGTCACCGTCTGCTGGTGACAGACCAAGAAAAGTAGCACATTTTGTGTCTTGGCTGCATTTATGACCTTAGCTTGACACATTTGGCAACAAAACTACAAGATATATAATCTCTTTTTTAAACACTTTTGGTGATTGACTGCCAAATTTGTAGAGCAACAAGAGACATTCAACAACCTAAAAATGTTATATTAATAGGCCACTTGATTGCATATTCATTTTTTTTCAAATATATATATATATATATATATACACTGTATATGAAATAAAAATACATTTCTGTTTTTTAAAGCAAGTCTAAGTCAAGTGTATATTGACTATAGTCACAATAGTCAAGTGAGGTTGTAGCACTGAGTGGAAGAAATCTGTACTATGGCAGTGTGACTGATGGTAATGGACATGCATTTACTCACAGAGAACACAATGGCTTTGGTTTACTAAAACTTGAGAGTGCAAAATCTGGTGCAACTGTGCATGGTAGCCAATCAACCTCTAACTTAAGCTTTTTAAATTAAGCTTTGACCAAAAAAAAAAGGAAGCTAATAGGTTTCTATGCAGAGCTGCACCTGATTTTGCACTGATTTTTTAGTAAACCAACCCCACTCTTGAAGACGTTTATATGCCTCTGTTTGGGCAGCATTCTAACTTTGCTGCGAATAGGTGTATATATATATATATATATATATTATATGTTCTAACTCCTTTATTTAGTCTTTATATATATATTGTTATACTCATCTATTGATTTCTGTCACTTCTCTACATTACCCATTAGAATTAGCTGCAGACCGGGTACCTTTTCGCAAACCTTTTGAAAATAGTCCACATATTGGATATTATTGGTGAAAACTTTCCGGATATTTGTACATGAGGCTCAATCGAGTAACAAGGTACTTCTTGTTTTTTTTGTATGTCCCCTTGTTCTGGATGCCTTCCCAGGAAAGAGAAGCATATGCTTTTTAATGTAATACAATGTAATGTTTGTCATGTTTATCGGATCTGTAATTTGAATATATCTCATTCCAGACAGTTAGACTCGTTCTCTCTTTTTTTTTTTTTATATATCTTTATTTATCAAAATTTTCTACATATTTACAAGTTATCATACATTTACATTTATACCAAGAGTACTTGTCTCTTTCTTATACATTTAAGTGTCGTATCTCATATATATAATCCTCTGTCTTTATTTATATTTCCATAAATTTACTAACCCCTTACTTCTATACATCCATCCTTCATTCGTTCACCACTGCCAACTCATACCAAAAAAAAAAAAAAAAAAAAAAAAAAAAAAAAAGTGTACCCTATTTCTCTCCTATTAAATTCTTCCATCCTGGGTGCAATATTTTAAATCCTAGCCAAGTCTGCCAGGCATTATTTGCTCCCTCTCTATTTGCATTTTCCTTTTCCATTCTTGTCTCTGTTCTACATATTTCGTCCATCTCCATCTCCCACTCATCTATATTAGGACCGCTACTATTTTTCCATTTCCTGGCTATATTGGTTCGTGCTGCCGTTAAGAAATATTTCAAGGTTCCTTTCTTTACCTTATTTATGGATCCCATGTTCATTGACATTATCGACATCAGGATATCCGGTTGTATTTCTATTCCTGTCATCAGGGCATATGCCTTATATATCTGTTGCCAAAAACTATATACTTTAGGACAATGAAACCATATGTGTGACATTGTTCCGACAGCTTGAAGGCATCTCCAACATGTGTTTCCGTTTTCGGGATTAATTTTATTCATATCTGTTGGACATCGGTACCACCTCGTCAATAATTTATAGTTCCTTTCATGATCTCTACTAGATTTAGATAATTTGTGGATAGTTCTAAAAGCTTCTTTCCATTTTTCTTTAGGAATATCTATTTCTAATTCTTCTTCCCACCTTTTTACATAATTCATTTCTTTTACCGTATTGTTTTTCATTAGATATTTATATACCATGGACAAATTATGGATCGGTTTCTGTTCTTGTATTAATATCTCCTCAAGGGCTAGTAACGGTCTGTTTATTGCGTCTTCTTTTGCTATAAAGGAGATATATTTGTATAATTGCCAGTACTGGATCCAGTTGTTTTTATATTCTATACCCATAAATTCAAATGATATTAACCTATCCTGTTCTATGATGTCTTTTATTCTAGTGTCTTGTTTTTTATTCCATTTTAGGAAGGTTTCTACTTTCATTGCTTGTGGAAATTCAGGGTTATCGAATATAGGAGTCATTGGCCCTATAAGAGTTGATCCTTTTCCTTGTTTTACTAGACCGTCCCATACTTTCAGTACTCGGCTCACAAAGTATGGCATATCTTTATCTAATGGACGTTTCTCCTTTCTAATCCATGGCAAAGATCTTAGACTAATATTTGATATCCCTTCTTCCAGTCCAACCCATTCTTTAGAATCTTCATTTTGAAACCAGTCTATCATTCGGGTTATGAGGGCCGCTTTCAAATATGTCGAAATATCTGGCAGTGCCAATCCCCCCTCCTCCTTGGCACGGGTCAATATTATTCTACTTATTCTAGCAGGTTTCCCGGCCCAGACAAAACTTCCTATGATTTTACGAATTTGATTTAACATTTTCTTTATAGGAAAAAGGGGTATAGCCTGAAATATATATAAAATCTTGGGTAGAATATCCATTTTTATTATGTTTATCCTCCCAATCCAGGAGTGATTTCCTTTTGCATATTGTTGTAGTAGCTTGTTTATTTTATTTGTGATTGGGAGGTAATTAAGTTCATACAATTGTTCTAAGTCTTTCGGGATATAGATTCCTAGGTATTTTACGGCTAAAGGTTGCCATTTGAAAGGGAAGTTGGTCTTAATTGTTTCTATTTTATTTTCGGGGAGTATGATGTCCATTATTTCAGATTTATTATAATTTACTTTAAAATTACTAACTTTGGCAAAGTTATCGAATTCCTGTATTAGGTTAGGAAGTGTTATTACCGGGTTTGTTATGTATACCAGTAGATCGTCTGCGTAGACAGACAGTTTGTACTCTGTCTCCCCCACTCTTATCCCCTGTATATCGCTATTCTTCCGGATGGCTATTGCTAGATGTTCCATAATCAACACATATAGTAGGGGAGACAGAGGACAACCCTGTCTAGTTCCGTTAGTTATCGCTATAGGCTCAGAAATCTCTCCTGCTGCTCTAATTCTAGCGATAGGTTTTTGGTATATTACCATTATTTTTTCCAATAACTTCGGTCCTATTCCCCACTGTTTCAGTGTCTCTTCGAGAAAACACCATCCCACCCTGTCAAACGCCTTTTCGGCGTCTACCGTCAGAAGACAGGATGGGATGGTGTTCTTCTGGGCATAGTCCATGAGTGTTACTGTCTTTGACGTGTTATCTCGTGCTTCTCTCCCCTTTACAAAGCCCGCTTGGTCCAGATGTATATATCTTGGAAGTATAGGGGTTAGTCTGTTGGCTATGACTTTTGAGTATATCCTGAGATCGATATTTGTCAATGAAATGGGTCGATAGCTGCCACAGTTGGCGAGATCTTTTTCGGGTTTTGGTATTAAGGAGATGTAAGCTTGCATCCCCTGTGGAACGAAAGGCTGTTTAATTGTTACTTCGTTGAATAAGTGCTTCAAGATTGGAACCAGTAAATCTTTAAACATTTTATAGAACCTCGGGGTGAAGCCATCTGGGCCTGGGCTCTTCCCTATTACTAGAGAGTCTACCACTTTTTTAATTTCATCTTCTGTTATTTCCTCTTCAAGTTGTTCTTTCTCAGAGTCTGTTAATCTTTGTATCGGGGTATTTTTTATATATTCCTGCACCTGTTGTTGATAAGCTTCTGGATTCTTTTCTGCCATGGGATTGGGGATGTTATATAGCTTAGTATAGAAATTACAAAATATATCAACAATATCTTTTGGTTTATGGACATATTTGCCTGTTTCATCTCTAATTTTTACAATTGAAGTTAAGTTTGTTTGTTGGTGTATCTTACTCGCTAATAATTTCCCCGGCTTGTTTCCTTGGACATAATTCAGAGATCGTATTTTATCTCGATTTAATAGGGTTTCCTCATCTAATAATGTTTTCAATTCATTTGTTTTGGTGGTTAATTCTTTTAATAGATCTTGCCCCATCTTTTGTTTATGTTCTTTGCTTATTCTTTCTATTTCTCTTGATAATTGGGTTATTTTATTGCCTTTCATTTTTTTTTAGTCTAGACCCATGCTTAATAAATAGACCTCTTATAATGCATTTTAATGTTTCCCATTGGTTAGGTGGGGAGGTATTATCTCCTGCGTGGTCTACTAAAAAGTTCATTATTGCTTCTCTGATCTCTGTTAAGCAGAGATCGTCAAACAGTAGGTTGTCATTGAGTCTCCAAGAGTTCCTGGTCCTTTTTCCCTTGTCTATAGTCAAAGTGATAAAGATAGGTGCATGGTCTGACCATATCGCATTGCCGATCTCTGGAGAGGAGAGCTCCGGCAGCCCTTGTTGATTTATCAGGAGATAGTCTAGTCGGTGATAGGTTCCATGGACCTTTGATAGGAATGTATAGTCCCTATCTTCCGGATAGGCCATTCTCCATGTATCTACTAGATGATATCTGTTCAACATTTCTGAAAACTTTTTCCTTGCCATACTTTTTTCTTTTTTCGGAGGAGCTGAAGTATCCAGCTCGGGGTTAAAGATAAAATTAAAATCTCCACCAATTACTATGATCCCTTCTGCTTTATTCATTAAATCTGTGAGGAGTTGTGTCCCAAATTCAATTTGGTCATAATTAGGTAAATATATATTAATGAAGGTATATTTTTTGCCATAGATATTAACCTTCAGCAAGAGCCCTCTTCCATCTTTATTTCTATAACTTTCTAAGACTTGATGTGGGACAGATTTATGTATTGCAATAGCAACTCCTCGAGATTTTGAGTATGCAAAAGAGTCATGGTACCAGGTTGGATAATGGCTATTCCGTATAGTAGGTATATGATCCGAACGAAAGTGTGTCTCTTGGAGCATAAGTATACCAATGTTTTGTCTATGGCATGACTGCAGAACCTGGAGTCTCTTAGATGGTGCATTTAATCCTCTGATATTGTATGAGCATATTTTTATCATATTGGAAATTTCACCCGGATGGTAGGAGAAAAAAAAAAAAAAAAAAAAAAAAAATTAAAGATTTTTAAATACTGTCCTATTGATCAAGTTTCACTCTCATTCCATTCATTCACTCTACTTGCATTTATAACTTTAATCTACGACTATTCTAAGTCAACCCTTAATGTAAAAGGTCCCTATTTGGGGTATATGAACCCTTCCCCCAGCAGATCGGTGTTCTCCCCAGTCAATTTATATTTTATATTTTATATATTTTTTTTTTGTATATTATTTATGTTGAAGCCAGAGAAAAAAGCACGTAACATTTATGGTCGCAGACACAGTAGGAAAGCGGGGGGTTGAGTCGGGGGGGGAAGGTGGGAAGAGAGAGGAAAAAAAAAAAAAAAAAAAAAAAAAAAAAAAAAAAAAAAGGGGGGAGGGAACTTGTCGGGGAGGGATGGGACCTAGGAAACTTTAGAGTATATTATATTTTTACCTGTCTATTACATATCTATAGACGTGCTTATTAATGTGAATATACATATCCCTACCCCAGTGGTTTATTTCCTGTCCGGGGTAAATCCCCAAAAAAAAAAAAAAAAAAACCAAAAATTGTGCCTTAGTGGTCACTTGTTTATTTAGTGTTTATAGTATATTTACCCTTATTGGGCTGTGAAGAAGGTGTCACACTAAAGAAAAAAAAAAAAAAAAAAAAAAAAAAAAAAAAAAAGTGTTTAATTCAGTGTTTGTTGGTGCCATTATTATTATTGTCCAGATTGGACAGTGAAAAAACTAAAAAAAAAAAAAAAAAAAAAAAAAAAAATAAAAAAAATAAAAAAAGGAAAAAATTTATAATTCAGTGTTTTAGTGTCCTTATTATTATTGTCCAATTTGGACAGTGAAAAAACTATCACAGAGGAAACCCCCGAGGAAAGGAAATAAAGTGGGTTGGGATATGTTGTCTCATTTCTAGATTGCTTGATCTGGGTGGATGTCTTTTGTTTGTTGTATCTACATTCATCTTATATATGTCCACATAAATACATTTCATATTTGTCCACATTCCTGTTAATCTTACATTCATTGCTCCCCTTCTTTGATTTTAATATTCATACCTTTAACGTCTACTTATTTGTTTGTCTGTCCATTTAGGACGAAAAAAAAAAAAAAAAAAAAAAAAAAAAAAAAACTCACCAAAATAAAACTTTTAGTGTACCAAAAAAAAAAAAAAAAAAAAAAAAAAAAAAAAGGAGAATAAAAAACAAAAAAAAAAAAAAAATAAGTGTTAATTGTGCTAGTAATTATTATTAATGAAGTGTGAGAAATATCGTGCCAATAAAAAGTAAAATTGGGGGAAAAAAAAAAAAAAAAAAACACCAAAGTAAAACTTTTAGTGTATGTATATTATTGAGTGCTTATTTTATTGTCCCTGTTAAACAGGGCAAGAAAAAAAAAAAAAAAAAAAAAAAAAAGAGAATAAAAAACAGAAAGGAATGAGTGTTAATTGTGCTATTAATTATTACTAATGAACTGTGAAAAATATCGTGCCAGTAAAAAATAAAGTTAGGAACAAAAAAAAAAAAAAAAAAAAAAAAAAAAAGAGCCATTAGGAAAAAAAAAAAAAAAAAAAAAAAGAGCCATTAGGAAAAAAAAAAAAAAAAAAAGAGGAGTTTTAAGTCTTCTCTACCCCCTTCCCATCCACCCCCCCCCTCTTCCCATCGTGTCTAATTTCTTCCTCTCTTGAGTCCTTCCGCGATGTCCGAGTATGTTTGGGGCCAGGCCGGTATGTCTATTAGGGGTAAATCAAGGTTTTTCAGGAAATCTGGAAGATCTCTTAGGCCCCGGAAAATGTTCTTCTGACCGTTTTGGTGTACTATTAGTTGAAATGGAGTACCCCATTTATATAGAATGTTCCTTTCTTTTAATATGTCTAAGAGTGGTTTTAGAGCTTTCCTTTTAATCAAGGTGTGTTTGGATAAATCCTGTAGGAAAATGAGTGTGGCTCCTTCGTATTCGAAGTTTCTTTGTCTCCTAGCTTCTCCCATGATATTCTCCTTTACCCGGAAAAAGTGTATTCTGGAGATTACGTCTCTAGGTTTTGTTATGTCTTTGTCCTTTGGGCCCAGTGCTCTATGTGCTCGATCAATTTCGATACCGGTAGTACTTGGTTGCTTTAATAAAATGTTAAATATTTCCTGTAGGGTATCTTTCAGTTTGTCTGGTGTTATTGACTCTGGAAGCCCTCTGACTCTGATATTATTGCGTCTGGTTCTATTTTCCATTTCATCGTTTGAGTTAAACATTTGTACTAAAAATCTGTCAGTCTCCCGATTTTTTTCCTCTAGATCATAGATTTTTTGGTTCATATCTTCCATTTTCGTATTTATATTTTCAACCCTTTTTTGTGTCTCCATGACTGCCACTTTTATTATTTGTATCTCACTCTTATAGGAAGTTTCTAATCTATTCACATATCTGTCCATGTCCTCTCTTGTAGGTATTGATTTTATATAAGACTGTACATCCCAATTCTGTCTGTCCATATGTTCTTCTGTGTGTGGTGTATTGTGTCGTTCACCATTCTCCATTGTAGTATCTATTCCTCCTTCTGAGTCTCCACAGGGGTTCTTAGAGACTATTTCAAGTATCTCAAAGCTTTCAGCTGCCGCTAATATATTAGAGTTATTTGGATTTTTAAAAAATCCTATTATGTCTGTTTTGGGGTTTGGGCTTGATTTTGCTGCCCCTGACGGTATTTTGGCTGACCCTCCTGCAGACCCTCTTTTGATTTTCTGTGCGTGTGTACTTTTGGGGGGCATTCCCCAGGAAAGAGAGAGGATAATTTTGAAAGTTATATTTTCCCTCTTTATTATTTTCTTAGCTCCCTCTATCAGGTAAGCCCCACAAGACTATGGGCCTCTATTGGGAGGCTAGGGAGTTGTTAAGTATAGAATATAAAAATTATTTAAACTGCGTTTGTCCTTTATGTATGCAGGTTCCAGAAAAATATGTCCTCTACCTGTATACCTGTATATGTTTAGTATAGAGGATATAGTACTTGGTGTGAGGTTTATATAGCGGGCTTATTGTATGATCTGGAGAGATGTTATTATATTTTGCCGATATAATCTCAGGTACGGTATTACCTGTGGAGTGTCAGAGATGCATAAAACATTTACTCAGGCAAAAAGCCTGAAAAAAGGGAGAAGAGAAAAAAGCAGCAAAAAAGAAAAAAGAAAAAAAAAAAAACCTTTTTGATTCTGGCTAACTTTATCCTGAGGATGAGACCATTCCCACCTTCCAGCATTTAACCTCTTAAATTATATAGTAACAGTCTCTAGGGTTATATCAGTCCATATCCTTGATTTTTATGTATATACAGATGGCTTCAGGGAATGTCTATGACAATACCGGTCTATATATCAAATATAAGAATATAAGAAGGATCTTACCTCCTCTCTTTCATTTGAGTTCACTTTTCTCTTCTCTTTTTTATTTTGTATTATAATGAGGACTTTTAGTGTCTCTAACTGCCCTTAGAGTGTGTAAAAGAGGAGATGTACTGTATTTGCGGCTTCAGTGGTCGCTGAATTGCTCCAGCAGTATTCGGCAGTATTCGGCAAGCTCCGGCTCTTCTCGGTTACGTCGCCGTGGCAACGTCTCTTCCTCGCGGCTCCGCCGACTCGATGTATCAGATCTCGGTATCTTCCGAAAGAGCAGCAGGGCAGTATGATGGTCTCCACTGGTCCGGTGCGGTGCGGTGTAGTTACCAATAAGGTGAGTCCTGCTAGCCTCCGTTGGTAGATCTTAATTTTAGCAGTGGGTATAGTATACCTGGGGACTAGCACTTAAGACATCGGCTTCTCTTCTCCGCAATTTTGGGCTGAGACCATCCGACCGCTGGACTGTATATGGCAGGTGATGTGAAAGAATGTACGAGATGGTGGCTCTGTATTTCTTTCTCAGTTGTTCCTCGATCCCAGCAGGCACCGTCTCTGCTCTCCAACGGTCACTGTGCTCAGCAGTGGGAGTCCGCAGTCAAATCCGCCGGTATTCCAGGCTCACCCCAATAGCAGTAGGTATATGTTTTCAGGCTGGGGCTCTCCATGCAGGAACTCTCCGACTCTCCGACTGTCTACAGAGATTGTGTCTCATCAGTGCTCGTTAGGAATCTCCCGCTCTACCTGGCTGTTCCCATCACCTTGTGAGTAGCTGCAGCTGATTGACTGGGGAGGGGAAGAGCCGTGCTCAACCCACGTCTGCTCTGGTTAGCGTCATCCCCCCCATCCTTCGTTCTCTCTTTTTGTCACCTTTCTGAACCTTGATCATGTCCTGAAGAAACCTAACGGTGAAACGCATAGACGCAGAATGGCTCACTGTACAAACACTTGTGAATACTGTGATTATATTATGTACTTTTTTTCAATAAATATTGTTACTTTTTTACTTCTCCATTGTTTCTATGGGTTTAAAGTCTGACCTATGGTTACTCTCCGAGTACCCCTTTTTTGTTTCCTCTATTGTTATCAGCTATAATAGCCACTAGCAACAAATGCATGTAAAATATAGCAGACTGGCTGTACCCAAGTTGATCGATCACCTGCCCATATATGATTCAAACCATCTATGGCTGGCTTAAGTAAAGCTGGCTTTACATGGATCCAAATTTGGGCAGTTCAGCAAAAAACAGACAAATTTTGATCCATCAGGGCTCAGGATTTTTAGTTCAGCCAGCTGGCTGAAATGAATGGCCAGTTTAAGGCTTGATTTTGGTCAGATTTGATGAGCTTTCTCGACAGAACTGTATATTTTTAATAAAAATTATCTGATATTGATTTATTTACCTATTTAGTACGCCTAACTGCTGTCAGAAACAAACCGCAATACTTATATCAAACAATCTCTTGTTACAAGCTGATTTACTGTATCCACTGTATACTGCTACTAATGTAAAATGTCAAGTGATTTCATGATATAATGTACCGTATGTTATTAGAAACTATTAACCTGATTTGTACTTCATTCCTAGAAATGACCTGTTGATGTCATTGAAAACAAACGCATACATATTACCTTTTCTTTCAGATTGGCAGCTATAAGTACACATAAGTGTTCTTTCTTTACATACAACCCGATTCAACTTCCTGGGACCATAAGAGGCAGGCACAGAAAGCACAGTGCAGTGACGGCTCAAACAGTTTGGGATGTATACTGTCTATGGCCGGATGCCTGCAAGATGTCACTGAATCCTCCCTTTCAGAGCTGCTCTTAGGACACAGCTATGTGGAGCCTATAAGCTCCCAAAAAAGCGCTTAAAAAGTCATTATTTATAATAACTGTTAAATGATGAGACATTGTTTACCCAGATCATAAGATAAATTCTCACTTACAGAATGCCTGCTCGGGCTTTCTAAGAGTCATCTGTTTTTTATTTTAAGATGAAAATGTAATTTGTCTCTTAATAGCAAAGCAGAAGCATTCACAAGATATTTTTTTCCATTAAAACCAAAGCCTTATAGTAGTGACATAAAGACATGTGATTACTTAAAATACACATGAGTTTTTTCACTAAAGCAGAGATGCCCTACAATTTATACAAATCGGACACCTTTTAAAATTGATCAGTAGATTTTCCAGTGAATCAAATACCTTTCTGCATTAACTACAGGAATACTAGGAATAAGGCATGAGATGGGTTGGTGTCGTGTTTGCTTACATGGGTGCACTGCTTGCAACTGTATCTGTTTTGTGCTACAGCTGGCCATAGATTAATCAAAATTCATCAGGTTCAGCAGGGACAAATTTCAATCCAACTATGGCTGTATCTGCTCGACAGAAGTTGCTCTAACAATCAAATTCTGTTCAATGGGAATGTTGAAAAACATTTGTCGATCAGCAGTTGCAGCCACTTATCAATGTATTTTACATTGGAAGAGTCCCACAATCAGAATACAATGGCACCGCGGGAGGATTCTTCTATCCATCTCACTTGTGTGGACAGAGGAATCCATTCCTTTTTTGTTTGGCCCGCTAGCTGAATGGAAACAAAAGATTAATTGATGCAGCTTAATGCCTGGTACACACTAACAGTTTTTCTACGTGCTGGGTTGATCGAAAAAAAAACTGACAGCTCCGGTTTGAGCCACTGAACTAACGATCCAACGTCATTACAGCGATCTCCCCTGCTGAGCTGTTGTGTTCTGAAAGGGGGATGCCGTCGCTAACCCCCCCCCCCCCCCCCGCCAGAACACTCTGGTCAGAGTCGGCAGCCACTGGCTGATTGCGCTGATCTGGACCTGGTCGGCTGCTGGCGTTCCAACATGCTCGTCTGACAGAAGCCGGCCAAACAGCTTGCTTCTGGTGGACCAGCTGACATACACACGGGCCGAATGTCTGTTTTTATTGAACTGGCCGATGTCTCACAAAATTTGGCCCGTGTACATGGCTTAAGTTACATACTTGATAGCTGAGCAGAAAGACCTTGAAAGCGGTTTTAGGCTGCAAGAAAGAAGCAGGGACAGATTTATATATTTTTTTCACCACTAATGCCCCGTACACACGAGCAGATTTTCCGTCGAAAAAAAACTTGGATGTTTTTTTCTGACGGAATGCAAGCTTGGCTTGCATACACACGGTCACACAAAAGTTCTCTGAACTTTTGACCGACAAGAATGCGTTGACTTACAACACTACGACGAGCCGAGAAAATTAAGTTCAATGCTTCCGAGCATCCGTCGAATTGTTTCCGAGCATGGGTAGCAATTTTGCACATCGGAATTTGTACAGACGATTGGAATTTCCTATCGGAACTTTTTCCGAACGAAAAATTGAGAACCTGCTCTCAATCTTTTGCTGGCCAAAATCCTGCCAGCTCTCATCAGACTTTTGCTGGTGGCATTTCCAGTTGTGTGTACGGGGCATAAGCCAGCTTCCAGTGGCTTGGGCAGCTAGGCAACCTTAACAGTCATCCTAAACCACGGCCTATGTGGTCTAGTAAGAAATCCAGCCCTGAGAAGAAGGTCAAAGTGGGACTGGAGTAGATGAAATTAAGTGGCTTCAAAATGCTAGAAAAGAAAGAAAAGATCCATTAATACATTTATTAGTAATGGACCTGTTAGCAGTAAGTGAATATGGCAGAAAATGTCACTAGAAATCAGGGACAAAGTGTAAAAAAAAAAAAAATGAATCATTTAGATACTAGAGAATACAGGCAAAAGAAAATAGAGCATTTACAGTGCCTTTAAAAAGTATTCATACCCCTTGACATTTTCCACATTTTGTCATGTTACAACCAAAAGGGTAAATGTATTTTATTGGGATTTTATGTGGTAGACCAACACAAAGTGGCACATAATTGTGAAGTGGAAGGAAAATGATAAATGGTTTTCAATTTTTTTGAAGTAAATATCTACAAAGTGCGGCGTGCATTTCTATTCAGCCCCCTTTACTCTGATACCCCTAACTAAAATCTAGCGGAACCATTGCCTTCAGAAGTCACCTAATTAGTAAATAGAGTTCACCTGTGTATAATTTAATCTCAGTATAAATACAGCTGTTCTGTGAAGCCCTCAGAGGTTTGTTAGAGAACCTTAGTGAACAAACAGCATCATGAAGGTCAAGGAACACACCAGACAGGTCAGGGATAAAGTTGTGGAGAAGTTTAAAGCAGGGTTAGGTTATAAAACAAATTCCCACATTGAACATATCACAGAGCACTGTTTAATCCATCATCCGAAAATGGAAAGAGTATGGCAAAACTGCAAACCTATCAAGACATGGCTGTTCGTGCAAGTAGAGTATGAATCAGAGAAGCAGCCAAGAGGCCCATATTAACTCTGGAGGATCTGCAGAGATCCACAGCTCAGGTGGGAGAATCTGTCTACAGGACAACTATTAGTCGTGCACTCCACAAATCTGGCCTTCATGAAAGAGTGGCAAGAAGAAAGCCATTGTTGAAAGAAAGCCATAAAAAGTCCCGTTTGCAGTTTGCCAGAAGCCATGTGGGGGACACAGCAAACATCTTGGAAGAAGGTGCTCTAGTCTGATGAGACCAAAATTGAACATTTTGGCCTAAAAGCAGAATGCTGTGGGGAGGAAAACTAACACTGCACCGCACCTTGAACACACCATGTTGTGGGGATGCTTTTCTTCAACAGGGACAGGGAAGCTGGTCAGAGTTGATGGGAAGATGGATGGAGCCAAATACAGGGCAATCTTAGAAGAAACCCTGTTCGAGTCTGCAAAAGACTTGAGACTGGGGCAGAGGTTCACCTTCCAGCAGGAAAACAACCCTAAACATACAGCCAGAGCTACAATGGAATGATTTAGATCAAAGCATATTCATGTGGTAGAATGCCTCAGTCAAAGTCCAGACCTAAATCCAATTAAGAATCTGTAGCAAGACTTGAAAATTGATGTTTACAGACACTCTCTAGATGTGCAAAGCTGGTAGAGACATCCCCAAAAAGACCTGCAGCTATAATTGCAGCAAAAGGTGGTTTTACAAAGTTATGACTCAGGGGGGCTGAATACAAATGCATGCCACAATTTTCACATATTTATTTGTAAAAAATTTTGAAAACCAGTTATAATTTTCCTTCCACTTCACAATTATGTGCCACTTTGTATTGGGCTATCACATAAAATCCCAAATAAAATACATTAACATTTTTGGTTGTAACATGACAAAATGTGGAAAATTTCAAGGGGTATGAATAATTTTTCAAGGCATTGGGTATAGCCATTAGAACTAGGCTCTGTGATTATGAAGACCACATACTGGCCAAAAGTAGAATGACAACAGCATCATGAGAAAAGCTGCCTACTAGCTTTAGACAAGAGTTTGCTGTGCATACATGGGATCACATTGGTTAAACTTGCATGTTTCTGCCTATGGAGGAGGATGGGCAAGAACTGTAGGCACTGACTGTTTTGGAGGTAAGCAATGGTGATTGAATGGAAACTATCCATCTCAGGCCAAAAAAAGTCTTCCCCCTACCAGATTTGGCCAGGGGCACTGGGGAAGGCATACAGACATATGAATGTTTCCAGGATCTGACCATAAACGATCTCATTGGGTGCTGAGTGTTATATAGCTATAGCTAATATTACCTGTACCCACGGAACAGGTGAAATGCCTTAGGACCCACTTTTGTTAAAGTCAGTAACACCAGGGAGCAATTTGGGATGTCCTGTTGACCATATCCACAGTAAGAGCTGACTCCCACAAGAGCTGGTCCTGGCCAGCTCAGTAGATTGTTTTAAGAAAGGCCTGGATTCTTTCCTAAATGCACATAATATAATTGGATACTCATTTTCATAGGTAACATTGATCCAGGGAATATATTATTGCCTCTTGGGGGATCAGGAAGCAATCCCAACCCACCGCCGGAGCAAATTGGATTATGCTTTATTGTTTTTTTTGCCTTCCCCTGGATTTATTGTGGGTATTAGAAAGTGTATATGGGGGATTTCTATGTGAGTATGCTGGTCTTTTTTCAACCAGATTAACTATGTAACTATTTAACCATGTAACTATATCAAAATAAGCTTGCCATATTGCCATACATACAACTTTTTTTATGAGGTCCTAAATATTGGTGGGACTACTTCATAGCACATTTAAGGTCCGCAGAGTGCTGGTAAATTATCTTGTTAAGAAAACCAAACTGAGAATTTTATTAAGTTGTTTGCATGGCTAGAGCCTGACTAGAGGCTCGAGCCTACATTTTCTGTCAGTTTTGCAGTATGCTCAAATTAAATGATCTTTCTAGTCTATCAGTAGGAATGGTCACCACAATAGGTACATAAATACAAACAGTAGCAATGTCACTTAAGGTGAAAAAGAATTCTGGAAAGGCAATTTTAAAATGTGCCGATATGCTGACTAAAATTCAAAGGTGTTCTTGCAAGAAATAAACATTTGCAGACCTTGGTCCCAGTGGTCAGTGATAAAGTTAGATAAAATCAATTTATTTCACAGATAACCAAATGACCCATCCAACTGCATTTCTTATGTAAGCTCCAGGTGCCCTAGCCTCTTGCCAAGTGGACAATTTATTACATGAGGACTTGTTCACACTATGTGCAGTGACTGATGGTTTTCTGCACTGGATGAATGCCAGCCACCACAAATACAAACAGAAAACAAATGTTTTCTATGTGCCGTGGTTACACTACAATGCCAAGATCAAGTGTAGAATCTGTTCTTACCAATGTCCAGTGGGGGAGCTCTACAGTCATTCTTGTCCTTAGGGATGGGGTGGCAGTTTGTATACCGTCCCTGCTGGCAAGATGGGGGTCTTGAGGGATCTTCCCGATAGGCAAGGAAATCAAATATAGCATGCACCATGTAGAGTTTGCGTTTGGAGTATTTCCCTGGCATGGAGGATTTTGAGGGGCCCAATGCCTCCTGATTTGAGTGCTACCTTTTCTGGCCAGGGGCTGGGAAGACAGAGAATCTGTGGTGCCAAGCTCCCCCCAGCGTTGTGCCCTGGGGGTGCTCCAAGTATCAATGTAGGTTTGGAACCCCATTGTGAGAATGAGCACCAGGCCACAGCACCACCTTGAAGTCTAGGGGGAGGATGTGTGGTCATTAGGTTCCTTCTTCCTCTTCCTTGGGGGGTCTCTCTTTGGAAGAGCTCCTCGCCTAGTACTTGGAGGTTGACTTCAGCTGATCATGAGGAGAGGGGTCCGCCAGTTTACCAATCATATGTGGTGGCTGCATTATTTTCTTTTCTTTAGGCTTTTTTTCCCCTCTGTTTTCACCTGGTGATCTGGTCAATATTATACCTCCTTATAAGAGTACCTCCACTTTGGATGAAAGAGCACAGGGACAGGATTAGACAATCAGCACAAGCAATTCCAGAGCTCCTGAGAGGAAGCAGGTATAGAAGCAGCTCACTAAACTCTGATGTTGTGTTTTCTGATGTTGTGTGTTTTTTGTATCAATAAAAAAAAAAAATTCATTTGTCATTTAAATAATAAAGGTTTAACCCCCTGATTGCCCCTAGTTAACCCCTTCACCCCCTTTTGCCAGTGTCACTAAGCGATCGTTTTTCTGATCGCTGCATTGTGTCGCTAGGTAACCATTTTTTTTTTATTTTAACCGCCATGTTTTATATAGGTTCATAAATAGTTTTATAGGTCAGGTACCCCCATATTACAACCTAAATAAAGGTTTTAACCCCCTGATTGCCCCTAGAGTTAACCCTTTCACCAGTAATCACCGTATAACTGTCACTGGTGACGCTGGTTAGCCAGTTAGTTATTTCGTTATTTAGGTTCCCCGTCAGGTTTTTATATAGCGTCAGGTACCCCCATATATTACCTAATAAAGGTTTAACCCCCTGATTGCCCCTAGTTAACCCTTTCACCCCCTTTTGCCAGTGTCACTAAGCGATCGTTTTTCTGATCGCTGCATTAGTGTCGCTAGGTAACCAGTTTTTTTTTTAGGTTAACCGCCATGTTTATATAGGTTCATAAATAGGTTTATAGGTCAGGTACCCCCATATTACAACCTAAATAAAGGTTTTAACCCCTGATTGCCCCTAGAGTTAACCCTTTCACCAGTGATCACCGTATAAAATGTCACTGGTGACGCTGGTTAGCCAGTTAGTTATTTCGTTATTTAGGTTCCCCGTCAGGTTTTTATATAGCGTCAGGTACCCCCATATATTACCTAATAAAGGTTTAACCCCCTGATTGCCCCTAGTTAACCCTTTCACCCCCTTTTGCCAGTGTCACTAAGCGATCGTTTTTCTGATCCCTGCATTAGTGTCGCTAGGTAACCAGTTTTTTTTTTTTTGTATTACTGTTACGGGTGACGCTGGTTAGTTAGCTTGTTTTTTATACTGTCAGGGCACCCGCCATTTATTACCCAATAACGGTTTAAACCCCCTGATCGCCCGGCGGGTGATATCAATTAGGTTTTAGGGTCAAATAAGGTCTGCGTCGCCCCAGGTTAGTGCCAGTACCGCAAACACCCACGCGCAAAGCATACACCTCCCTTAGTGGTATAGTATCTGAACAGATCAATATCTGATCTGATCAGATCTATACTAGCGTCCCAGCAGTTTAGGGTTCCAAAAAAACGCATTGTTAGCGGGATCAGCCCAGATACCTGCTAGCACCTGCGTTTTCCCCCTCCGCCCAGCCCAGCCCACCCAAGTGCAGTATCGATCGATCACTGTCACTTACAAAACACTAAGCACACATAACTGCAGTGTTCGCAGAGTCAGGCCTGATCCCTGCGATCGCTAACATTTTTTTTGTGGTAGCGTTTTGATTCAGTCGCTAACAGTCAGGAGCTTTTTTACCTGTGAATCTCAAAAAAATAAAAAAAACAAAAATAGTTGTCGTTTTATTGTTCTCTCTCTCTCTCTCTATTGTTGCTCTTTTTTTACTCCATTCTATTCTGCAATGTTTTATTATGTTTTATCATGTTTTATCATGCTTGCTTTTCAGGTATGTAATTTTGTTTACTGTGTTTTAGTGTTAAGCATTTTTTTGTTTTCAGGTGCGCCATTCAGTTGCAGCGCGGATTTATTTATCTTGACAGCAACAGCGTTTGCTCCCACGATACATAAAGCCGCGACTCCAACGCTGTAGGAGGTGATTTCACCACCACAGTTAAAAAAAAGAGCATATGTGCCGAAGCATGGGGGCAGCAGGGGGGGCGGAGGAGCGATTGGCTCCTAATGCCACGTACATACGGTCGAAATTCCGACCGTGTGTACACGGCATAACTTTTGCGGGAGGATGCCCCCATGCATCGGCATATATAAATGGTGCATGTATGCCCATCATTAGAAGTGGGTGGATGAAGGGAGGTATTCTAATGGTGGGCATACCCACCAATCAATCTCTTTTTTTCGTTCAGCCAAGAGGCTGCATGAAAAAAAAAAAGATTACAATATATGTCCAGTATGTTGCTGGACTTTGAATGGTTATACCAGAATGATGCCTGCAGGTTTAGGTATCATCTTGGTATCATTCTTTTCAGCCAGTGATCGGCTTTCATGTAAAAGCAATTCTAGCGGGTAATTAGCCTCTAGACTGCTTTTACAAGCAGTAGGAGGGAATGTCCCCCCTCCCGGATATAAACCGCGCCATTGGGAAATTGGGAAAGCATTTTATCACACCAATCTTGGTGTGGTCAGATGCTTTGAGGGCAGAGGAAAGATCTAGGGTCTAATAGACCCCAATTTTTTCAAAAAAAGAGTACCTGTCACTGCCTATTGCTATCATAGGGGATATTTACATTCCCTGAGATAACAATAAAAATCATAACAAAGAAAAAAAATGGAAGGAACAGTTTAAAAATAGAATAAAAAAGCTAAATAAATAAAAAAAAAACTAAAAAAAAAAAAAAAAAGCACCCCTGCCCCCCCTTCTCTTGCGCAAAGGCGTACACAAGCGTTGGTCTGGCGTCATATGTAAACAGCAATTGCAGCATGCATGTGAGGTATCACCGCGAAGGTCAGATCGAGGGCAGTAATTTTAGCAGTAGACCTCCTCCGTGAATCTAATGTGGTATCATGTAAAGGCTTTTAAAGGCTTTTAAAAATGTATGTAGTTTGTCGCCACTGCGTGTTTGTGCGCAATTTTAAAGCATGTCGTGTTTGGTATCCATGTACTCGGCCTAAGATCATATTTTTTATTTCATCAAAAATTTGAGCAATATAGTGTGTTTTAGTGCATTAAAATAAAAAAAAAGTGTATTTTTTCCACAAAAAATGCGTTTGAAAAATCGCTGCGCAAATACTGTGTGGAAAAAAAAAATGCAACACCCACCATTTTAATCTGTAGGGCCTTTGCTTTAACAATATATATAGTGTTTGGGGGTTCAACGTAATTTTCTTGCAAAAAAAAAATATGTTTTCATGTAAACAAAAAGTGTCAGAAAGGGCTTTGTCTTCAAGTGGTTAGAAGAGTGGGTGACGTGTGACATAGGCTTCTAAATGTTGTGCATAAAATGCCAGGACAGTTCAAACCCCCCCCAAATGACCCCATTTTGGAAAGTAGACACCCCAAGCTATTTGCTGAGAGCAATGTTGAGCCCATTAAATATTTTTTTTTTTTGTCCCAAGAGATTGAATAATGAAAAAAAAATATATATATATTTTTTTTACAAAAAGTTGTCACTAAATGATATATTGCTCAAACATGTCATGGGCATATGTGGAAATACACCCCAAAATACATTCTGTTGCTTCTCCTGAGTACGGGGATACCACATGTGTGGGACTTTTTGGGAGCCTAGCTGCGTACGGAACCCCAAAAACCAAGCACCGCCTTCAGGCTTTCTAAGGGAGTAATTTTTTTATTTCACTTCTCACTGCCAATCACAGTTTCGGAGGCCATGGAATGCCCAGATGGCATAAAACCCCCCAAAATGACCCCATTTTGGAAAGTAGACACCCCAAGCTATTTGCTGAGAGGTATTGTGAGTATTTTGCAGATGTCGCTTTTTGTCACAAAGTTTTGAAAATTGAAAAAAGAAAAAAAAAAAAATTTTTTTTCTTTACTTTCTTCATTTTCAAAAACAAATGAGAGCTGTAAAATACTCACCATGCCTCTCAACAAATAGCTTGGGGTGTCTACTTTCCAAAATGGGGTCATTTGGGGGGGTTTTGTGCTATTTTGGCATTTTATGGCCTTCGAAACTGTGATAGGTAGTGAGGAGTGAAATCAAAAATTTGCACCCTTAGAAATCCTGAAGGCGGTGCTTGGGTTTCGGGGCCCCGTACGCGGCTAGGCTCCCAAAAAGTCCCACACATGTGGTATCCCCATACTCAGGAGAAGCAGCAAAATGTATTTTGGGGTGCAATTCCACATATAACTATGGCATGTGTGAGCAATATATAATTTAGTGACAACTTTTTGAAGAAAAAAAAAAATATTTTTTATTTTTGTCTTTATTCAATCACTGGGACTAAAAAAAAAAAATATTCAATGGGCTCAACATGCCTCTCAGCAAATAGCTTGGGGTGTCTACTTTCCAAAATGGGGTCATTTGGGGGGGTTTTGTACTTCTCTGCCATTTTAGCACCTCAAGAAATGAAATAGGCAGTCATAAATTAAAAGCGGTGTAAATTCCAGAAAATGTACTCTAGTTTGTAGACGCTATAACTTTTGCGCAAACCAATAAATATACGCTTATTGGCATTTTTTTTACTAAAGACATGTGGCTGAATACATTTTGGCCCAAATGTTTGACTAAAATTGAGTTTATTAGATTTTTTTTATAACAAAAAGTAGAAAATCTCTTTTTTTTTCAAAATTTTCGCTCTTTTTCCGTTTATATCGCAAAAAATAAAAATCACAGAGGCAATCAAATACCATCAAAAGAAAGCTCTATTTGTGGGAAGAAAAGGACGCAAATTTCGTTTCGTTACAAAATTGCATGACCGCACAATTACCAGTTAAAGTAGTGCAGTGCGAAATTGAAAAAAAGACCTCTGGTCCTTAAGCTGACAATTGGTCCGGGGCTGAAGTGGTTAAAGTAAAAAATATTTCATATAAATATTTTGTACTTTACTGTCCAGTCAACAAGTGTAGCTCTAGACTTCATTCACACGATTTTCAGATTATTCCTAACTGCTCTACTGTAAAATAATTTATTTTCCCAGCACTCAATTCAAGCTTAAATTTTCACACACAACGGAATGAGTCAGTAACCCACCTCTACTCTCTTTCCCTATCTGCCTATTCAGATAGGACCATACCAAAATTCTCTGTGAATTGTGAAAGGTGCACCTTGTATTAAATCTTTATGTGTAAAAGAAAAATATATACATAGCAATAGACAGATACAAAATATCACTTTAGAAACGTATAAATCTACAAAAAAGTAAACATTTAAAAAAATATCACTTCAAACCATTGCAGTTTACCTGTAAAGATAAAGTTATTTGTAAAAAAAAATAAAAATGTATTATATTTTTTTTTTAAAAGGACATCTATTTTTTACTTTAGTAAGTATGACATGCAGTATTTCATATTAATAAATGATATCATTATTTTCAGAGTCAATGAGTGGAGCTTTATGCCGCGTACACACGATCGGAAATTCCGTCAGCAAAAGTCCAATGAGAGCTTTTGGTCGGAAAATGCGACCGTGTATGTATGCTCCATCGGACTTTTGCTGGCGGAATTCCAGCCAGCAAAAGATTGAGAGCAGGTTCTCAATTTTTCAGTCGAAAAAAGTTTCGATCAGAAATTCAGATCGTCTGTACCAATTCCGACTTGCAAAATTCCTACTCATGCTCGGAAAGCCAAGCTTGAGCGGAATTTCATCGGAAAAACCATCCAAGATTTTTCCGATGGAAAATCTGCTTGTGTGTACGCGGCATAAGACTTTTTTAACATGTATTCCTATGCCCACAATAGTCCATCCAGTTCAACCTGTGTAGGTGTATGTGTATCAATGTCTATAATGCTTTCCAATATCCCTGTATATTGTGTCCCTTGAGATGTACATCTAATGCCGCGTACACAGCACTGTTTTTCCAACGGATTTCCGCTGAAACTGTCTTGCCCACATACGATCACACCAAAGTCTGACGGTCTAGAACGCGGTGACGTACAACACGTACGACGGGACAAGAAAAAGGAAGTTCAATAGTGGGTAGCCAATAGCTGCCATCTCGTACTTGCTTCAGAGCATGCATCGTTTTTGGTCCGTCAGAACAGCATACAGACGAATGGTTTTCTCGTCAGAAAGATTTAAAACATGTTCTATTTCTAGGTCCGGCAGAATTTCGAAAAAAAAAAAAAAATTCTGTCGGAAAGTCCGACCGTGTTTACACGGCATATTGTGGGAGAGAGTTCCACATCCTTATTTCCCTGACAGTGAAATACCCCCTACGCAGTTTAAGGTTAAACAGCTTCTTCTCCAGTCTCAATATGTGCCCCATGTCCTTTTACACTCCCTAGGACTGAATAGTTTATTTGCTATGCTGGGATCCCCATTGAGATATTTGTAGATCGCTATCATGTCCCCTCTCAAGTGTCTCATCTCAAGCGAGAATATATTTTGTGTGTTCAGCTGTTGAGGTCCTCCAGTCCCCTTATTAGTTTTGTTGCCCTCTTTTCGACTCTCTGCAGCTCCAGCACATCCCTTTGGAGGAGTGGTGACAAGAACTGGATGGAAAACTCCGGATGAGGCCTTACCAGAGCCTTATAAAGTGGCAGGATTATAGTTTTGTCCCTGGAGTATATCCCTTTTTTGCATGCTAATAATCTACCTGCTTTGGTAGCTGCAGCTTGGCACTGCATGATGTTGCTCAATCTGTGATCTATTAGCACCCCTAGATCCTTCTCCATCCTTCATTATCCCAGAGGTTCTCCACCTAGTGAATATTTTTTTGTTTGTTTTTTGACCCCAAGTGCATTACTTTACATATCTCCACATTAAACCTCATTTGCCATTTGTCTGCTGACACCTTTATTTTATTCAGGTCATTCTGCAGAATTTCTATGTCCTGATGAGAGTTTATTACTTTGCTTATCTTTGTATCGTCCGCAAAAACTGAAACTAGCTATTCCATACTCTATAGCATTTATGAATATGTTGAATAGAATTGGTCTCAAAACAGAACCTTGGGGTACCCCTCTCACCACTCCAGACCAGTCTGAGTACATGTTATTTATCACTACCCTTTGGACTCGTCCCTGTAAGTACAAACCCTATGGTCCAAGCCTGCAGACCTCAGCTTGTAAATTAAGCATTTATGGGGGACTGTATCAAATGCTTTTGCAAAGTCCAGATATACCACATCCACAGCCCTCCCCATATCTAGATGGCTGCTCACTTCCTCGTAGAATGTTAGCAGATTGGTCTGGCAGGAACATCCTCTCATAAACCCATGCTGATTACCACTAGTGATATTCTTCTCCTCAGTAAAACTTTGGATGTAGTCCCTGATCATCCCCTCCAATAATTTACCCACTATTGATGCTACACTGACTGGCCTATAATTCCCAGGAATATGTCTCTGCCCGTTTTTGAATATTGGTACCACGTTGGCCTTTCTCCAATCAGTTGTAGTTCCAATTGAAATGATAATTATGAACCCGCGCTATGGAAAATGCAAACTAAATAGTGTACAATATATATCTCCTAGGGCTGCTGCTGAAGTGTGAGGTAAATACCTCAAAGTAGTGACAGTGAAATTTAGAAATCAGCGCTGCTCCTGCATCTATATACGTTTATATCCCACATAAATAACGTAAGGTGCTATACAAAATAACAATATGGCCAATTAAAGTGCTGTGTGCCAAACTACAACATAGTGCATTCAAAAATGTTCCAATGTCACTCAATATTAGCGCTTTACTGCGTAAAAACTGTGGAAAAGAACGCATTTAGTACAGTTGCCTTCTTTGTGTAATCTGTAACCATCTTCCCATCCTTATCTTTTAAGTGTGCAATGTGCTCCAATTTTGTCTTTTTACTGTTAAAGCAGAGCCCCACCATAAAGTGGAACTTCCGCTCATCGGAACCCCCCCTCCGGTGCCACAATTGGCACCTTTCAGGGGGGAGGGGGTGCAGATACCTGTATAATACAGGTATCTGCACCCACTTTCGGGCATAGATAGCCGCAGAATCTGCGGGTATTTACACCACTTCCTGTCCCCCCCGCTGTCTGCTGGGAAACACACGGATCCCAGAGACAGCAGGGACCATCCGTATTGCGCAGCGCGACTCGCGCATGCGCAGTAGGGAACTGGGAAGTGAAGCCGCAAGGCTTCACTTCCTGATTCCCACACCGAAGATGGCGACGGCAGCACCCGAAAGCCGATCGACAGATCAGCTTCGGGTGCCGACATCGCGGGCGCGCTGGACAGGTAAGTGTCCATATTTTAAAAGTCAGCAGCTGCAGTATTTGTAGCTGCTGACTTTTTTTTTTTTTAAAAAAAAAAAACGGCGTAACTCCGCTTTAATATATCTAAAATAAATTTTTGGGTTATTTTTACTCTCTTCCACTATATATCTCTTGTAATCATTTTTAGCCATCCTGATAGCGATTTTACATTTCTTATTGCATTCCTTGTAGTCCTGGAATGCTAATGGTGACCCATTCTCCATATATTTTTTAAAGACCATACTTTTCTCCCTGATGAGGCTACTCACATTACGGTTTAACCACCCAGATTTAATTTTCGCTCTTCTATGTTTATTGCCCATTGGAATGCACTTTTTCATACCTTTTTTTTAAAATGCTCCTAAAGCATTCCCATTTCTCCTCCATGTTCAATGATTCCAGAACCTGGTCCCAATTGATGTTATGTAGCAAGAACCGTAGCTCAAGAAAATTGGCTCGTTTGAAATTTTGTGTTTTTGTACTACCCATATGCCTCCTTTTCCTGTGATTTATGCTAAACGCGATCATCTTGTGATCGCTGGATCCCAAGTTGTCGTGTATCTCTACAACTGAAATCAGACTTGGATCGTTCATAATTAGTAAATCTAACAGGGTATTCTTTCTAGTTGGGGAATCCACCAAGTGGGACATGACGTTTTCCTGTAAGATGTTCATGAAATGACGGGCCTTTAGTGAGTGAGCTGTTATCTGACAGCACCCTCTGAGGCTTCATTGTGAGACAATTGGGTTCGAAAGAAGCTGACTACCAACATAGTGTTTCTGGGAATCCTTTGCCACACATATATATTGGTACCACGTTGGCTTTTCTCCAATCAGTTGTAGTTCCAATTGAAATGATAATTATGAACCCGCGCTATGGAAAATGCAAACTAAATAGTGTACAATATATATCTCCTAGGGCTGCTGCTGAAGTGTGAGGTAAATACCTCAAAGTAGTGACAGTGAAATTTAGAAATCAGCGCTGCTCCTGCATCTATATACGTTTATATCCCACATAAATAACGTAAGGTGCTATACAAAATAACAATATGGCCAATTAAAGTGCTGTGTGCCAAACTACAACATAGTGCATTCAAAAATGTTCCAATGTCACTCAATATTAGCGCTTTACTGCGTAAAAACTGTGGAAAAGAACGCATTTAGTACAGTTGCCTTCTTTGTGTAATCTGTAACCATCTTCCCATCCTTATCTTTTAAGTGTGCAATGTGCTCCAATTTTGTCTTTTTACTGTTAAAGCAGAGCCCCACCATAAAGTGGAACTTCCGCTCATCGGAACCCCCCCTCCGGTGCCACAATTGGCACCTTTCAGGGGGGAGGGGGTGCAGATACCTGTATAATACAGGTATCTGCACCCACTTTCGGGCATAGATAGCCGCAGAATCTGCGGGTATTTACACCACTTCCTGTCCCCCCCGCTGTCTGCTGGGAAACACACGGATCCCAGAGACAGCAGGGACCATCCGTATTGCGCAGCGCGACTCGCGCATGCGCAGTAGGGAACTGGGAAGTGAAGCCGCAAGGCTTCACTTCCTGATTCCCACACCGAAGATGGCGACGGCAGCACCCGAAAGCCGATCGACAGATCAGCTTCGGGTGCCGACATCGCGGGCGCGCTGGACAGGTAAGTGTCCATATTTTAAAAGTCAGCAGCTGCAGTATTTGTAGCTGCTGACTTTTTTTAAAAAAAAAAAAAAAACGGCGTAACTCCGCTTTAATATATCTAAAATAAATTTTTGGGTTATTTTTACTCTCTTCCACTATATATCTCTTGTAATCATTTTTAGCCATCCTGATAGCGATTTTACATTTCTTATTGCATTCCTTGTAGTCCTGGAATGCTAATGGTGACCCATTCTCCATATATTTTTTAAAGACCATACTTTTCTCCCTGATGAGGCTACTCACATTACGGTTTAACCACCCAGATTTAATTTTCGCTCTTCTATGTTTATTGCCCATTGGAATGCACTTTTTCATACCTTTTTTTTAAAATGCTCCTAAAGCATTCCCATTTCTCCTCCATGTTCAATGATTCCAGAACCTGGTCCCAATTGATGTTATGTAGCAAGAACCGTAGCTCAAGAAAATTGGCTCGTTTGAAATTTTGTGTTTTTGTACTACCCATATGCCTCCTTTTCCTGTGATTTATGCTAAACGCGATCATCTTGTGATCGCTGGATCCCAAGTTGTCGTGTATCTCTACAACTGAAATCAGACTTGGATCGTTCATAATTAGTAAATCTAACAGGGTATTCTTTCTAGTTGGGGAATCCACCAAGTGGGACATGACGTTTTCCTGTAAGATGTTCATGAAATGACGGGCCTTTAGTGAGTGAGCTGTTATCTGACAGCACCCTCTGAGGCTTCATTGTGAGACAATTGGGTTCGAAAGAAGCTGACTACCAACATAGTGTTTCTGGGAATCCTTTGCCACACATATATATGTCACAAAAGTGAAAACCCCCCTCACGTTTTTGTAAATATTTAATTATATTTTTTCATGTGACATCACTGAAGAAATTACACTTTGCTACAATGTAAAGTAGTGAGTGTACAGCTTGTATAACAGTGTAAATTTGCTGTCCCCTCAAAATAACTTAACACACAGCCATTAATGTCTAAACCGCTGGCAACAAAAGTGAGTACACCCCTAAGTGAAAATGTCCAAATTGGGCCCAATTAGCCATTTTCTTTCCCCAGTGTCATGTGACTCGTTAGTGTTACAAGGTCTCGGGAGTGAATAGGGAGCAGGTGTGTTAAATTTGGTGTTATCGCTCTCACTCTCTTATACTGGTCACTGGAAGTGTGAGAATTAGATTTAGAAAATTTTGGGTTGTTGTGGAAACAAGGATAAGCTTCAGTGGAGACCCCTTTTTACATGATAACTCTTACAAGAGTGAATTGTCCTTCCTAGGGGTAGATTTCCTCTTACTTCCTATTGTCTCCCTCTGTAAGTATCGTCGTAAGTAAGTCGGATGTTTGTAACTCGGGGATTGCCTGTATTTTGTTATTTTGCTGAAATTGAGGCATTTCATGTTTGCGGCTGGAAGCGTTGTTTTGTTTGCCTTTAGAGGAATAAAGACATTCTGATAGCATAACAACAGCTTTCTATGTGGTCCTGGAGCACTAGCACAGTTGCTAATACTCCCAAACTTTACATATACTGTATATATTGTTTGCACAGGTCATCAAGGCATAGGAGCCATATGCTGATGTATATCCAACCCCAACCAATAACAAACAATTAATTTTATGTATTGCACCACACATAGTAATCCAGCATTAATCCGTTGCATTTTCATATCTCTCAACCACCTGGTTTCCACTCAACAGCCCCAGGATTTGATCTAAATTTATATCCTGGGGTCCCATGTATTTACCTTATGCCCTGGCATAGAGAGCTGAAACAATTGTTCCAGTGTTACTAAGAGGCCACACTTCTGATCAGTGCAAATACATCACATGACAGGAAGCTCCAAAGGGAGTCTGGAGCAGAAGACTTTCCCGCTCTGCTGTATGAACGCAACGCTAATCCGAGCTCTGATGCTGCAAGAGCAGCTTGAAGCTTAACATTTGTAGGGAACATGTCCAGGCCTGCCTGGCCTATACAGATAGGCCTCCAAACCAGAGCATAGATTGTGATGGGACAGAGGTAGTCCGTATATGAACATATCAGTGTGTCTGAGTCAAGCAAGTAGCAGTCTTTATGTGAGCAGACAACCCATTTAGCAAAGAGGCAGAGATTAGGGCAGCTCTGTCTTTAGTAGTAATAGACAGCTGTGTGCCAAAACAGTCTGGAGGCTAAAATACATCTGTGTTTGTTGCCATGCTAATCAAACTCTGCAAAGGCACAATACTGTTGACATTTGGATAAATAAAAGTGGGGAAGAGCCCTAAAAGGTATTCTAATGAGTGGACTGAGTCTTTGGAGAACTCTCCAATTGGAGCTAAATCTTACTGATGCTGAGGAATGTTTTCCCCCACACTGATGCAGGGACATGCCCCTTTAAGCCACGCCCAATATTTAGTGCAATGCATATATTTTACTTTGATCTAATACTTTTATAAATTAACTGTTTATCCCTGCGGGTAATCAATGCTGTTTACTGCTGCAAGACATGTATATCAGATGCAGACTCTGACAAAATGCCTAGGCTTCTGTGGGCTAGATTGCCATCAGATTAGCATCTCTTTCTATAATTAAGAGTCTAAACTACTGAGTAGTTAAGATACTGCACGTGATAATTCATTAATAATTAGTAAAGGGTTTTGGTGAGATCTTCACTAGTTTTAACTGGCTCTACAATGCACCAGTAGCTGCATTTATTTTTTTATGTTGCATGACTATAACTTTATGCTAACACATTAACAGATAATAAATGAATAATGCAATGTTTAATAATGAATTGTAAAAAAATATTATATTATATAATAAATTTTATGTAGTCATTTAGTCAGGGCTCAAAATCTCAAATTTTTAGTCCTGAGCTACTAGACAGGCCTCAAGGGTTACTCACCACCAGTTGCCCTGCCCCTCTGCATACCTGCCCTCATAAATTATCTAATGAAATGACACTTTAATGTTTTATGCAATTAAGTTATAAAAATATTAACAACTTTATCCATGCCCGCCAATGCAGCCTGTGTCCCCCATGTGCAGCCTGTGTGCCGTGTGCAGCCGATGTGCCATGTGCAGCCGGTGTGCGGTGTGCAGCCGGTGAGCCATGTGTTCCTGTGTCCCCCATGTGCTGCCTGTGTGCCATGTGCAGCCTACCTGTGGAGGGGAAGAGAGGAGAGCCGCCACTGGATGATCACAGCAGGGAACATCACAGCTTTTGTTTTAATAGCTGTGTGTTCCCCCGCCGGGCGCCGTCACATAAGCCCCTCCTCTTGTCTGGGGAACGTTGATACATGTCACCTGTCCTAGGATTGGACGGGTCATCTGTCTATCAAAGTCCAGGAAAAAGAGGAGGGGCTTATGTGACGGCGCACGGCAGGGGAACACACAGCTACTAAAACAAAAGCTGTGATGTTCCCTGCTGTGATCATCCAGTGGCGGCTCTCCTCTCTTCCCCTCTGTGTTCGCCGGTGTTCGCGCTCCCCCCCCGCGCTCCCAGGCAGCCCTTCTCGCCGGCCTTCAAAATTCACTTGCAAAATGCGAGTGTGCGAGTGTAATTTTTGAGGGCTGATGTAGTAATACGATTGTAATACAATCTATGTGTAGACCACAATGTAAGGATGTGGAAGGATAATCTCTAATCCATTATCAAGTGAGATGAGAGATGCCAGCCATCCTTCAAACTGCCATGCAACTAAAGTTGGCATGGCTTTCCCTGCTTTAGTGAGAAACCCACCAAAAATATTGTTCAATTTTGTACATAAAAGCAGAGTCAGACTGGGTTCCTGGAGCCCACTAATGTTTCAGTGCAAATAGTGGGTTCGGACTACTGTGAGTGGGTGAAGAAATGTTGCTGTTTTTTAAAACATAATTTGAATGGTCAAAGGCCTACTCATTATACAATGCCGACATAGTACATTATATCATGATACTGTAACATATTGGGGGAATTTTTACTAAAACTGGGGCACACAGAATCTGGTGCAGCTGTGCATACTAACTTCAGCTTGTTCAATGAAGCTTTGACAATAAAACCTAGAAGCGGATTAGGAAGCATCCAAAATCGCGATTTAGTCAGTGCTGCCAGTACTAGTGTTTGAGCCTGGCAGCACTGACGAAGTAGTGAATTTGGATGATGTATAGATGCTCTTTTATTCTCTATGTTTGTGAGTAGTTTTTATTACAATTTTAATAAAGAGTGAATGCAGTATTACGCTATGCAAGTTCCTTCTTTTTCAATGCATGTGATTTTTATCCAATACCAGGAACGTTCCATTGGTATAGGGATGTTGAGGGGGGTCTACATTATATCCAACCCTGTTTGTGTCTTGGGCTGGCTTTAGCCCTTTTGCTGCCAGAGTCATTTTTTTTTTTGCACAAATAATTTTTGATAGTGGATTAGTTAAAATCCCCAAAAAGCATGTATTTCTGCAGAAACCCTGGAGAGTAATATTGTTGTAGTTCCAATGTCACTCAATATTAGCACTTTACTAAGTTAAAACTTTCAGTAAAAAGTACAATAAAGATAATTTTAATAATAAAGTGTAAAAAAAAAAAGATAATTTTAATGTACATACATGCAATATATTAGCCCTGTTTTGGTAAAATATAAAGGATGAGGTTGTGCTCAGTAAATAGATACACAAGTCAAGACTTAAAATTGTGCATGCATCAACGACAAATTTCGATACCCACAATTTTTAACAGGCAACATTTTAAAAGCTCTTACAGGTCATCAGTTTAGGGTTAACCATGAATACCGGCCCTAAAACTATTGCTCTCACCTTGTTGTGTGCGGTAAAATGTAGTCAACGTTTTTGTACGTAGGTGCGCCTGACGTGTGCATTTATGTGCGTGTACATGGAGGCAGGGAAGAATCAACATTTTGGGGGGGCAATTCCTAAGTGCTTAGATGCACCTTCATTTTTTTTTTAACTTAAATTTATTGCGATCACATACACAGGGGACATGTGTAAAAGCTCCCAATGCTGACGTTTGAAATACGAAGTGGTTAAACATTTGCATTGTGTTAATGAGTGTGGGATAGGAAATGTACGGTTCAGCATACAGAAAAAAGCTGGCCATACACGGATCGAAATTCGTCTGGTCCATGTATGAACAAGATGGTTGTGTACAAGATGGTTGTGTACAAGTCGATTATCTAACCTGCCAGATTGTTGCCAAATGAACAGTGCCACCAGCTATAGCCGGCAACTCTGATTATTGTATTCTGACAGCAGGGAAGTTGCCCCTCTGTCAAAATACAATAGCTTAGCAGGAAGGATTCCTCAATCCACACACTCAAGTTGAATCTGTTCATTTTTTTTTCATTTAACCTGCTGGTTGACCAAAAAATAAATAAAAATGTATGGCCGGCTTTAGTCATGCAGACTGGGGATTGTGCAGTATACAGAATGAAGCAGTGTGGAATAGAGAATGCGCACAACAGTGTACAGAATAAGGTGATGTGGAATAGGAGGTGTATATTGCAGTGTACAGAATAAGACAGTGTGGAATAGGGGAACGTACAGGGCAGCATAAAGAAAGAGCCAGGCTTGGTGTTGTGCACAGGGTCAAGGAGAAGCAAAACTTTCAGCCACTTAAAAGGGGGTCCTTCTGAATGCTGGCTCTCTGTCCCGAAAGCTGCCTGCCACTTTTTGGCACTAATACCTGCTTGATCTGAGGCCTGAAAAGCAGTGGGGCAGACACTGGCAGCTGCTGTGGAGGTGGTGCCACAGCAGCAAATTTAAAATATCAGGAAGTCTTTGGCCTTGGGACCTGGGGCATTCACTATGCAGTTGGCAACTCCAATGGTAGGCGTTCCAGTGGGCTAGTCCGAGCCTACATATAAACCTACATATATGAAGGAATGAATACTTTTAGGTGGTAGAAATTCTCCCACATTGGAAAATCTCTGCATATAAAATTGTCCAAAGCCTGCTATTGCCCATTACTACTCAGCAGTGTGTCTCTACACTACCTGAATATTGCAACTCTGCATAACACGTTAATGGTGAGAAAGTCTCAAAAGTGTTTCAATTCGAAATGGCATCCTAACTAATAAATATTTCATAATAAATGTCTGTGTATGGCTCTAAAGTGGGGTACACACTATAAGAAATCAGGCGATCGATCGTCCGATTTTCCTTGTGGTTTCACAGAAAGTCAGAACCATGGAAGGAAATGATGGCTAAAAATTATCTTAAGACAAAGGCTTGTTGTTTATGGTTTTTGATCATGCACAGTCTTTCATACAAAAATCCTACGAAAATGGTACACATTAAACGTAAATCGTTTGTTCTGTTTCCGTACAAGAAAGATTTTGGATTATATCCCTTAGGAAATTTTCGTTCAAAAGGTCAGAATCGGCTGTCGAAAGTTGCGTACACACTATCAGAAAATCGTACGATCGTACCTCGGACAAAAATGTTCACTCAATTTTCTTATAGTGTGTACGAGCCTTAAGCCAGAAATATACATGTTTTTCAGTTCACTTCAATCACTTTCAAGACACCGGGATTCACAAATCTGATCACAAGTACTTGCAAGAAACCAAAATCTACCCCCCACGAGTTTCATTGACCAGAATGTGGTTGATTGTGAAGCTAAAACTGGACAATAAATTGACAGTTTTAGCTCAGTTTATTGAAAGTGTAAAAAAAGAGAAAGTGCAGCGCAAAACATATAAAAAATGGAATATAAAAGTTCATATCCAATTAGCAATGTGTAGAGTGATGTGGATGAGAACACCCAGTGACTGTAGACTTTCAGTAAGTTTCACAGTGACAATCCTCCACCAAACGGAAAAGGTACTCTTACCAAATGTGATAATCAAAAACGCATGGACCCATTCGTGGGATGATGGTGCGATAACGATCCAACCAGGAGAAAATCCAAAGGTGTGTGATGACCAGGACACCAGAACTATCCTGAGGATGCGGCTCCAACCAAGATGATCCACCATGAGATGATTATGCAGGTTTAATGCCCAAGAAAAAATAAAAGATGCAATCTCAGTGCAGACTGTATAAAAATCTTGTTTTATTTAAAAAGGGGGGATAACACTGAAGCTCCAATGGATATAAAGGACTGCACAGACAGTTGAAGCATGCAAGCCTCTGCATAAAAAACAGCACAGCAGTGGAGCCCAGTAACTCAATTAGAGCTCTGATGAGTATAGGCTGTACAAGCAATTAGGGCAAGCAGGCATCTGCACTGAATACAGCACATACATAGAACACAATGAAAACAAATAACTAAAAAACATCAGCGGTGTAAAGCCACTGTGTATAGCGTGATGGAGCGCGGGTGACTGGCATAAGCGATAGCTCCTCCCCCGAGGAGCTATCGCTTATGCCAGTCACCCGCGCTCCATCACACAGTGTATACACAGTGGCTTTACACCGCTGATGTTTTTTAGTTATTTGTTTTCATTGTGTTCTATGTATGTGCTGTATTCAGTGCAGATGCCTGCTTGCCCTAATTGCTTGTACAGCCTATACTCATCAGAGCTCTAATTGAGTTACTGGGCTCCACTGCTGTGCTGTTTTTTATGCAGAGGCTTGCATGCTTCAACTGTCTGTGCAGTCCTTTATATCCATTGGAGCTTCAGTGTTATCCCCCCTTTTTAAATAAAACAAGATTTTTATACAGTCTGCACTGAGATTGCATCTTTTATTTTTTCTTGGGCATTAAACCTGCATAATCATCTCATGGTGGATCATCTTGGTTGGAGCCGCATCCTCAGGATAGTTCTGGTGTCCTGGTCATCACACACCTTTGGATTTTCTCCTGGTTGGATCGTTATCGCACCATCATCCCACGAATGGGTCCATGCGTTTTTGATTATCACATTTGGTAAGAGTACCTTTTCCGTTTGGTGGAGGATTGTCACTGTGAAACTTACTGAAAGTCTACAGTCACTGGGTGTTCTCATCCACATCACTCTACACATTGCTAATTGGATATGAACTTTTATATTCCATTTTTTTATATGTTTTGCGCTGCACTTTCTTTTTTTACATATTATTCTTAAGGATTTGTGATTTACCTTTTTGTGTTCAGCTTGCAATTTTGTTTGTCTTTTGTTAATTTTGGTTTGCGCTGATTGCTTTATATACTATATTCACTTCCAGTTTATTGAAAGAAATAATTGAAATGGCATTGATAAAGGAAAAAAATGGGGCAAGTTTTGTTGAAAGCATTCAGATTTTTCCCCTTTTCAATCCCAATTTTGATCCGACCTCTCTGCAGTCAAGCAAAATCTATGTATTTTACAATATGTCTTTAAATGCTTTGCTGTTTGAGCTAGAAATTAAATTGAAAGATCAATAAATTGCCAAGCATATGGCCAACCAGCCCCAACTGAGGTCTATTAAGGGCAATAGACAAACTTGTCTCAATACTGTTGTTTTCCCATGATGTGCTGGAGGTGTCTGCAATGCACCTTGCCTACTCTTCTGAATAGGTCTGTGTTTAGCACCCTGTCGGCACACTCAAGTGTCCGAGAGAGGTTGGATAGTGCCTGTATGTCTGTGGGAACCTTTAATTATGTTTACAAAAAATTTCCCTTATCTGAGAGCTTGTAAAGCATAATTAAAAAACAAAGCTACCACATTTATACACACACTTCTATGGTAGTTTACCACCTGAAAGCCACCAACACAAACAAAATGTGAAGACAGCAAGATAATGCTGGGTTGGAACAAAGAGTACAAGGATGCTTGCTGAGCGCTCTCAAGCAATAAGTAAATACATTCCACCAGATTTCTTTAGGGATGTTAAAATGCTATATTGGGTTAGGAAGAACAAGGCTTTGTTTTACGTGGTATTAGCTCTCTTTTAATTAAAGTCTTACAAAATTCTTAAAGCTGCATACTCAACATCTTCAGAAAATAAATGATTGTTTGCTGATATTTCACCCCCCCCCCCCTTAACGCCTTCCCTGGCAAACAAATATCATTGGCTACAGCTGGATAAAATGCAATGTTCTACAAAGTTTGCTGTTAAAATTAATTTGTCTATCTCCAAAGTCCACAACTATTATTTAAAAAAAATATATTTTACTACAGCTACAGGCAACCATTTTAGGCCAAATCTGACAACAACTGGTCCTTGGGTGAGCCTTTCTTTTTTTCCATGGTCTACAAATATGATGGACCCATTGACGTGTGTATACTACCATTTGCAATCTGTCGGATTGCGGCAGGTACCAAAGATCTGGATGAGTCAGATTTAGGTCATGTGCTCCACACATGTTTTGCCACATTAAGAATAAATATTTGCATGTGACAGAAATATAATACAATAGTCCAAAAGGTAAGAAATGTAATTCAACAAAGCTTGTGCCTTGGGTATTGAAGTGCTTTTATATGAATGCCAAATTTCAGTGAATATTGTCTGCAGGTGGAGCATTGGTGTACCATTCACTGCCATCACCGCTTTATGTCCTGGGTAGGGATGAGCTACCAGTTCAGTCTGAATACAGGTTTGAATTGAACTTTGCTTGTTCAGGACTTTTAGCCCATTTGGCAAGAGCCAAACATTGTGTTTAGTAGCATTTTTTTTTTGTTTTTAAACTATCTATCTATAACACTGTTCTTCAAGAAAACAAAAAAGGCTGGTGATATTTGAAAATACATACACAGCCTCAGTAAGATGATGCGCTCTAAAAATGTAATATAATAGGCTACTCTACAGCTGATCAATAATGCATCTGCTTAATGAAGAAGTTAGTTGGCACATTGCTGCAATGGTTTAGTCTTGTGTTTCTCAAGATCTTATCTCTGTTTCTTCTGGTCACCTGCTTGGTGCCAGGTTCAGCAGCAAAGAACAAGGGATAAAGCTGAATGTATTGGGTGGAAACTTTATCTAGCATATGGCAGCCACGGATTCGGTCACAGACTGTCAACCTTGTTTTTAACAGACAGACTTGTGTGTGTTTTGAGTTTCTTCTTATGTACTACAAATGCATCTCAATAGCTTCTGGATCTGTAAAGCAGATCGTTTTGTGCAGTTTTTACATATATCAGCAGCTATGTTGCAAACTATGATTTTCTTTTTTTTTTTAATTGAAAGAAATATATTTTGACCTTGACTAGAAGTCTGTGAATTTCTCCATCTTAAAAGACAAAAGTTTATTCATGCAACAAATCCAGATCACTGCAACTCTTTACCATTCTATGGCGTCCAGCTGCACAGAAATCTCAGTGGTCTAATTTGTAATGTGCCATTGCATTTGTATCTACTTAGCATTATTAAACTATTGATTGTCTCATCTCTGCTTGATGTGCCTTTGTCTTTTGTCTGGGTCCGGTGAAGGCTGGCTTTTAAACGGTTAAGAAAATGTTTATCACAAGACTGGCTTCAGAGTTGAAAGTAATGTGATCAGTAATGAATTTTGTGTTACATTAGGTTGTATAAATGGGCAGACAAGCGCAGACAACAAGTGGCCAGGAGTCAGGGCTAATCTAATGAAGTAAAAATAGAGACAGCACCAATTATACATGGGGCCAGCTCAGAGCTGCTGCAGGGACTGCAAATGAATAGGTACAAATCAAATTACTGACTAATAGACGCACTACAAGAGGGGGCAGTCAATGCTAAATGCATTAAGGCCTTGTGACCTCCCTGCTCTAAACAGCACAATCCAAAATTTGACTTCTATCCCTTTCTTTTTCGTTCCCCTCCTCTCACTCTCTCTGCAGAAATCAAAGAGACTCTTGTTCACTTAAGAGCCACAATGCAACAATGTTTCTCCTTAAATGATTGAAACATTTGGACTGTCAAAGGAGGGGGAGCATTTTTACATTATCAGTCAGCTCTGCTCTAAGACTTCCTGAGAGGCCTGCGTTACAACCCGGGGACCTGTCACGCTCGGCTTTTAGAAAGTGTTCACGTATCTTCCAAAGATGTCAGACACAACTGAATATTCATTGTGAAGCAAGCCTACACGGCTCAATTCCTTCGTGTTGTCTGCCTGAAAATAAACAGCCATTCCTTTTCATGCTACTGAGCTTATACACTTGAAGCACATGGCACTGAACACAGCTGCTGCTAATGAAGAAATATCGCCCAAAATAGATCATATTTGTTAAGGCATGTGTCTCACAAACCACCATTCTTTATAGACACGACATATTTCATAGTGTTATTTTGAGCTATTTAGGGTAACCTATGTTAGGCTGCATGTTGCTGTGAGATATGCCTCACCAAAAACTGTCATAGCTATTAATCCGTACAACAGTTAATTAATACTAATATAGATAATACTTCCTGCCATGTCACTGTTCCTAGATTTTTATAGCTATATAGGATAGTGACAAATTTTATGCATGCAACTGCACTAGAATATAATGTCCTGCAAGTGTTTTTTTCACACCCACAAGCGTGCATTTTCCTTCAGAAAACCCTAGTCAAAACGTATTCCTAGTTTTCTAGGGTGATGAAAAGTTAAAACCTCTGTCAGGTTTTTACTGTTGGAGGTGATATCCTTCTTCCTCCTTAGAGAGATTTTTTTTTTTCTGTGATTGTGACCATTGTCACCAATAAAGAAAGAATGGGAAAAAGGAGGCTTTGGGCCCACTTTCCATGGGCTTGCGGCTGCTTTCCTATTGCTTAAAATGGCAACAGCATTTTGCCTCAGCAGTGTATTTTCGATTGCCCCTTTAAAGCGGTATTCCACCCTAAAGTGGAACTTCCGCTCATCGGAACCCTCCCCCCCTCCGGTGTCACATTTGGTACCTTTCATTGGGGAGGGGGGTGCAGATATTTGTCTAAGAGAGGTATTTACACCCACTTCAGGGCACTTCCTGTCCCGCCACGCTGTCTGCCGGGACACACGGGTCCCAGCAGACAGCGCGGACGATTCTCATTGCGCTGCGTGACTCACGCATGCGCAGTAGGGAACTGGGAAGTGAAGCCGCAATGCTTCACTACCCGATTCCCTCAACGAGAATGGCGCCGGCAGCAGCAGAGCCGAGCGATTGATCGGCCTCTGCTGCCGACATCGCTGGAACCTGTGACAGGTAAGTGTCCATTTATTAAAAGTCAGCAGCTACAGTATTTGTAGCTGCTGGCTTTTTAAAAAAAAAATTTCAGGTACAGTCCCGCTTTAAGTATGCCTTCTAATGCTTAAGGCGGCAACAATTTCTGCCTCAGTTGTACTATATTATTTTATTGCCCTTTTAAGAAAGTTCTAGTTTCTTCCAGAATCTTGAAATCCCCAATAAAAGTTTTTTTTTTCTCTTAGCAGTCTTCTCTCAGAGTGGTCGGCAGCAACACTTCAAGCTTCCCTCCCTCTCACCCTTCGTTGCTGGCACTTTAAGAGGATTGTCACCTTGTTTTAAGGGGGACTGATTTTTGATTAGTTTATGCTTGAGTCATGAGGACTGAGCATATTTATTGCTTCAAATGCATATCTTGAAAGATTTTATAAATTAATTTTGTTAATTATTTAAAACCAATAAAGTGCCGCGGCCATGTTTACTCGATTTCTTTTGGTGTTTTTTGTTTTTTTATTGGAATATTGCAGCCTGCCATCTCATGGAAATATCTAAATGTGTTAAGTTGTCACCAGAACATGATCCGTATATGGCCAGTCTTACTCTGCTCAAAGTTGCTATGTAAGGTGGTGTAACTATATTGGCCAAGAGGAAACTCTATAATGAAAAAAGGATAGTGCTAATCCCTAAATGTGCAAACCTGCTAAAATATGCCACCTAAACAATGTGCAAAATAGATACAAACTATTCAATGTTACTTATTTCATGTGCAAATATTCATATTATATATTTCCTACTGTATAGTGTAATTTTTCAAAAACAATCAATATTGCTTATTTCATATAAGATAAAGTGCAAGTGCCATTTGCTGACAAAGAACAAAGTGCAAAAAATAAACAAAGTGTTCAGTTTAAAAGTCCATACATTTCATGCAGGAAAACAATAAACAACAAGTCCCACAAGCCGCTAATTAATGTGCTCTTCAACCGTGATGAAACATCTCAATCTGATTTAAATGGTGTGCTTCAAAACACCCTGTGTGCTCCACCACCAGTATCATTAGATAAACTCACCAGAGCAAGTTGCTGGTCAGATTATAAACCAGCTTTAGCTCTTTTTGCCACAGAGACAATGACCACTCCACATCTGCTGTTTGGTACTCTTACAGGTAATCAGACAGTAGGTGCCCCCATGAACACCATAATCACATGAAGGAGGAAGAAAGAAGAAAACGTTTAAAAGTCACAAAAAAGCCACTCACATCTCCCTGTCTCTTCACCGACACAAGTATGTACAGCTCAATCTTTGGTCTCCAGCTGGAAAACTGAGCCATGAGTACGATCTCAATGTGCGTGGCGATGACAAACGTCCTGGCCAACCCTATGCGTTTTATCATTGAAATGTGCAGAGCCATACTTACTGAGGCTATAGGTCCTTATTTAAGATCAGTGGCACAGTTTTTTCTTAATTCTTTTGAGAGGAAACTGTGCCCTTGCTTAAGATGGAAAAGAGAAGTTAAATTTATCAATGAGCCCTGATGAAGGGGAGCAGCTAAGCCTCCTAAACACACGGCAGCTGAACCCACTCAGTGTAACTGTATTTCCTATGCCCAGGTATATAGCCTGTCATTGACATCAATGGCTGTGTGCTGCTGTACTTGTGTATAAAGTGATGCTATTAGGGGTGTTTTCTAAAAGCAGAGGGCCTGTGTGCAAGAATATAAATTTGCCCCCCTGCTTGCAAACAAGAAAATGTGGTGCACACAACATGCAGCAGCAAAAATTGGATGCGTTTCTAATTGCACTGAATATTAGGCATGGTTTAAAGAAGTGTAGGTAAATAGAGTTTGAGTTGACTTACATAGTATAAAATGAGGCAGTTTTAAATAGGGAATGTAGAGCACAGTATCAGTAGAGGTACATTGGAGGGTCCAGGGCCCAACATTAGACTTTGGGGCACCTCATTAGGGGTGAGTAGTAAATGACTCGCTTTCTACTCTCCTGACCTCTGCATCACCTACTACTGACCTGTGCATTACTTATTACTGACCTTTGAACTCAGCTTCACTTACTAACAACCTCTGCACTCTGTGTCACTACTGACCTGGGAACTCTGCATAATCTACTCTTGACCCCTGAACTCTGGGGCACTTATTACTGACCTCTGAACACTACTGACCTCTGAACTTTGCATCACTTACTACAGAGTTTAGGGGTCAGTTGTAAGTGAAGCAGAGTTCAATGGTCAGTAGTGTTCAGAGTTCATAGGTCAGTAGTGATGCAGAGTGCAAAGGTCAGTAGTAAATGAAGTTGAGTTCAGAGGTCAGTATTGGAACAAATTTCAGAAGTCAGTAGTGACACAAATTTAAGACTACAGTAGTGAGTGCAGAGGTCAGTTGTAAATGACCTTCTGTCTCACAGCACAGTCAGAGAGCTCTCCCCTACTCAGCTTATTGTTGTTCTCCCTCTCCCTGGACCCATGTTACTCACTGTTCTGCAGTTTTGACCACTCACCTCCTCCCCTATTCCAGGAAGCGGGGCAAGGCCATAGCCAATCACAGCCCGGCTATGGGGCCTGTATAGAAAATGTATAAAGAGTAACTTACTATTCTTGTGATTAATATTTGATACAGCATATGGATGTTAAAATTTGTGTATGTTAGCTCTGGGTAACCTTTTTGTGACATAATATGGTAAATGTGTTGCTCTATGTTAATTTAATGTGAATTATTTCCCCTAATGGTGTCTGTGAGTACCACATAGACATGAGATTGTCACCTGGTCCAGCTGAAACTTTTTATTACTTCATGTCTATGGATACCTTTACACAGAGAAGCTGTCAGGGCTGGGCTCTCAGCCCTTCCTTCCCGGTGTTTAGGTTGCTCAGTTGTCGGTTAATTGCCAGTACTCATCGTTCCACAGTGGCTCACCTGTTGATCATCTCCTGCTCATCAGTCAAGCCCACAGCCAGCCCCTTCTGGCTCATTAAACTGCCTGGTTCATTTCTTCAAATTTCTTTTCCTGGTCAACATATCTAGAGACTCTCTGGTGTGTTCCTGTTGAAGGCTTGCCTGGCTGACATTCCTTCTGGTTCCTGATTCTGCCTCTGACCACGCTGATCTCTAGCGTCCTGATTTCCTGGCTTTTTCTGACTACCCGATTTGGCTACCGAACCCTGGCTTTACATAGTTACATAGTAGGTAAGGTTGAGAAAAGACACAAGTCCATCAAATCCAACCTATGTGTGTGATTATATGTCAGTATTACATTGTATATCCCTGTATGTTGTAGTCGTTCAGGTGCTTATCTAATAGTTTTTTGAATCTATCGATGTTCCCCACTGAAACCACCGCCTTTTGACTATCTTTACCAGTTGTACCATTTTATTAAAAGGTGTGATTTTTACTGCATTTTCTGTCTCTGTCTGTTTCATGGTTCCTGACAGAAGCATAGAATATTATGGTTTCTATCACCTCCTTATGACTCTACAAGTACAGTAACAAGCTTGAGATTTACAGAGAGAGAAGCCTGTGTGTAACTGCTGGATCTCCAATTTTTAACAAAGAAAAAAGTCACTGGTCAATTAGCAATGTCTACAGTCACAGCAGTGGTATAAAGCTGGCCATAGATGGTTCGAATCTAGGTCAGGTCAGTAAAGACTGTCCGAAATTTAAAACATCTATGGGCAGGCGGATTGTACCCAAGTTGATCCATCAATCAATTTGGGTATAACTAGCAATTAAGATTTTCAGAAAGCGATCACAGTCAGCCACTACTCCCCGCACTCCCCCACCAGGAAAACACAATAGCTCCATGGGAGGGATTCCCCCATCAGTGTGAGATGGGGGAATCAAGTGATTTTCTTTCCTGCAGCTGCTCATAAGTATGTTGCATGGCAATGGAGAAACCCATAGGGAGAAACTTATAGCATGTCACTTCCAGTCTTGCTGGAACGCACATTGGGGACCAGTGGCACTTTCTTTAAAGTGGTTGTAAACCCTTACAAACCACTTTGACCTACAGGTAAGCCTAGATTAAGGCTTACCTGTAGGTCCAATAAATATCTCCTAAACATACATGGTTTAGGAGATATTTAGAAAAAAAAAGGCATCGCTGTCTACGGCGCATGCGCCGTGACAGCGCCGCGCAGGCGCACTGAGCATGCCGAGATCACGGCGATATGCAGCTTTCGTGTGCATGCGCGGGAGTGATGTCATCGCCGCTCCAGCGAATGACAGCGCTGGAACAGTGAGACCCGGAAGTCACTCCGGGATTGATGGCGGCGGAGGAGGTCGTTGACGTGGGTCGCTTCGGGGGCTTCGTTCTCAGGTAAGTTATTCATAATGAGCTAGTATGCTATGCATACTAGCTCATTATGCCTTTGCCTTGCAGGTTCCGTTTTTTTTTTTTTTTCCACGGAGGCTTTACTTCCTCTTTAAGTTTGTATAGTGGTTTCCATCTAATAATGCAATGCGTAACTTGATATATTTTGTGGCATAAAATAAAAAAAGGCGTTATGCAGGAATGTATAAAAAGGAGGGGAAGAATCCCATAGTATAAGTATCTGGTGTACCCAAGAGGATCATATAGGAACAAGGGGAAACCGAAGGTGGAGATACTGGCTATAATATCCCTGAAGCGGCGTGTGGTGCTCTAGGTTCTTATCCAGTGGTTCAGTGGTGTAACGCTACTCTGGAGAGGTATTCAGTGTCCCTGGTTCCCTAGTTGGTGGCTCGTGGTATATGGGTATTCCAACAATCACTATTTGACTTTCTTGTGGCAATAAGAAGTCAAATCTATCTGGTGAGTGCAGAGTTTTTTCTGTGGACTGGAGCACATGTTCTTTTGCTATTGGAACATGCAATGTTTAAGAATACACATCACATTTTTTTTTTTGTTTATAAAGACTTTTATTGGACTTCACATTTATATACATTCACCCACCACTTTATTAGGCACACCTTGCTAGTACTGGGTTGGACCCCCTTTCAGAACTGCCTTAATTCTTTGTGTCATAGATCCAACAAGGTGTTGGAAAGATTCCTCAGAAATTTTGGTCCATAGTATCACGCAGTTGCTGCAGATTTATTGGCTGCACATCCATGATGCAAATCTCCTGTTCCACCACATCCCTAAGGTGCTTTATTGGATTAAGATCTGGTGACTGTGGAGACCATCAGAATACAGTGAACCTATTGTCATGTTCAAGAAACCAGTTTGGGATGATTTGAGCTGTGTGACATGGTGCATTATCCTGCTGGAAGTAGCCATCAGACGATGGGTACACTGTAGTCCTAAAGGGATGGACATGGTCAGTAACAATACTTAGGTAGGCCGAGGCATTTAAAATGATGCTCAATTTGTACTAAAGGGCCCAAAGTGTGCCAATAAAATATCCCCCACGCCATTACACCACTACCAACCAGCCTGAACCATTGATAAAAGGCAGGATGGATCCATGCTTTCATGTTGTTTACTCCAAATTCTGACTCTACCATCTGAATGTCACAGCTGAAATCCAGACTCATCAGACCAGGCAATGTTTTTCCAATCTTCTATTTTTTGGGGGCCTGTGCGAATTGTAGCCTCAGTTTCCTGTCTTAGCTTAGCTGACAGCAGTGGCACCCAGCGTGGTCTTCTGCTGTTGTAGCCCATCTGCTTCAAGGTTCGATGTGTTGTGCATTCAGTGAAGGTATTCTGCATACCCTGGTTGTAACGAGTGGATTTTTAAGTTACTGTTGCCTACCATCTCAAACCAGTCTGCCCATTCTCCTCAGACATCAACAACGCATTTTGGTCCACACAACTGCTGCTCATTGGATATTTTCTCTTTTTCGGACCATTCTGTGTAAACCCTAGAGATGGTTGTGCGTAAAAATCTCAGTAGATCGACAGTTTTTTAAAATACTCAGACCAGCCATCTGGCACACAACACATTCAAAGTCACTTAAATCCCCTTTATTTCCCATCCTGATGCTCGGTTTGAACTTCAGCAAGTCATCTTCACCACGCCTAGATGCCCAAATGCAATGAGTTGCTGCCACGTGGTAGGCTGTATAGCAATTTGTGTTAACAAGCAAGTGAATAGGTGTACTTAATTAAGTGGCCGGTGAGAAGACAATTAGTAGTGTTGCCGGCTATCGCCGGTCTCTATAATTGACAAGCTGGTTGTACACATGTCGATCGATAGATCAACCAGGGTGCCTATACATGGATCAAAATTTGTCAGGTCCCTGCTGAACTAGACAAATTTTGATCCATGTATGGCCAGTTTAAAATATTAAACTAAGGAATTGCAGAATGAAAAGTCAGCATCTTCTATGTTTTTTTGATGTAAGGTCTGATTTAAGGTTTAAGATTCAAACAAGGAAGATGCCGCTCCAGGTGAGCAGTCACTACAGTTGGGCTGCGCTGAGTGCAAGCCACGGCTCGCCACCGATGATCAATAGGAAGAAAAGAACGGCTTCACACCACAGGAACGTTCCAATAATTTTATTCCAAAAATAGCAAATGACAGCCAACAAAAACAGAGTGTCCGAACCCAGGAGGTGGTTTAAGGTTGTCAGACTTCAGTCCTTCAAGTAACCTAAGCAACAAATAGCTGCAATTTCCCTGTTTACTAGAGGACTGTGTTTTTCAGTGTGTGGGAAGAGGGGCAGTGAAAACACCTCTTTACCCATTACGTTTGCAATGATTTTACATTGTACCATACTGCAAATGTTCCAATTTTGGTTGATCACACCATTGGACAAAAAAATATAAATATTCCCAATGGGGTAAAGATTACTCTACAAGTACAATGGAACAAGATGGGTAATGATCACAATGTACAAGGTTGATTATTTTGCTTCCTTGGCTTAGATTACCAACAGTAAGCAGTCAGTGGCTTCCACTTATTTCTGAATGAAAACTGAATATGAAAGCTGAATATTGTTTTTAACTGAACAGAAGATAAAACTATTACATAAAACTATTTATACGCAGACCAAATTAGTTGATCATCTATACCCAATACCTTCATACTTAGGTTGGTGTTTGTACCCTTGTACTCAATTCTCTATGTCATACTGAAATCAAAGCTCATAAAGAAGAAGAAAAGAAGTGATTCCTATTGCGTCATGGAAGACTTTATTTTTTTACCTGGTTCGGATCTGCTCAGCTACTGTATGTCATGCTAAAAATAGTGCCCACAACTTCATTAAAACTCAGAATTGTGCACCTTTTTCTGCCACTTAGAAGCATATAAATAACAAAAGCTTTAATTTTGGCAAATGCCTCTAACACTATAAGAAGGATTTTTCTATGTAAGTTTTTAAATGAAGTGAAGCCTATGACACATTACTATTTTTATTAAAATAACTGGGTAACAAACTCATTATATACCATATAACATGGATGATCCTGATTTATTCTTTGTATAACAATGACTAATCCACAGCTTCTATACATGTAATTGTGGATATAGACAAAGTGAGCTAGTAGCTGAAGAAATAATTGGAATGTATCTTGAAGCAGTCATAACTCTACAATAATGAGTGAGAATTGGCAGATGGCAGAACAGTGTACAGTACATGTCTGTTGGCTGTTTAAGTGATTAGCCTGGAAGCAGTTGCTATCTAGGGCCTTTGGTCAGAATACTTTCAAACAGTTCTAAATATGTGTCCAACATGCAGTAAAAGTGTGGCTAGGGATCCTGCTTATTTCCCTTAAAAACAACGCTTCTTTTGTTTTTAGATAATAATCCACATGATTTGTGAGACTTTAAAAGCAACAATAATAAAACTAGCCATGGAAAAATCAGACCTTCCAGCTGAACACATGTTTGGCCCAATCTTAAAGACATTTGGCCATACACATATGTAGTCAAATCTGAATATTTTTGTCAGTAAGCATCTGGCCTGAACAGGGTCAGAAATACTTAGGTTTCAAGCCAGTCTTTAAATTATAACAGGCTTAAACATAATGGCAACCAATTAACTTCTAGCTTTTATTTTCAAAGTTTAACTGAACAAGCTGAAGATAGAAGTTGATTGGTTGCCATGCCCAGCTGCTCCAGAGTCTGTCTGTTCCAGTTTTGATATATTTCCCCAAATTATTATTAGTATACAGGATTTATATAGTGGCAACAGTTTACGCACCGCTTTACAACTTGAGGGTAGACAGTACAAATGCAATACACTTTAATACAGTTGGAATCAGAGGGCCCTACTCGTTAGAGCTTACCGTCTAAGAATGTGATTTGTTAGCTCTTCTACCAACAGGGTGTCTAAAAACAAAATTGTTGTATTTTGTTTCTGGTTTTCCACTTAGGCTTAGGTAAGTATGGTTTTCAGTATATATATTGAGTTGCGATTGGAGTGTTAACCTTAAAGCATATCTATGGTCAAAATGTAAAATTTTATATTCATTTCCACATTAGATTTAAATTAGTTCATTCTACTTTTATTAAAACCTGAACGATCTTGAAGTTTGTAAACTTACTCTGGGAAAGTTCCCAACAATTTACTTCCATGAATCTTGTGACAGGTATTCACTATGCACTGCTGTATCACACATTTCACAGAGCCTGCCTTCTGAACTACAGAAGTGCTGAAAGGGGGAGTTTCAGGACGTACAGGAATCACTGCTTGCAGACAGCAAGTGACCATGGAATATGTAGTGCTTGGAAATCAAACCTAAACAGCAGAGGAGACACTGCAAAGCATGCAAGTGTAGCACCCTCCTCTCATTATCTGTTAGGCTAAATTTAGTTCTTGGCTTCACTGTAGCCAGTGGAGCAGTCATCTATTATTTTTTGTCTGGTCATGGTTTCCTGAGCTGGGTGTTTGATTTCTCCTACCTGCTTCTGTGAGAAGCTTTTAGAATATAAGGCAGGGAGTGTCAAATATCCAATTTTGAATATTTATCATGCCTCAACCAATCCCTTGAAGGGGGCATTTAGAAGGTGGCTGGGAAGTAATAAATGTTTGGGAGGCCTTTCCAGAGTGTTCTTCCTCTGCTAGGAGGGTTCCTGTTCTCCAGGGGCTGGTGCCTCTCCTGTTTCAAGTTATTCCGCAATAAATTCTATAAATACATGCCCTAGACTGAGCCTGTATTGTAGGTGTGTATGGAACTATGCTTGTAGATGGCAGCCTCTGAACTATTGTGGGGGAACCTGTGTCATTCTCAGCGGCCGCTTCGAGGATGAACACTACATGGGGAGTACAAGAAGTTGTGATGGATATCACCAGCAGACAGGCAGCAATCCCACATGAAAGAAAATAGTTCAAGTGCATATTTGATTGTCAAAAATAACAATTGCTTGTACTGTATTGTTATTAGAATGCTGATGTTATAAAGTTTAAGTGTATGTAGTAACCATAGATATCCTTTAAAGCACAATTAAATTGAATCAAAAATGTAATTTATTACAGCTTGACAGTCCTTAGGTATGGTGGCTGCAATAGGCTTTTTTTTTTTTTTTTTGATAGACTTTTTTTCCTTTATTCATTTTTTGATCCATACTTCAACTTTTGTATTTATAGAGCAGTAGCAAATACGGTATTGGTTTTTAATGGGTCCACCAAGCAGATTTAGGTGTCAAAAGGACCACAAAACAACAATTGTGTACCACTGCAAATCAGATACAGAGTCTGCATAAGTAATAAACAAAAATGGCTGCCCCTATGGTATTTTCACAAATTATATTGTACAAACACACCCTTTTTTTTATGATGATTATTTACACCAAGTAGAGCTCTTTAAAATTACTATTTAAAAACAAAGCAAACCATTGAAAAGTCCTCAAGTAGAAGTCTTAAAAACGTATCACTGTACATGTGCAGTGTAATGTACAGTACATTCTTGGTTCACTCTCTGGGAATGGAGCTGGATGGAGCCAAGAACGAGGATATTGTGACCTTCACAAAAGAAAAAGAGGCAAAAGGGGCATGGAAGTTATGACCCTCTATGAATAACCTAGTAAAATCATACTATGATGAAAATATGATGGCACTATGGACCAATGATAGTAGGTACAGGGGGTCCCCTACTTACAAACATCCGACTTACAAATGACTCCTACTTACAAACGGAGGGAGACAACAGGAAGTGAGAGGAAATCCACCCCTAGGAAGGGAAATTCACTCCTGTAAGAGTTAATATGGGAAAAAGGTGTCTCCACTGATGCTTTATCACCAGTCCATGTTTCCCTAACAACCCAAAATTTTCAAAATCCAATTGTCATTGGGATAGAAGGTGAGGTGAAATCTTCTGAACAGGGGTACAGACAGCAAAACAAATTTATAAATTGTTCTACCAGTATTTGTAGCATTTAAAAAGGCTTTTTTAATAACATTTGTTTTAAAAAAAAAAGTGTCCCAGTTTACAATCTGACCCACTTTTCTTTTTGCCAGTAGGACCACGGAGTACACAGGCGTGTTTCCCTTTAGTTGGATCCAGGTACAAAATTATGTGATCACAGAGTGCAAAGCAACTGCTGCTAATGCACATTCAAAGTCTCCAAATATAATCTGGTGTACGAAAAGGTTACCAACGGTCCCCATTTTCAACTCATGTCTGAACAGACCTATTGATGGAGCTTTGTAGAACAGAAAGGTTTTCTATGGAAGTTCCTAACATATGATCAATCAATTGAAATTGCATCTTTACCAAGAAAATGCATTTCACAGACTCAATAGAACAAACCAGTATAAGTGAATATACCATACATTGAAGAGTATTTTTGTTTCCAGACAAATCCTTCAATCAGACATAAACTAGTGTTCTGTAAAGATATAGTGGGTAATAAAAAATGTGTGCTCACCCACGAGGATACATAATTTTACTCCTCTGTATGGTATTTTACTTACTGGTCAAAACATTTTACTTTCCAATGGAATGCAGCGTTAAATCAAGCATCTAAAAACACAGGGATATGTGCCTAGCCCCATATTCCAGGTAGAGTTTTGCCAATAATACACAATGTAGTATCTAGGGTCTAAGTGTCATAGGTCTGGAGATTATTTGACTAATGATTTCCCCTCAAGTTTTTAACTGAAACAGGAGACATTTTGAGCATAAAAGAATCTTATTTTTAGATGTTATTTATTGGTGTTATTTTTTACCCACTGTGTCCTTGTGCTTATTCATTGCAGTTTGCACATGTAATTTATGTGTATTTTTCTTTTCACATAAAACAGCAGTTACATATATTTCCATAATACATCAAGCTGTCTAATACTTGGCTACAGTTCTCAATGATCTGATTTTATTTCAAGCTCTTTGTCCTATTTTTTTCATGACATTTTAAATCACAGGTGGCCATTCCTGAAATATACTGTTCTGAGAATGGCACCATTTTTGTACCCCAGATCCTATGTTCATATGACACCAGAGGCACATTTACAATGCAGTGAATCTAAAATATAGCAAACATTCTCTGCAGGTGAATCTTCTAGGTTCATGGGTTAAAAATGAGTAGTAGTAATGACAGTAATATTCACATTTACTACTTTATAAGTAAACCCCTAAGTGTGCATACATTACTGCAATCTGACTTTTTGAATGCGCAATGCAAGCCCAGGCCTAGAGGAACAAAATTTCAGGTGTGAAGCAACCTGCCTTATTTTTCTGTATTTTATAACATTCCTTTACTATGAAAGAACTCACTATAACAAGATTTTTGTACTTATTGTAAAACATTATTTCAATTCTACTTGTAAGCAGGTAGAAATGTGTTAGCTCCAGTAATTTAGTGGCTAGCCTAGGCTGGGGAAAGGGTTAACTGTTGTAATCCCAGTTCCCAGCTTTTTTGGTCCTAGCCAGCCCACTATAAAAAAGGGGAAAGGCTGAGGTCCACGGGCTTCCGAGTTGAACTGGTTGGTGCTGTTCCGCTCGTAGTATTAGGGCTGCTGCACCTTGCAGTCTGCTGAAGACACCAGTAATTTTGAAGCCACGGACAATGCCATAATGGACTCTCCCCTCACAAAGGTATGCCTGGGCAGCCACACTACCACAGTTAGGGTAGGGGAATTAGTTCATACTGAACTATTATGTTACACTTGTTCAGTAAAGTACATTATTGTTCTGAGCATGGTCTGAAGTTATTCAAAGAGGTAAATGTGGGTTTTGGCAGATCTAAAGAACCAGGGTAGTAAGAGTAACCAAGTACAAATTCAAGACACAAAGCGACCAGTCGTTAGGCGTGGTACCTGAAAAGTTGACAGGTCCTCCGGTAGCAAGGGGGTTGATGTCTGGATCCAAACCAGTGTTACAGAGATCTATGGCCTGGTCACGAGGTACGGGAAGTGAAGATCTAATAAGTACATGCATGAGGTCCGTTCTAGATGCTCAGCGGGACCCTATTATGTTACTGGGAGAGAGGTAAAAGATGTACACTGGAGTAGGCTCAGCAAGTCCCTCCTAATTCAACATACAAGTTACAGTGTGTGGTGACATGGGATAATTCGCTTTTTAGAGGCCCTCTGTATTTTATCACTGCACACATTGGAGGCTCATCTTTAAGTTGGGGAACTTCCCTAATGTTTGATTTCTCACATGACCGCAGCCTTAGCTTGGTACCGGGCATTGATGAGTGCACTCTGTGCGAAAGGTACCCCCACATGCAAAGCAAATAGGCCCCACCCACATAGTGAGGGACACAGGATTGTAGAGTAAACAATTATATGTGGGTTATACTGCCACCTTCAAAAGGTTTGGACACTGACACACAAAATAACATTAATCTAGCCTCAGTCTTCAACCCTCATGTCTCTGTTTTGTAAGCAAACAGTGCATATGGCCTATAACAAAGAGAGACAGGACCTGTGTCGCTCAGTTGATTAGAAGAAAATTATTTTATGGTACGGGTGTGCAAAAGTAGTCCAAATGAGGGGTGGGCAAAGTCACTAGTAAACCCAGTAAGTGGAGCCTTGTAGAAAAATAATGCTTAATTGAAGATGTGATGAAGGACCATTTTCCATTAAAGCATCATTAAAACCACATCATTAAAAACTATTAGTAAATGCTGTATTACATGCTGTTCATACTCACTCAGTCACTATGGGATTTGTTTTCTGTATTCCTGGTCGATACTGCTCTTCTCTGTCTCCCCCTCCTGTCCATGTCCCCACTACTGTTGAGGATTTTGCAGAGCAGTGTTGGCAGCTAGTGCATTTGCTCAGTTTTCAGTGTATTTCCCCTTGGTAATCTCCCCTGGGCATTTCCTCCCTATAACATCCAAGCAGCCCATTTGTTTAGAGTCACATATGTGGGCATATACACAGTGGTAAATGACAACACACTCCCTCCCTCCTCCTCAATGCCCACTAACCAGCTAAACATAATGAGGGTGGGATATTACAACTGTATTGATGGAGGCTTCATCTCCCTTCTATGCTAAGGCTCAGGCTGTAGGGGAGTGACACATCCTGTGACTGGCAGAAATCCACCCACACCATGTTATTGCCAAAAAATTATAAATAGAAATACATTCAAATATATATTAGTATGACAATTTAAAACAGTTTATTGATATTAATTATTTAATTTTACTCTGACAGGCTAGGAAAGAAGGTCTGTCTGTAGGAAAACAATTTTCCTACAGACAGGGTAGGAAAGATCTGGGGCATATGACAGCTGTATATCGATTGGGAAAGACATATTTCGATTTTTTTTTTTTTTTTATTAAAATAATTGCAGTGCCATCATCCACATACAGAAGTAGAAGAGATAATGTAAAACAAACAGTGTGTGTTTAGTATAACTTTAAGGAAAAGGACTGTTTTAAGGACATATGGGATCAAGCTGGTGTGCCAAGCTAAAGGAGTCATGAGTTTCCTCCAACAATATCGTGGTTAATAAACACCATAAGAAACAACACCTAACAACTGTACATTTATTTTCTCCATCAGCCTATCCCCCACAGTTATTGTATCCCTTGACCCTTCCTCTTACATTGTAAGCTTGAGTAGGGCCCACTGTTTCCAACTGTATTAAACTGTATTGTACTTGTACTGTCTGCGATTATGTTGTAAAGCACTGGGCAAACTGTTGGTGCTATATAAATCCTGCATGATAATAATAATAGTAAAGTATAGTTGGTACCCCACAGAAGAAGGTCACATCTTCAAAAGAAAGAGTTACCTTTGCAAACTTAAAGGGAACAACAAAGGAAGCATTTCCAAACTATCAAAAGATTTTTGCAGGAATTGCTGGGGTGCAGGGCATCCATTATTCAGCGTGAACTGATGAACCAAGTATCATCTTCAGGGTAAGGATGAGTGGGAAAAAAATATTCCTTTAGTTATACGGAGACCTATAATACCTCAGGGAAGGTAAGAAGGTCAAGCAATAGAAAGTGTACATACTCCACAATGGGAGAAGGAGACTCCACAGCAAAAGGTTAGTACAGAATTACAGTGAAAGGAAAAAAGTATTTGATGCCCTGCTGATTTTGTACATTTGCCCACTGACAAAGAAATGATCAGTCTATAATTTTAATGGTGGGTTTATTTTAGGTGAGAGACAGAATTACAACAAATATATTCAGAAAAACTCATTTCAAAAAAGTTATAAATTGATATGCATTTTAATGAGTGAAATAAGTATTTGATCCCCTATTAATCAGCAAGATTTCTGGCTCCCAGGTGTCTTCTATACAGGTAATGAGCTGAGATTAGGAGCACTCTCTTAGCTTGTTACCTGTATAAAAGACACCTGTCCACAGAAGGAATCAATCAGATTCCAATCTCTCCAGCATGGCCAAGACGAAAGAGCAGTCCAAGGATGTCAGCAACAAGATTGTAGACCTACACAAGGCTGGAATGGGCTACAAGACCATCGCCAAGCAGCTTGGTGAGAGGGTGACAACAGTTGGTGTGATTATTTGCAAATGGAATAAACACAGAATAACTGTCAATCTCCTTCGGTCTGGGTCTCCATGCAAGATCTCACCTTGTGGAGTTTCAATGATCATGAGACCAGAACTACATGGGAGAATCTTGTCAATAATCTCAAGGCAGCTGGGCCCATAGTCACCAAGAAAACAATTAGTAACATACTACACCGCAAAGGACTTAAATCCTGCTGTTTAAGAAATCACATCTACAGGCTGGTCTGAAGTTTGCTAATGAACATCTGAATGATTCAGAGGAGAGCTGGGTGAAAGTGTTGTAGTCAGATGAGACCAAAATCAAGCTCTTTGGCATCAACCCAACTCGTCATATTTGAAGGAGGAGGAATGCTGCCTTTGTCCCCAAGAACACCATCCCCACTGTCAAACATTGAGGTGGAAACATTATGCTTTGGGGGGGGGGGGTTTCTGCTAAGGGGACAGGACAACTTCACCGCATCAAAGGGACGATGGACTGGGCCATACACCGTCAAATCTTGGGTGAGAACCTCCTTCCATCAGCCAGGGCATTGAAAATGGGTCGTGGATGGGTATTCCAGCATGACAATGACCCCAAAACACACGACCAAGGCAACAAAGGAGTAGCTCAAGAAGAAGCACATTAGGTCCTGGAGTGGCCTAGCCAGTCTCCAGACCTTATTCCCATAGAAAATATGTAGAGGGAGCTGTGAGTTGTGTGCAAACCTGGTAGCCAACTACAAAAAAACGTCTGACCTCTGTGATTTTCAACAAGGGTTTTGCCACCAAGTACTAAGTCATGTTTTGTGAAGCGGTCAAATACTTATTTCACTCATTAAAATGCAAATCTTTTTTTAAATGCGTTTTTTTTTTTGGATTTTTATGTTGTTATTCTGTCTCTCACTGTTAAAATAAACCTACCATTAAAATAATAGACTGATCAATTCTTTGTAAGTGTGCAAACATACAAATGCAGGGGACCAAATACATTTTCCCTTACTGTAAATGGGATAAAACTCCCAAGATAGGGCACCCTTGAGTCTGAATATGCCATAAAATGTTTAGTATAGTCGACCAAAGGTCAGAAAAAATTAGCTACAGGAGAAAACCTGAGCACTCTAACTGCTAAGAAAAAAACTAAAAAGATACCCTTGTGGTAGCCAAAAAACAGACAACTTCCCATCCTGCAGCCTGAATGTGAAAAAGACTGAAGAAATCTACAAAGTACTGCTTTAGAAACAGAAGCAGAATGAGCCCACTTAAGGTCATCTGTGCACCTTCTGCAATGAGGAGTTGATACATTCCTTTCTGATCAATGCCAAAGCCAAAAATTTGTTTACCCTTGAAAGATGAAAAAACTAGATGATCCTTAAGGGCACGATTAACTTCCAAGGTACGGCCAATTATACTGTCATTTCTGGCAAATCCGTGGACCCTGGGGACGGGTTGCTTCATCCCCCCCCCCCTAGTAATGGGGTGTGGGAGGTGCCTATGGTGAGCTCTATGAATTATCTGCGGGAAGGAACTTTTTGGCTTTTAGGAAAAATCTCTGGTTTGAGCGGGAAAAGATTTGCTGGTGGAAAGGGTAAATATTATGGGCTGTTATTAAGGGAAAGCAACTAATATTAATTATTGTCCTGAAATGTTAAAATCTGTCCGTTTTGATATACTTGCTGAAATGCGAAAGAATCCCCCTGAAGAAGACTGTAATAATTTTTTCCAAGGTTGAAATGCATTGGGGTATCATGTATATTAATGGTCACATGAATCAAATGTTATGGAAATTAATTTGAATACCATATGATTATTTTCCAAAGGATTGTAAATTATGTATGTACCCTTTTCTACCTGAATACTGTTCCGCCTTTTGTACACCAGAGCTCTTATTTTAAATCTATTTTGCACCTAATAATGTTCAACTTGTGTCTTGGATAATAAAATCAAGGAATTTTTTATGAAATATTTGGTTTCTCATTGCTGCTAAAAAAAAACCCACAGGGAATTTACCAGATCCTTCCAGGTACGGAGCCAAAGTCCCATATGAATGTAAATTGACATTATACTTGTACAAGAAGAAAGCCTGATGGTCTGTAAGAGACTATCACAACTAAAACACAAGGCCTTTGACATTTTTTCAAAATCCTTGAGGATGAGTGTGTCAAACCTACAAGGGCACAGTCTCTTTTATTTGTGTTATACCACCCCAACATCTTCGATGCACAAATTTGCACCAAGATGAGGCAGACAGTGACACTAAGAAACCCAAACTGAAGTTTCGGAATAGAGTCTATGTGAAAATTGTAACATTATTAAAAGGAAAAAAACACAATCTACCCGTTTGGTAGCATGTTCATTAAAAAAGATGACTGAATCATCTACAGTGAGACCATTTGTCAATAAAAGGAAAGCACTCCACCACATTATTAGAGGAATCCCATGACTCCACAGGTAGATTTCAGGCCTCATAAAGGACTGAATTTACAAACAGAATGTAATGTTACAGCTCTGCCTAACTCAATGCCTGGAACAGCAGATTGATCCCATACTTGCAAGATAGAATTTACTGCATTAATGAGAGGAACAATATTTTCTTGCAAAGCAGAGGATTTTGGGATTTGTTGAAAAACTGTCTCCTCTGGAGAGGGCTGTAAAGTATTTGAATCAGAGTCGAAGATTAAAATGTGAGCCCTACACAAGCTAATAAACCCTAACAACTAAAAAACTCCTCTCACACAAGTAGACTGGACGCACTAGTCTGGAAAGTACTAGAACACAGAACTCAGTGAGGGAATCAAAGACCAAGCAACCTACAGAGAATATTTTGGCAGGTTGCAAGGGCTCCCAGGCATTGCTGAGGAAAAATTCATATATAAATTCATTAAGCATTACTGACTATTAAGTTGAGTGTGGGAACAGCCAAGGTTATGTCACGGCTCTAGACATGGTGAGGACATTCAGCGGCTAACTAAAACTGCAAAAATATCTGGAAAATGGCACTGGTAGAATTCAGTGAGAAAAGTTTACAAACCAAAGAAATTTACTATTATTAATGTGTTATGTTGCATTTGGGGCTTCCAAGCTGTACTAAGGAAAAACTTTAAGCCTGTATGCTAAAATGATAAGTTATTAACCACTTTCCGACCGGCGCACGACGATGTACGTCCCTTTTTTGAAGAGGGATATCTCGGTAACGGCAGCAGCTGCTGCCACAACCGAGGTATCCATCTCTTCAGGCGCCGGTCGGCTGTCCGATAATGGTGGTCATCGCAGCGGATTCGCCGCGAGATCACCGTTATCGGCGGCGGGAGAGGTGCCCCCCCCTCCCGCCGCTGTCCCGCGCCTTCCGCCGCTTACCGGAACCGTCGGCAGCGGCGGAGGCGATCGGGTCCGTTCCCCTTGTGTGTCTAGAGATGAGTGACGCTAAGATGGCCGCCACTCATCTCTATACCATAGGAGGGCGGAAGCGACGTCAAAAACGTCACTTCCGCCCATACCTCTTAAAGAGCAATTTTCAAATGTCATTTTTTTAAATGACATTTTTTTTTTTTTTCATTGAAGTCCAAATATGAGATCTGAGGACTTTTTGACCCCAGATCTCATATTTAAGAGGACCTGTCATGCTTTTTTCTATTACAAGGAATGTTTACATTCCTTGTAATAGGAATAAAAGTGAGCCAATTCATTTGTTTTTAAAAAACAGTGTAAAAATAAATAAAATCAAGAAAAATAAATAAGAAAAACCAAAAAAATTTTTTTTAAAGCGCCCCGTCCCGACGAGCTCGTGCGCAGAAGCGAACGCATACGTGAGTAGCGCCCGCATATGAAAGCGGTAGTCAAACCACACATGTGAGGTATCGCCGCGATCAGTAGAGCGAGAGCAATAATTATAGCCGTAGGCCTCCTCTGTAACGCAAAATATGCAACCTGTAGAATTTTTTAAACGTCGCCTACTGAGATTTTTGAGGGTAAAAGTTTGATGCCATTCCACGAGCGGGCGCAATATTGAAGCGTGACATGTTAGGTATCAATTTACTCGGCGTAACATTATCTTTCACAATATATAAAAAAATTGGACTAACTTTACTGTTGTCTTATTTTTTTATTCAAAAAAGTGACTTTTTTTTTTTCCAAAAAAAGTGCGCTTGCAAGACCGCTGCGCAAATACGGTGTGAAAAAAAGTATTGCAACGACCGCCATTTTATTCTCTAGGGTGTTAGAAAAAAAACAATATATAATGTTTGGGGGTTCTAAGTTTTTTTCTAGCAAAAAAAAACTGTTTTAAACATGTAAACACCTAAAATCCAAAACGAGGCTGGTCTTAAAGTGGTTAATTAGAGAATGGGCACACTTGAGGTGACTCCATTGCTTTGTGACAAACTGACACAGTATGAAGTGGCTGGAAAGCGCCACTGGCAGAGTCTTGAGAAAAAGGTCATATACTGAGGAATCCCACAATAACTAATGCCGTGGGTTGCATCTAGGAGTTCCAAAGCTGTGCTGAGGAAATACCCATATACATTAACCTAAAGGCTATAGTAATGAAGGAGTGTTTAGAGACTGGGTTATACTAAAGACACTGAGATACTGCTCTGAACTTTCAGAATAAACAGCTCTGCTGCTAACTGACACAGTACATAATGTCTGGAAAGGGCCACTGGCAGAGGGAAGGTTGATATAGGCTTTGCAAAGCAGTGCAGATGAAAAAACTAAGAGAAAAGCTCAAAGACTGTACTAGGAAATATTTTTTTCAGAGATTAAATTATGCCATAGGCTGTGCTATGGCTGTAGACTTGAATACAATGCTCTTCAGCTGACTGACACAGTGCACAGGGTCTGGGCAGCACCACTGGCAGAGCTTAGTGCTTGGTTTAGTCACTAAGTAAGTTCTTAGATACTGAGTCACAGCATAAACTGTAACACAGCTCCTGGAGAGTACTCTGCAGCTAACACAGTACCCAAAAAGTCCCCACCACTGGCAGAGCTCAGCACCTGAAGGTCACATTCCATGGCAGTCCCGCAATGCTCAGTTCAGCAGGGTTCACGCACCGCCTCCCAGGAAGTGCTGAGGATTGGCCAACTCAAAAAGCTGCTATGAAGAGACCAGCTCAAACAGCATATTTGAAGTTGGATTGAAGTTATCAAACAAAAATCATTCACAAAAGAACGACTATGTTAATAGAAGAAAAGAATGTTTAAAAATGTAAAGTAGTCTTTTTTAGACATGTGCAATTCGTTTCGTTTTTTTTCGTTTTTCGTTTTTTATGTTATTTTCGTTCGTTCGTTTTCGTACAAATGAACGAATCGTTCGAATCGTACGAATCCGATTAACGAATCATTCGAATCGAACGAATCCGAAAAACAACGAAAATCCGAAAAAAACTAATTAGAAACAACGAATGTACTAATGAAGATAATCCGAAAAATGAAAACGAACGAAAAAATTCGTACATTCGTAACTTTTTTTTTGTTGAATTGGTAATTTTCCGTGTCCCTTACAATGGTGCTGCTAAACGTGCTTCGAATGGATTGAACAAAAAAATTCGTACATTCGTAACTTTTTTTTCGATTCGTAACTTTTTTTTTTCGATTCGTAACTTGTTTTTTTTTTTTTTCGATTCGTAATTTTCTGTGTCTCTATTGAACAAAAAAATTCGTACATTTGTAACTTTTTTTTCGATTCGTAACTTTTTATCGATTCGTAAATTATTAAAATGTAATAATAGCATACACATTACATAAAATTATGAATTATGCTCCGTTTACGAATCTACGAATGTTACGAATGTACGAATAAATACGAATGCGTCCGAAAATTAAACTAACGAAAAAACGAATCAACGAAAAAATAACTATTACGAATGTACGAATCGTTACGAATACGAACACCGACGACTTACGAATGTACGAATCGTTACGAATCAACGGAAACGAAAAAAACGAAACGAAAAAAAACGATTTTTTTTCGGAAACGAAAAAAACGAAACGAAAATAAACAAATTTTTTTGTTGTGCACATGTCTAGTCTTTTTCCACAGCGGAGCTAAGAAAAAAGTGTCCAACCTCCTGGCTAACATTTTTCTTGTTTGCCAGTGTCCAAAACGCCCATAGGCAGCAGCATAACTGGTGCAGACCGTTCTACAATCCTGTGTTTCCCGATGGACGACAAGCATATTACATTTTAATGGAAGATAATGTAAACTTTTCAGTTTTGGATATGATGGGCATGCATAGACACGTGTTTTCATTTATTCCCACGAGTCCTGTAACATGTATTACCATGCTAAAAAAACACATGAGCGTTTCATTAAAAAAATGACCTGCAACACAGTGCACATACTGTACATAATCAAGGCATAAGCTGCAGAAAATGGTCAGAGACTGGAGATGGTGGTGCCCCCTGTGTCAGCAGTCAATCATGCCTCTGTGTCAGTGGAAGTGATACCCCTGTGTCATTAGTCAGTGGTGCCCTATCATTACTGTTTAGAGGCACTCACCTTCATCTCCAACTCCATGTCGCATACAGCTCCTCTAAATGATAACACAGGACTATACGGGCACAATCTAAAAGATGAACACTCCACCTGATGGTGCCTGTCACATTGCCAGATGCTGGAACACTCTGCATTCTAGTGCTTGGTATCCACAGCAACTCTACACAGTGGCTTCCCAGCAAACAATAGCAGGGACTGGTCCATGGCAGCCAGCAGCCCATAAGTGGCCTACCGGCAATAGCTTGGGGATGACTGGCCTAGACTTTTCCAAGGCTGACAGCCACTTAGCTATTGAATGGTTGTTATAACTGATGTATTTTAATGAGAACTGAGCTGATGTTTGTCTGATGACAAATGTCTGAATTGACCAGACCTGACTATCACTATGGATCATGCAGCTTTTTAGTCTGGCAAAAATATTAGTACAGCAGGTTCTGTTTCTGTCATTTGCTTTGGATTTTTGAAGCATCACCTGTGTGCTTACAGACTTTATTAATATATAGTTGAATTCATTAGAAATGAATGATATTGCTAAATCATATTTGTATTTATGTAAAAATCCATCTGAAAGGGAACAAACATTTTCACCCCACAAAAGATGTTTGACAGTGAATTACAAACTTCACTTTGTTTTTCATGAATACTGAACTTAGAAGTGCTCACTGCAACAAACAGAACACTAAACTGGACCCTTCACAAGCAGATAATAGGTTAAGCCTCTACAACAAGCAGCATACAAAGTGATTTCATTAACTCCTAGTAAATAAGTAGGGTGTTCTCTCATGAATGCCCACTGAAACTATAAAATGCCTAGATAGAACAATAGGTACACTCTATTATTAGCAATTTTTGCTGTACTCACTTCTGAAAGCACTCTTACAACACATCTTGGAACATTCAGTTCAAACGCACACAAATGGAAACATTTATTAAACTGCCCAAAGTCTATTAAACAGAAACAAAGCAGAACCAGAGATATTGACTTATATTTACTAGCAGTTTTCTACAGAAAAAACACAGCCTGTTAAAGCTGCTAGAAGATTACTACTTACTGACAAACCATGTTACATAGTTAGGCTGAGAAAAAGACACTTGTCTATCAATGTTAAGGATAGGTTTATGGCTAGCAGTTGTTGGGTGGAACATTCATTTTGAAACACGTGTCAGGAGGTTGTAGCAATGACACTGCCTTTGCTTCTGTGTGGTATAGTGACTTAAAAAAAAAAGTATCCTTGACTCTGACCCGACTGATTGAAGTCGCTCTGCCCACATGGGCCCTACTGGCTCCCTCTGGTCGCCACCCTGCGTTGTGCGAGTTCGCACGCAGCTCACCTTTGCATACACATTTCCAATTCCTCTTCTTACCCTACCCTTCTTCCCGCTCTCTTCCAACTCTCCTCTTTCACTTTTCTTCTTACTTTGTTCTCCATTTCCTTTCTTTCCCTGTTTTTGGACCGGTGTTTTATGGCTCATAATTGTTTTTCTAAATGTTTAAAACTTAAAAAATGATCTAGACTGGTCCGAGACCCTATGTTGCACAAAATGGACTAGCATTACGGTAATGATTCATGCAGAATGGACCCGGTTTAACCACTTAAGCCCCAGACCATTTTGCTGGCCAAAGACCAGAGCACTTTTTGCGATTCGGCACTGCGCCGCTTTAACTGACAATTGCGCGGTCGTGCGACGTGGCTCCCAAACAAAATTGACTTCCTTTTTTTCCCACAAATAGAGCTTTCGTTTTGTGGTATTTGATCACCTCTGTGGTTTTTATTTTTTGCGCCATAAAAAAAAAAGAGCAACAATTTTGAAAAAAAACAAATTTTTAAAATGTTTCTATAATAAGTATCCCCCAAAAATATATAAAAAAAACATATTTTTTCCTCAGCTTAGGCCAATACGTATTCTTCTACATTCTTCTGTTTTTGGTAAAAAAAATCGCATTAAGCATTTATTGATTGGTTTGTGCAAAAGTTATAGTGTTTACAAAATAGGAGATAGTTTTATGGCATTTTTATTAATAATTATTTTTTTTACTAGTAATGGCGGCGATCAGCAATTTTTATCGTGACTGCAACATTATGGCGGACACATCGAACATTTTAGACACATTTTTGGGACCATTGTCATTTATACAGCAATCAATGCTATAAAAATGCATTGATTCCTGTGTAAATTACACTGGCAGTTAAGGGGTTAACCACTAGGGGGCAGTTAAGGGGTTAAGTGTGTCCTGGGGAGTGATTATAACTGTCATCTGCCCTTTAAGAGGCTACGTGTGGCACGTCACTGATCACTGCTCCCGATCACAGGAAGCAGAGATCAGTGACACTGTCACTAGGCAGAATGGGGGGAGATGCTTGTCTACATTAGCATCTCCCCGTTCTTCCTCTCCGTGAGAAGATCGCGGGTATCCCCGCGGACATCAAGTCCGCGGGACCCACGACCCGACTCACGGAGTTTGCTGCACGCGCCCGCAGGCTGCCTCTTAAAGGGCAACATACAGGTACGTTAGTTTGCCTGTACGTGCCATTCTGCTGCAGTATATCTGCGTGAGGCGGTCGGCAAGCAATTAAAGTGACTACCAATTGTTTCCACGCAGAAACCAAGCTTGACATAAAGTTAATCAAAATTATAGTATGACATTTCATGTAGCTTCTATTTGATGTAAGGTATTATGCAACATACTGTATATCCAAGTGTTTGGCCTTGAACTGTCCTTTGACTAAATAAAAAAAAATAAAATAAGTAATCATACACTTAAGCATGACCATAGACGGTTTGAATACGGACTCATTACTGCTGAATCACGCAAAATCCAAGCTATGGTCGACCTTGCAAGCAACTTTTGGCTTGAAAAAGTAAATTTAAAAATTGATTGAGCCAAGTAGAAAAACATTGGGATAAGAGAGACTGCATCATTCTTTGGCAGTTCCACTGTATTCAGTCAGCTGTGGGTGCTACGGCTGCTAAACACTATAGCCAGCCGTGGAGATTCCTCCATCCATGCTGTTTAGCATGCTAAAGGAAAGATAACATGTGACCTAGACCTGAAGCTTCCAGAGGAAAACTTATGGGTGACTTTCTTACCCATACCTTTCTTTCCTAATGACTGCCAAATGTATTAAAGCAGAATGAATGTCAGGATCAGCTTTAGAGTCAGTAAGCATAAATTATACATAATCTTATGCAAAATTTTATTACATTTATGGATAAATATATGTTTCAGGAAAGTATATGAAATTAGTAGAATTGAAGGCTGTAATAAAAAGATCCTGCCATGTACATAGTTAGCAAGGTTGAATAAAGACACCAGTCCATCCAGTTCCACCTGAGTGAGTGTGGATGCGTGTCTACAATTGTCCCTATCCCTGAACATTGTGTCTCATTAAGATGCTCATCTATTATATTTTTATTAAGGTACCCATATAGCACCATCAATTTACGCAGCTCTCCACGCATACATCACACACTCACATCGGTCCCTACCCTTAAGGAGCCCACAATCCAAGGTCCCCAACTCACATTCATATACTACGGTCAATTTTGGACAGAAGCCAATTAACCTATCAGCATGCCTTTGGACTTTGTCTAAAATACTTTTAGAAAGGTCAGCTGGGAAATCGGCACTTCTGGAAAAGTCAATCTGCGTGGTCCTCTGCAGCTCTCACCGCTTCATCTCTTTGATCTCACGTAACTGTTGCCTACAGTAGTGACATAAGGTTAGAGGTAGGAACCAATGAGAGCTATGGAGGACCACAGAAACCAACACTTAGGGAATTTTTGGTTTCCCTAAAAGACTTTGGGGGATGAGTTCTCTCATTGAGTGCTGCAGGTGGCAGGAGAGGTAGTATTCAGGTCTGTACTTTTCAAAAATGTATTATGAAACAGGGTCTTTATAAGTACAGAATAACAATGTCAATTGGAACCTTTAAATGTCACTTTTACTTGAAATCTATAGTGATCTTCTTGGAAGGTTTTTTATTTATTTATCAGAGTTCTAATAAAGCAGGCAGCAATCTATGCAAGAACAAAAGGACTCCCATGCCTCGCTCTGCCACTGTTGGGCTACAAGTGAGATCTTATAAACACATATATTACAGAATTTCAGCCGTTTTATGCTCATCAAACACAAGCGCTGCAGCATGCAACTGTGTCAACAGCGAGCATGCTGGCAGAAGGCAGACTGAGCAGAGGGATGGCCTCAACAGTGTACTGCTGCTCCTCTACTGTTCAGTCAGCAGGCTAGAAAGTCCTTGACCAAGAATCAAAACTTTTTTGGCAGGAAAACCGTTCCTATATATGAATTACAAATGTGTATTTAGCTGCTTACTGGAGTGTAGCTTTAACATTACACTATGCTTACAACTTCTGGGAATATACAATAATACTGCACTCTAGCATTCTTGGAACATTCACAGTTTTTTATTACATTAATACAAGTCTCATGGCTTTTACATGTGTAACACAAGAGCGTAATTGTAAAGCTGAAATTTATGTTTAACTAAGACACCATAGAAAAGGGGGAAGACTGTCAGGAAGTCTTTGCAAAACCTATTATATGGTTGTGGTTAATTCTCTTCCAGCAAAATGTTCTTCCGTGAGAACTTAAATAATCTTTTTCTTATATCCAATTTTATCAAATAAAGACCATCACAAACTTCTTTGTTTTTGTGATTTGTTTTTGTGATTTTTGAATTTTATGTGGCTTTATAAGGGGATGTATAAAGGGAGAATCCAAATGCGCAAACCAAAACAAGGATAAAAAACCACTAACCAACTAATAAATAAAAATCGCAAACGTCGCAGCCACCATCAAGGTGCTCACACACCGTAATAACATGCAGGGAATATATAGAAAAATTATATAACAATGGGGCGCAGACACTGAAAAATCTCTAAATATCTTAATAAAATTAATTAAGAGAATAACTACATGGTAATATATGGCACTAAGACAAATAAATGTAAATAAGAAAATGAATGTGGCGCTTGCTGCTGGGAAGGATAACAATCCTAAGGGAGAGCTCCAAAGGACAGCTTCCAACAAAGCGTCTCAAGATTGATAACTACAATGGCGATGTATAGCATCAAGTGATAAACTGTGCTATAACAATAAAAACTGATCAAGATAATGATAAAAACATCCAATGGTGAGAAAGTGTCCTGTTTATAAGGGGATGCTTTTGTGAAATCAGTTTTGTAATCAGTTTGTATTGGTGCTTGGAAGGTGCAAACTGCAAATCTAGGGAGTTATCCAACTGCTTTTGGGTATTGTGCTGTACACACTGTCAATATCTCTCTGCACAGAGATTTTTCAACTCATGGAACAACAATCTAAGGCCCCTTTCACACTGGGGCGTTTTTCAGGAGCTACAGTGCTAAAAATAGCGCCTGTGTAGCTCCCAAAAAAAAGCCGGTCCTTTCCCTCCAGTGTGAAAGCCGGATGGCTTTCACACTGGAGCGGTGCGCTAGCAGGACGGTAAAAAAAAGTCCTGCTAGCAGCATATTTGGAGCGGTGAAGGAGCGGTGTATTCACCGCTCCTACCCATTGAATCAATGGGACACCGCGGGGATACCGCCAGCAAAGCGCCGCTACAGCGGCGCTTTGCGGGGTTTTTTAACCCTTTTTTGGCCGCTAGTGGGGGTTAAAACTACCCTGCTAGCGGCCGCATACTGCGGCTAAAATGACAGTAAGGCCGGCTTCACACTGGGGCGGTGCGGGCAGGGACCTTAAAGCAGCGCTATTTACCGTCGTTTTAGCCATGGTATGCGGTTTATGTGGTTTTAACCCCCGCTAGCGGCCTAAAAAGGGTTAAAACCCCCCGCAAAGCGCCGCTGCAGCGGCGCTTTGCCGGCGGTATCCCCGCGGTGTCCCATTGATTTCAATGGGTAGGAGCGGTGAAAACACCACTCCTTCACCGTTCCAAATATGCTGCTAGCAGGACTTTTTTTACCGTCCTGCTAGCGCACCGCTCCAGTGTGAAAGCCATCTGGCTTTCACACTGGAGTGAAAAGACCTGCTTTTTTCAGGAGCTATACAGGCGCTATTTTTAGCGCTGTAGCTCCTGAAAAACGCCCCAGTGTGAAAGCAGCGCTAAATATAGCCTTTTATATAACCCTTTAACCCTTAAAGCACACAAGTGTGGTAGACTCCACTTATTTTTTACAGAAACACGCACCATTCTCAGTATCCACTGTTGCGATTCTGACTTGTCTGCATAACTACTTGCTGCCATGTCAGCTTAACAAAATTTTAAAAAACATTTAATAAAAAGAAAAGGAAAACGATGTAAGAAATAGTTGCAGAAAGTATAGTATGAAACATACATAAGCAACAGTAAAAATGTATTAAAGTGATACATAATTAAAGTAGATGTAAAGGCAGAAGGTTTATCTTAATGCATTCCATGCTCCTGCGGCTGTCAAACAAAGTCAGTCATCCAATCAAGATAGATAGGAGACAGGGCCGGGTCAGGGCCTGGTGTCTGAATGGACACACTGAGCTGTTACTCGGCTCCAGTGCCCCAATAGGAAGCTGGTGACTGTGGGAGCACTAGATAGGAGGGAGGGGCCAGGCGCGCTGCCGAATCGCCTGCAAAGCGATTCGGCAGCGCTGCAACACTGGCGCTTTTAACCCTTTGTTCAGCCGATAGCGGGGGGTTAAAAGCGCCCCTCTAGTGGCCAAAAAGCACTGCTAAAATGTCAATAAAGAGCCACTAAAACTAGCAGTGCTTTACCTCTAACGCAGTGTGGGTCCAGTGTGAAAGGGGTCTAAGGAATACACATCTGTGAAGCTGACATACAGCTAAACTTCACAGACTTAAGCTTATTACAGCAAGAATTACCAAACTTAACAAAAAAAGTAGTTACATTATTGTAGAGAAAGATACAATTCTGTTAGACGCCTAACATGACTATATTACAAGGTCCAGCAGGCTGGTAAGATACATTAGACCTCCTAGGAGAAAAATAATCAATGATTAATGGATTTGGTCTCCAACTACCCGCTTCAGCCCCGGAAGATTTTACCCCCTTCCTGACCAGAGCACTTTTTACAATTTGGCACTGCGTCGCTTTAACTGACAATTGCGCGGTCATGCGATACTGTACCCAAACAAAATTTGAATTATTTTTTCCCCCACAAATAGAGCTTTATCTGCGGTTTTTATTTTTTTTGCGCTATAAACAAAAAAAGAGAAACAATTTTGAAAAAAAAATAAACAATATTACGACGTACCCATAGGGGGTTTCACCCAGTGGTGCCATTCTGCCACAGTATAAAGTTGTCAACCGGTCGGAAACCAGCTACTCATAATTCAATTCTAAAGAATGATATGCTGGTATTAGTATTGTGGAGCATTGCCTTGTGGAAATGTAGCCCTGTTAGTGGAATGGAACCCTTCTAAATGAGGACAAGGGAGCATATTAAAAACCCCCATTACCCCATCAAAAGAATATGGACTGCACCAAACAGGTTTGCCAATTGCAATTATATATATAACATGGTGGGGTTAGCTGAAGGTGGCAAATACAGTCCCACGATCACCAGTGAACAGCATCTTTAAGCACATGTATAAGTACATATATGCCCTCTGAATCCAGTCTGAGGTCAACGGGTGGAACGTTAATTAATTTATGAACAAGTACACTAACTCCTCTGGCATATTTGAAATAAGTGGTATGGTAATGGACTCCCAGTGATGCCTTTCTCAGTCCCAAGATTTTATGACTCATTAAATGGTTTTCTTGAAAAATACGGATCTGGAGAGAGTACTTTAAGATAGGTAAAAGCCAGAGTCTGCTTAAACTTCAAAGCAAGGACATGGATATGTGAACAGACTATGAATAAACTAGGCATTGGGAAAGATTAGGAAACACTGTAAACTATACAGTGGGTATAGAAAAAAATCACTTGTTGCTTTGCAGCCTGAAATTAAGACAGACAGACGCGGTTTTCAGTGCAAATTGTAACATCAAAATGAAAGATATAACATGTCAGAAAAAAAAAAAAAAAACAGAATCACTCAGTTGGAAAAAGAATCACTCCCTTCCTAAAAATTATTTAGAAACTAAATCAGGTGTAGCTAATCACCTTCTCAACACAAAGCCATTTGACTTTCAACTGTGATCAGTTGTGATCATTTTGATTAGCTCAGCATAAAAATAGCTTTCCTGGAGCATTTCAGTCCCTGGTAATGCAATTGAAGCAAACAATCAACTATGGGTGTTGTCAAAAGATCTCTGGGATAAAGTTGTGGATTGGCACAAGTCAGGAGATGGATACAAAAAAATGTCAAAGGTTTTATCAATGCCTAGAAGCACAGTGAAGTCTATTAAGAAGTGGAAGGTATTTGGTACGACGTCGCTCCAAACTGGATGAAAGAGCCAGGAGGAAACTGGACAGACACACTACCAAGGGGCCTACAGCAGCTTTCAAGCAATTGCAGGAATTTATGGCAAAGAGTGGTCATTGTGTGCATGTGACAACAATATCACAAATTCTCCACAATTGCAAGAAAAAAGCCACTCCTGAAGAAAGGCCACATGCAGTCATGACTAAGCTTTGCCAAAATGCACCTTGAAGATTCTGAGGCCTGGTTCACACCTATGCATTTTTTTGTGCATTTTCCATTTTGCAGAAACTCACTACAGTCCATTTAACATGGTTTCCTATGGATGTAGTTCACATCGGTGCATTTTATGGAAAGGATAAGGGATTTTTTTTCTGGTTCCATAGGCTTCAATGGATAAAAAAACGCAAAATGCACCTGCAATATGCAAACTGCAACCCGCATATGTGTGAATCAGGCCTAAGGCCACATGGAAAAAGCTGTTATGGTCAGATGAGACTAAAATAGAATTATTTGTCCAAACGATATGTCTGGCGGAAAACCAATACAGCTCACCATCCAAATAACCCCATTCCTACTTTAAAGCATGGATGTGGTAATATCCTATTATGTGGGAGTTTCTCAGCAGCAGGAACTGGAGCACTTGTCAAGAAGGAAAAATGGATGGGGCAAAATACCATCAAATTCTTGAGGAAAATCTGCTTCACTCTGCCAGAAAGTTGTAAATGGGAAGGTTTACCTTCCAACATGACAATGACCCAAAGCACACAGCAAAATAGACCACACATTGGTTGAAGGAGAAAAAGGTGAGTGAGGCCTAGACAGAGCCCAGACTTAAACCCCAATGAAAATCTGTGAAATGGCTTGAAGGCTGCAGTCCACAAACAGTCACCATCAAATTTAACTGAACGTGAGCAGTTCTGCCAAGAAAAGCGGGCAAATATTGCAAAGTTTAGATGTGCAAAGTTAGTAGAGACATATCCCAACAGACTTAGCCCCCGTACACACGGTCAGACATTCCGATCCCCAAATCCGTTGGATAATTTCCGACGTATTTTGTCCAAAACTGGTGTTGCACACACACGGTCGGACAAAGTTGTCAGAAAATCCGATCAACGTACGATGGGACTACATACAGGGCAGTAGCCAATAGCTTTCGTCTCCAAATTTCTTCTGAGCATGCGTGGCACTTTGTGCGTCGGAATTCTCTACACACGATCGGAAAAAGTCAGATTGGATTTTGTTATCGGAAAATTTTAGATCCTGTTCTCAAATTTTTTCCGTCGGAAATTCCGATGGAAAAAGTCTGCTAGAGACCACACATGATTGGATTTTCCGAAAACATAATCCGATCTGACTTTTTCCATCGGAATATCCGACCGTGTGTACGGGACATAATGCTCTGTTTCCACTACTGCGAGTTGTTGTGCAACACATGTGAAGTCGCATGATAAATCAAAATCCATGTATTTCAATGGTCCACGTTCTAATTGGTGCAACTCAAGTCGCAATGACTCCAAAAAATATTTTTGTACTACTTTGTTCGGACTTCGGTGCAACTTGTTCTCCCATGGAATGCAATACTCCCAACGCACACATTCCTGCACAAATGGCGGTATCTTAGATTGGGTGCTGAAATTAAATGAAAAAACAGCTGGAACCGACTGCAATCACGAGAAGCAAGTGTCACCAGCACACCAGGATCTCCAGTGCAAAACTTTAATCACATAGTATAAAAAAAAAAGCGATGTTTAAGGGCATGCCTGATGAAGGGGTTCTGCGTGGCTCGGAAACGCCGCTTTTATTTTTTGATACTATGTGATTAAAGTTTTGAACCCAATTTTGGAGATCCTGGTGTGCTGGTGACACTTCCTTCTCTTGTTCTCCCATGGTTCTCACCAGTCGCATGACATTGCATCAAAAATCACATTGCAAAATCGCACTGTAAATCGTGCGACTTTGGGGTCGCAATAAAACCTAGCCTAAAGGATGTACTTAAAGCAAAAGATGGTTCAGCAAAATACTGACAAAAGGGGGTGATCCTTTTTCCAACTCAGTGATTCTGTTTTTGATTTTTTTTTTTTCTGACATGTTGGGGTCATATCTTTCACTTGGATGTTATATAATACAAAAACTGTGTCTGCCTTCATTTCAGGCTGCAAAGCAACACAATTATTTTCTATACCCACTGTAGTTTGCCAAAGGGGGCAATCCTGTCCCACCACTCTGCCCGAACCTGAAGGCCATGATTTCATTGCCTATAACACCATCCACCACATATACAGCAGACTACTAACCACTAGTATAGAAGCCATAAACATAAAAAAAATCAACAGCAAGTAAAGAAGAACCCTCATAGTAACAATGCCAAAAGACCCCTCCCTGCATATCCCTGAGAGCGTCGGAATGTTTCAATCCTATACAATTCACAACAAAATTCAAATGGAGGATAGGTGTGCAAGGTCCATATAGATGTAACCCATTTGCAGAGATGCTGCATATCAACAAAAAAAAAAAACTGACAGTCTTTCGGTCAAGTTGAGGACACAAACATAATGATCAATGGAAACCTGGGAACAGGAACTATGAGGATTCATAGGTGGGCAGATATTCTATCTGGTGTCTTCCTCTGGATTCTCTGAGCGACAAGTTAGTGTGGTGCAGTCTCTCTCCAGCAAATGGAGCGAGACCACAGTTACATCATTTTGCCATACGAAAGGAATATGATTCTCTAAGGGGGTCTCCCAGCAAACCATTCACAGTGAACTGTCTCCAGCATCTCGGCCCATAGTCAGGGAAGGAGTTGGCATGTACGGTGTTGGCATGTACAGTGTCCATTTTGTGATGTATCCATCAGAAGGGCTCTGCATCAGCATACAATCAAAAGAAGGATAAAAAAACTGCACATTTTACTGGAGTCCTGACAGAATAAGCCAAGCAAAAAAAGTAACAACTTCAGGTAAATGATATAGTTAGGGCAGGAGCCTACAACGCAACTTTTCAGGTTTTAAAAAAAAACATTGTTTGAGCTGAGGTTTATACTGTATGTGCATGTAAAACTCTTGTTTGTGGCACAGTAATTAAAGACACCCTGTCACCAGATCAAGCTTTTTTGTTTAGTTGCTTTTAATAAAACAAGCATAACAGATATATGGGTGCTTTTTCTTTTATGTTTAAGTTTTGCAAAATGAATAAGAATCTGACACTTCTGGATCTTAATATCTTCCAGCTTTCCACACAGCTGTCATGCTGCATACAAGGGCTTATAATATTGTTTGATATTGCACTGCAGTGTTGTCAGCTTACTACAGAAAGTAACAAACGCATTGGATTCCTAGCTGGAGCAATATTTTGTTTTTCAGCAAAAAAAATTCTAAAAGTTTATTGTTAAAGTTTACATACTCTTAACTAAGACAATGCACAGAGTCTAGATTATGCACTGAGATCTTCATTTAGTAAAAATGAAAGTACATTTTTTTTTTCTTACTAAAAAAAATGGTCATACTAATTTGCTCTGTGCAACAATATTTTAATAAAATCACCTTCTGCACTTCTGGCATTCCCATTCTGGTGCGGTCACCTTCTTTGGTTATCGCCTTAGCAATTTGTGTGCTATGGTCTAAGGCTCCGGCTGCAATCAGTGTCTCCTGTGATGTTATTAAGTGAGGGCTGCAGCCGAGACAGCGCTGAAGTGGTGACAGGAGCCAGGTAAGTGTTGGGGGACAGGGGGACTAGGAAAGATAGCTGGGTGCTTTTTACCTTAATGAAGAAAATGCATTAGGGTAAATAAAACATTTAGACTTCAGAAGTACAGAACGGTAACTGCTTTACGAGTTCCCACTGAACATATACTTTGACAGGGCGGCTGCTCTGTGCTGGATCACGTACCTAGTATGTGATCTGCGTGCTGGGGTAGAGAGCATGCCTCTGCTGCCCCGGCTGTGCTGCGATTGGCTGCAGCACCAACTAATCAGTGGCCCGCAGGCACCCGACGATCGGCTCTGGACGTTACCGAAGAGAGCCCTGTGTAGGTAAACAAACACAGGGCTCTCTTCTGACAGCAGCAATGTGCTGTTTTTTTTCTTCCTGCAGAGCTGAAAGTACCATCTATTAGAACGGAGATAGATCCCCAAAATGCTAGCATTAAAGTGGTGGAGGGATTGTGAGAGGTTGAATGAAGCCAATCATATATATATATATATATATATATATATATATAAATATATATATATATATATATATATATAAATCAAGACGCAAGAAATTACCTATATAGATTGGGACAGGCTAAGCCGCCTTCAATATGGGAGGCTTGTAAAGAAGATTTGGCGAAACGCAGCTGGGTATTATTACAAATTAGGGAAAATAGGATAGACTCTAATATGGAAAAATGTTTGGGGTAAGAGTACTGGGGATGCCCTAAAGACATAGAAATGTAAGTTTAAAGATATTTAATAAGATTAAATAAATAGAGGGCTGAAGCCCATATGATACATAGTTTCCCAAAAATAAGGCCAACAAACATTGTTAAATGACTTTTGGACATCCAATGATATAACCAGCCCACTATAATTTAACGGCATGGATATGAAAATACAGTCAGTGAATATTGTCATAAGTGGTATTTCCTGGCATAAATCCAGGTTGACCTGAACTAATAAGGGACAGAATGACCTTGTTCAGATGAGAGGAGAGCACCTTGGCTAACACCTTGACATCACTATTCATTAGTGAGATAGAACGGAATGAACTGCATTGCAATCTATCTTTACCAGGTTTGGTCAATAGAACAATAAGGCTTCAGCCATTGACTCAGGACGATTGTTGGCCATGAAGGCTTCGAGAAACAAACTATGCATTTTAGGGGAAAGAATGTCAGCATAAGCTTGATACCACTCTGCAGGTAGATAGTCCAGGCCTAGGGTTTTATTGGATGGCAAGGAATGAATTCAGTGACTTCTTCTATTGTTAAAGGACCATCCAACAATTTCTGCTGGGAGGAGTTAAGTTGCTGAAATGTGATAGAAGCCAAGAAATCAGCAAAAGCCATTTAAGAGGGCGGAAGAGGGTCTGCATACAGTGTTTCATAAAACTAAATTCATGCTGCATTGTTAGTTGAGCTTTTTAGGCTGGGCTTCTCCTAAGGGTCACAAGAGTGCAATTCCTTTTGCACTCCTGTGACCCGTTTTCAGCGGAGAGCAGTCTGAAGTGCGCTCTCCGCTGATGTCACTGACATCAGTCGAGGCAGTGAGTCATCCCGCCTTCCCAAGTCTGGATCCGCCAGCTGCCTTGATTGATGGCAGTCTCAACAAGCCGATGAGACGGCCGCTCCCTGCCCCTCCACAGCTCAACACTCCAATGAGCGTGGAGGAGCAAATCAGAAGTGATGCTGATTGACAGTCAGCATCGCTCTGCTCGGGGAGGAGTGAAAACCGAGCCATCGGCGGTGTTCGGTGGTTCGGTTCTCAGTGCAGAGATGCAGGGGACAGCTGCAGCATCGGTCTGATACTCCATCCACCTAGGTAAGTATGATTAGCCCAAAAAAAAAGAAAACCATACTTATCTTTTAAATAATCCAATACTGGGAATAGTGGTGTCAAGGTAAGTATACTGCATATTTATATACAATTGCTGTAGAACTTCTGGATCAACTTCTGACAAAAGGATACCTGCACATGGTTACTGCACAGGTGATCTGCCATCCCCTCTGGACAACACTGAAGCACAGCGTTTCCATCAGGAAAGTCATTGGATAGTGCTATATATACGCATAGGCAAATTGGGTCACTTCCTGATGTTTAGCTTGTATATGAGCACATTAACGCATAGCAGCCAATCAGATTTCACTTTAATCAGACTGATAAAATATAAAATATAATTGATAGGTATGGTCCGTTTCCACCTTGCCTTGTTTGGGAAGCTTGACTATAACCAGTGCTTTCTTTGAACAGAAACATGTTCCAAAACTCCTTGCACCCATCACAATGTATACAAGGTGCTTAAATATATTAGCATCTTTCTTATAAATATGTTATACTTGCATTTCCATAAAAAATAATAAAACGCACATGTTTAAAAACAAAATGTGACAGTTTGTTACTGGCACACCCAAAAATATTAGAACCATATTCAAATCTGTTAGCTCTCGCACATTGCCTTTGAAACACTTGAAATAATACTGTATGTTGATTGAATTAGTATTGAAATTAATTTCAAACATATGTACAATATCCTTTTTAATTGTGTTGCAGAATCTTTGAAATGTGAGTCTGTTTTAGACATTTCAGTTAAAATAATAAAACTTGCTTTAACATTTACAGAAACCTATTTCATTCCCTTTCTCCTCCTCAAAGCAATCATTCTTCCCTATTTTCTATAATTAGTAGGAAGTATAAAGAGAGTCTATATGTGTTTATAGGGGTACAATTTCAGTGGCTTATGAATTAAATATAAATTATTACAAAATGTTGCTTGCATCATGTTCCACATGCAAATTGTAGTGCAAAAGGAACTGATGATGGATATGGAGTATCATTATGGCAGTAAGTGAAAATTAGAATTTGATTATTGAGAGGGAACTAGCAAAATGAAAGATCATTGTTCATTGGTTTATATGGGTTACTTGCTCCTTGGCTCTTTAAACATTTGCCGACCGCTCCACGTACATGTACTGCGGGCGGCGGCCCCTACAGGCAGAATGACGTACCTGTATGTCATTTTTACTTCCGGGTTTGTGGCACAGCGGAATTGGACACACAGCGGGTCCAGCGGACCTGATGTCCGCTGAGACCTGCCGATCGTTCCCCACAAAGGCAGAACAACTGTCTGTCTATGTAAACAAGGCAGATCGCCGTTCTGTGGCAATGTAAGACAGAGATCCTGTCTTTCTGCTAAGCAGGAACACGGATCTCTGTCTTCCCATAGTACAAGCATCCCCCACACAGTTAGAAAGCACCCCCTAGGGACACATTTAACCCTTTGATCGCCCCTGATGTTTACCCTTTCCCTGCTAGTGTCATTAGTACAGTGACTAAAAGTGTCACTTAGTGTCCGATTTGTCCGCCGCAGTCCCGCTATAAGACGCTGATCACCACCATTACTAGTACAAATAAATAAAAAAATGTAAATTCCATAAAAATATCCCACAGTTTGTAGATGCTTTGCGCAATCCAACCAATATATATGCTTATTGGTATTTTTTTACCAAAAACATGTAGCAGAATACATATTGGTCTAAACTGATGAAGAAAAAATAGATTTTTAAATTTTTTTATTTTTTTTATGATTCATAGCGGAAAATAAAAAAAAAAATTTTTTTCAAAATTGTCGGTCATTTTTTGTTTATAGCGCAAAAAATAAAAACCGGTAGAGGTGATCAAAAACCACCAAAAGAAAGCTCTATTTGTGAGCAAAAAACCCCATCAATTTTATTTGGGTACAGCATCGTGCAATTGTCAGTTAAAGTAACGCAGTGCGGTATTGCAAAAAATGGCCTGGTCACAAAAGGGGTAAACCTTCCGGAGCTGAAGTGGTTAAATCATACAAAAGACCTCTTACTATTCCTTATTTAATTATGTAGCAGTCTTCCTTATATCTGGAAACTGATGAACTACTTGTCAGGACTGGGCTCAGCCCTTCCTTCTCTAAGCTGGCCGCTCAGCTGTTGGCTAATTGCCAGCTCCTATCTCTCCACAGTGACTCGCCTGTTTATGATATCCTGCTCGTCAGTCCTGCCAACTTAAGTTGTCCAGCCCAGATGATCTTTGCCTTCGCCTTGGTCACATCTCTAGAGACGCTCTCCTGTGTTCCTGTTAAAGACTTGCTTGGGTGACATTCCTTCTGGTTCCAGATCCTGTTTCTGTTTTACTACGCCCTTCTGGCTCCCTGACGTTTTGGCTATCTGTTCCGGTTCCTGAACTCTGGCTATGTTTTGACTAAGTTTACTCTGTTTACCTTTTTTTATTATTATTAAACAAGTGGGATTTAACTGTACTAATGTCTGAGTCTGATTCATGGTTTCTGACACTACTGTAAGCAATAAGCATAATTAACAAATCTAACACACCAGGATAAAGATCCTATTTTCAAAAAAGGTGACAGTTATTTTCAGCTTATTCCAATGATATTGGAAAATAGCAGTCACTTGGCTAAAATAAAAATTCTTATCCTTGTGTTAAAGCTTTCTGAATTGAGCCTAATGACTTTAAAGCAGATCTCCACCAAAGATCATGAACTCAAAATCTCAGTAATATCCCCATAAGTATGTACCTTCCTTTCTCTTAGGCTCTGCTCTCACTTAAAAGTCGCACAATTTCCAGTGTGACTTTGCAGTGCGGCTTTCATGTGACAATGCTCCAAGCATCCTCCATCTTTTTTACAAAAAATTATGAGTTTTAATTTGCACACTTTCTAATTTGCACACTTCAAGATTCCAATGTATTTGTGTTGTGTGTACTCAAAATGAATGGCACCACAGCACATCACACTGCAGTACACATACTGCCATGTTCTTGCGGTAATGTGCAGTAAAATACATGTTGTACGGCATGTTACTGCAACACACCAGTGTGCATCAGCACTTAAAGAACTGAGGCCAGTGTAACAGCCATTCAATGTGATATATGTGGCCCCAACAATCTGGAGGACTTTACAATATATGTGCAGCTTCCACTTTAACCACTTTCAGACCGGACCAATTTGCAGCCAAAAGGACCAGGCCCCTTTTTGCGATTCGGCACTGCGCCGCTTTAACTGACAATTGCGCGGTCGTGCGACGTGGCTCCCAAACAAAATTGACGTCCTTTTTTTCCCACAAATAAGCTTTCTTTTGGTGGTATTTGATCGCCCCTGCGGTTTTTATTTTTTGCGCTATAAACAAAAAAGAGCGACAATTTTGAAAAAAAAAACGCATTATTTTTCATTTTTTGCTATAATAAATATCCCCCAAAAATATATAAAAAAACAGTTTTTTTTCCCTCAGTTTAAGCCGATACGTATTCTTCTACATATTTTTGGTAAAAAAAATCGCAATAAGCGATTATTGATCGGTTTGCGCAGAAGTTATAGCGTTTACAAGATAGGGGATAGTTTTATAGCATTTTTATTAATAATTTTTTTTTTATTAGTAATGGCGGAGATCTGCGATTTTTTTTGTGACTGCGACATTATGGCGGACACATTGGACATTTTTGACACATTTTTGGGACCATTGTCATTTTTACAGCAATTAATGCTATTTAAATGCATTGATTTCTGTATAAATGACACTGGCAGTGAAGGGGTTAACCACAAGGGGGCAGTGTAATGGTTAAGTATGCCTAGAGGTGTGTTTTTTACTGTGAGTTGGCGTGTCTGTCAGCTAGTGAATGCTGATCTCTGCTCCAATCACAGGGAGCAGAGATCGGCGTCACTAGTTGCTAGGCAGAACGGGGAGATGCTGTTTATCTCGGCATCTCCCCGTTCAGCCTTCCCGTGAGACGATCGCGGGTGTCCCCGCGGCGATCGAGTCCGCGCGGGAGCGCGCCACTCCCGGCGCGCTCCCGATGGCACGGACAGGCTAAAGGAGGGACTTATATATACGCCCTCCTGCCTGTCCGTGCCATTCTGCCGACGTATATCTGCGTGCGCTGGTCGGCAAGTGGTTAAGTGGAAATGTCAACTTTAGACAAACAAAGCAATAAAAAAGTAAGGCGTTACTATAAACCACAATAAGTCATGAAAGTGATAACAATTATTGCACATGAAAAAATATGTGAAAATATGAAAATAGATAATAAGTTTCCAATTACCTATATAAAATAGTCCTTTCAAAAGTCTTCCAATTACCATGCTCAATGGTCACAATGTATGGTGACCTTATACAAGTGCTCCACTACAGTGTAAATAAAATGCACATTCACCAACCGTGAGCCTTTAATAGGCCTTAAACACCTACTCCCAAAAACTCCCTGGAAGGCACTGATAATATACCCTTACAAGCAGGCAACTGGAAGGCCCTGGCTACATCACAAGCGTCAAGAAAATACAATAAGTAAGAAATTCATATTTGGAGTGTTTGCTGGCTTTGGATCCCATATGATGACTTCAGATGACTACCTCAATTAGGATCTTAGGAGTACTATCAGCTATCATCCCAAATGTTTAAGGTCTATTAAATTAAAAGCCCGTGGTTGGTGAGTATGCATTTAATACGCACCATGATGGAGCACTTGTATAAGATTAACTACCTCGCGACCTCGCAACTCTCAGGGCGGGAGGACGTCATATGACGTCCTCCCCTTCACGGCCCTCCAGGGAGCGCGCGCGCACCCGTCGTGTCACTGGGCACCCGATGCACGCGCCCAGCGGCCACGATGTCCGCTGGGCACCCGCGATTGCCCGGTAACACAGCGGGACCGTGGATCTGTGTGTGTAAACACACAGATCAACGGTCCTGTCAGAGGAGAGGAGCCGATGGTGTGTTCTCTGTACAGAAAAACACAGATCGGTCTCCTCCCCTTGTGAGTTCCCTCCCCCCACAGTAAGAATCACTCCCAGGTAACATGTTAACCCCTCCCCACCCCCTAGTGGTTAACTCCACTGCCAGTGTCATTTATACAGGAATCAATGCATTTAAATAGCACTGATTGCTGTATAAATGACAATGGTCCCAAAAATGTGTCAAAAATGTGTCAAAAATGTCCGATGTGTCCGCCATAATGTCGCAGTCACAATAAAAATCGCAGATCGCCGCCATTACTAGTAAAAAAAATTTTTTTCATAAAAATGCAATAAAACTATCCCCTATTTTGTAAACGCTATAACTTTTGCGCAAACCAATAAATAATCGCTAATTGCATTTTTTTTTAACCAAAAATATGTAGAAGAATATGTATCGGCCTAAAATGAGGAAAAAATATGTTTTTTTATATATTTTTTGGGGATATTTAGTATAGCAAAAAGTAAAAAATATTTTTTTTAAAAAATGTGTCCCTCTTCTTTTGTTTATAGCGCAAAAAATAAAAACCGCAGAGGTGATCAAATACCACAAAAAGAAAGCTCTATTTGTGGGGACAAAATGATAACAATTTCATCTGGGTACAGTGTTGTATGACCGCGCAATTGTCATTCAAAGTGAGACAGCGCTGAAAGATGAAAAATGGCTTGGGCAGGAAGGGGGTGAAAATGCACTGTACTGAGGTGGTTAACAGGTCACCATACATTTGTGAGCACGATAATTGGAAGACTTTTGAAAGGACTATTTTATATTATTGGGCACTTATTTCTATTTTCACATATTTTTTGATGTGCAATATTTGTCATCACTTTCACGATTTTTTGGAGTTTATAATAGTGCCTTGTTTTTTTTATTGCTTTATCAGTGTAACAGCCAGTCTACTAGCACAAGCAAAAGGAGGTCATTATTGGCAACCCCTTTACTTTTCCAATGGCAGATTTTGGGGTTGATTTACTAAAGGAAAATAGTCTTTGCACTGCAAGTGCACTGCAAGTACAAGTGCTCTAGATCTAACATGCAAGGAAAATTTAAAAAACAGCATTTTTGATTGCACATATTGGATGATCAGCAGAGCTTCCCCTCATTTCAGAGTTTCCCCTCAGATCTAGCGCAACTGCACTTGCAGTGCACAGTATATTTGCCTTTAGTAAATAAACCTCTTTGTTCCTTTAGTCAACTTTACTCCTAGAGCCTGAAGACTGTCCAATAAAGGAGCATCAGCATGCTGATTCCTATACATTTCTCTACTGTTAGCTGACCACAAACTATTGATTCCACTGTTCGATGAACCAATCATGGAATATTTTACTCAAATCCAGCTGACAAATATATCATTGGTGGTGTATTCAATGTTTTTTTGTTTTTTTTTACATCCAATGGATTGAACGGTTGATGCATATTTGTCTGGCATTAGGCTGACACCTCTGTAAGAGAGCCCTGAGTAGCCAACTATCCCTCTGTCAGGTTACTAATTTAAAGAGACATGCTGCTATCATACATGCTCCATATCTTTCTTTTATTTTCTACACAAAAATTATAGAAGTTGATTGGTTGTTCTAGATAACAGACTTTTCATTCTTGTGGCTTTTAAAAATACATTGAGTGATTTTTATTGATCATATAACTGGATTAATGTTTGTCAATATTTATATGGTTTCACTTTATGAAGAAACACCTCATGGACTGCCTACAGAAAAATATAACAAAACAGAAGCAACTATTAATGTATTGCTGTTTTTTCATAAGTTTCTAATTTGACTATTTATTGGACTGACACAGTCTATTAATTTCTAACTGATGTAATGATTCGGAGTGCCAAAAAGAGAAAGCCTTTCTCTAAAGACCCTTTAAATGGCAGCTTTGCTTACCTAAAGTGTATTTGCACTTTTGCAGCCAATTTTAGATAACACCTACTTTATATTTGTTACATGTTACCATTCACGTAGCATAACTTTAAAAAAAATATTGTAAAATTGCTACTTACCTTTTTAAGCTTCTACATTTTTTCCTTTCTAAAATTTATGAAAAACCTTAGATAGCTTTCTCCTCTATGCAATTTTAAGGAAGAGGCTGTAGGAAGTTATGTTTACCATAATTAACCCTGTCTATATTGTGCTGGCATATTTCATTATTAGTTGTTAACTATATTTGAACATTGTCTGCTCTAACAAAGGGTTGGGAACATCAAGGCTTGGGGTCTGCACTGTATGTAAATGCAGGCTGAACAAAATCAATCGATGCATGTAAAAGAAAGCAAGTCACCTAGGAGAGGTAATGGGAAGTTATCATTTAATGATTTTCAATTTTAAAGTTTAGATACACTTTAAATACTGTAAGAATATTGTTTCTTTTCAAAACACACACCTAGGTAGCATGTTCTGCTCAAAGCTGACACTTTGGAAGTAGAACAGGAAGTGTGCTAAGCTAATATTATTATTATAACATTCATTTTAAAATTTGTTTTTGTAACCTAGAAGTAAAATTTTTCTTTTCATTCATCGTTGATGTAACACTATCCTGTTCTAATCTCTATGGAATTTTTACAGATATTTTTTCAGTGGTAAAAATTAAGATCCACAAAAAATGTCTTCAGCAGTTTTAAACTGAAACATGTTTGGGAAAAAAAAAAATCCATATTTATTCTCAAGACATCTCTGGTTCAACTAATGAAAATGCCAAGAGGAAAGGTTTGGTCTTATTACTTGTATTTTTTACATAAAGCACCTGCATACCATAAGCCCTGTAAAACAGTCTACATGATGGAATAATAATTGCTTGGGAAAGGATAACCTCAAGTTACACATTTTTATTTTCACAAATGAGTAATACTCCGAGAACAGCCAAGGACATGGGCACTGCGTAACATAACTTGAACAACTGCTGCTGATACATCTACAGTAGCAATTATCATCACATAGTTTTAATCCAAGTAGTGGATACACCAGCCTGGGCTGATTTTAATCACGGGTTACCACAGCCATACAGAAATTGGAATTCAACTGTCTAGTATAGGCAGACTAAAGTAAGATGACTTTCAGTTAGTTACTATATGTGTCTTTACATTGCATATTGTAATGAAGCTCAAAAAATTATTGCAGATTATAAAATGTTTTCACTGGTTAAAATTCACCACATATGACCATACAAGTTTTAAGGAACTTTAGGAAATAAAAAGCACAACTGCAAATTATACTTGTGCCACCTTAGAACTACGCAAGTCAATTTATTTAAATTAGATATCATATATAAACGTTTTTGATACCACCATACAATAGTGAAGTACTTATTCACTAAAATAGTACAAGTAGAAAACCAGTTGATAGCACTTCCCACAGCAATCAATGAGAATTTTAATTTATACTGCTATGATATTACCATAATATGTTCTGACCAGCTGCCAGGAGCTACAGCACTTTGCACTTTGGGGTTTGTTTCATTCATTGGCCACTGAAAAAAGCTGGTCATAGATTAATCAAATTGGCCGGTTCAGCAGAGAACAGACAAATTTTGATCCATGTGTGGCTAGCTGAACAAAAAAAAAAAAGAAAAAAGATTCATCTGGTCAGCACAAGTCCATAAGTAGTTTGTTCTGAAATCTGGAAATTCACTAAATCATAGGAGTCAGAGTTTATCGTTTGCTACTACTCTTACAGCAATTTCTGATTTGTTGCTACTGTTTGCTTTATTTTATGCCTTACAGAATAAGATTGCACATTCACAGCCAGATATTTACTAGTGATGCAACCGGTTCTTGCATCATAAGCAACAGTTATTATTTAAGATGACAAGTTGACTGACATGCAGTGTAGGGCTAGTTTTATGTTAAATAATCACTATCTCCGTTCTTTTTCCTGATTTGTCCTTTTACTTCATTCTTATGGAAAACACAAGCATTAGGAGGAAAAGCTAGAGTCACACGTGGTAGTACAGGATGTGTTGAATAAGATTCCTGCTCACTCTTGTGAATGTGTCATACATCTAGTAAAAACGTTGATACCATAGAAGAGGGAATGGTTGTCTATTATTAAGATATTTGCAACAGGTTATAACATTTCTGCAGGGTATAAGGGACACTTTCAATATTTAAAGTGCATATTTCCATATTAAAGTTAATCTACAGTATATGTAACTCAATAACAACACAGTCATCATAAGCAATGTTAATGTTTCCACAAGTAAAATAGACAAAAGTTTGACTGGCTGCCTTAAAATGTTTAATCCAATTGCCCACAGGTCTACATTAAACGTTTAGATATCCCTGGCTCACAGCTCACTAGGTGCTTATAGGATTGGTGCAAAAGTGTGAATTATATGGTGGGTGAAATATTATTTAAAAAAAAAAAAAAAAACATGTTATACTTCACCAGATCCTCCTCTTCTTGGGTCCCTCGTCAGTGTTTCTGGCCCCTCCCTCCTGTTGAGTGCCCTACAGCAAGCAGCTTGCTATGGGGGCACCCGAGCAGAGCCACAGCTTGGCGTGTCCATTCAGACACAGAGCCGCAGCCTGGCCCCGCCCCCTCTCTCCCCTCATTGGCTCAATGACTTTGATTGACAGCATCAGGAGCCATTGGCGCTTCGCTGCTGTCCCAGCCCATAATGAGGGAGGGAGAGTCTCGGACAGCCAAGGACCTCGTGCAACATCGCTGGATACAGATGGGCTCAGGTAAGTATTGGGGGGCTGCTGCACACAGAAGGCTTTTTTATCTTAATGTATAGAATGCATTAAGATAAAAAACCTTCTGTCTTCACAACCACTTTAAGTATAAGACCCGCCCATTCTTTATTTCTACCTATTGTGGGAGAAGCACTGGGAAAGTTGGTCAGCTATAAAAATAGAAGTTGGCCTTATAAAGCCTGATAATGGTATTGCTGTGGTGATCCTTTATAGGAAAAACAACTTCCCTTACAGAGGCAATCTCAGTACTTTTGGAAAAAGCTGGAAGAGACCTGCAGACAGAGAGAGAAACTGTGCTGGCAGCCTTGTTAGTAAAAAAAAAAAAAAAAAAAAAGTTTTTGCTTCCTTGTGCTGGACACAAGGTTGAATTTCTGGACATGACCATGCATCATGAAGTGCTGGGCAGGCTATAGATTATTTTGTGGTTTATGTATTATTTTCTCTGTACAGATGCTGCCTAAAAAAATCAAGTCTGATGACCCCAACAGACAATGGAAGAATGGCTTCTATCATCACAACACCTAAATGGCACCTGTTTGCATTAAAGTAAAAATTCTAATGTAAACCCTCAGAAGAGTTCATTATTATGAAGAAACAATATACAGTTGACTGCTGACTTTGAATATTTGCACACAACACCAAGTTCTGCACATACTGTACATACTGCAGAACATAAATGATGGAAGAATGGAGACATATTTATGGCTTAAGAGGTGTATACAGCATGTTATTGCAACACCAGTTTGACAAATCCTACAAAGCATCATAAAACACTAATTAAAATATAAAATACAACTGAACAACAAAGACAATTATAGATTTTGTCACCACAGAGTGAAAAAATAGGACAGTAATAAAGACAATGGTCTCTGGCACACCATCAAACACAAGCTAATAAAATAACTAAGGCAGAAACATCTAGCCTCCATAAATCATGTCAAGTGTTTCCTTGCCAGCACATCCTCTATGCCAAACCTATCCTTTGTGCCTTTCACACATGCTTACATGACACACTATAAATCTGGCAATTACATGGCTTTGGAATCAAGTCAGGCAAAACTAAATTTAATCAAGACAGACGGATGGATGGGCAGACAGACAGCCGAGGGATGGAAGGGAGATGATAGATTTTTAGAAAATAAATTTATTCAAAAAATAAATTTGTCAACCAGCTTTTGTTTTTAATATCTAACACTCAAAACCAACAGAACAGGGTGTTTTGAATTACACTTTCATTCCAGCTTCACATAGTGGAAAATCATATACAAATATGTGTTTCATCTAAAACTGATAGCTAATGATATTATTATTACTATTATTATTATTATTTTATAATAAGTTTGTGCTGCACTGTACCACACTGCAGTGGAGATTTTATCTAACTTGCTGTGAGCTGTAAGAATAAATCTTAATTATTAAATTTAAGCAATTACTAAATACTTACACAAAAAAATGAGATTGGATAGATATGTAAATCAGTGGTGATAGTAGCATAGGTCTTTAGTGTCATGGAAAATGTTGTCTGATATAACAAAGTGAAAGCAAGCTTCTCTACAAGAATCGAGAAGCACAACATATATAAGTGTCTCTAACATCTCTTAACCTCTTGTGGGGAGGTCAGCTTATTAGATCTATGAAAACAAATGAGATTATTTTTCTATATAACTGAACATTTCAGAGATTGATTACATTGGGATTAAAGAGCCAAGAGGAGTTCAGGAGATGCACAGACCACAGAAAGCATAATGTGAATTTATTTCACAACCATACTTGCTAATGTCTACAACATTCCTTGCATTTCCATCAGCCCTTTTATGTGGTGGCAGCTTAGATCCCCATGATGGCATCACTATGTGCCAACTACTTGCAAAATGAAAACCTAAAAATACTGTCAGCAACATAAACGTTAGCAAACTATTAAAAGATACCTAAGTATTTGCCATATACTTCAGTATATGTATTCATGTTCTACATACCCTGTTAGTGTGTATCCTTCCATTGATGCTTTAAGGCAACCTCGGCCCTCCAGCTGTGGTGATACTACAAGTCCCAAGACCTTGACAATCACAGACATGACTCCTAGAGGCAGGGGCATGATGGGATTTGAAGTTTCACCACAGCTGGAGTGCCGAGGTTGCCTACCCTGCTTTAAAGGACATAATACTTTGGTAGAAGTGACTACACCAGCAGACATACATAGGAATTGTAATTTACCTGTTGTGTAAGTTTTCCTATTTAGTAAACATATCCATGAATACAAAAAGATGGTTGAATTTATGGGTGGCTGCAAACACCCAAGGACTATTATTCAAGAGGGTGCAAGTTAACAAACAAGGTTAAAAAAAAAAAAAAACTATTTTTTTCCCCACTTATATATATATCCAGATGGACTGGATATCTCCCCCTTACAACCTTCACATACATTATTATGCATGCATAGACATTAACATGCAGACCCAAGCAGCAAGACATATGTCCACAGAGCCATAAAGACCTTATTTCTATTACAAGGGATGTTTATATTCCTTGTAATAGGAACAAAAGTGATTAAAAAAATTAAGGAGACGGTGTAAAAATAAAATAAATAAGAAAAAAATGTTTTAAAGCCCCCCATCCCTCTGTGCGAACGCATATATAAGTCGCGCACGCATATATAAACGTGTTCGCACGACACATGAGGTATCACCGCAAATGTTAGAGTGAGAGCAATAATTCTAGCACTAGACCTCCTCTGAAACTTTAAACAGGTAACCTATAAACATTTTTAAATTGTCGGCTATGGAGATTTTTAAGTATCGTAGTTTGTCGCCATTCCACAAGCATGCGCAATTTTAAAGTGTGACATGTTGGGTATCTATTTACATCATCTTTTATATTTTACCAACAAATAGGGTTATATATTGTGTTTTTTTGCATTAAAATTCATTAAAGTGTATTTTTACAAAATAATTGCGTTTAAAAAAAATGCTGCTCAAATACCGTGTGACATAAAATATTGCAATAATTGCCATTTTATTCTCTAAAAAAACAAACAAACAAAAAAAAAAATATATATATACTGTTTGGGGTTTCTAAGTAATTTTTAGCAAAATAATACTGGTTTAAACTTGTAAACAAAAAGTGCCAGAAAAGGCTTGGCCGGCAGGTGGAAACCTGTTGCTTTACTCTGAATAGGTAAAGTACAGACATGCTTTAGGCTGGGTTTACACTTAAAACAGATGCGGCTGACAGCAGAGGTACCTGTTCTCCATTTCAGGGACGAATCGGGCCCGAATTTGTGCCTGAATTTGGACTTGAAATGTAGCCAAAGACGCACAGGACTTCTGTGCAATTCTCTCCGCAGCCGTCCCAGAGATGTGTGAACCATGTCCATTGAGAGTCGGTCACAATCTCCTGTCATGCAAATTGGATGCAGGGAAACCCACATTTATTTTGCATAAGTGTGAACCCAACCTTAAGGATCAAGGACTAAATTTGAATGTTATCATACTTCACAATCATGGAACTAAAAATCTGAATAACAATGCAATACATAAAACAAAGAGAATTTCAAAGAAAATTGTGAGACCTCATATCACACCTCTTTTTTGTACCTGTTCCTGATACCACCACTTCTCGGTTTGGGGACTCGGACATAGCGTCAGCCAGTCGCTCACGGAGACCTTCATCTGTGCTTTCAATGGAAGAGATGTGGCGCAACCCAAAGCTCTCAGGCCAGCTCCCACACACTTCCAGAAGAGTGACGCTACGATCATAGGCTCCTAGAATGAATAAAACAAAGCGATTAATCTACTTTTGCTATTCTCCCTTCTTAAAACACAAGTGACGCAAATGTAGTATATTTAAATGTTTATTTTTATTGTATATTATCTAAATCATTCAAATTACTTAACAGTTTATTCTATCCAAAAAGTAACAAAATACATCAATCGAAGGCACAGTTAGTAACTTCCTGTTTAATTGACTTTTTCACAATTTTTTATGTAAACAACATACTACAAAACTGAAATTTCATTAAAACATGGAGATTATACTATTTTTATATAATGTGCATTGACATGTGGGGCCACAAATATATATGGTCATGAGGTAACACAGTGGTAATAGGGGTCTATAGGTTTGGTATATTGAGCAAATCATGCCATTCCCATTCAGTTGCCTATAATATGGGTCACTTCTACAATGGCTGCAACAACATGCAGGAGATACGAGCACTCCTCAATAGCTTGTGTAAGATGCTCATCTTATCAATGACCCCATCTCATCATTGCCTGCATAAAATATATAACCTAAAACCCTAGGAATCAACCCAAAGAACTCTGATCTCTGGATATCACACATTCCTTGGAAAATAGCACATTTCCCATAATAGTTGGAAAGATAGCTAAACTATATGCAGCAATTGTGCTGCTTTTGACTATATACACAGATCAGCTATAACATTATGACCACTGCCAGGTAAAGTGAATAACATTGATTTTCTCGTGACAATGGCACCTGAAAGTGGGTGTGATATATTAGGCAGCAAGTGAACATGGGCAAGTGTAAAGATCTGTGTGACTTTAACAAGAGCCAACTTGTTATGTCTAGACAACTGGCTCAGAGCAACTCCAAAACTACAGCTCTTGTGGGATGTTTCCGGACTGCAGTGGTCAGGACCTATCAAAAGTGGTCCAAGGAAGGAAAACCAGTGAACCAGTGACAGGGTCTTTGGCAGCCAAGGATCATTGATGCTCATAGGAAGCGAAGGCTGTTCCTGTAATAGTATAGTCTGATCCAATAGAAGAAGTACTGTAGTTTAAATTGCTAAAAAAGTTAAATCTGGCTCCAATAGAAAGGTTTCAGAACATACAGTGCATCACAGTATGTTGTGTATGGGGCAGCATAGCCACAGACTGGTTTGGCTGCCCATGCTGACACTTGCCCTCAGCCAAATTGGCACATGAGCATCAGAACTGGAAGAAAGTGTCTTCAAGGTGTTGGCTTGACCTCCAAATTTTCCAGATCTCAATCCAATCAAGCATGTGCTGGAAAAGCAAGTCCGATCCATGGAGGCCCCACCAAACAAATTACAGGACTTAAAGGATCAGCTACGATTGGCTTGGTGCCAGATACCACAGGTTACCTTCAGAGGTCTAGTAAAGTCCATGCCTCAGTGGGTCAGGGCTGTTTTGGTGGCAAAAAGGAGGACCTACTGAATATTAGGTGGGTGGTCATGGTATGGTAGGTGGTCATAATCAGTGTTTATTTTATATAATATTTTCAATGTTTCTGGAAATTATAATTCCTGGGATATTAAAAAGAAATAGAAGTACAAAATTCAAAAACTGCAGGGAGATTGTAATAACCTTGGGCTCCCAGTCACAGCCATATTTTATTCTCTTAAATGTGGTAAACGGAATTATGATTGTTTGCTACATTTTGCACACAGTGACTGCATTTCGTGTTGACAAAGCCTCTCATTTAAATCCATAAATTAATGGAACATTTTAAATCCTACATGAACAATGTAAAAAGAGGTAGAATTACAATTTGTTATAAGTGCACAAACCTGTGCAAAAACAGTTTATATTTACAAATGATGGATTACAAACAACTATCTTTCGGGCCATTAACAAAATTACAAGAGGCAATAAATGGGATAAAATATTTGGTTTGTTTTAGGAAGCCGACCATCATTTATATGCAAGCAGCATGTTTATCCAATATATAAATTATACACTATATAATTTTAGACAGAAATGTTTATCCACTATATAAATTATATACTATGTAATTTTAACAGTAAAGACCAAACTCTAAAGGCAGCATGGCCTCAAGCAAGGTTAGTTCTGCTTTCACTCACAATTTTTTTTCTCAATTCTGTTTATTAAGTTTTTGTAGAAACACTACAGATAAAAGAAAATAATAACAATTTAAAGAAAAAAAAAAAAAACTAACCAGGTATGGTAACATATGCAGGGGAGCACTAATCAGTATTTCACAATTACGTATGCAAATAGAATAAAGCCCCATACACACGGTCGGACAATCCGCGGACCAGGTCGGTCGGATCCTGTCCGTCATACTTTGTCTGATGTTGGTTTTGTGTACACACGGTCGGACAAAGTTGTCAGAAAATCCGATCATTCTGAACGTGGTGACGTTTGTTGCCTACGACGGGACTACGTAGAGGCTAGTAGCCAATAGCTTTGGTCTTGTAATGTGATCTGAGCATGCGTAGCACTTTGTCCGGTCGGACAACCGTACACGCGATCGGATTTGGTGTGATCGGACCGTGTTGTCGGCAAATCTTTCCAGCAGGAGATAAGACTTTGTCCGTCGGACAATCCGACGTACACTGTCCGATGGTGCATACACACGGTCTGATTTTTCAACAACATTGTCCGATCGGACAGAATCCATGAAAAAGTCCGACCGTGTGTATGGGGCTTTAGAGTAGGTAAAATCATAGTAGGTGTATGCTCATGGCTCATGCTAGGTCGAAAGGATATAGGGCATACATTAGATCGGTAGGGCCCGGTAGGTGATCAGCACCCCTAGATAACACTCCTGATTTCAGAGTTGAGGCAGTGTTTCAGGATACACCCTGTTTCACTCACAAATTTACTATAAGATTTGTCATAGCAAAACAGTCATATAAGTTTATTCCCTCATACCAATGATAATACAGGAAAAAAAATCCAATTACGTTTAGGCTTAATGTACACGGGACATTTTTACAACCTCTCCTGAACGATTTAACTTGACAGATAGTAACCCACATTTAAAACGTCCGTTTTGCCACGTTCACATGCCGCGTTTAGCAGCATTTTGCCAAGTTTGCGCTTAGAAGCGTTTTAAAAAATATATTTTTTTAAATAGCCAAAGATTAAAAATGTCTGTAAAGGAAATGCGGCTAAACGCAAGTTACCGCGTTTAGCCCTTGAAATGTCTGTAAACTATTGCGTTTCAAAAAATGCCTCTAAATTTAACTGCCTAGAAATGACTGTAAACTATCCTGTGTACATGGACAGATAAGATAACAGAGGAGAGTTCAGGGGCAGTTGAAAAAAACTCCCAACTGCTCCTAAACGTCCGTTTACCAGCAGCAGTGTACATGAGGCCTTACCAATTTAATTTATTTTTTTGCCTTTATTGCAATTATTAATCAAAGATTACCTTTCAGTTTCCTACCGGTAATGTTCATAAATAACTCTGATACTTTGAGTGACTTTTGACATTGAGCTACACCTGCTTGGCTACAAGTTTACAACATTTCCAAGTTCATTTTTGGAACCTGCATGTTGTTGTTGCTAGTTAATATACACTATATTACCAAAAGTATTGTGACACCCGCCTTTACACTCATATGAACGTGGTGTATCTGGATTTTGCAAAAGCATTTGACACAGTTCCCCATAAGCGTTTACTCTACAAAATAAGGTCCATTGGCATGGACCATAGGGTGAGTACATGGATTGAAAACTGGCTACAAGGGCGAGTTCAGAGGATGGTGATAAATGGGGAGTACTTGGAATGGTCAGGGGTGGGTAGTGGGGTCCCCCAGGGTTCTGTGTTGGGACCAATCCTATTTAATTTATTCATAAACGACCTGGAGGATGGGGTAAACAGTTCAATCTCGGTATTTGCGGACAATACTAAGCTAAGCAGGGCAATAACTTCTCCGCAGGAAGTGGAAACCTTGCAAAAAGATTTGAACAAATTAATGGGGTGGGCAACTACATGGAAAATTAGGTTCAATGTAGAAAAATGTAAAATAATGCAATAAAAAGGGGATCCTCTCCAGGCCCTGAAACAGTGCTGCCTGCATAGTCTAAAGTTGATAAAAAAATCACTTGCCAGCCCCTTCTCCTACACTGCTCCTCCTGTGTCCGTGTCATTATAAAACAAAGCTTGTAAATATCTCAATAGCTGCTTTTTTTGTCTGCTCTCCTCCTGCTCCTCCTCCTCTGAGTGTAGCTTTAGATTGGAGGAGGAGAGCGGTCACATGACCATCTATGTAATGTCAGAGGAGAGCAGTCATGTGACCAGGTCAGTGAAAAGAAATGAGATATTGAGGTATATGGCAGCTTCATTTTACAATAGGATCGACACGTGAGGAGCAGTGTGGAAGGGGCTGGCAGTGAATTTTTCTTAACTGTAGGGAATTCTGGCAGCGATGTCCCAGGAGACTGGGGGTCTCCTGGGAGTGCAAGGGGCTGTGCACTTTTCAGGGGGAGGGGGCTGTATACTGGATGGGGGGCTGTATACTGTGCAGGGAGAGGGGAGCTGTATACTGGATGGGGGCTGTATACTGTGCAGGGAGAGGGGAGCTGTATACTGGATGGGGGGCTGTATACTATGCAGGGAGAGGGGAGCTGTATACTGGATGGGGGGCTGTATACTGTGCAGGGAGAGGGGGGCTGTATACTGGATGGGGGCTGTATACTGTGCAGGGAGAGGGGGGCTGTATACTGTGCAGGGAGAGGGTGGCTTTATACTGGATGGGAGCTGTGTACTGTGCAGTGGGAGGGGGCTGAATACTAGATGGGGCTGTGTACTGAGCAGGGAGAGGGGGGCTGTGTACTGTGCAGGGGGAGGGGGCTATATACTGGATGGGGGCTGTGTACTGGATAGGGGGCTGTATACTGGATGGGGGGCCGTGTACTGTGCAGGGGGAAGGGGCTGTGTATTGGATGGGGGCTGTGTACTGTGCAGGGAGAGGGGGGCTTTATACTGGATGGGGGCTGTATACTGTGCAGGGAGAGGGGGCTGTATACTGGATGGGGGGCTGTGTACTGTGCAGGGGGAGGGGGCTTAATACTGGATGGGGGGCTGTGTACTGTGCAGGGGGAGGGGGCTGAATACTGGATGGGGGGCTGTATACTGAATGTGGGCTATATACTGGATGGGGGGCTGTGTACTGTGCAGGGAGAGGGGCTGTATACTGGATGGGGGGCTCTGTACTGTGCAGGGAGCGGGGGGCTGTATACTGGATGGGGGGCTGTGTACTGGGTGGGGGCTGTGTACTGTGCAGGGAGAGGGGGGCTGTATACTGGATGGGGGGCTGTGTACTGTGCAGGGAGAGGGGGGACTGGATACTGGATGGGGGGCTGTGTACTGTGCAGGGAGAGGGGGGACTGGATACTGGATGGGGGGCTGTGTACTGTGCAGTGAGTGGGGGGCTGTATACTGTATGGGGGGCTGTGTACTGTTCAGGGGGAGGTGGCTGTATACTGGATGGGGGGCTGTATACTTGATGTGGGCTGTATACTGGATGGGGGGCGGTGTACTGTGCAGGGAGAGGGGGTGGTATACTGGATAGGGGCTTAGTACTGTGCAGGGGGAGGGGGCTGTATACTGGATGGGGGGCTGTGTACTGGATGGTGGGCTGTGTACTGTGCAGGGAGAGGGGTGCTGTATACTGGATGGGGAGCTGTGTACTGTGCAGGGGGAGGGGGCTGTATACTGGATGGGGGGCTGTATACTAGATGTGGGCTGTATACTGGATGGGGGGGCTGTATACTGTATCGGGGGCTGTGAAACCAATTTTTCCTTGAACTTCCCTCTTAAAATTGGGGTGCGTGTTATATGCCAATCAATATGGTAATTCATCCATTCATTTTTTTATTGCAAGTGTTTATATATTTCTTCACATTTATATGCAATATCAAAGAAGCTACAGTACACAGCAGTGACACAGGGGCCAGTGGAAAGAACCACCGAGCGTAGTGGTGGACCAAGAGATTAACACTCCCAGAAGATCATGCTGACCCTGCAGATGAAGGTATTGTCAGAGGGAGTACTGTAATCTCTAGGAGAGGTAATAAATACCTGTAGCTCCTACTAGTGATTTAGTATGCATGCAACATCACAAAGGAAAAAAAAGTCCAGTACAAATAGCTAAGATAGAACCGGTAACATTTAGTACGCACCAAGCCCTTCCCTGTGTTTGTCAATATAAATGTTATATGAGATAGTGGCAACAAGGGAGATTTCACCTAAAATTAAGCTTTCAATTCCACAAGTATGCAAACATAGTTGTACCTTTATCAGCTATTTCAAAGCAAATATCTACTTTTTTATTAAAAGTTATCAACCAAGCCCTCATTTCCGTCTCTAACTATTTATCTGGCTACTGAGGTTACATCTACTGTTCTGAAGAGAAAAGCGTGATATGTGACTGCCACAGAAATGGCGGCGGTGTCTTTAATGTTTGGGCTGTGATTGACAGCCTAGCTTCACTTCGCATATACAAGACATGATCATGGGGGGAAGGGGGTAGACAAATGAGAATGAACTTAGTCTTGGGGGTTAAAATGTAAGAAAAAATATAGAATTGCGCTAAATCTGTGAATTGAAACAGATATGAACCAAAACTGAATGAACGGATGAATAGATGTGATTTTTGAGACAACGAAATCAAAATACCAAAAATGAAAATTATGTTAGTGAACCATAAATGAAAAATGAAAAATATATAAATAAAGTTATGAATCAAAGTCCAAACAAATCAAAAAAGTCAAACAAATGAAGTGTGTCTTTAGTCACTGATGAACAAAAAGACTGTGTTGAATCCACCACCACTAAGAATAGAATCACTTCTTACCAGATGTCCGTGATCCCCCGTTACAGAGGATCAGGGAAAGCATATAGTGTAGAAACAGCTTATTTCCAGAGCGCACCGAACTTGCTTGCTATCCTTGGTAACCTTTGGATCCCCTCATTGGTAGTTAAGTCCATGAATGGATAACCGTGCCATATAAAAAATATAAGTGCTCCAATAGTGTAAAATACTTTTGGGTTTATTTGAAAACTCTAAAAACAAAGTATCACACTTACAATGTTGCATCAAATAGAACATCTGAAGTCCGAAGTGCCGGCCGGACACATACAGACACACCTGTCCTGCTGGATAGTCAAACAATAACACGAGGTGACGTCAGCGAGTCGTTCTGCCCTTAAAATGTGGCAGAGTTTTTTTTTTTTTTATACAGATTGCGAACCAGTATTTAGTTTATTTATAGTACAAATATGGCAGCAGTTTCTGTTAATAAAAGAGGAAAGGATTGCCTTAAAGTGGTTGTAAACCTCAGACATGAAATATGAACAAGGCACATCCTTCTACACTTGTCTCTCTCTCTATCTCTGAGTGTCATTTCTCTCTGTTGCCTGGTTCCTCTGCTATCAGCATGACTTCGGCAGCTTTTCCCAACACCAAGAGTTGAAATGGTGATGGGGAGGGAGCTTCAGCACTTAGCCTGTAACTGTTATCCACAGCTGTGTTTGTTCTCCGTACTGTGAGAAGGGGTTGTGTCCCTGTTCTCCAATCAGGACTCAGTGTGAAGACTTCAGATCCCCATCTCCTGCTCCTAGAACTAAAGAGAAATCCTTTCTTCTGTGTGTTTTCAGAATGATCTACAGAAGAAATGGCTGCATATACAACTTGTATAGGAGGATTTGTTAACTCTCTGAGTATCACCTAATGCTAGTCACTTCATTGGGTACATGTGAGGGTTTACTACCACTTTAAAGAAGAATTACATTGGTCCAGCTTGGACTAATGGAACTATGAAAACACCATACCTGGTCAATGCCCTGGGAAGTCAGCACTTACTGAAGTAGACATGACTACTTCAGTGATCTTCACTTCCTGTCCTGTGCCAAGTGGCAGCCCTGCTGCATGCTGAACAAAAAGGTTGGGTGCTCAGCATAGTTGCCATTCAGAGAATGCTTTGTATTTTCTGAATGAATGCAGTGTTCCTTGATTGGACACAGTGGAGAATGTGAAGTCACCCAATTCTCCACCTTCTCTAATCAGAGAATGGTGCCCATGCCGAGCTGAGATCACTGCAGTATCCGTGTCTGCGTCAGTGATTTCCGGCTTCCAGGGGCATTGGCATAAGCATGGTTATATTGGCCAAGCTAGACCAATGTAACTATGTATAAAATATAAATACCTGGAATTAATTTTAAATTTTTAAGCACCATTTAGAACCAGTTTGTTAACTTCTACTCAAGATCACTAGAAAAGCCAGGACTGGGGCATATATATTCAGTATGTAATAAGTGTTAATTTATATGCTGGTAGGTTAATTGGATTCTGTCTAAATTGACCCTAGTATAGGAATGTGAGTTAGGGACCTTAGATTGTAAGCTCCTTGAGGGTACGGACTGATGTAAATGTACAATGTATATGCAAAGCGCTGCGTAAATTGACGGCGCTATACAAGTACCTTAAATAATAATAATAATAATATGCACAAATACTCAGTTAAACTATGTTCGGAGGAAAACACGGGATAACATTTCTGCACTCATCTAACAAAAAAATATTGCCTTTAATTCTTTTACTGTTCTGGTAGGTAACTAAATGTTTTTCTGCCAACCAACAGAAAAAAGTACAAATGCCTGGGCGTCTCAAAGTTAAAAGTACATGAAACATGTCCTTGTTATCAGCCCCTTTGGTTTTCCCCTTTGATCAGCCGTCAGAAACTATCTACACTTGTACTCAGTGAATGTGCAGTTTCACCGCACACTCTCCGTCAATGACAGGTGGTAATAGAAAGGGTGAGAGACCAAGCCCTGCGGCAGGCGTCCCTTCCTCTGATAACATCCAAAGTAGTGGATGATAACTGTTCATAAACACTCGAACAGCCAGTTACTCCATACATCAGCAAAGAGGGCCAGATAATTCCAACTTGGAATGGTATGAGCACAGCACCAGACACAGGCAGTCATGGATTTATATGGCCTGTTCCGCTTTGTTTTGGGCCCCAGAGTTTCATCAGTTGAGTTCAATCACATTGATGCATCTCTTGCTTTGCTGCAGATCAAATTCCAGGCACTGCAGAGCTTTTCAGCAGTAGAAAAAAAAAATCTTGTGTGACATCTGCACTTGAACTTCCACCAACCTCTTCTGAACTTTCTGAAAAGTGTAATGAAACTTTAAGCCATTTAAAACCTCTCTGGATTTACCTCACTTCTAAAGACTTTTAATTTGACAGGCTAAATCTATCACTATAATGTTGTACAAATCACGGTTTATCTGTGAAGTGAGAACACGGTGACGCACAAAAGAATACAAGATCCATTTTTTCTTCTGCTGTTTCCATACAAAAAAAAACCTAGACAAAAGCCATGTACAGTATTAAGCATCCTTTCAGTCATGCAGAATATTTTTCACACCTTCCTGGATAAATAACTGTGTAAATAAGTGGAGTCTAGGTGGAGTTCACTCTGACAATTTTCTCACATTCCTTGACAGTAAATGAAAAGATTGATGAAAGATGCCTTCTTGACTTGTGTTATTCTGAAGAGAGATAAAGAAACAAAACTATTTTGTCTCTTGCAAGTAGACCTTTGAATAACAAAGAACGTGTTTTTTGAAGTTTTGCCAAACATGGATTCCCTGCATGTGTGAACAAACACTTTAGAAAGGGTCAGTCTCTTGTTCCTGGGATACCTCAGTAAGCACAGAAGATACAAATAAAGTGTTACCAGTGTTTCAAGGTCTACAATATTTTTTTTTCTATCGACGTGTGAGGCGTGAATGTTAATGCATGTGTGGGTTCCAGGGATTACCCACATTGAAAGATTTTCCTTCTTAAGATTTACAAAGTCTTCTCCGTGCTTTTGTTTTATCTTTTGCTCTCTTTACACTCCCTTCTGTGGTTTGAGCAGATTTCAGGCACTCACTTTATGTGCACGGGAAGGGCAAAAGGCTATTACTGGTTTAGTGCAAACAGGCCTGCTGCAGCATTACCAGCTGAGCTGAAAGAGAACCTGTCACTGAAATGAAGGTGAACTAAACCCTTCCACTGAAATATTTCCCAAAACAGTTTTATATATATTATGTCGTGAATCATAACTGTCACATTTGCTTGTGATCTCATCTAAACTGACAAGCTATAAAATGGCTGGTGTCATAACTGCTCACATGTGCAGCACCATGGCAACTGCAGATAGAACAGAGGCTAATGCCGGCCATACACGGTTCGAATTTCGAAAGAATTCTTTTTCGAAAATCGTATCTAAGAATTTTCGGATGAATTTTGCACCATTAGTGGGCTGCAGCAACAGCCGATTTTCGTTCGGAAATCAAATTTGAGGAATCGGATGTTGGAAATTTTTTGAAAAACGACCGATTTTCTAATCAATGATGGGATAATCGTGCGAGAAATGTAATAAGAAAAGAAATTTACGGAGAGAAAAGAAGATTCCTGGCCAAGAAAATTCTTTTCTGTAGCAACATGAGGTGAAATTGAAGGCTTGGTCGGCCGAATTTCGAAAATCAATGGTGGCACCATCGGATCACAAAAAAAAAAAAAACTTTCTGATTTTGAAAAGAAAATTTGTTCAAAATTCGACCATGTATGGCCTGCATAAGATGGCAGCTTCCTTGGCAATAAAGGATACGATAGGAGGGTTCAGAAAAAAGCACAGAGGAATGATAAATGCAGTATTTTTCTTTCCATAAATGATTATTTACTTTCAATGTGGCATTGAACTTGATAGGGGATTCAACCCCACCAGTTGCAGTCATTAAAAAAATTGCAGCTAAAAGCACTGAGAAATTATAAATGATTACTTGAAGCATTTTGTATTATAATAAATGATTGTTTAGTTTGTCCAAATGTGGCATTGAACTTGCTAGGGCAGTGGTCATCAACCCTGTCCTCAAGGCCCACTAACATGCCAGGTTTGCAAGATAACTGAAATACATCACAGGTGATATAATTTGCTGCTCAGTGATTGCAGTATTCTAGTCTGCATCTCCCCAAGGTAATACATAAAACCTGGCCTGTTAGTGGGCCCTGAGGACAGGGTTGATGGCCACTGTGCTAGGGGATTCAGAATGCACCGACTGTCAGTAGTCAGAATACACCAACACTGTCTATCAAAATAAAACTGTTAAGTAATTTAAAAGTGGAGTTATAGTAGCCCCCACATTCCTAGCCTGGCAGATGTTGCAATTGGGCAGCAATAAAATGCACCCAACCAGTTGGAGCTGCAATAACGCACAAAGTTTTAGGGTACTGTAGGAGTTTACATTTATTCCTGTTTATTTATTTTTTCAAATAGGGTCCCTGAAATAGTGTTCATTTTGATAAAATACTTTAGTGGGATGCAGATGGAGGAGTATTGTAAATATATAATAGCTGTGGCATCCAGACCACTTTCCACAACCTACAATGCATAGAGGCACCAACACTGTCCGTAGTCAGAATATACCAACATTGTCAGTAGTCAGAATATACCAACATTGTCCGTAGTCAGAATATACCAACATTGTCAGTAGTCAGAATATACCAACATTGTCCGTAGTCAGAATATACCAACATTGTCAGTAGTCAGAATATACCAACATTGTCAGTAGTCAGAATAAACCAACACTGTCAGTAGTCAGGACACACCAACACAGCCAGTAGACAGAAGACACCAACAATGCCAGTAGCCAGAATTCACTAAAACAGTCAGCGGTGAAAATGGGCTCAATTTCCACCTCTGGCCATTCTCTGCGAGAACTGGAACAATTTTTGCATGGAGAGTGGTATCTGATTCCATTATCCACCATCCAAGACTTAGATTTGTTGATTCCCAGAATAATTTAGGCCATCTTGGATGCCAAAGGCGGCCCAACACCATATTAGGTAACAATTTTGTTCTTTTACCTGGTGTTTCCATAATGTACAATGGATATTTATTTTCAAAAGTGGTCACCTGTTAAAGTGACGCTTCCCTTGTTTATTTCCCTTCTTAAAGTGATAAATGTCCCTATTCTGAGGAACATTTTGTTGGGATATACAGTAACTTGTGTTACTAGTACCAGTTAGAGGATAATAAGGTACCAAATCAAAGTTTATTAATGTAGAAAACTCAACTATACTGCAGCAACACATGTCCTGTGTATTATTCAAATTGTAGCAATAACTACAAGTATTTTTTACTTTACCATTTATAATCAATTCCTGGCCCTAGCGCTTTGAAATTGCATTGAATCATTTACTGTAAAATAGGTTTCACTGGGTATGCTTGGGCATCATGGAATTCTTGTACAATATAAATTACTTTGGTTTACATCCACATTATATAAAACTATACTATAAGGCTGGGTTCACACTGTAGCCCGCTCTGGCTCACAGCAGGAGTCTGCTGGGTCTCCATTCACTGTTTCAGGTCCGATTTCAGCTGAATTCAGACCTGAAATGGACCAAAAGACACACAGGGCTCCTGTGCAATTCGCACCCGAGCCGCTGCGGAGATGTGTGAACCAGCTCCATAGAGAGCCGGTCACAATCTCCTGCTATGCGAATAGCATGCAGTAAAAATCTGCATCCAATTCGCAATAGTGTGAACCCAGCCTTACTGTTTTTAATTTCATAACTCTTTCTTTGCTTTGCATATGCAGCTATAGAAAGCATTATGGCTATCTTGTTGCCATTTTTTCTTTGTCTTTCAGTGCAGGAATCCTGGGTATATTTCCCACCAAGGACAATATCTGCATGAAGTATTTTGGTCTACCTAGGTTTGCATGGGATTCCTTCAGAAGATCTGGTTTTCCACCACAATCCAAAGACAGACTGGTTAACTGGCTTAGTTCTACTTATAAGTGGCTTTAATATGTGGGTGCTCATGTATAACTATGGCAGGGACTTTAGGCTGTATGCTCCATCAGAAACAGGGACCGATATGGCTCTCTGTAAAACTCTGTAGAAATGTTATAAAAATGCATTTAAAATGCATCTAATGCAATGACCACTGCAGAAGACCAAGTAACAGCTATCTTTAAGCCTTCTCCCAGTAAACATCTACACACTTTATCTGTTAAAGTCTAACATGGCCTCATTGATTGCCCCTGTGTGTTTACTGGCATCCTTTTTAACATCCATTGGCATTTATAATTTGTCTTCCAGTGTGATTAGCATTATATATGAAAAGAAAAAGTAAAGTACAAAAAATATAACACTGGAAAAGCTAGGGATTGATTCCCGTCAAGTAGTTGTATATTAGTACGAGGACAACAGATGTATTAGCAGTGTTCTCCGTTTCTGGTATTATGTTTGCCAATGAGATCAGATTTTTAAAACGCATTTTGTTTTACAATGCTAAAACTGGGTTCTGTGATCAGCATTCTAAAATGTACCCAGTCTGTTCATAAACTTTTCTTGTCTGTTTTAAATAAATTGGCCAATCTACAGTGCTCCTGGCCATTTTCTTTCTTTCTTATGTAGTCCTGCGCTGACTACACTTGGACAAAATATAGGAAAGTGGCCCATTTTTGCTTCTCTAGGTTTAGAACACAGGCTGAATGCATTCCCATACAGCCTTTGTATAAAAGGTCATTACAAAACAAGAATATTTCCACATGGCACAATATGATGTCACAATGGGATCTGCCAAAACCTTATTTAGTTCAGAAAAAACCTTTATTATTTATTTCATTATTTAGTTTAATCACGAGTCAGAAATCTTGAGGAAAATTTCATTAAACAAAATATAAAAATGTATCTAAAAAATCTCTGATGTTTTTAAAATGATTATTTATATAAGTTATTGAACTGTTCGGGATTGTGTGCAGGGACTCCTATTTGTCAATAGGCAGCTCATCAGTGCACTTTTAAGAAGAAAGAGAGTGGAAAATGGCTTAGCTATGTATTACATTATCATGCCCTTCTAAAGCAAAAAGAATGCCCAGAAGGAGAATGGCAAAAAAGAATAATGTTAGTTAAGTATATGCACAGATTAAAGGGATTACCAAAACTTTGACAAAGTGCAGGCTCGTAAGGGTGTGTTTACTGACAAACTGCTGAAACCTTCCTGACAGCTATAAATGGGATTTTGATATTGAACTTTCTTTTCACCTTTCTGCCTTATAACTAGAGCCAACATTCACAAAACTTTGCCCATGATAAAACGTGTTGAAAACTTCCACCATTGCATATACATATATAAAAGCTATAGTATGCATAACGGAACATTTCCTCACAAAGTGAAAAGCTTATTTGCTTTTAGCAAAATCAACCCCTATGTACAAAGGTTTCCTTGCCCGTTAAATAATTTTGATGATAATTTTTTTTGATTCTGCTAATCACCAAAAAGGTTGTAATATGTTTTATAACTAAGTAGGTGCAGTCCAAAGTAGATTTAATGCAGCTCCTTGCAACTTTCGGTTTCAGTTGAGCTTGACATTCCTGATTCAATATATTTTGAAGCCCAAATCAAGTAATGGAAAATGGTACTTCACACACTGGCTCCTATGTGCTAAGGTTCAAATGCTGAAATGGAGATAAACAGCACATTAAGGTGGTATTAAACCCAAAACCAAACATGTATTGTATTGCAGCTTACCAATTCTTAGATGTGGTGGCTGCATTCGTTTTCTGTCTTATGCCCCGTACACACGATCGGATTTTCCAACAACAAATGTTGGATGTGAGCTTGTTGGCTGAAAGTCCGACCGTGTGTATGCTCCATCGAACATTTGTTGTCGGAATTTCCAATCGCGTGTACACAAGTCCGACGCACAAAAGTTCACGCATGCTCGGAATCAAGCAGAAGGAGCCGCACTGGCTATTGAACTTGCTTTTTCTCGGCTCGTCACCACGTTCCCACGTTTGTAATTATTGGCCAACATTTGTGTGACCGTGTGTATGCAAGACAAGTTGGCGCCAACAACCATCAAACAAAATTCCACGGTTTTATTGACAGAAAGTCCAATCGTGTGTACGGGGCATTAGGCTTTCATTCCCTTTTTTCACCTGGTGATCTGGCCAGTAAGTCTGTTATTTTTCAAAAGAACAAGCTCTACTGCAGATGAAACACTTAGAGGGTCGAGATAAACCATTACCACTGAGAGGGGTGCTTACAATGATCAGCTTGTATTTACGTATGCAATACCTTTTACTCCAAAAGAAAAGAACTGTGGCTGTAACTGCTTGTGTAACTGCAGTGTGATTTGGGGGTTGGCTTTAGTTTTTTTTAGTTTATATAAATCTGCTAATAAATGAAACACTCCCCTCCCCCCAGACTGATAATGCTGCTGTCCAAATGTGCCCCTCTGCTTGATCTGGTAAATAATAGCGATCTTTAATTTCTGGTTGTATGTTTATATCTGTTCATATTTGTCTTTTTATATCTTAAATATTTTTTTCCAGTGGAGGGCATAAAAACCAGATAGGTGAAATAGTAATACAGGTGTCTAACTTTAATTTTTATAACAGGTCAATTGGGCATTTGTACCATATCAGGGGATAGAGAAATTTTGTGTAATAAATTGCAGGAGGCCATCTTCTAAGGTATATGGATAAATCTCTTTTTTCCACTTTCTATAACGATTCCCTGCTGACTCTTGCTGGTTTACCCGCCCAGATGAAGCTGCCTATCAGTTTTTCGTAGAGTATTCAATATATGTTTTTTGAGGGGAAATATTGGAACTGTTTGGAATATATATAGTAATTTGGGAAGTATGTCCATTTTTATAATATTTATACGCCCTGTCCAAGAGAAACTCCCCTCCCCCCAGACTGATAATGCTGCTGTCCAAATGTGCCCCTCTGCTCCTTCATCTAGAGTGGAGGCCCTCTAATACAGGAGGCTAATACAGGAGGTGTGTTACTCTCAGATCACCAGGTAAAAACAAAAGAAAAAAAAAAAAAACAAATGCAGCCACCAGATCTAAAAATTGGTAAGTTGCAATATACAGTGGGTATAGAAAAGAATCACAGCCTTTAAATGTTGCTTTGCCTGAAATGAAGACAGACACATTTTTTGTTTTATCCAGCTATATTTACCAGGGCAACTTATAACATCCAAGTGAAAGATGTGACACCAAAACGTCAGAAAAAAAACTTCAAACACAAAATCACTGAGTTGGAAAAAGAAATCACCCACAAGTATTTTGTTGGTTGAACCACCTTTTGCTTTAATTACAGCCTTTAGTTTGTTGGGATATGTCTCTACTAACTTTGCAAATCTAGACTTTGCAATATTTGCCCACTCTTCTTTGTAGAACTTTGTAGAACTGCTCAAGTTCAGTTAAATTTGATGGTGACCATTTGTGGACTGCAGTCTTCAAGTCATTCCACAGATTTTCAATGTGGTTTAAGTCTTAAGCCATGCAATGACATTCACCTTTTCTCCTTTGTTTAGTTTTGAGGCCAAATTATAAAATGTTTGTCTCATCTGACCATAACCCCTTTTTCCATGTGGCCTCAGAATCTTCAAGATGTGTTTAAGGTGGTCACATGAGACTAAAATCAAATTATTTGGCCTCAATACCAAACAATATGTGTGGTGGAAATCCATTAGAGCTCACCATCCAAATAACACCATTCCTACAGTAAAGTGTGGAGGTGATATTATCCTGTTATGGGGGTGTTTCTCTGCAGCAGGAACTGCTGCACTTGTCAGGTAAGACTAAAATGGATGGGGAAAAATACCATAACATTCTTGAGGATAATCTGCTGCCCCCTGCTATAAAGTTGTCAATGGGAAGAAGGTTTACTTTCCTACATGACAATGACCCAAAGCACACAGCAAAAATTTCCACACAGTGGTTGAAGGAGAAAAAGGTGAATGTCCTTGCATGGCTTAGTCAGAACCCAGACTTAAACCATATTGAAAATCTGTGCAAAGATTTCAAGACTGAAGTCCACAAATGGTCACCATCAAAGTCTAGATGTGCAAAGATAGTAGAGACATATCTAAACAGACTTAAGGCTGCAATAAGGGGGTGATCCTTTTTCCAACTCAGTGATTCTGTTTTGGTGTTATAGCATTCACTTGGATGTTATAGGTTGCACTAGAAAATACAGCTGGACAAAATAAAAATTGCGTCTGTCTTAATTTCAGGCTGCAAAGCAACAAAATGTGATTATTTTAAAGGGTGGTGATTATTTTCTTTACCAATTGTATTACATTATAGTTTTGGGTTTAATATGCAATGGTTCACACTGAAAATAAGCACTGACACTACTAAATATTAGACCCTTTCTCCATATTCTTATCAAAGAGCAGCGTGGCAGATTTTTTTGCAGAAATACATGAAGCGCTTGTAGGGTTCTATCAACCTAAGGATATGGAAAATTAAAAAGTCACACAGGTGTCATAACAGTAATAACTAAAAGTTAATACTAAGAAGGGGCTTATGCTGCACTATTATGACTTGAGTACAACATTCCAGTTTCCATTTTTTTTTTTCAGATGTCTTATATTGTTTTATTCAGCCAAACATGGAAACACTGCCAAAAAAAAAACAAAAAACACCTAACTCAATTTGAGTTCTATATAGTATGTTGCCTACTTGCTTTGGATTTATCATAAAGTCTTAATGGTTGGCAATGGGCTTCTTTTCAGTTTTTTTCTGTGTAAGTTCTTCTCCATCTCTAACACAGAGACAACAAGACATTTCAAGTAGGTGAATTTAAGAATACATGCCCTGTAATTTTACATGGGTAAGAATTAGGGTTCCTAGCTTGCCACGTTAAAGCTAATGCTGCGTACACACGAACGGACTTTCCGTCCGAATAAACTCTGACGATCTTCCCGACCGAACGGACTTGCCCACACACGATCACACCAAAGTCTGTTTGTTTTGAACGCAAGGACGTATGACGGGACTAGAAATGGAAGTTCAATAGCCACTAGCCAATAGATGCCCTTGCGTCACATTTGGTCCATCGGACCAGCATACAGACAAACAGTTTTCCGTCGCAAAGATTTAAAGCATGTTCTATTTCTAGGTCCGTCAGAATTTTTGAAGAAAAAATTCTGATGAAGCCCACACACGATCGGAATATCCGACGGAATGATTCCGTCTGACTTTTTCTGCCGGAAAGTCCGGTCGTGTGTATGCTGCATAAGAGAGTTTTAAGCCTTGGTTTTAGCAGGTAAGAAGGACATCTTCCCTGTATGCAAACTGAATTCTCTGTTCTGATTGGTGTATACATTTTGATTTGGCCAGTGTTTAAAAACAAATCCTAAAATAACATGATTAGTGCACCAATCAAGTTTTACCTACGTCAAGGTTTCTCTACGATATGATGCAAGCCAGTCACTATTTTATAGCTTGACATCTGTTTGGATGCAATCATTATGTTTACCTGTACAATTCTTTTTCTAGTTTGCAGCTGTACACATGTGTTTCCAAACCAGCAAATAAAGGCTCACTCTGGCACTGGTAGAGGGCTTTCACCGTCATTGTTTTGGCATCACTCTACTTAAATATCTCAAGGCTCATTGCATCTCAGGTCAAGTAGCATAAACATTTGTGGCTAAGTGTAAGAAGGAAAATAAATTGATCTTACGTCCGACAAACAATTAGGCAGGAAATGTGACTTTTATTTGACACTTTAAGTGAACTCCTAATAATTTTTACCATAAAAGATATTTATAGTTAAATGGCTATTTCATCTCAAAAGAAGGGAGGGAAGACTATGGAAATAAGAACATGACAAGTAATAAAACTACAACATAGAAAAATATATGACTATAAAATAATTAAAAGAAAGGGAGCAATACGAGGGGTATCCAAAGTGACGCTCCAGCCAAAATTTTGTTTTTGTTCAGTTTTGCATGTGGAGGGGAAGAGTTAGAACCATGGTCTACCTGTGTCCTTGTTGGTAAGATAAATCCTCAGTTCCTGTCTTAGTGACAGTTCTCCGGACTAATATAGCGAGTTAGACAGCGCTCCCAAATGGGCACATAGATAGCAGTGAAAACCGGACAGAGATTCTATCTCTTCTCTACTAAAAAAATAGTTTTTATTGCAGTCTGTGTCCACATGATACAGCAGGAAATTAAGAAATGTCTCTCCAATGCATACAAGACAGTAATGATAACCAAATGTAAAGAAATGATGGTGCGCTTCTTGTTGCAATGGAAAAATGAGTACTATATCAGTACTATAAGATATATAATTAAAGGGGTTGTAAAGGAAAAAAAAAAAAGAAGAAACATGTCTATTCTTACCTCATATTTTTGGGTCACCCGACAGCGCTCCTGGCCCCTCCTCTCTGGCCAGTGCCCCCAAGTGTACAAGATATACAATTAAACAGTGAATTAAATAGTTCAATACAGGTTATTAGTCCATATGCCAAAAACACATGAAACATATAGTGCGATGCAACATAATCAAATTCTTCTAGAATAGTGATGTACTTCACTAGCTATCAAGCAATGTGGAAAGTCCACTACGAACCTGTGACGTCATCACGCCCACCGATGCTGGCTGTTGGTGAAGCTTTGTGTTACTTGACTGCATATTTTTGATTTGAGTAATGTGAGTACCTCTCTTTGGTTTTTAACAATAAATGTGCATTAGCAGTATTCAGTATTCACAGTATTAAGTTCCTTTCCCTTTATGGTGGCTATCTGAGTCTTCATGATTTAGGCTTAAGGCATTTACAGTGGTGTGAAAAAGTGTTTGCCCCCTTCCTCATTTCCTGTTCCTTTGCATGTTTGTCACACTTAAGTGTTTCGGAACATCAAACCAATTTAAACAATAGTCAAGGACAACACAAGTAAACACAAAATGCAATTTGTAAATGAAGGTGTTTATTATTTAAGGTGAAAAAAAATCCAAACCATCATGGCCCTGTCTGAAAAAGTGATTGCCCCCTAAACCTAATAACTGGTTGGGCCACCCTTAGCAGCAACAACTGCAACCAAGCGTTTGCGATAACGTGCAATGAGGATTTTACAGCGTCCTGGAGGAATTTTGGCCCACTCATCTTTGCAGAATTGTCCTAATTCAGTTACATTAGAGGGTTTTCGAGCATGAACGGTCTTTTTAAGGTCATACCACAACATCTCAATAGGATTCAGGTCTGGACTTTGGCTAGGCCGCTCCAAAGTCTTCATTTTGTTTTTCTTCAGCCATTCGGTGGTGGACTTGCTGGTGTGTTTAGGATCATTGTCCTGCTGCAGAACCCAAGTTCGTTTCAGCTTGAGTACACGAACAGATGGTCGGACATTCTCCTTCAGGATCTCTTGGTAGACAGCAGAATTCATAGTTCCTTTTATCACGGCAAGTCTTCCAGGTCCTGAAGCAGCAAAACAGCCCCAGACCATCACACTACCACCACCATATTTTACTGTTGGTATAATGTTCTTTTTCTGAAATGCAGTGTTCCTTCTACGCCAGATATACTTGGACACACACCTTCCAAAGAGTTCCACTTTTGTCTCATCGGTCCACAGAATGTTGTCCCAAAAGTCTTGGGGATCATCAAGATGTGTTGTGGAGAAATTGAGACAAGCTTTGATGTTCTTTTTGCTCAGCAGTGGTTTTCTCCTTGGAACTCTGCCATGCAGGCCATTTTTGCCCAGTCTTTTCCTGATGGTGGAGGCATGAACGCTGACCTTAACTGAGGCAAGTGAGGCCTGCAGTTCCTTGGACGTTGTTGTGGGGTCTTTTGTGACCTCTTGGATGAGTCGTCGCTGCGCTCTTGGGGTCATTTTGGGCGGCCGGCCACTCCTGGGAAGGTTCACCACTGTTCCATGTCTTCGCCATTTGTGGATAATGGCTCTCACTGTGGTTCGCTGGATTCCCAAAGCTTTGGAAATGGCTTTATAACCCTTTCCAGACTGATAGATCTCAATTACTTTCTTTCTCAATTGTTCCTGAATTTCTTTGGGTCTCGGCATGATGTGTAGCTTTTAAGGATCTTCTGGTGGACCTTACTGTGTAAAGCAGCTCCTATTTAAGTGATGCCTTGATTGTGAACAGGTGTGGCAATAATCAGGCCTGGGTGTGGCTAGGGAAATTGAACTCAGGTGTGGACAACCACAGTTATAGTATGTTTTAACAAGGGGGGCAATCACTTTTTCACACAGGGCCATGATGGTTTGGATTTTTTTTCACCTTTAATAATAAACACCTTCATTTACAAATTGCATTTTGTGTTTACTTGTGTTGTCCTTGACTATTGTTTAAATTGGTTTGATGTTCCGAAACACTTAAGTGTGACAAACATGCAAAGGAACAGGAAATGAGGAAGGGGGCAAACACTTTTTCACACCACTGTATTTTGGTGAACATTACATGCTGGGACCCAGTGGACTGTACTTGCTTAGCCCGCTGACACCAGGAGGTGTCAGTTGTTCAGTATGCATGTTTGATCTCTGTAATTTGGGATCATAACAATCCAGTAAGAGGATTTTATTGTGGTGAAGGACACCGGTGTATGGTGAACTTTCCAAACTTTTCATGTGGCTTGATACCTAGTTCAGTGCTTCACTATTCTAACAAGAATTCTATTATTTTTCATCACACTATATATGTTTCATCTGCTTGTGGCACATGGACTAATAACCTTTACTGAACTATTTAATTCACTGTTTAAAGGGGTTGTAAAGTCTTAACATGTTTTACCTTCATGCATTCCTTGCATTATTCCGTGTCAGCATCCAGCACCACACATGTCTGCAGCTATTCTCTACCCTCACTTTTGGGTCTCGCTGGCTTGGCTCCCAGTGTTGTCAATCAAAGCCAGTGACGAGGAAGCAGGGATGAAGCCGAGTCCCGCTGTCCGTTTCAATGGACGCAGCAGAGGGACTCGGGTGCGAGCATGCACTATACACTTATAGTACTGTTCATTTTTGCATCATTTGTGTATATATATATTTATCATTACTTTTGGCATTCGGGTGGTATATAGGTGGGGCTCTTGGGGAATATGTCACACTTTAGCGCAGAAATAATTTTTGTATTTTAGTAACAATAACTTCAGAGCAATTCTAAAGGTTCTTTACTTTATTGAAAGCAAAACAAAAGATTTGGAGCCATAGTAACCATAATGCCGCGTACACACGAAGGGACTATCCCGCGGGATTATCCGCTGGACCGAAGTCCAGCGGATAATCCCCTCGTGTGTGGGCGCCGGCGGACTTATTTTGGCCAAAGTACGGCGGACTAAAGTTTCAGGTTTTGTTTTCAAATTATCCGCTGGACTTGGCAGTCCAGCGGATAATCCGGTCGTGTGTAGTATGGTCCGGCGTACCAAAAAGGACGCATGCTCAGTAGCAAGTATTTTTCTAGTATTTTTCGTTTTCTAGTCCCGTCGTACGTGCTGTACTTCATCGCGTGAACCGTCGGACTTTTTGCGTGATCGTGTGTGGTCAAGTCCGTTCGCTTTTTAGTCCAGCGTACCCAGCTGGAAAGTCCAGCGGATTGTCCGCTGGACTTAGGTCCGCCGGGAAAAGTCCGTACGTGTGTACGCGGCATTAGATTTCTTTGACTTGTACTTAAAGTGACCCTGTCAGCACAGTGGTTAAGCAAACCTGTAATAGAAAAATCAATATGCTTACTTTTGGGGCTCCCTTTTGTTTATATACTGGCTCTTTGCTTCTCCCTGGCCATTGCAAGCATTCCACACTTCCGGGTGTGTGGAATAGCTGCTTCCCTTTTACACACTGGGGTTTCCCACCAACTCATGGGTCACTACAGGATGTACAAGCCAGCAGGAGGAACCAATGCCCGCAATGAGTGAAAAAGGTATTTGACCCCTCTGGCAGGTTTAATTCTTGCTTCAACTGGAGAGAAGCAACAAATGGGCTACAGGGAAGGTAAGTATGGTGCCTTGAATATTACAGACATGCTTTATTTATGACAGACATGTTTTATTTATGATTGTTTCTATATATTACAGCCTGTCCTTGCTCAAAGAATTAATAAACAGGCATGTATCTGTAACAGTAAGAAGGAATAGCTTCAATGGCACTCAGCAAACTCCTCAGGGATAGACAAAACTCAACATTGGCTGCAAGACTAGTCCATCTACAAGGGGCTTTAGGAATTTCTTTTGCAATATTCAGTCGAGTGGCTCTGTTATAGGTAGTATAACTAACTCTTTTAAACGTGGAGGACATTGTTTCTCACCCAGGCTATCATTTGAATCAGAAGACACCAATCAATAGCCCTAATGTTTGTTTTTTCCATTAATGTCTCCTCATACTGAATGCCATGTGGAATTCTTTTGGCGCCATACAAACAAACCATATTAATTAGAATGGAATTATTGCACAAGCAATAGATTCTGGTTTAGCATGAAGATCAAATGCATGTGATCATGGTAACTGATGGAAATATGACATAAAACAAAATAGGGAAGATAAACACAATGGGTTTGCTCTGTCTGGCTGCAAGGAAGGAGACACTGTACATAGAAAACAATAAGAAAAGGAAAATAAATCATGACTCTTGATAGGGTCATTCTAATTTATCATACTTTACCAATTAAATCTTCATCACGGCTAATGGCTACAAGTTTCAGGCTATGTCATTAAACCTTGATTAAAACTTAATGTGGAACGAAACAAAAAGGCAGATCAATGGAAGGAAGCATACAGCACCAAGTTTGTTATTGCCTTTTATTAGATTCTTCTAAGCACACAGAATTCAGCTGTATGATCCAATTCTATTAACATAGTTCTATACCTGTTATAGGTATAAGTTCAAGTGACCCCTTCTTTTTTTTTACGGTACTAAATTAAATTATGTATTTAGAAGATTATAGCCTGCAAAAATCTTAAGTGGAAGCAATGTTATTCAAGAATAGGTAAATTACTACATCAGTATGAATATTGCTTTTGAGTGTCTTGCGTTCCTTGGTTTAGGAATGGTGAGGGAGGTCAAAGACATTCATATATCACATAATGGCACCTTCATTCGATGAACCAAACGATATATATCATACATCCCAACATTTACAAGCTATGTGGGAATACATATCAAATTCATAATAAATATAAGTGTACCCTAAAAGTACTTACTTTCCCACTAGAGATAATTCTAATGCTCTAGAAAGCCACAATCATAATCCTTTTGAAAATAATAGTGAGAGACAGAGCAGACTCATTAAGGAGTGAAGGTGGGAGAGACCGTTTTGTAAACGTGCATATCAGTTGAGGCTATTTACTTATTTTATTAGCATATAAGCATAAAGTGGGACATTCCTTAAATGTGAACACTTTAATTTCTGTGCCCTTTGTTTAGATATGATATATTATAAAATCAATAGATATTGCATTCTAGGTGAATGATGGGTCACACTTTTTACCTTAATTTGTAAGAATGAAATTAAATTTTAAAAAATTTAATTTTTTGAATAGGTTAAACTTGGTGGGGTCGATTTACTAAGAGCAAATAGGTTGGTTGCTTCCATATGGTTGGATGATGGAAGTCAAGAGAGCTTTGCCTGATTTGCCAGGCTCAGAAAGTGCAACTTCCCTTGCAAAGTGAATAGTCTATTTACCTTTAGTAAACTTTAGTAAATGAACCCCAGTACCTTATCAGTATGTAAAAATATCTAAATTATCCATCAGGTAAGTATCCAATAAACAAGTAGTGTCTTTTTAAGGTGAATCCAAGAGTGTAAAGTATCAGCCAGTGTCCAAATATCTTCTTATCCTAGTGCTCTATATTCCTCATGCATCAAGTCTCTCAACTAATAAAAGTGATTGCAACATTGTGTATTCCTCTTTTCAGCTCACTGTGCATATCCTCAGGCTCCACATGCTATCTCTTGGAAAATATGCTGACCTGTATCAATGGACCCTAACTAAATGCATAGTACGGCCTAACTGAGCTTTTGATTCTACTTCAGGATCCAGAATGTGGTAATACAACTCAACAGTGATCCTCTTGTGGCTCATAAAAAATGCATATATAAAACCTGTACTTGCATCTCTAGTGCACCCCACCTATCCCAGCTCTCTCTGTACTCTGTTGTCTGTGTGTGTGCCTGCACTCCCATGGACAGGCTCTACTCTACACATTTCATCAAAAGACTTACCAGGGTAAAAGTTCTTTGATGATGAAATGCATAGGAAGAAGCCTGTCATTGGAGGTGTGCACACCGTCAGGGCTGGGCTTAGCCCTTCCTTCTCTGAGCTGACAGCTCAGCTGTCAGCCAATTGCCAGCTCCCATCTCTCCACAGTGACTCACCTGTAGATGATATCCTGCTCATCGGTCCTGCCTACTTAAGCCGTCCAGCCCAGATGATCTTTGCCTTCGCCTTGGTCAACATCACAGAGACTATCTCCTGCATTCCTGTTAAAGTCTTGGCTGACATTCCTTCTGGCTCCAGATCCTGCTTGCTGTTCCACTACGCTGTTCCTGGACTGGAGAGTGCAAAATCTGGTGCAACTCTGCATAGAAACCTTTCAGTTTCCATGTTTTTTTTTGTGAAAGCTTTGTTGAACAAGCTGAAGTTAGAAGCTGATTGGTTACCATGCACAGCTGCGCTAGATTTTGCACTGTTCAGTTTTATTAATCCCTATGCGTGCTTTATATACAGTATCTCACAAAAGTTAGTACACCCCTCAAATTTTTGTAAATATTTTATAATATCTTTTCATGTGACAACACCGAAGAAATTACACTTTTCTACAATTTAAGGTAGTGAGTGTACAGCTTGTATAACAGTGTAAATTTGCTGTTCCCTCAAAATAACTCAATACACAGCCATTCATGTCTAAACCACTGGCAACAAAAGTGAGTACACCCCTAAGTGAAAATGTCCAATTAGCCATTTTCCCTCCCCGGTTTCAAGTGACTCGTTCGTGTTACAAGGTCTCAGGTATGAATGGGGAGCAGGCATGTTAACCGCTTCCCGACCGCCCACTGCATATATACGTCAGCAGAATGGCACGGGCAGGCAAAATCACGTACCTGTACGTGATCCTTTAAATGCCTGCCCGTGGGTCGCGTGCGCGCCACCAGCTGTGCACTGGCGACACGGTCGGGAGCTCCGTGACCACGGCCGCGGGACCAGCGGACCCGATCCCGAGACACCAGCGGCGAGACACGGAGCTGAAGAACGGGGAGAGGTATGTGTAAACAAACCTCTCCCCGCGCTTCCTACTCTGCCTGTCATTGATTGGCTTTTCCCGGTCATCAGTAAAGCCGATCAATGACGTCAGATGTCAGCCCCGCCCCTAATGTAAAAAACACAACACACGTCACAGCCCATAACCCCTCCCCTCCCCCTAGTGGTTAACTCTTTCACTACAACTGTCATTTATACAGGAATCAATGCATTTAAATAGCATTGATTGCTGTATAAATGACAATGGTCCCAAAAATGTGTCAAAAATGTCCGATGTGTCCGCCATAATGTTGCAGTCACAATAAAAATCGCTGATCGCCACCATTACTAGTAAAAAAAAAAAATATTAATAAAAAAATGCTATAAAACTATCCCGTTTTGTAAACGCTATAACTTTTGCGCAAACCAATCAATAATCGCTAATTGCGATTTTTTTTTTTACCAAAAATATGTAGAAGAATACGTATCGACCTAAACTGAGGGAAAAAAATTTTTCTTTATATATTTTTGGGGGATATTTATTATAGCAAAAAGCAAAAAATATTGCATTGTTTTCAAAATTGTCGCTCTATTTTTGTTTATAGTGCAAAAAATAAAAACTGCAGGGGTGATCAAATACCACCAAAAGAAATCTCTATTTGTGGGAAAAAAAGGACGCCAATTTTGTTTGGGAGCCACGCCGCACGACAGCGCAATTGTCAGTTAAAGCGACGCAGTGCCGAATCGCAAAAAGGGGCCTGGTCCTTTAGCTGCCAATTGGTCTGGGGCTGAAGTGGTTAAGTTTGGTGTTATCAATCTCACCTGACTAATAATACAGATGTTGCACTTTACATATAATTATTAAGTTAACGATGGGATAGCACTGCACCCAACTTCATTTACACAATGCTTCTTGTTAAAAATTAGCCATGCATAGTTACAATAATTTAACAGCAATCACAAAAGATGGTAAAGGAAAAAATGCAAATCTACAGTATATGAAGAATAATTGTATTGGTAATGAATGGAACTCAATGATGTATAGATCTTATCTTTATAAGTAACTTTTAAGAACAGATAAAATATTTTGCCCAAGAAACGATCGTGGAAAAAGTTCACAGGAGACAAAGCTAATGTTGAAATAATACTGTCATTATGCAGACGCCATCTAACCTCCACAGACAAGCAATATGTCAAGTTGGACTCTTACTACATGTAAATATCTTTTTTTTTTTTTTTTTGCAATGTCAGAAACTTTTGAAGCCTGAACTTTGCAAACTATGGGAATGTGTTTTCATAAATCAGTGTGGATGGTTCTTCATCAATCAAATTTATCATTGCTGAGTTTCAGATGTGAAACTTGATATACCCCTTACAAAGGCATGCCCCTCTTGTCCTTTTAGATTATGGATGACCTCTTACTCTGCTCCCTAAGCATGCAGGTCAACATATGAAGACATCCCTATCTAGAAGATTATGGAAGCAAAGAAATATATTTTTGGTATTCACTTGTAAGAGTGTGTCATATAGAAAAAAAAAGTGTTGAGTGTAAACCACCACTTATACTAAAGACGGATCAAGGAAATGTTAACATAATTAGAAAATAACCTTTGAAAAGATCCAGCATTTAAAAAAATATATATAAACCCATGCTCAGAACACACATTTAGATACTGGAACAATTGTGTTGTCCTAAAGGAAAATTCCAGGAAATATAGATTGTGCTTACTGGGTGAAAATAGTTATTAATTTGGTATATGAAGGATTTTGTGGTCACTGGTCAGTTCTCAATAGTGCACAGGAGAAAGCTCAAATAATGCTCTTAAAGCTTATCTAAACCCAAAAACAAAATATATATATTAGCTTATTATGTAGTGGTATTACATGGTAATAACACACCTCCTGCCCTAGAGTGGATACACTTACTCACTCCACTGTATCTATGGAGGTAGCCATTGTTGTCACACTAAGACTCTACTACAAACCTATCTTCCTCTTTTCATCTCTAATACATTACAGGAGTGATATATTTAGTAGTTTAGGAAAGGTAGGCTTGTAAAGAAAATATATATTTTTTTGATATATCAATTTAATTCATGGGAAGCGACACAGACACTGCATTTCTGACAAGATTAACGTGTATTTTTCTGTGCTTGCTGAAATAATTTTAAGCCAGAAAAAGTAAATGCATGCAAGAACCACATCTAAGTAAGCTGCATTATTTTACATTTTTGTTTTTGAGTTCAGCTGATCATACACATAAGATTTCACTCACAATACGTAGTCATTTTCAGCAACAATTTCATGTCTATGGGGGCAGAGTGAACCACTTTTTTGGGGAACCAGTTATCAAGTAGGTAAGTCAACCTGTCATAATCAAAACTGGTATCCAAACAAAAGCAGTAAGTCAGCAGAAAACATCTGCCTAAACCCATATCTTCCTCTCTCATATGCAACTACAGTATCCAACTTATCAAAAAGCCAGTTTAACTAGTGGCATGTTTTCAAACTGTAAAAGGAAACTGTAATATTTGCATGAAACCCACAAAACACAGGGAGAACATAATGCACACAGATCCTGGTCTTGTTGAAATCAAACTCAGGACCTCAGTTTTACAAAGAAACATTACAAAACAATGAAAAATTCCTTTTAAAAATGATGGCATTAATACCAGGAAACCCAAGCTCAACATCTCACTGCATGACAAAAAGAAAACATATAAACCACCAATCCACTCTACCCAATTGATTTTCTATGGGAAATATCACTAGTCTCTATGGAAAATAGATAAGTGAAACATAATGTAAAGCATGTCCTTACAGCTTATGATAATCTATGTCCGATTTCCTGTTTTTCATATAACTCTTGATTAATACACAGATCATTCATTAACATGGCTTCAGTCAAAGCACAGAAATGAAAGATGATGGTATAGCTGCATCCATAATTTAAAATCACAATGACTTCTTGAGTGACAGAGGCTTCACGGATGACTCGGATAAAATGTAGCAAATCTCCCGACAAGCAAATGTGATTTCCACTGTCAACATTCACTCACAGACTCAAAATACAGCTTTGTTACATCTGCACTGCAGCTGTTTTCCTGTATTCTAACTCACTGCTGTAGCAATCAACTTACATAGTGGCTGTCCCTGCTGTGGCAGATCTGTTATCTAGGACGTTTCGCTCTACAGGGGTTATGAAATTAATCAAACTTTGGTTAGTTGTATACATACTATTATCACAACCTTTGCAGTCTATGAATACCATCTGTACTATACATATCTTCCACAACACTGGTTTATCTGTTCTAATTCCATAGTCACATTTCTTCCTCCCATCAAGTGGGTTAGTGGAGTGCATGTCTTTTATTCCCATTCCATTCCTGTCCTAAGAGTACAATGCTGCAACCTAAGGGAAAGCAAGTGACTTATCAGAACATGCATTCTTTTAAACGAACACTAGAGGCTATAAAAGCTAGCCCTTCCTTTCTACCAGCTTCTAGTAAGTCAGCCATTAGTGGATATCACTGATCCTCCCCCTAGAAACAACACAAAAATACCTACAATGCCAGAAAAAATGATAATCAGTTTAACATGTTATTTAAAAAAATATTGCTGGTACTATTGTTAATGTTGATGACCTGTAGTGTATAATTATGTTTTTGGACATTGTTTAGACAACACATTTAAAAAGCTAGCTATGGACATGTGACCTCAGTCAAAAAATCTGACCCTCAAATTATCCTTTTTTATATACATTTTTTATTCATAATGATCATGCATGGTTGATTTAGCTGAAAGCAGTATTAGACCCAAAACCAAAAATGTATTATATTGCAGCTTACCAATCATTAGATGTGGTGGCTGCATTGATTTTCTTTTTTAGGCTGCTTTCCCCTGGTGATCCAACCAGTAACACACCTCCTTGTCAGGGCTGGGCTCAGGCCTTCCTTCCCAGAGCTCCGTGCTCATCTGTCGGTTAATTGCCAGTACTCTTCATTCCACAGTGGCTCACCTGGTTTTCATTTCCTGCTCGTCAGTGAGCCCTGCTGGCTTTTTAAACGGCCTGGATCAGATCTCCTGTGCCTTTGCCTGGTCAACATATCCAGATACTCTCTGCTGTGTTTTCCTGTTAAAGACTTTTGCCTGGCTGACTTCCCTTCTAGTTCCGATCCTGTTTACTGCCTCTACTACGCTGATCTCTGGATTCCTGTTTTACTGGCTTGCTCCGACTACCCGCTCTGGTTACCGAACCCTGGCTATGTTTTGACTACTTTTGCTCTGTTTTTACCAGTTTACCATTTTATTAAAAATTGTGTTTTTTTACTGCACTTCTGTCCCAGTCCGATTCATGGTTCCTGACACCTCCTGTATTAGAGTGTCACCACTCTGGATGAATGAGCATAGTGAACACATTTGGACATCAGCATTGTCAGTCTGGTGGAAGGGGAGTATTATCAGATGTAAATTCAATAACGAACTGAACCTGAACTCCAGCTAATACTTTATAAGCAGTGACAGCAAACAGTTATTTTCCTTTTAGCATAAAGGTTTTACATACATTAAATGAAAAAAAGCAGGTAATTTTAGCCAGTTCCCGACCGATGCACACAGATGTACATCGGCAGAATGGCACGGACAGGCAAATGGGTGTACAGGTAGGTTTAAAGTCCCTTTAAATTTGCCGCCGTGCCATTGCGTGCACGCGCCGGTCGGGACCTGTAGAAGAATACGGTCTAAACCGAGGAAAAATATATTTTCTTATACATTTTTGGGGGATATTTATTATAGCAAAAAGTTAAAAATAATGTGTTTTTTTTTTTAAATTGTCGCTCTCTTTTAGTTTATAGCGCAAAAAATAAAAACCGCAGAGGTGATCAAATACCACCAAAAGAAAGCTCTATTTGTGGGGAAAAAAGGACGTAAATTTTGTTTTTGAGCCACGTCGCACGGCCGCGCAATTGTCAGTTAAAACGACACAGTGCCGAATCGCAAAAAGTGGTCTGGTCTTTGGCCAGCAAAATGGTCCGGTCTGAAAGTGGTTAAGCACCCCTGTCAGTGTTAAATGGTTTATCTCCTCCCTGTAACTGCAAAAGAGCTTGTTCTGTTAAAAAACAACAGCCTTGTTGGCTGGATCACCAGATGAAAATTGAAGAAAGAAATATTAAAAAAGAAAACCAATGCAGACATGACATCTAAAAATTGGTATGCTGCAATATAATAAGACTCCATGCACACTAAAAATCAGAAAAATGACAGAAAACACTGGATAAAAAATGTTCATAAGTGTTTTGCCAGCTTTTAGCTAGCAGTTAGGAGCATTCAGCATTTTTTTTTCCTGCCTGCAAATCACTCACAAAAATGAAAAAAAAATAAAGATTTTTTCTTTCTGGTCCTAAAAGCTGAAGCTTAAAAAACGCTTCTAGACTAATGCCCTGTACACGCGGTCGGAAATTCCGACGGAAAAAGTCTGATCAGATTATGTTGTCGGAAAATCCGATCATATGTGGGCTCTATAGGACCTTTTCCGTCGGAATTTCCGATGGAAAAAGTTTGAGAGCTGGAGCTAAAATTTTCCAACAACAAAATCCGATCTGACTTTTTGCGATCGTGTGTTGAGAATTTCGACGCACAAAGTGCCACGCATGCTCAGAAAAAATTACGAGACGGAAGCCATTGGCTACTGGCCTCTACGTAGTCCCATTGTATGTTTTGTACATCACCTCGTTCTGATCGATCGGATTCTCTGACAACTTTGTGCGACCGTGTGTATGCAAGACAAGTTTCAGCCAAAATCCATCAGAAAAAATCCGAAGGATTTTGTGGTTGGAATGTCCGACTGTGTGTACAGGGCATAAAACTCTTCTAGAGTAGTGTGCTTCTAAAATGCTTCTAGACTAATGCGCATGAACACATAAAATAACACTATTTGTTTCTAGAAGCAGAATTTAAAAATGCTCAAAAGCTGCTGCTAGGAGCGTTTTTTTAAGCTAGTGCACATGGAGCCTAATAAATGGTTTATTTTGCGTTTAATGCTGCTTCAATATGCACTTGACCAGTTATCTGTATAAATGCTTTCTTACTGTATATAATGATCCTTTAGAAATAAGAGATCATTTTGTTCCCCTTATGTCTATGGTTAGCCAGTGTGGAAAAGTTTAGGTAAATACTGAACAGAAAGATATTGTAAGTTAGGGTGATCTATTATTTGATGAAGTTTGAGAAAGGTTGGGTGATTAATGATAGGCGCAATAGAGTTAGAGACAGTAATTTCAGGTACAGAAAAGAACTGGAGGTATAAGTAGAGTAACTAACAAAAATGAAGGGGCAACAGGTAAGTGAAAGTTATGCCTAGTACAGACGGGCTGAATGTCGGCAGTCATCAGCCGGTTTCCATTGAAACATTTGGCCCATGTGTACAGCAGCCGGTTCCGACAGAAGCCAGCCATTTGGCCAGCTTCTGTTGAAGGGTCATATCCATGGCATATGGAATGAGGCGAGGGAATGGCCGGAATCAGATGTACACCGGAAGTGACGTAAGAAGGCAAGGAACAACGTCGATTTTGTTCTCTGCCTATATTTTATATGTTTTTAATGTAAGAGTCCACCCATTGGTACTTAATAGAGTTGTTTGCCCTTAACATACTGCACCATTGGATGCCTTTGTTTTCTCCCTTTTTCTCTGTACCGAGATTCTCTTATTGGAGATAACTGGAACGGCTAAGTGGAGGATACATATAGTTGGAGGAACACACATGACCATATCTGCAGTGTGCGCAAATGGAAAGAGGCTTCATTAGATGATCGTAGAAAGCCCAAAATATTGGTTGATGCGATTTATTCATGCTATTAAGGTGAGAGTCTTGTGAAACCAAACGATGAAGAGTTAATTTGTGGAAATATCTATGGACATTTTAATATACCTTTACCTATTCAATATTACACATATTGGCTCTATCATTCTGTGAACTTACAGAAGCTTTCTGGCATCCATTTGTTTGGCATCTATCACTACTCCACGTTATTTAGGACTATTTTGGATATATATATTTTATATCACCTTCACGTTATTTAGGACTTTTTTGGATATATTTTGCACATTTTTTACAGAAGTTTTAATACACATATTCTGTATTTCACATGGAGATATTGTGTCACTTTACACATTTATAGTTATTATTTTATTTAGTCATATATACTGAGTGTTTTTTTAATAGAGACATATTTTTTTTGCGTGAGATCACTTTATATATATCTGTACGGTTTTGTGTAAACACTAATAGGTTTTGCAGCATTTTTATTGATATTATCACTATATTTCTGTTATTAGACACATTTACTCATTACTCTCAGGAGCGCGAGGGGCACTCTTTAACATATGGAATGAGGCGGTGTGGAATAAGGAATGTACAAAATGACATACCAAATGAAGTGGTGTTGAACAGGGAATGTATAGCAGAGTGAGAATGTGCAGAGTAGGTACAAAATGTTAATGTACTAGCAGAGTTATTTTATTAACTCATTTGCTGCTACTGCTCAATACCCTGCTATGTCTGACTCTCTGTTGCAGGCCAAACCCAAATGAATATTCCCAGCACCATTCAGACCTCCACCAGCAGGATCCCCACAAGCTGTGACAGGTTATCCAATTGCGAATATCCCTTGTAAACATAGATTTGTCAGAGGAAGTCTTTTACTATCCATGTCTTCTATCAGGCTCTGCACTGGATGATGTCATCCATCAGAGCCACAGAGGAAGTGTGTAGTAGGTGACTTCTTCTGACGCCTCAAGTGATGGTGGGTATGCAATTGGGTGCAATCAGGTGAACTGTCACAAGCTTTTGTGGATGCCCAGTTTAAATGCAGAGGTACCCACTGCTCCTCATCCCTAGGCTCCATAGCAGCAATGTGGGCTGCAGTGGTGATAGTTCTGCCATTGACTAGAACACTAGCTTTCACAACACACCAATGAGTTATGATGTAAAAATACATTTGGTATAACATGGTTTGATGGGTGGCAACAGCTAAGTGTGGTTCTTGCAACTTACTGAATTTTATCCTTAGGGAAAGTGAGCTCTTAATTTAATACAAATTATATAGACATAATAGTATGAGTTATAGGTGGAACTGCATCATGAAAGTCTACATCAAAGCTTTAGATATATCAAATATTGTTATTTTCAGGTTGTCAGAGCTTATAAGTTCTTTAGACAGACCAGGGGACTCCAGTTTAATTGGTTATGTTTAACTCTATGTCTAACTTACCTGCACTGACAAGGAGGTCTGCTAATATCAAACAGTGAATTCCTTCACCTGCCGTGCCACATGATTATCACAAGCTAGTGTATAGAAAAGGATTTCTTGGAAGACATAATTTAAGAGTGTATAGGATTTCGACACTTGGGACAGCCGAAAACTCCAGCAGTGTAAATAGGAGCCCTGTGGTTTTAACATACACATGTAAACGTAGACTGGATACATAGCAGATCAACACAGGGTATCACATTTACCCACAAGCCAGGGAGATCTGACAGTGCAAGAGTTTCTAGAGTGTACAAAAGCAGAAGATTGAATTTCTCAGAGACACTAAATTGGATTTGTCTTGTTTCATGGACGTTTGTGGTAGCTGCTGTGCTATGGATTACATCTGGTTACATGTGAATTCACTTTACCTAGATGGTGTATTGTAAAAACTCTACACTCTGCCTGGGCATGTGGCCAGTTACAGGATACTGTAAAGGAAAAAATGTATACACAAAAGAACAAGAAAGTCATATGATGGACACATATATAAAAATATAATATGATACTATATTTAATATATTTGGGTATAATCCAAATTATGTAATAAAATATTTAAGGGGTAGAAAATGTTGTTAACAATTGATGTAGGCATTTATCTTTTAGGTATTTTTATATTCTTGAATGTTTATAATGAAGTATACGAAAATACCATAAGCACTGTAATGATGTATATATAAAATACTTATTTTAGCTTGCGCAAAGTAGGTAATTTGAAAGGTTGCAGAGAATTCCTTTATAGAGTAATACTGTGCAGCATGTACAATCCATAATTAAATTCTAATATTTATTAAATATGATACATTCAGAAAAGCCCTTATATTTGTCCCAAATTAAGTTGACATTTAGTCTTGCTAAAGTATTTTTACCTTTAATAATAGCCTTTTTAAATAAAATATTTGCTTTCAGCTTTTTTTTACCTTTTGTTTGCAGCCACATCCTTGCTACGTGCATGCACCCTAATGATGAATGCATGGCATTTGTCATGGTGGGAAGTCCTGGTGTTTACAACAGTGAATATACATTTATGATGCGTGTTGAAATGGCCACTTGTAGTCTCCACTGGACAGGGTGATAACGCAAAAGCACAAATGGGAGAAAGGGGTAGGGACTGAAAAGGTTCTGAACAAGTACCTTCATGCAAGGTCACCAGAAATTATTTTTCTGGAAGCTGCAGATTTAAAAATAAGTGAACATTTCTTTTTAATGTGGATGTAAAGCTCTAACATAAAACATGAACAAAGCATATCCCTGTACAGTGTGTGCATGTCTCAATCCAGAGTGCTAAGTATCATTTCAGTCTGCTGCCCTGTTCCTCTGCTATCTTCAGTCACTTCTGACAAGTTTTCCTAACACCAAGAGGCAAAACGGTGACATGGGAGGGACCTCCAGCAGACAGCCTGTGATTAAAAGCCTCAATTCTACTTCCAGTGTGCTGTGTGAGAGTGTGTGTTCCGTCCTTCCAATCAGCTCTCAGAGCTCTACTCACTGAGCTCTGCAGTGTGTAATTTCAGCTCTTTGCTCCTTGATTTGTGACAGCTAAGGCAAACTTTATAAATTCTGGACAGTGAATGGATGTAGAGAAGAGTAGGCTGCCGATAAACAGGTACACCTTATGTAGGAGGTTGTGTTTCATCACTGTGTATCACCTGTGGCCAGTCACTTCACTGGGTATATGTAAGGGTTTACATCTACTTTAAGTATATGAAAATCTTTATAATCCTCAACATGTTCAAATAATTTAATCTGTGGCTTTTGGCTTCTCATAGGACTACAGTGTGAAATTGCATGTTTGAGAGTGCATTTTTTGATGACCTAGCTGGCAGAGAAGGTGGCACAGCAAACAACAGAGGTAGCCAGACACAGAGGAGATATGGGTAGAGCTGTAAACAGTACAGAGGATGGGGAGAGCACTGTAAAAGAGTGGGAGCTTTATTATTGTGAGAGGCTTAGTAACTGTGAGGAGGTGAGCAGAGGAGAATTGGCCACTGTGCTATTATTCCCAATTTAATTTAAATATATTACACAATCAAATTTAGACTTCATCATATCTGTGTATACTTATTATTATTATTATACAGGATTTATACATCTCCAACCGTTTATGCAGCGCTCAACAACTTAGCTCTAGTATAGGGCATGGTAAGTCAATGCACCACTTGAATTTTTTAGGAGTTTGCCTCACTGATAAAAAGATTTTTTTTATTTCGTTACGAAGTTTTAAATTAAGTCCACCACAGCCCCTCTGAAAAAACCCCCCCACAATATTACAGAAATGACTAAGATGTCTTTACTGACTTCTTTCTGGAAATTATGGTTGTCAAGCTACCCTGACAGTCTGTCTGCCAGTGTTTATATTACTACAGTTTACCAACAAATTTGAGTCTACTCTACATCTTTTTATTAATGCTAGGACTTCTGTGTCGCGTACCTGCAGCTGATTGGCTACCCTTTGAATGGATTTATTTAAAATGCTCTAAAACCATTGACTTTCTATGGTTAATTTCTCAGCAATAGTAGAATGACAAAAATGTAAGAGATTTCTGAAGTACCTTTGCTTGTACAAGAACCCTCTAAAGAGGTAAAACATATATATATATTTTTAAAGGGTGTAATTTCATTGTACACAAACAACAAGTACAGGAAAACACAAGCAAATATAGTGGAGCAAACAATGCTCAATTATTGCTGTGCAAAATCTACAACGTATCCATTTAACATACATGGATCAATATAAAAGTGACAAATATACATCTGTAACTCAATCATATATAGATAAGTCCATTGATCAGGACAATGACACACTGAAACACAGTTAGTTGACAGAAAATAATGAAGAATTTAGTATGGATCTACATTCCTAGGCAATAAATTAGGTAGTAGATGGTATAGTTTAATCTGAACTCACCCATAAATCCCATATTACGAGGGCATCCCCTAGCCTCATATGTCAGTTTGTATAATGGAAGTGCCTGATTAATGATAGTAAGTGACTTCCATTGCATGGGTATGGATTTCTTTGCATAGCAAAATACTATTCGTAAAAAGACCTGCATACTTTTAGATAGACCCTCATCATCAATGTAGCTCAATAAGCACCTAAAGGGGTTACATACATTGGGTATTTGGGTAAAAGAACTAATAAAAGCAGTGACCCCCGACCAGAACTTTCTGATCGGTGGGCACTTCCACATCATATGATAGAATGTACCATTAGCTAAAGTACATCTAGAACAGACAGCAAATCGGTAATTTGTTCAAATGAAATAGAAGACATGGAGTATAATAGGACCTGTATAACAATTTGGTTTGTATGACTTTGTTCCGAGAGGAGATAACTGTAGAGACCTGGAGAGGGAGGATTTCCTGACAGATTTCCTCTGTTAATTCCGGTATATCAGAGCGCTATTTAAGTTCTGTAAGACTAGCTCTGTTAGTTGTAGAGTGTAGAAGAGACAAGTAATGTGTAGAAATCAATTTAGAATGAGAAGGTTCAGATAATAGGTGTTCTAGTGGGGAGGGTTGTATATCTATATTATGGAGGCCGAATTGTGCAGCAGCAGTGTGACAGCAGTGTGTCATAACTGAAGATAACGAAAGTAAGCTGTGGGTGGAAGGGGGCAAAGGATTGAAAAGCATTGTCAAGAAACAAGTGAGAAATTCGTTCTGCCCCCCAATTTTGAGAATTTAAATATCCGTAGTGTCACAGACAGAACACTCGTACTATCCCTAACCCTTGTGGATTGATGATGGATCAAATTTTGTAGGGATTCATAGGAAGTAAGAATAGCTGCGTTCAGAGCTGTGGCAGCATTATTGACTTCAAGGTTGAACCAAGGGGCATTTGCCAGTTGAGAGGCCACACAGTAAGTTTGAAGATTAGGGAGTGCTAGGCCTCCCTCCAGAACAGGCAATTGCAGCATATCTTTGGCAATCTGGACCGCACCCGTCCTCCCCAAATAAAAGTAGTAATGCTAGAGTCAATCTCCTGAAACCTGTGCTTAGGAATATATAGCGGGGAATTACTCAATATGTAGCAGAAGCGTGGCAGGAATATCATTTTAAAAATATTTATCCTCCCCAGTAGTGTCAAACGGAGATTGGACCAAATTTTTAGGTTACTTTTAGGTTTACTAATGAGAGGGTCTAAATTATTCTTATATATAGAGAAATGGGCTTCTGTACTATAATGCCCAAATAGCAGAAACTCGTAACAATGTTTGAAGGGCAGGAGGGTGATCAAGGCTGTCTGATCCAACATAAACATAAGGGATTTTTCCAAGTTAACGTGAAAACCAGAGAAGTGACCGAAGTACCGGATGATACTCAGTAGAGTTGGGAGGCAGAATTGGGGCTCAGCTAGATATATGAGCTTATCATCTGCATAGAGGGACACCTTCTCCTCCAGACCCCAGCATCCTTGTCTAGTACCCCTCAGTATAGGAAAGGAGTCAGAAATAGAATTATTCACTCAAAGAGGTAAACATTTTAGTGAAAGTACCAATAAACCTGTCTCCTGCAAAGAATATATTAAATACTCACTTCATCCTCTGTCCATACTACCAAATGCTAGAGTGATAAGGAGGAATCACCAACTGTGTCCTTTTAGTGAGGTAGGGTTTACTGGGAGGGCAAAGTAAGGAAACAGATCAACACTTCTGAATGTATCCGTTTTTGAAGAAACCTCAGTTGGCAATTCCTCTTGCTCACAACAGTGTAAGCAGCACACAACGGGAATAGTGAGTAGTTACATTGTTCTTTGCAGGAAGCAGGTTTATTGGCACCAATTGAGCTTGTGCCTGCAGCCTATGATAACCTAACATGATAGTTTTCAGGAGGTGAATTCTGTTGTGGCCTAGCTGTTTGAAGACCAGAAACCAACTTAGCATTCAGCTGCATGAGCAATCTGTTTGCCAGGATTAGATTTTTCAGCACACTGCAGGAAGGATTTCAGGCCAGGAGGCTGCCGGCATTATTGCGGGAAACAGGGCTTTGTGTAAGAAAATGTAACCTATTATATTGCCATTTTTCAGAGCCTGCAGGGAAAAGTACCAATCTATAGTTTTTATATAAAGTGCAGTTATGCTTTAATCTAGCTTCACATCACAATTTGGCTTTAAAGAAAATGTTTAATCTTATCTCCGCTGAGTCAGCCTCATTGGTGCTTACCAATATGCAGAAAAATCATTGTTTTTAACCCCATTTTGTGTTACTGAGATTAAAAATAAAGTTAAACACTCCGAAGACAGCAGAGACGAAGAGGACTACTTCATCTTTTGCCAAGTTGTTGCTTGGTCAAATTTCAATTGATTTATATTAAGTGGAAAGAAAAATAGTATTCTAACATCATGACCCAAATGATAGGCCAGTTATGAATTAGTTTAATATATTGCCCATTTTCATATAAATGTCAAGAAGCAAGATCAGAACACAATTTCATAAAACAATACCCAAGTGAGTAGAGATAATGTTAACTCCCTGAGCATGTATGAACTGTAACAGAAACCAAAGAAACACAGCTCAGCCAAACAAACCTTTCAATTACCCAAAAGGCTTGAGCAACACCAAGTACTATTTTGATCAGATAACACTGATGTAAAAATAATTTCCTTATTGCAGGAATAACAGTACATTAGACTGCTATTCCTCCAGTGGATTACATCATTGTTTCCAGCTGACACATCATCTTCCGCCAATCACACTAAACACTAGACTATAAACACCAGACATCGGGGGTTTGAGGACAGGAGAGAAGACGGGACAAAGCTTTCATAAAGAGTTATCTGCTTTGGCTTAACTTATTTGAAGGGTTGTCATTTTTTTGACAAGGTGGATTGCACCCAAGGAAGATGAATGTTCTACAAAAAAAAAGCAATGCTGTACATATAGTGAATGTACGTGAGAATTATTTTCATAGCACTTATGTATAACTCTCTGTGTCTAATTTTGACCTAGATATTTAATGTGTACAATTATGATAAACCCAGCACTAAACTTCAGCTATCCACCCCCCCTGTTTTGCTGCTCCATAGCCTAAAGTAACCCAAATGCAGCTGTGACATGGATGTAGGCTCTTGCCTCACACAGAACCAGCTCTTGCTGCCGCCGTGTTCAAGAAATATTGGAGAGGTACTGGCCCAGCAGTACCTGGAGGTTCCTAAAAGGTAAGAAATCTTGCAATGTTTATGTTTACTCTAGGTTAGGATGTACCCGATTAGGGGTAAAAAGGTCAGTTTTATGGCCTGTTTACACTACAGTAAGTCCCATACATACGAACCTTTGAGTTGCAAACTTTTAAAGATGCAAACATGTGTATAAAGAAGACACTGTGGGCTGGGAAAGTGTAAGATGCACATAAATTTCAGAAGTGTGTGAGCAAGTGAGGCTGGCTACGAATAGGAAATAGTAGGCTTAAAAAATATAGTCGTATGTTGCAGGTCAAAGCAACTAGAATGCATGGGTAACTCTCATAGGGAAAAAGCTATGCAGAAAATGATTTATAAATAGTATAGCTGAATATTTTTACTGGAATTCCTTTTTAGAGTGTATCTAAACGCAAATGTTAAAGTGTAACTAACATTTTTTTTCCATTTTGGATAGTGTACAGGGAGGGATATTAACCCAGTCAGTTTTTTTTTTCTTTCGCTATCTGTGTCCCATGGGGATACATTTTTGTCACTTCCTGTCCCATAGCCATAAGAGGAAATCCCTCCATCCCTCCCATCCTCACCGTTTTCAACGAAAATATAAAAGCGCAGAAACTTTTTGAAGACGCTTTGTGGATATACAGTATATATATATATATATATATATATATATATATATATATATATATATATATATATATCACAACTGGCAGCTAGCATTCTTTTTCCTGTGCTGCCCTGCTTTGCAATCTTAAAGTGCACCTGTGCCCAGACTATAGACATATAGACATACTGTACGGTATATAAACATATTCTTAAAAAAAACAGTTAAAGACCTCATCTGCTTGTACTAAAAAGTAATCCACCAATTTAAAATCACAACAAAGACTCTATTGCAGAGTTTCAGTAGGTTTAGGCTACATTTGCACTGGCAGATAGTTTGCTGCATTCAAAGGCTCCTCTGGATGCAGCTGCACTCTCTGCTATGACCAATTAGCTGTGGCCTGTTCGTGTGCAGCCAGAAACTCCACAGAATATCTGTTCCTGGATGCCCAGGGTCAGTCAGAAGCTGTATTGGAAAGTAACCACTCGGATGGGCTGCTTTATGTGAACAGTGGCAGTGCCAGTCTTTGATTTGTATAAATTGGCTAAATTGTGATCCATCTAGGGCAGCTTTAGGAACACCTATTGTTTGATCTGTCAGGCTGCCAAGATTCTGCTACCATAGAAGCCACTGAATTTAAAGATGAATTTCTCCTGGATGTCTGTATCTACAGAGGTAAATGAGAGCTTAAACTGTTTGCTCAGAATATGGAAGGAATACAGAGGAAAATGACAGACAGATTCTGTGCATGCGTGCATGCATTAAGAAAAAAAAAAGGTAAGCAATTATCCATTTTGATCCAAAAGTAATACTGCAAATAAAAAAAATCATGAAAGTTTAATTATACATTTAATTATGCAATCACTTAAAAAAATATATTGATACAATTCGTGAGGAGATCTCAAATGCGCAAATACCTTCCCCACTTAACACCCCATGTCCACAGGTGCATTCATTACTTCCATCATTCAACCCTGCTACTATTGACGAGGTTGTTAAACTTTTTTCTATCGCCCACCTAACCACCTGCCCCCTGCCCCCTTGACCCTATTCCCTTGCAAATGCTATGGTCACCCTATGGCTCTATTCTGCACTCTCTAACTCACATCTTCAATCTCTCCCTCTCTTCTGGCATCTTCCCCAACTCTCTAAAAACATGCACTAGTCACCCCCATCCTTAAAAAGCCCTCACTGGACCCCACCAATCTTAACCTACGCCCCATCTCCTTACTCCTTAAATGTCTGGTCTACAACTGACTGAGCGACAATCTGACTGAGAACAAACTTCTTGATCCTCTTCAGTCCTGATTTCACCCTCAACACTCCATGGAAACTGCTCTCCTTAAACTCAAACGATCTACTAAAGGCTAAAACCAATGGACACTATTCTGTACTTCTACTCCTGGACCTCTCTGCTGTCTTTGACACAGTAAACCACCCCTCCTCAAAAAAACTCCACTCCTTTGGTCTTCGTGACTGTACTCTTTGCTGGTTCTCATCCTACCTATCCCGCCACACCTTCAGTGTCACTTACAAATCTCCTCTTCCTTGCTCTGTCAGGGTTCTGTTCTTGAACCTCTCCTATTCTCAATCTACACATCCTCCCTGGGTCATTTGATTGCCACCAATGGCTTTCAATACCATTTCTATGCTGATGACACCCAAATCTATCTCTTTGCCCCTCAGCTCACTCCATCAGTCTCCTCGCACATCACTAATTTACTAACAGACATTTCAGCCTAGATGTCACACCACTTCCACAAACTCAATCTATCCAAAACCAAGCTCATGATATTTCCTCCCCCACAAGACTCTTCCCATGCTTTCTCTGTCAAAATCAACAGCTCAACTTTCAACTAATCCTGCACGTCAAGGTTCTAGGTATAATCTTGGACCTATCCTTTCGGCCCCACATCCATTCACTGTCCAACGCTCGCTGCCTCAACCACTGCAACATCTCCAAGATATGCCACTTCCTAACCAATGACACCACAAAGATTCTAATTCACTCACTGGTCATCTCCCGCCTCCACTACTGCAACTCCCTCCTCATTGGCTTACCCTTACATAGGTCATCTCCCCTTCAGTCCATCATGAATGCTGCTGCCAGGCTCATCCACATTACAAACCGCTTAGTGTTTGCTACCCCTCTCTGCCAATCCCTCCACTGGCCTCTGCTCACCCAACAAATTAAATTTAAGATACTAACAACAACTTACAAAGCCATCCACAACTTTGCCCCCAGCTATATCACTAACCTAGTCTCAAAATACCAACCACATCGTTTTCTTCCTTCCTTCCAAGACCTCCTGCTCTCTAGTTCCTATGTCACCCCATCTCATGCTCGCCTCCAGCCTCTCCCATCCTCTGAAACTCCCTACTCCAATCTGTCCGACTATCTCCTACTCTATCGACTTTCACGCAATCTCTGAAAACTCATCTCTTCAGAGAGGCCTATCCTGCCCCACCTAACAACTGTACATTTATTTTCTCCATCAGCCCATCCACCACAGTTATTACCTTTTGTATCTCCTGACTCACGCTCTTAGATTGTAAGCTCTAATGAGCAGCGCTCTCTGATTTCTCCTACATTAAACTGTATTGTAATTGTACAGCCTGCCCTTATGTTGTAAAGTGCTGAATAAACTGTCGGCGCTATATAAATCCTGTATAATAATATGGCTAAAGAATGTTTGTATATTTATGGAACAGATATTCTCTCAGGACTAGCAGGTGGTAGTTCGTTACTCATGTATAAAGTTTTTATTTTTTAATGCAGTTCAAGCAAAAAGCTCCCACAGCAAATCCCAGAAAAGTAAGGTAAATTTAAAGCCACCTTACCCTAAGTGCTTTGAATGCCCTTGTTCAGAACCTTTAGCTCTCACATCTCTGGTTTTACACTCTGACAAGGTGTCTGCACAGTGATTTTGACAGGTAAAGCTGCAAAGCTGCAGGTTCTCTATTTTTATCTTTTTTTTTTCAGATGGCAAGTCAGAGGATGTAAGTTATCTAAATCAGCCATGATAAACACTAAATGCACTACTTTAAGAATCAAAATCCACAGGGTATTAACTTTGGATGGTGCCAGAAGAACATTGCAATAAAAAAAAAAAAAAAAAACAGTGAATACTAGACCAATCCACACTGTCCAAAGTTTTCCTTTGCACAGATCAAAGTGGTTTTGCCCTTGTCTCTTACATTATTCATCAGGCATCTGGTGTCTGCATAAGGCAGAGTGGCATCGGAAGGTGAGATGATTGAGTGAAGAAGTTATTGCATTTGACACGTCCTGGCCTACGGCTTTCAATCACTTAACTCATCTCTCTGTCATCCTCTAAACAGTCTATGGCTGAAGGAAATTCCAAGAGAGAGCTACTATTCAGATAAGAGTCTACCTTCACCATTTTACATTCACCCATGAAAGTTATATTCATGGGCACCAAGTGTAGAGCAAAGCAGTCTGCGCAATACGGTGGGTAACTGACTTTATGGAAACAATAGGATTAGACTATTCGATTAAATTGATTCCCAATGACAATTCCTATATGAACAACTATGGTATCAATGCAAGAAAAAAATTTCACCTGCCATGATGGTGTAATTTAATAAACATCCTTATTCATACATTTACTAATACATATAATTTTTTAGGTGAAGATAAAGCAAGTTATATATTTGGGTGAACACATATACAAACCCAATATACAAACCCAATGGTATGCAGAACATAAGTATTACATCTTCCATAAGGTCAGTTATGAGTTGAATTAATCAGTTTCACTACCACATCATTCATACATTTATTGTCAAAGCAGAAGTAAACCCACCAATTCATCTGTTTCCCAAAACAGTTACATTCAAGTCATGCCTTGAATAGCTGTTACAATTAATATTGTGCTTATGTCATATCTCAACTGAACTGTCAATCCATCAAATTGCTGGTGTCATAGTTGATCACATGTGCAGCCCCATGGCAATTACAGATGAAACAGAAACTAAGATGGCAGCTTCCTTGGCTGTAAAGGATAGGAGGCAGAAAATTGTTTGGTAATATTTAAAGTGATTGTAAACCACAGACATGAAAAATGAACAACGCATATTTCTCTTTAGTGTGTGCTTGTATTAATTCAGAGCATTAAGTGTCATTTATGTCTGCTGCTTCGTTCCTCTGCTACAGTGTAAGCATGTATCACTTCTGACATGTTTTTCTGACACCAGGAGAAAAATGGTGACAGGGGAGGGACCTCCCGCTGATTGTTCCTGTGTGAAGTTGGGTGTGTCCTTTCCCTCCAATCAGCTATCAGCGCTCTCCTCACTGATGTAACCTCAGTTATCTGCCCCCTGCTTTTCAGAACTGAGAGATCCTGTGTAAATTCTGCACTCTGAATTAATGTAGAGGAAAGATTAATTGTATGAGGATTTGCTTCATCTCTGTGTACCTCCTGAGACCAATCACTTCACTGGGTACATGTAAGGATTTACAATCACTTTAAGGTACTTTAACAAAAGAACATACGTTCCACATTAATAATATGCTACCAAAATTAGTGTGTGCTACAAATTGCCTCCAGCATTGCCCAGAGCAGTCACCCTATTGGAAACTCTTTCCCTCTCCTTGGTCTCAAAATGTATAGGTCACTTTCTTAAATTAAAATATATACATTTCTAGCATTGACTGTATGTCTTGGCTCAGTTAAAGTGGAAGGCTGACAGAGGCTTTACAAGTTCACAGATACGTTTCTCATTGTCTCAAAAAAGAATGCCATTCTTCTGGAAGCAGACAAGCCTATAACTCGGGTAGGCTCACTTTCAGCAAAATGTATGCACAAGTAGAGCCTAGTTACAGTGGCTTGAAAAAGTATTCATATCCCTGGTAATTGTCCACATTTTGTCAAGTTACAACCAAAAACATAAATGTATTTTATTTTTTCTCTCTAAAATTTCCCTTTTCCTACTTCTACCCTTTTCTTTTTCTCCCTATGGAGACGTTCGTGGTGATGGCAATTCCCCCCCCCCCCCAGTGGGGTGCGGGGGAATGGGGGGACCGGGCGATAATTATAACGACTTCCCAGACCAGAATCGTTAATTGTTCGTTTTAGTGTTTAGTCTTTTCTGGAAATGCAATAATAGAATGAAAAATGTGCTGGTCGGCAATTAGTAAGTTGCTTTTCTGTGAAGAATATGTTGTATACATACTTTGAGATATGGCAAAAAGGTTATGCTAAAATGTCAAAAATATTTAGCAACTTTCAATAAAAACCATTGAAATACAAATGTATTTTATTGGGATTTTGTGTGATAGACCAACACAAAGTGGCAAATAATTGTGAAGTGGAAGAAAAATGATTAACGATTTTCAATTTTTTTTACAAATAAATATCTGAAAAGTGTGGGTGCATATGTATTCAGCCCCCTTTACTCTGATACCCTAACTAATCTAGTCGAATCTAGTGGTACCAATTGTATGGCACAAGTGCAAACCTACCAAGACATGGCCGTCCACCTAAACTGACAGGACGGGCAAGGAAAGCATTAATCAGAGAAGCAGCCAAGAGGCCCATGGTAACTCTGGAGGGGCTGCAGAGATCCACGGCTCAGGTGGGAGAATCTGCCAACAGGACAACTATTAGTGGTGCACTCCACAAATCTGGCCTTTATGGAAGAGTGCCAAGAAGAAAGCCATTGTTGAAAGAAAGCCATAAGAAGTCCCATTTGCAGTTTGCGAGAAGCCGCATGGGGGACACAGCAACATGTGGAAGAAGGTTCTCTGGTCAGATGAGACCAAAATTGAACTTATTGGCCTAAAAGCAAAACGATATGTGTGGCAGAAAACTAACACTGCACATCGCCCTGAACACATCACCCCCACAGTGAAACATGGTGGTGGCAGCATCATGTTGTGGGGATGCTTTTCTTCAGCAGGGACAGGGAAGCTGGTCAGAGTTGATGGGAAGATGGATGGAGCAAAATACAGGGCAATCTTAGAAGAAAACCTGTTAGAGTCTGCAAAAGACTTGAGACTGGGGCAGAGGTTCACCTTTCAGCAGGACAACAACCCTAAACATAACCCTAAACAACCCTAAACATACAGCCAGAGCTACAATGGAATGGTTTAGATCAAAGCATATTCATGTGTTAGAATGGCCCAGTCAAAGTTCAGACCTAAATCCATTTGAGAATCTGTGGCAAGACTTTTGCTGTTCACAGACACTCTCCATCCAATCTAAAAGAGCTTGAGCTATTTTGCAAAGAAGAAAGGGCAAAAATGTCACTCTCTAGATGTGCAAAGCTGGTAGAGACATACTCAAAAAGACTTGCAGCAAAATGTGGTTCTACAAAGTATTGACTCAGGGGGGGCTGAATCCAAATGCACGGCACACTTTTCACATATTTATTTGTACATCATTTTGAAAACCATTTATCATTTTCCTTCCACTTCACAATTTGTGTGCCACTTTGTGTTGGTCCATCACATAAAATCACAATAAAATACATTTACGTTTTTGGCTGTAACATGACAAAATGTGAAAAAATTCAAGCGGTAGGAATACTTATTCAAGGCACTGTATATGGAATCAGATGCCTTGTGCTTCACCGGGGAGGATGATATGTTGGTATTAACAGTTATAGAAGACATGATCTACAGTAGTGTTTCTCCAAACTCTCTTTAGAGACTACGTTTCCGACTAAGGCTGCTACATAATTATGTTACTTTCAGCATGTTTTTGTAGAGTGTTTATGCGTGCTTTTGATTTTTTTTGTTTTTAATGCGTATTCATACTTCATGCATCATGCCAATGACAAGCCTTCAGCTTGCTCTGTGCTGCTTTCCCAAACTTCCGGTCGGGGAATCTGCACTACTGCACATAAAGCCCTTATTAAGCCCAACTGACGTTTCATTACATTTATCAGTTTAAATTTCCATATGTTATCATTTTGATTGACTGTTGCCTAGAAATGCCTCAAAAATCATTTTCTCTCAGTAAAAATGTTGATTCCTGTCTTGTACTCCAGGGCCGACAACCTGAGTAACAGCCATATCCCTCATAACAAGTGACGTTAAATAGATAGTTTTCCAGAGGAAGATTGTTACACCTGTTCCGTTGATTGGAGCTGATTATTGAGGGCCCAAGGTTTAAAGCCCCATACACACGAGCCGAATGTCGGATGACATCGGCCAGTCCCATAAACAGACAGAAGCTGGCTGTTTGGTAGGCTTCTGTCAGAGGAGGATGATGGAAAACCAGCAGCCGACCTACTCCGGATCAGTGCTCTTAGCCAATGGTGGAGAATTCTTGGAGTGTTCTGGCGGGAGGGGCGTCCCCCTGTCAGAACACAGCAGCTCAGTGGGGGAGATCAGCAGGGCAGCTCTGCGGGCGCTTTGACCAGAGCGGTCAGGTTTTTTTTGTTAAAAAAAAAAAAAAAAAACCTGTTAGTGTGTACTTAACTCTTGTGTCTTTTTAGCCACACATTCATATTTAGACTCACTGCACAACTGCTTTAACAGGGATCTGGAGACAATGAAAATGGAGGTTACTTGCATAATGTCCTATTTATTGCTGTAATTTCAATTGTACTTTAAATCGGTGGCAAGATGAGACTGTGTGGTCGTACTTAGAACTTTTGGGTAATATATTCCAAGGGGTTCAGAGTTTCAGGACTAGCTACTACCAGGAGTTCAAAACCAGTGAAGAGCTAAACTGGAAACCACCATGTTGCTCATAAATACTACCTTATGTCAAATATATGTTCAGCCATGAGGCTTCTCCAGGATTTAACCAATCTAGTAGTTATGAGCTTACCGCAATACATGCTTATTCATTCTTTCTCAATGCCTAAACATCAGCTGCATTTCGAACAAAAAAAATTTGTTAATACTTGGCAAAGTTTTATAGATATTATAGATATTTGTTTGAAGGCTTGGGAAAAGAAGATTACCATTTAACGGAGTAAGACAAATATTTATTGCAGATTTGTAGATCTGCAGAACAAGTTAATGATAAAAAGTCTTTAGAAAATCCCAGTGGCTAACAAATTTGGCACTTAATTGGAAGTTACAGTAAGATATGGTTTATTTGAAGCATCCAGAAAACAACAGCTGCTTTTCTACACTTACACCTGAAAAACCCTATGCTTTTTATAAGTCGAGAGCAACAGAATTCTCCAGTGGTTTCCACTTTTTAATGGGGTCAGAAGTCAGTGATTTGTGTCCTGCTGTATAAATATCAACTGATGCCATTCTAGAGAGCTGGGATGCAAGAATGCTGTTGAAAGTGGTGCTGAGACATGTTCTAAAAACACCTTTTACGTTCCTGCACACACTAAACTGAGCAGAAAGCATGAAAGGCTTACACATATACACAGGCAAGTAAGTAAGCAACAGCTTTTTTAAAGTGGACCTGTCATTTATACACAACAGCCAAGACACCTAGGTCTAAAAAAAGAAGTATTATAAAACTAGTAGTTAGTAGTCAGTTTATTCATAATCATCCTAAAGGGCAAAAGTCTTTATTTCTGAATTGCTGTAACCTATACCATGTCAGAAATAATGCCTTAAATTGCATGAATAGTAATGTCCTTGGATTGTGCTTTTACAAATGCTTATTGCACTCTGCGCTGATTTGTTTTCTCTTGGACTATTCTACCTTGAAAATTTACAATAAAATATTTAATGCTAAATTGCATATCCACTTAAGCTCCAGGAGATTTCCTTGACCAGGCCATTTTTTAGCGATATGGCACTGCGTTAATTTAACTGACAATTGAGCTGCACCAAAATAAAATGTATGTCCTTTTTTTTCCCCAGAAATAGAGAATTCTTTTGGCGATATTTGATCACCTCTGTGGTTTTTATTTTTTGCGCTATAAACAAAAACAGACCGACAATTTTGAAAAAAAAAAACAACTATATTTTTTAATTTCTGCTATAAAACACATACAATCAAAAAATGTAAAAATCTAATTCCCTCATCAATTTAGGCCATTATGTATTCTGCTACATATTTTTGGTAAATCCCAATAAGCGTGTATTGATTGGTTTGCGCAAAAGTTATAGCGTCTACAAAATAGGGGATATTTTTATGGAATTTAGATTTATTTATTTTTTTACTAGTAATGGCGGCGATCAGCAACATTGCGACGGAGAGTCGGGACACTGACACTTTTGGGGAACCAGTGACGCCAATACAGTGATCAGTGCTAAAAAAAAATATGCACCGTCACTGTACTAATGACACTGGCTGGGAAGGGGTTAACATCATGGGCGATCAAAGGGTTAAATGTGTTCCTAGCCTGTGCTTACTAATCTATGGGAGGTGCTTTGGATCCCTGTCCTTGCTTATCAAGAACACAGGATCAATGTCTTCCCCGCTGGCAGAACGACGATCTTCCTTGATTACATAGGCCTGTGTAACAAATAATCAGCGGGTGCCGGCAGATATCGAGTCCGCAATACCCGCTGATTGGCTCCAGCTGTGACTAATCACAGCAAAAGTGGGTTGGTGGTGGCGCGCCTGCGCGCCCTCAACCTGGAACTGCAGGATCACGTATTAGTATGTGATCCAGTGCAGGAGAGCCGTATATATATATGGTATAAGGTTGGCAAGCGGATATATAGCCAATGCTTTTAGTTTTATATAGAATTGGGAAGTGACAGAACCCCCGTCAGTTTACTTTTTACTGTCTATGTCCCTTTGGGGAAAAGAGTAATTGACAATTTTAAAAAGTAGTGTGTATTTAATACAAAATCAGTGATCTGAGTTTGTGCTCTGTTTATATGCACTTGTTATGTCTACACTTCCAGCAGACAATACAAAACTTAATTGCAAATGCACCTGCAATAGATTGTATGCATGCAAATTATTACATTGGATTCCCACGACCACAATATTAAATTAACTGAATGCAGGTATAGCATGCCAGAGAAAAAGGTTTAGTCTACTCAGAACCATATTTATGCAAAGTAATATCACTTAACAGTTCCTTTTTCTCATCTTTTTCATATACTTATCTACTGAAATAATTTTAAGGCATTAGATGTGATCTATTTAAAACAGTGGTGTATAACTAAGTCCCAAAGCCTCTTTTACTGTCCTCTTGAGATTTGGATAGGTACTGTACATACATTTTCTAATTTTACGCAAAAATGTCTGAAACAACTGCTTATATTGTATACAATGTTGCTAATTAAAGTGACCCCTAGGTAGTGTATTACAATGGAAGGTCCACAAGATTGTTGGTGAGAAGTAATTTTTTTTTTATGTCATTTTTGTGATTGGCATGTAACTAGCTATCGGGCACTGTGATAAGGTATTGGATGCTGGGGGAGAACAGAAACAAAGCAATGAAGGGAGAAGGGATATAGCACAAGACACTAGGGAATTGGCATTACAGAATGGTGTAGGGGGGGCACTACAGCAACTTTCCCATATCATCTTATCCAATCCCTGGGCATATGATATTAAATAGATTTAAACAATAAATCCTCTTGTGAAAATAAAAATATCCATAAAAGTGGATATATTCATTAGGCACAGTTTTGCTGAAAGAGAAAGCTATGAAATTACCTTTCAAACCCCACAGGGCATTAGTGGTCTAAATGTGGGTTTGAACTCATGGCAAAGAGTGCTGTGGTGATCATTCAGCAAAGAGTGTCGAAAGGTCTGCTACAATTTCACAGGGTGTGTACTTTTCCCTTCAGTAACTGTAACAAGAAATGACTTCAGACATTGAAAATTTGCCCCTGTTGCTTAAAGGAAAAACTATACTGGAAGGCAATTTGCAGCGCTGTCACTTTTAATTCAGAGAGCCTTGGGCCCAAAAGATGAAAGACGCCACCTTTCAGATTAATTGATATGCTCTGGCTAAGCAAAGAGATAACTTAAGATTCAAAAAATAAAAACTATTTTAAACTTCACAGCGTGTTGACACATAGCATTCCATTTAAAACAGGTATATCTTTCAAGCGATCATAACATAGCTTTAGTTACAGTACAAGTGTTGCTATACATCTTCTTAAGCATTTATTACAACATTCCCATTACTTAAAGGATCACTACATTAACTAATGTTGACACAGAATGACTAATGAGACAACAAGAATGGCTAACTCATATAATAGTAAGTGTGACTCCTGGCAAAAGTAAACAAAATTGCACTTAAACTGTCCTTAAAGCATTGCAAGTCACAACCAAATGTGGTGCTTATACAGTTTTAAAGTACTGTAGCTGTCACAAAGATGGCTGTACTGAATGGAGAATTCAGTCAGTTCTGTACAGGCAGTCCCCGGGTTACAAACAAGATATGTCCTGTAGGTTTGTTAATAAGTTAATTTGTATGCAAGTCAGAACAGGTAAAGTTTAACTTCAGCCAAAATAAAAAAAAATACTTTTTTTTGGATAGCATAGGAAAGGGTAGCACCCCTGTAATGTTTGTTTTGCTGTCTCTGACCCAGTTTAGAAAATTTCGCCTGTCTTTCTGTCCCTGTGACAATTCGATTTTGAAAATTTTAGGTGGTGGAAACAAGGATTGGTAATAAAACTTCAGTGGAGACACCTTTTTCCTATGATAACTCGTACAGGAGAGAATTTCCCTTCCTAGGGGTAGATTTCCTCTCACTTCCTGTTGTCTCCCTCCGTTTGTAAGTAGGAGTCATTTGTAAGTCAGATGTTTGTAACTTGGGAACCTCCTGTACAGGTTTAAAGAGGCAATCCCAAGATTACAAATGTTTTCAAAAAAATGCATACATGTTAAGTGAAGCATGTTATTGCTGTACTGTCAAAAGCATTTGTAAAAATTAGGAAACTCAAATTATTATTATTATTTATGGTACCTATATAAGGCCGTCAATTTACACAGCGCTTTACATATACATTGTACATTCACATCAGTCCCTACCCTCAAGGAGCTTACAATCTAACTCACATTCACATACTAGGGCCAATTTATACAGAAGCCAATTAACCTACAAGCATGTCTTTGGAGTGTGGGAGTTAACCGGAGTACCCGGAGGAAACCCACACAGGCACAGGGAGAACATGCAAACTCCAGGCAGGTAGTGTTGTGGTTGGGATTCAAACCAGAAACCCTTTTTACTGCTAGGCAAGAGTGCTACCCACTACACCACTGTGCCGCCCTACAAATGTAAAATGATGGAGAGGAGACTGATGAGAAGACAGAGATGCGAAGAGTGGACAGGGAGGGGTGGAGGGGAGGACAGGACAGAAGAGGTACAAGTAAAGAGATTATGGACAAGTGGCAAGAGATGAGGGGAAAGGGAAGAGAGTAAGGCCGGAAATACATGATGCAAATTTCTTTCCTGCAACCACAGGTTGCAGGAAAGAAATTTGCACAATTCCCATCAACACAGACAATGCTGACAGGGGAATCAGGCATTGTCTTCTCCCGTTGGGAGGGTGGTGGCAGACAAGGGAAGACAGTGATAATCACTAGCGGCTATAGCAGCCACTTGGAATAATCATAAGTGAATCCGACAGGCTGGTTGTACCAAAGTTGATCAATCAAATTGGTACATTTATTCTGCCCATTAACATTCCAAATCTTGGCCGATTCCTGCTGAACCAGCCAAGATTTGAACTGTGCATTGGCTGGCCTAATGCATAGGAGAAGAGGGGAGGCCAGGCCTGGAAAGGTGAGAGATAGAGACAAGAAGAAGAAAGGAGGGATGAGTGGAGAGAAAATAGACAAGAGGCTATGGGTGAGAGGGAAGAGAGTACAACAAAGGAGAGTCAAGTAGTGAACTGGAGAGAAGAGCGTCAGAAGGCGAGCGAGAGAGTAAAGGAGTGATAGACAAGACAAGAAATAAGATGGGCACGAGGAGAAAAATTAAAAGAGAGATGAGGTGAAAGAAAAGAAGAGAGGGTAAAAATATTTATGGAATGTTTGCCAATATTATATTGAATACTAACACAACAATTGAAAGAATTTTGTAGTTAAGAAAGAAGCTAAAGAGGAGCTAGTCAGTTTTCTGAAAATTTTAAACTAGCAGCTATAAAAACTGTAGCTGCTGGCCTTTAATAATCAGACACTTACCTGCACCAGGATCCAGAGCTGTGCTCAGCCGGGGGGGGGCGTCGGGGACCGTGTTTAGTCCTTGGTGCCGGCATCTTAACTGTGGGCACCTGACTGTGACAGCTTGCGGCTTCACAGCCGGGTGCGCGCTGTGAATGCGCGAGCTGTGCAGCGCATTATGAATGGTCCCACAGTCTTCTGGGACCTGTGACATGTCCCAGAAGACTGCGGGGAGGGAGGGGGGGAGAACTTCTGCACAGAGCACCTAGGCGATCCGAGTGGAAGTGAGAGCATGTACCTTTAAAACCAGGTAACCGCCCCCCCCCCCCCAAAAAAAAATGCCAAATATCAAAGAGGAGCAGGGGAGGAGGCCTTAAAGCCGAACTTTCCTTTTTGGGTAGAGTTCCGCTATTTGGAGAGCAGCCAGCTGCGAGCTGGGCCAGCACCTTGTAGCATGTTAGCAAGAGTAGATGAGTGGACCGACCTATTGTGATTATGAATAAGGTAAGTGTTACAGCTTATTCTATTACCTAACAAAAATGTAACCCCTTGCAGGGTGGGTCGGCCCAACAACTAGAGTATTTTTTTAGCTGTTTGGTTACATTTTTACCGCCCCTCAACCATCACCAAAAGTCTGACAAGAGAGATGGAGGGGCTCATAAACATGCTGCAGCAAATTCAACTCAGCTTGTTGAGTTTTACAGGTGGCACCAACAGTAAAAACTGCCACCTGTGTGAACACAGCCTAATGGAAAAATTGTGCTCGTTTTGACATCACTGATTCTTGTAAAACATTGAACATCACATGTTAAAACAACTACATTACTAACAGCTACATTGTACTAAACACATAATTTCAAATTCAACAGCCACTGCATAGGCCATTCAAGCTATTAAACACAAAATGTTCAGTGAATGTGGTATTATGAGTCATTTGTGAAATCTTAAGTATAATTTGATTCTCACAAGTTTGCTTTGAACAAAACACATCTGTGGATTTGATTTAAAAAATGTTTAGAAATGATTCAAAAGATGTAGAAACAGTTCCATCTGGTATACTCATTACCAACAGGTCATGACAAAGACACTCTAACCACAACACAACAGGAAGAGCTGAAATTTAAAATATAGGACCATCATGGACCCACACAACCTTTCACACAAAGTGAGATACTGTCACACATCCACAGGCTGTGAAAAAAAGCATTTGGCAGCATCATATTTCTTTAATCTACTCAATTTGATCATTGCAGCAAAGAACTGGAAAATATTTATGGACCACACAGAGAATTATACCAAATTTGATCACAGGAGAAAACAATAAAAAAAATTGCCAGTACTATTGAAAATAGAATAAAAAAAATAAAAAATCACTCAAAAAAGTTATTTAAATGTATTTTTATGAACATGTGGCTAGGTGATGGGCATTCAAGTATTTACAGTATCTCACAAAAGTAAGCACACCCCTCACATTTTTGTAACTATTTTATTATATGTTTTCATGTAACAAGAAATTACACTTTGCTACAATGTAAAGTAGTCTACAGCTTTTACAAAAGTGTAAATTTTCTGTCCCCTCAAAATAACTCAACACAGCCAATAATGTCTAAACCGCTGGCAACAAAAGTGAGTACATCCCTAAGGCCCCTTTCACACTGGGGCGGGGAGTCGCGGTGACGGTAAAGCAGCGCTATATTTAGCGCTGCTTTACCGTCGTTTTAGCCACGGTTTTCAGCCGCTCGCGGTGTGGTTTTATCCCCCGCGAGCGGCCAAAAAGGGTTAAAGACCCCCCGCAGAGCGCCGCAGTATCGGCGCTTTGCGGCGGTATTGCCGTGGTATCACCGCGGTGTCCCATTCTAATCAATGGGAAGGAGCAGTATAGGAGCGGTGAACACACCGCTCCTATACCGCTTCAAAGATGCTGCTAGCAGGACTTTTTTGACCGTCCTGCTAGCGCACCACTCCAGTGTTACACTGGAGTGAATGGGGCCAGATTTTTTCAGGCGGTATACAGGCGCTATTTTTAAAAACACCCCAGTGTGAACAGGGCCTAAGTGAAAATTTCCAAATTGGGCCCAAGGTGTCAATATTTTGTGTGTATACCACTATTTTCCAGCATTGCCTTAACCCTCTTGGGCATGGAGTTTCACAGCAGAGATTCACAGGTTGCCACTGGAGTCCTCTTCCACTCCTCCATGACGACGCCACGGAGCTGGTGGATGTTAGAGACCTTGCGCTCCTCCACCTTCCGTTTGAGGATGCCCCGCAGATGCTCAATAGGGTTTAGGTCTGGGGACATGCTTGGCCAGTCCATCACCTTTACCCTCAGCTTCTTTAGCAAGGCAGTGGTCATCTTGGAAGTGTATTTGGGGTCGTTCTCATGTTGGAATACTGCCCCGCAAGCCAGTCTCTGAAGGGAGGGGATCATACTTTTCTTCAGTATGTCACAGTACATGTTGGCATTCATGGTTCCACAGTGTCGGCAGCACTCATGCAGCCCCAGACCATGACACTACAATGCTTGACTGTAGGCAAGACACACTTGTCTTTGTGCTCCTCACCTGGTTGCTGCCACACATGCTTGACACTTGTCTTCAGAAAACTGTTTGCGGGCTTTCTTGTGCATCATCTTTAGAAGAGGCTTCCTTCTGGGACGACAGCCATGCAGACCAATTTGATGCAGTGTGCGGCGTATGGTCTGAGCACTGACAGGCTGACACCCACCCCTTCAACCTCTGCAGCAATGCTGGCAGCACTCATACGTCTATTTTCCAAAGACAACCTCTGGATACGACGCTGAGCACCTGCACTCAACTTCTTTGGTCGACCACGGCGAGGCCTGTTCTCAGTGGAACCTGTCCTGTTAAACCGCTGTATGGTCTTGGCCACCGTGCTGCAGCTTAGTTTCAGGGTCTTGGCAATCTTCTTATAGCCTAGGCCATCTTTATGTAGAGCAACAATTCTTTTTTTCAGATCCTCAGAGAGTTTTTTGCCATGAGGTGCCATAATGAACTTCCAGTGACCAGTATGAGAGCGTGAGAGCGATAGCATCAAATTTAACACACCTGCTCCCCATTCACACCTGAGACCTTGCAACAGTAACGAGTCACATGACACCGGGGAGGGAAAATGGCTAATTGGGCCCAATTTGGACATTTTCACTTAGGGGTGTACTCACTTTTGTTGCCAGCAGTTTAGACATTAATGGCTGTGTGTTGAGTTCTTTTGAGGGGAAAGCTAATTTACACTAATATACAAGCTGTACACTCATTACTTTACATTGTAGAAAAGTGTAATTTCTTCAGTGCTGTCACATGAAAAGATATAATAAAATATTTACAAAAATGTGAGGGGTGTACTCACTATTGTGAGATACTGTATATTCTTTTATATATATATATATATATATATATATATATATATATATATATATATATATATATATATACTTATGGAGCAGTACATGAGCGTTAAAACAAGCCCTCACTGACCCATGTAGCTGCAGGAATCAAGAGCTATTATAGCATTATACATTCCTAAAAATAAAAAAAAATGTCCACAATGGCCCATCTCTTATCTGCAGTATCCATGAAAAAAATTACCTTACTTCCCTAGGCACACAAGAATGGTGATACTCTTTCAGTCAGGCTCTCAGTCTTGTATTGTTAACCATTTTACTTATTATTTATGACTTTCTAAATTAAAATCAGAATTCAAAACGGCAGACTGAATTTTATTTGCTTTACATATGCAGTCTCCACACATCATCATGGTCAGTGTTGCCTGAAGCAAAGATATAAATGTATTGTTCTAGATGGTATTGCAATGGGAGTAGCAGAATCAGTATCTAGGATGGGCCTGGCTTTAAATGTGTTCCTTTCCCTGACACTGTAAAAAACATGATGTATCAGTATAACACAATTATTAGCCATAGAATTAAATATGCATAACAAGTCAATTTTGGTGCGTTATACATTGGCATACAATGACATTCCCTTGGGGCACAAGTACACATTTTACTTCAAGACCCAGATAAGTTTGTCTCTAGCGATACTAGAGGGGGGCATCAGGTAGTGATCACAAGAGCAAGGCAGAATCTTCACAGATCTGAATCTACAGGTAAAGTATTTGAATAATTACCCTGTTGTACAACTAACTAGTTCAGGTTAAATTGTATTAAAGTAGAGCTATAGGCACATTTTTTTTTCCATTTTGGATAGAGCAAGGGAGGGTTATAACCTCTCTCAGTTTTCATCGTCTGTGTCTGATTGTAGAGATTTCCCTTAATTTCCTGTCCCAGTGAAATCCCTGCAAATTAAGGGAATCCCTTGGGAACCCCCAGGTAACCAGAAATAGTGGCCCAATTGGGGATAACCCAAAATAGGGCATTTTCTTTTGCTTTCACTGGCAATGATTATGGTAAACAAGACAAATAGAGAGGATGAATCTCCTTAATAGGGGCACAGGCAGCAATAAAAACTGCCCTGTGTTATAATCCTTCTCTGCTCTATTCAAATCGAAAAAAAAAAGTTTTGCCCTTAGTTATACTTTAACTCAAATTATGGCTTGTAGAGAGCCACAGATCAGGTTGTAGCTAGCACTCAAAAATCTATATTTGCTATTTTATGACATTTGCACTGGGTGAAATACTTTCACCTTCTGCAAAATGGAATACAATATAAGTTAACTTATTTGCCTGTCTGCTAATTTAGTACATTGTTTGCTTATCCATATGTGAATATATAAATTTGCTTCAAAAAGCGTTGCACCTGAATCTATCGTTTTATTACCTTTCTGTAATCCCTTGTATAACACACTGGGAGAGGAAGAGGCAGCACTGTAAGCCAATTACGCATTGTATAGTACTATTAATCCAACATTTGGGGTTCACTGAGGCTGGGTTCACACTATCTTTGCATGTGGCTCACAGCAGTGGTCCGGTGCGTCCCTGTTCGCCATTTCAGGTCCGATCTTGGCTGAATTCAGACCTAAAATGGACCAAAAGACGCACTGAAAAGACTGTGCAAATTTGCACCGGAGCCGCAGCAGAGATATGTGAACCGGCTCCATAGAGAACCGGTCAAAATCTCCTGCTATTGCGAATCCTAATCACAATAGTGTAAAACCAGCCTCAGACTGGGTCTCAGTTCCCATGTGAATGAGACCCTATTCACCACATTCAAAGCTGTTATTCCCTTCAATGTGTCCAATAAAAAATGTATATGTACAGTTGTTTTTTTTTTTTTTTGGCTGAACTTGAAGGCCACGAGATTTTTTCTTTTATCATGACAAACTATCCAACTATGTACATACAAAGTTTTAAATACAAGGCAAGTGTTTCTATAAAACAACTGAGAAAAAATAAATAAAAACATGTTGGCATATCATTAGTTGAGATTTGTCTTTGTGCATTTAGGCTGGTGTCAGGTCACCTGAGTCCAGTTGACAGATGCATCCCGTTGGGGTCTGGAGTGCACCACAAGGTAGTGGACCCTACAGCTGACTGCTGCGGATGGAGCTCTAGCTGATGCAGGAGAGCAGGTACTCTGTAGTACAAACACAGATGACACTGGGAGCTAGAACATGAGATTTCCCAGGGCACAAAATCATAGAGCCAGCAGGTGTTCACCAGAGGCCCCTAGTGGCGAAGATGGATTTAGCTGCAGTCTGGCTCCAGGTCACGGCCCCTAGGGCCTCCCAGCTCACACTAGACTACAGGGAGGTAGAGAGGAAGCAGCAGACTGCAACAACACAGGATAGTCAGGAGATAGCCAAAGATCAGGGCAACAAGCAGGTAAGGATAGTCAGGCGATAGCCAAAGGTTGGGGCAACAAGCAGGTAAGGACAGTCAAGAACAACTGTTATCAGACGTAGAACACACAGCAAGTAGCGCACGAAAGCCAAACACACAATATTGATCAGCAGGGCTGGCTTGCAGTGCACAGGTTAATATAGAGTTCCCCGATAGGGGCTGGGGTGGAGCCATGTTTTGAGGAGAGATTACTTAAGCAGCCAGGTGAGAGTGGCTGGCCTCTTTAGCTGAACAAATGGAGAGGTAAGCTGACAGTGTGAACCCAGCTGTCATGGATATGCAGTAGACAAACATTACTGCATATCCATGACAGCTGGGTTCATACTATCTGTGGCGCGGCTCGCAGCATTGGGTCTGATGCATCCCCGTTTACAGTTTCAGGTCCAAATTTATGTCTGAATTCGGACCTGAAACAGAGCAAAGGACACACAGGACCCTTCTGCAGTGCACTCCATTATATATTTTCTGAAGGCATAGGCTCTGGAGAATAAAATGGTGGCTGTTGATATTTTTCTATATCATTCAACATTCGCACAGCTGTTTATCAAACCAAATTTTCAGGAAAAAGTACACTAAAATTAATTTTTGTGCAAACAAACAGAAAATATCACCCAATTTTTGTTAAAATGTAAAGATGATGTTGTGTCAAGTAAACAAATACCAAAGATGTCAAAAATGTTGTGTGCCTGTGAAATGATGAAACACTACGGTACCTAAAATGTTTCATAGATGATACTTTGAAAGCTTTTATAGGATATCAGTGTAATGGTAATCATTAACGCTGGACCTAGAATTATTGCTTTCTCCCTGAAGTGGTGATACCCCACATGCAATTGCTGTTTAAATACATGTGCAAGATCTATGCGCACTTTTAAGTGTATGCAAAGGGGGAGGCAGGGATACGTTTACATTTTTTTTTTTAACAATTATTACTATTTTACAAAAACTTTTACTCCATTTTTTTTGTTTGTTTCCCCTGTTGGTTGAACCAGATGGACATGTCTTTTTTCAACCAGATTAACTATGTAACTATGCAAATTTAACTTTATTTCTACTCTACTCTACATCTTCTCACTACAGTAAAAGTGATTGTGTGGCTGTACAGCTGCCCAGATCACTTTTACTGAACAGCTGATCATTGGCTGTAATTTTTTTTACCAGGCTCATGTCTGCAGCTGCTTAAAACCAGGATGTTTTCATACATACGAGCAAGTGGTTAAAAGAACACAGAGTGGAGTGATTCTGCTATGAAGGTCCCCCTGTCAGAACACAATACATCAGCAGGGGCGATTGCTGTACGAACATTGGATAGTTAGTACAGCGGCTCCTCCTAATCTCTCCAGTTTTTCTTTGTTTAGCCCGCTGGGCTGAACGAAAATAAAACTACTAGTGTGTACCAGGCTTTACCCTGTGTTATAGAGAAGAGGGAAAGGAGGTGTTCTGTTCTACTGTGACAATGCTGTTCCTCCATAGATACAATATGGTAAGTGAGCGTTGTCACCCTAGAATCAGAAGTGTGTAAATGTCAGGTTTACCAGGTCAAAATAAATGGGAAAAATGCCTAATGCAGACACCACATTTAAGTATTGAATACATTTTTGTTCTTGGATTTAAATATACTTTAATATTTTGTCATATATTTACGCATGTAAAAAACATAATTGTGTTGCTGTTAAACAAAACCATGACATGAAACTTTGACATATTTTCCAGATACTAGTTACTATCACAAATGTACAGTATGCATGATGTAGTATTAGTGTGTATGCAACATTACAAAGACAATGCAATGCTAAAAAAAGGAATGAAGATCTAGTAATAACAGACCAAATACACAAATGCACACCTATATCATTGTTTAAAATCAATAACCTTGCATAAAACAAACAATAAATACAAACTCTAGTAAAACTTAAAAAAAAAAATATACGACACATTGTAAATCTAGAAAAAAAAAAAAGTAAAAGAGTAACCACACAGATATGATGTGTGAAGGAAATCCTGTTACTCGTCCTGTTCACTTTTAGCCTTCAAAGCTGACAAAGACAAAAAGATTAAAATAAGAACTTACGGAGTCAACTATGTCTAATAATGATATTTAAAATGAAAAAACTTTAAAAAAAGGTTTATATTATTTTTTGAGAAAATTAAAACTTTAAAGAAAAGTTATAGTGAACCGTAATATATGCAATGACATCTGGGACTGTAATCAGTTAACTTCTTTTAAGAGCTGCCAAAGCAAACAGCCAAATAACAAATCCACTTTACAGATCATCAATCTGGCCGAGCACTTGCCAAGGTAAATAGTACAAGGCTGAAGTTTGCTTTGCAAACCTAGGAATCGGGAGTTTAGCAAAGACCAATTCCAGAAGGATTTCACTGCCGGGTTGGTATCTACAATGACATTGAATGCAAATATGTCCAATAAGATAGGGTTAAATGTGACTTATTGATGTATAGATGTAGAAAAAATAAATGTATTATCAGTAGCAAGTAGATGTAAACCCTAGTTGAATTACATTTAATTTTCTACAGCAATATGTATCGGACAATTGCTTGTTTTTATACATAACTTTTTAAATTTATGTTCATTTTTAGTAGCATCTCAAAGCTGCTGATCTCCTTCAGCCTATTAGCAGACACTTCTAGTTTATATGCAGTCCAACAACTGCTACATGTCATTTCTCAGTGGAAATGTCCATGCAATGTGGAATGGTACAGCTTCTTTTAGTCTCCACTGGAAAAGCATGTGCCAGGATGAAACAGAAAGGCATCAACAATTGGCACCCTATAGGAGGATGTGCTTGAACAAGGACCCTCATAGCAGGATAACCAGGTGTTCCTTTTAATGAAATCTGCAGATCTGCAGATTTACAAATACTGTTAATTCATAATGAAATATCATTAATATGTTTAAGCTTTTATTGGATTTTAACTATTAGGTTTGGATCTACTTTAATGAATGACTAAACATATACCTTACATACATGTATTAGAAATTTACAGAATGCATAAGCTAAGTAGTGCATATATTATACAAAACATATAAAATCCTAAAATTATTTTTATAAATTCTTTATTAATAGGCAGAATGTTCAGCAGTTACATGTTATTACATTGACCGCTTTGTTATCATTTTATGACATATTCTGTAAGACAAATCAATTGTCTACTGTTACTCAAAGAAAAATAAAGCTCTGGATGTCATTCTGTTGGAAATTTTTCCTTTATTAGCTTCACTGGAGTAACCACATTTTTACCACTTAGGCCCCTTTCACACGGACGCAGTCAGTTTAGGCACGTCAAAAACGTATCAGTTCTTATCCGTTGTCTCATCCGTTTTCATCCGTCATCCGTTCCGTTAATGTCCGTTTTCATCCGTTTTTTGTCCGCTTACATCCATAAATGCACACGTTTACGTTCGTTTTTTCATCCGTTTTTGTATACGTTTTGTTCCGTTTATATGTGTACCTGTGCCTTTAAGAGGTTGAGTTCACAGATAAACACAAAACGGATCTTAGCGGATCTTAACGGATCGGACGTTGACGGACAATGTCCGTCAACGTCAGTTAATATCCGTTTTGACGGATCTGGACGTAGACTTGTACGTTTAAAAAAACGGATAGAAACGGAAGCGGAGGTTAACTGATGGTGACGGATGTTTTTTTAAACGTACAAGGCTACGTCCAGATCCGTCAAAACGGATATTAACTGACGTTTTTTTTTTTTAATTATTTTATTTATTATAGAGAGGACAAATTCGAGGATACAACATAACAAAGCATAATAATCAACTTAAACATTAAGTTTACACTTAATTAACAGACATTATTTATATCATTCATATAGTAGATTAGGTTATCTTTTAAGATACAACTAGTCCGCCCAGTCTCCCATCTACTTTTTCCCTATATTCTCGGACTTGCCTCCCTCAGTTTTATACCATTATCTAATAACTCAAAAAAACAAAACAAGACACAACAGAACAAAAACAAAAACAAAAACAAAAAAAAAGGGGAAGGGGGGGGGGGAGTAGAGCCAATCCAAGGTAGGACCTTCCCAATGCGTTCACTGCCCACAAAAAGGTCCAGGTGCAAAGGGGAATATCTTAACTTTCCCCATTAAGGAGGTTAGATCCTTCCTCCGAAGTCATAAAAGTATTCCAGGATGCCCAGGTCCTGGTATACTTTTCTCTTTGATGTCGTGTAGAGAGGACCAGGTCTTCCAACTTGCCAATCTCCTTCACTTTATGCAACCACATCTGTGTCATCGGGGGCACCTCCGATTTCCACATCAGTGGAATACACGCCTTAGCGGCATCTAAAAGATGACAGATAATAGATTCTTTATAAATCTTCTCTGGTATATGGGAGGCATGAAGGAGATAGAAAGCCGGATCATCTGGAATTGTAATATCTGTAAAAATTTGGAGGATACGTCTGACCTCTGTCCAAAAAATTTTTAATTTAGGGCATTCCCAGAAAATGTGTAACATAGAGCCCACATTTTCCTTGCATCTCCAACACATATCTGAAGAGTCAGGGAAGAATGTCTTCAATCTCTCTGGCGTCCGATCTGTTAAGATCCGTTTTGTGTTTATCTGTGAACTCAACCTCTTAAAAGGCACAGGCACACATATAAACGGAACAAAACGTATGCAAAAACGGATGAAAAAACGGACGTAAACGTGTGCATTTACGGATGTAAGCGGATGTTAACGGAACAAAAGACAGATGAAAACGGACATTAACGGAACGGATGACGGATGAAAACGGATGAGACAACGGATAAGAACTGATACGTTTTTGACGTGCCTAAACTGACTGCGTCCGTGTGAAAGGGGCCTTACAGTAAACAACAAAAAAAACAAAACCTTCAAAACATAAGAAGAGCACAGTGGATGTAGGAGTGGGAGAAGGAAATAGGATAGAGGGTGGGGAGAAGGATAGAAATGGGGATACAAGCTGTGCAATGGAAATGTAATCATACCTAGTGTCAATGTGGCATCCTAATTTCAAGATGCTACCAGACAGAAGGTGTACTCCAGTGCATGGAGAAATTTACACTAGCAGGATCATTGCCAGGCTTCCCCTTAATAGTGGATGTAAGGCCCCCGTGAATTTGATGTCATGCATCCTGGCGAACCACTATGCAATAGTAGGAAACTCTGATCAGCGCCAGAGAGAAGGAATAGATGCACTGGCTGCCTTAACTAAATGAATGAGTAGAGAGATCTTAAACAGTAGGTCTTTTTCAGAATGTGTTGTGATGAAGAAGGAAGAATGCTGGGTCAGCGCGAACATGGAAATTGTTGAACTTTTGTGTGATAAGTCCAAATGTTTGCCAGAAGGACAGGAGCTTAGAACAGTTACAAAAGACATGAAGGATAGAATCCTCTGCTTGCCCGCAACTCTAGCAGTTGTTGGAAACTGAAAAAGGATAGAGCATGGAGAGAAATTGTCTTTATCGGGCCTTGTCCCTCACAGAAGAATTTGAATAATGGCAGGGGGTGAGTATATAAAGTATGGTCCAGAGGAGGGAATATAAAATGGAACAGTTTAAGAATATTTCAGACACCCAGGGGGAAGTAAATGGGGTCCCTATCAGTATGGTTGGCCAATGGGTAGTGTATATGTACGTGCCGGTCTGTCCTCAGATTCTGGAATTGGGCATTGGCTGGTTTATATTTCCAGACAAAACAAAGAAAATACAGTCTTCACTTTCAGATGTGCCTTTTTAAAGAATACTATATCTTTCAAACCAGGAAATGGTGTCCAAAATCTATCTATCAAGGCCTTCTAGCATGTGTTTAGCAGGGACGTGCAGTCAGGTGAGGCAGAGCCATGAACATAAAAAAAAAAAGATTGAGCTTCGAGGGTAGTAGCTCAGCGACCTGGGGTCACAGAGACCCCAAATTTGGGGGGTAGGTAGCCGAATTCCTACCACACCACATCACAGAAGTTACATATAGAGCGGCCAGTTTAAATACAAGCTGGCCCACTCTGTTTGCAGTAGACTGAGAGGATGAGCTCACAGTGCCTCTCCTCACTTGTTGTCAGAGGCACTGAGCTCAATGGACAGCTTGGAGTCTTGGATCAATCGTAAAGTACCATTGGCCCAGGAGGCCAATAAAAATGCTGCAGTGGAGGCATGCCTCTCACTGCAGTGTCATAGAACGGGGCTTGTGTCTTAAAGACAAATGCTCTCTTCCAGCCCAGCCCTCTTAACTACAAGGAAAAAACATGGGTTTAGTTATACGATTTACCCATAATCCCATGTTTATTTCACACAGTTAAGAGGGAGAATGAGAATCTGCTGCTGAAAAGGTACTGTTTTAATCAAGATAAATCATATATTATTATGCTATATGTTATAATATAATCAATTATTATTTATGTATTTACTGTGAAATTACTGGTTTGAAGTTATAACTTCCAGCTTCAATAATTTGTCTGTTAAGCCACCTGCTTGAGTACAGTTTTTGAAAATATAGTAAATTACTTTAAAAACAATATATAATAATTATCTGTATATTACTTACTTATGGTAATTAACCTCTTGCCAACTAGGCAATTTCTGTCACTCTCCTACATGTAAAAATCATAATTTATTTGCTAGAAAATTACTCAGAACCCCAAAACATTATATATATTGTTTTAGCAGACACCCTAGGGAATAAAATGGTGGTCATTGAAACTTTTTATGTCACACAGTATTTGCGCATTTTTCAAACTTTTTTTTGGAAAGAAACTGTTTCATGAATAAAAAAAAAAAAACACTAACGTTAACCTGATTTTTTTGTATAATGTGAAAGATGATGTTACGCAGAGTAAATAGATACCTAACACGTCCCGCTTTAAAATTGTGCACACTTGTGGAATGGGGGTAAACTTCAGTACTTAAAAATCTTCATAGGCTACTCTGCAAAAAATTATTACAGGTTACATGATTAGGCTATGTACACACGATTTGATTTTCCAACAACAAAACCGTGGATTTTTTTACGAAGGATGTTGGCTCAAACTTGTCATGCATACACATGGTCACACAAATGTTGTCGGAAATTCCAAACGTCAAGAACGCGGTGATGTACAATATGTACGATGAGCCGAGAAAAATTAAGTTCAAAAGCCAGTGCAGCTCTTCTGCTTGATTCCGAGCATGCGTGGACTTTTTTGCGTCGGAATTGTGTATACACACACTCAAAATTTCCGACAACAAGCCTTGTTGTTGGAAAATTTGAGAACCCACTCTCAAACATTTGTTGGCGGAAATTCCGACAACAAATGTTCTATGGAGCATACACACGGTTGGACTTTCGGACAACAAGCTCACATCCAACATTTGTTTCGGAAAATCCTATCGTGTGTACAGCCCATTAGAGTTGCAGAGGAGGTCTAGCGCTAGAATTATTGTTCTCGCTCTAACGATTGATGCGTATGTAACCTGTGTGTTTCTGGCTCTGATACTAGCCAGTGCCTCACCAGCCACTGACCTCAACGCACGTCCCTGGTGTTTAGATAAAAAATGGTGAGGGAGATTTTCCAGGCAGATATTTTTTTTAAAATAACTAAAGTAACCAGCTACATACATTTTAGGTTAAAAAAGTTGTTTCGGTCCAAAGGAAGGAAAAATAAAACTCCCCAAAAGAGTAGGGGGGGGCAGAGAAATCCTTTCTTACCTCAAAAGGCCGACTGATTGCCTGAATCAAAATGATACCATGCTATCTCTTTAGTCATAAAAGAAAATAAAATCCAAACATTTTTAAAACTCCATTATTGAATTTGTTATAATGATGATAGTTTCACTGTAGTGTAGTGAGACTGTGTCATTCATACATACATTAGTGTGGAGTAGGGACAGCTCATATAGTTTCAGTGTAGTGTAGTGAGACCGTGTCAGTAATCTTGACATTAGTGTATAGCTAGAGTAGGGACAGTTCAGATAGCGTCAGTGTAGTCTATTTGATTGCATTACTGCCAGTTTAACGTAATTTACTTCTGTGTGTGCTACTGCCAGTTTAACGCCACATAGTTTTGTGCGTTACTGCCAGTTTAACGCCATTTACTTCTGTGTGCGTTACTGCAAGTTTAAAACCATATAGATTTGCGTGCGTTACTGCCAGTTTAACGCCATATAGGTCCTAGCAGCACACCACCAGCTGTAGACGGTAGTCAGCTAATTGCCCCATCTGCTGCAGCGTAAAAAATAATACAGTCCCTGTGACCCACATGCCCAGCGTCTAAATGCAAGCTTGTCAAAGCTGTTGGCTCTCCAACTTCTGCCATTCAGCCTGGTGGATTCTGCCCCCTTCAGTGAATTCGCACAATGTGCTGTACCACAATGGCAGGTTCCCAGTCACCACTACTTTTCACATAAAGCCGTTCGATCTCTCTACCATCACATGGAAGGGAATGTTCTGGTATCATTGGGCAAGGCAGTCAGATGTAAAATCCACCTTACTGCTGACACGTGCTCCAGCAAGCATGGGCAGGGACAATGTATTTTGTTCACAGCACACTGGGTAACGCTGCTTGCAACTCGAAAGGATGCAGGACAGGGCTTGGTGCTGCAGCTTGTTGTGCCCCCACATCTCTATACAGCTGGTGGTGATGATGCCAGACCTGTAAACTCTACCCCCTCCATGCCCTCCTCTGCAGAATTGTCCTATGAACATCAGGTACCCCCTAAGCGTTCAAAGGGCTATTCCCAGAGTCAGGCTAAAAGGTGCCATGCAGTGTTTCAGCTGGTGTGTTTAGTGGACAGGAATCACACCAGAGCAGAGATTCTTGCAACTCTGCAGGGACAGGCCCAGAGGTGGTTCACACCACGCCAGCTGGAGCCAGGAATGGTGGTGTCTGATAATGGCTCAAACCTCCTGTCAGCCCTTAGACAGGGAAAGTTGACACATGTGCCATGCCTGGCACATGTCCTCAATTTGGTGGTGCAGCATTTCCTAAGTACGTACCCACGGTTGCAAGATGTACTAAAACAGGCCAGAAGAGTCTGTAGCCATTCAGGGTCATACACAGCCAGTGCTCGGTTGGCTGAAATTCAGCTGGAATTCCACCTGCCCATAAACCACCTGATTTGTGACATGCCCACCAGGTGGAACTCAACTTTGGGAATGCTGCAGCGGCTATACATGCAGCAGAGGGCCATCAAGGAGTACCTGTGCCAGTGCGGCACGACGACTGGCTCAGGCCGCCTCAGCTTTTTTTCCCCACGCCAATGGCTGATCATTAAGGATGCATGCACTGTATTGTCACCATTTGAGGAGGCCACAAAGATGGTGTGCACTGACAATGCATCAGTGACACAATCCCTGTTGTGTTCCTGCTGGAGCAGACTCTGCGTGGCATTATGGACAGGGCACTGGAGGCAGAGCAGCAGGAGAAAGAGGAGGACTTCCTTTCCTCTTAAGGCCCACTTTATCCAGACACCATCGTTCCTATGTCATAGAACACACAGGAGGAGAGAGGAGAGGAGGATAAGGAGGAGGATTCTGGCACTTTCATAGGCTTCGAAGAAGAGGAAGACATGCGTCAATCTGTAAGCGATGACTTTCCAACCTCAGGACCCTTGAGAGTAGTACGTGGCTGGGAGGAGGAGGTTTCAGATGCTGTCATCCTGAGTGCCGAGGAGTCTGCTTCTCAAGCCTCGGCAGCTTTCAGAATGGGCATTCAGTGCTGCAGGAGGTTTCGTTACTAATCATAGAACGCGTTGGTCCACAGACTCCGTGGACCGTTTGACTTTTATAAAAATGAATCAGTCCTGGATTACCAGCTATAAAGCCCCTGATGCTGATGTCACTGTTTGACAGGTGCATATCCATGCAATTTTTTACAGCAAGGCCAATTCTTGCTTTCATCAAGTGTACCTCTATAGGGTTACGGTGGCCACCGACATCCAAAGACCAATTTTTACGCACCCGTTACTTCCATCCAAAGTCAAAGTGACACCAGAATGTATCCAAAAAATCTCTAATCTTGTTCCCAGTGCACTACATTGTGGCCTCATCGTTCACACTGGCTCCCCAGCTGTTGCTGAGCAAAATAAAGGCAGCTTGCAGGGAAAATGTCATTTTTTTTGTCTTTATAAATGCAATTATTGCTGCAGCAGATTCTATACATGGTACAGATCTGCAACTTTACAGGTAGACTAATGCCGCGTACACACGTGTGTGGGCGCCGGCAGACTTTTTGGCGCCAAAGTCCGGCGGACCAAAGTTTTAAGTTTGGTTTTAAAATTATCCGCTGGACTTGGCAGTCCGGCGGACAATCCCGCCGTTAGTAGGCTAGTCCGCCGTACTTTTGAAAATGAAGGGACTTGCCGCTCATCGGCAAGTCTGTTCATTTAGCACGTGACTTCAGGTTACGTAGCTAGCGTAGGCAATAAATGCCGCCTCGCGCTAGCTCCGTAAGCTGGCATGGATTTAAAGGGACTTTCCCCCCAAATCCATGTCAGACCCTTATCCGAGCACGCAGCCTGGCAGGCCAGGAAAGGGGTGGGGACGAACGAGCGCCCCCCCTTCTGAGCCGTACCAGGCCGCGTGCCCTCAACATGGGGGGTGCCCTGGGGAAAGGGGGGCCATGCGGCCCCCCCACCCCAAAGCACCTTGTCCCCATGTTGATGAGGACAAGGGCCTCTTCCCGACAACCCTGGCCGTTGGTTGTCGGGGTCTGCGGGCGGGGGCTTATCGGAATCTGAGAGCCCCCTTTTATAAGGGGGCACTCAGATCCCGGCCCCCCACCCTATGTGAATGAGTATGGGGTACGATGTACCCCTACCCATTCACCTAAGGTGTAAAATGTAAAGTACAAAAACACACACACTTTTGAAAAAATATTTTATTGCACTGCTCCGGGGGTCTTCTTCCGTCTTGGGGGTCTTCTCGCCGGACTCCTCCGCTCTCTTCTGCTCTTTTACCTAGCTCTTTCACGAGCGGAGAAGTCCGGCTACCTTCTTCGTCGTCGCCGCCGTCGTCTGGGGGTCTCGATCCGCCTTCGGGGGTCTTCCGGGGGTCTCTTCTGTTCTTGCGGTGGTCGTCGTCTTCCGCGCCGCCGGCGCCTTCTTCTTCTTCTTGTCCTTCTTCTTGTTCTTCTTCTTCTTCTGATGTTGACCCGATGCTCTCTCTGCCCGGAATGGCAGAGGCGCGCTGCGCTGGGACTTATATAGGGACATGGGGACAGGGTCACATGCTCATGTCACATGGTGACCCTGCCCCCTTGTGATGTCACAGTCCCAGCATCCTCCGGGAGAAGACCCCCAAGACAGAAGAAGACCCCCGGAGCAGTGCAATAAAATATTTTTTCAAAAGTGTGTGTGTTTTTGTACTTTACATTTTACACCTTAGGTGAATGGGTAGGGGCACATCGTACCCCATACTCATTCACATAGGGTGGGGGGCCGGGATCTGAGTGCCCCCTTATAAAAGGGGGCTCTCAGATTCCGATAAGCCCCCGCCCGCAGACCCCGACAACCAACGGCCAGGGTTGTCGGGAAGAGGCCCTTGTCCTCATCAACATGGGGACAAGGTGCTTTGGGGTGGGGGGGCCGCACAGCCCCCCTTTCCCCAGGGCACCCCCCATGTTGAGGGCACGCGGCCTGGTACGGCTCAGGAGGGGGGGCGCTCGTTCGTCCCCACCCCTTTCCTGGCCTGCCAGGCTGCGTGCTCGGATAAGGGTCTGACATGGATTTGGGGGGAAAATCCATGCCAGCTTACGGAGCTAGCGCGAGGCGGCATTTACTGCCTACGCTAGCTACGTAACCTGAAGTCACATGCTAAATGAACGGACTTGCCGATGAGCGGCAAGTCCCTTCATTTTCAAAAGTACGGCGGACTAGCCTACTAACGGCGGGATTGTCCGCCGGACTGCCAAGTCCAGCGGATAATTTTAAAGCCAAACTTAAAACTTTGGTCCGCCGGATTTGGGGGGGACCCCCACGCCGTTTTTCGGCGTGGGGATTCCCTTTAAATCCATGACAGGTGACGGAGCTAGCGAGCCGGCATTTACTGCCTACGCTAGCTACGTACCTGAAGTTATGTTCGAAATGAATGGACTGCTCCGTGTGTGGGCAAGTCCGTTCATTTTCAAAAGTCCCGCGGACTTTGGCCGGCGGATTATCCGCCGGAGAAGTCCGTGCGTGTGTGGGCAAGTCCGCACATGTGTGGGCAAGTCCACACGCTCGGAAAGTCCGGTGGACCCAGCTGGAAAGTCCGGCGGGATTGTCCGCTGGACTAGGTCCGCCGGCAAAAGTCCGCACGTGTGTATGCGGCATATGGGGACCCCCCAGGCACTATATTGGAGTATTTTTTTTATTTTTATGCTTTCACTTTAAAAATAAAAAAGTCACTGCTCATTTAAAAATGAATTTTACCAACTTTTATTTATACATGTCCCCAGGGCAAACCCCTATAACCATTGTATGCCCAATTACTTGCATATATACGCCTTCAAAATGGGCACTTTTGATTTTTTAACGTTCAGGTCCCATTGACTTTAATGGGGTTCGTTATTCGGGTCCGAACTTTCGCAGTGTTCAGAAGTTCTGTTGCAAACCAAACAGGGGTCTGTTCGGCCCATCCCTAGAAGTTAGGGCCACATTACTTAATTACCAACTGCTCATTAATGGATATATTCTTTTTAAAGAAATCCTGCATTTCTTGTACCAACATATCTCTTTTATTCTTTAATACAAATAAAATGGATGCATTAGATTATTTCAGTTTTCTATGTTCTAAGCAGAAACACAACATCAAAGCTGTAATTTTAAAAAAAGCAGCGTAGTGTATTTCTACATGTTGTCCTAATTTGCTGTAGAGAAATCTAAAAAGGTCAGCACTCCAAGAAAACATATCATGAGATATTTATTCTGGGTACACACGATAAGTTTTTTTTCATTCATCCCAGCAGGTTGAACGAAAAAAACCTTACAGATCACCGTACTAACACATCCAATGTTAGTGCGATGCTCTCCTGACAAGGAATACGTTTATGGTTTGGGACAGACTGAATGCAACAGGCCAATGTGCATCCAAGACATCTTCTTCAGCACCCTCAGGGGGCTTTCTCTGGTTTACAGCAGGAGAAAATGTTGTTTGTTTCGGCTCTTGGGAAACTGATGGCGACACATCCGGTGCTAAATTCGCCCCCCCCTTGGTTCTACCCCTTACTACAGTTTTCCTATGGGAACTTTACGTTAGCAGAATGGAGATACAGAGAAATGCTGGATTTCTTTACTAAACTGGTATCTAAGTTGCGATCACCGGACACTCTTCCCCCATTTGAGTCTATATGTGTACAACTCTCAAACTCCAGGGAGTTGGAAACGGGAGGTGAACGATAGAATGCAAAGTAGAACGCTGGATACACATGTTTAAAAACCAACAGGGCAAATTTAGGGATGTGTGGATGGTTTGGTTGTATTATTCTGCTGAAATATTGCTTAAACATTTTGTTCTATGTCATGAAGCAACCCTGCTCATTTTACTCACCTTGACTGGCTATTTTATTTTTATTATTTTTTTTTTATTTAATATGCGCATCCCCGAATTTGGACTAATAGAACTTTAGAAAGGTTAACATTGGTTCTGTTACACATTCCTAGGATTGTGAATGGTATTGTACATGACCCAAGTTGATTTAGCATGCTCTTTACATCATGCACTGTTTTGTGGGCACACTTTTTTGTATTAAGTATTTTCCCTCTTTGCTGGATGTCTTTCTACATTTGGATTTCTTGCTCTTTTGAGCTTTTCTGGTATGTTATACAGTGCCTGTGTTTTCTCATTGTATCGATGCTCTCCTTTTTTAACCAGCATAATATTTCTGTATTGTTTTCACTTCAATAAAACCTGAATATAGAAAAATGGATAGGCAAGTAAAAAGAAGGAAAATAAAAATAGGGAAAACCTACAGTATATCAAAAAACTGTCATACCTATTTTCACTTTATGGTAAGAATGGCCTGTTAGTATTGATCGTAAGGAAGGGGACTGTACCGAACACAGAGTCACAACAGTGAACATGTTGTAAGCTTCTGCTTTTTGTACATGTATTTCAATATGCACACATGTGTTTCCCAGATTTCAACAACTCTACTTTCTACACCAAATTATATAGTACTTTGATCCTTGCATTTTTATTTTTCATTTTATGTGTTATCACATTAGGTTTCAAAGACAGAAAGACTGCATGCTGCATTGTGCAAAATGCAGTCTTGCAATGCTTTTACATCTGATCCTTATTTTCTCCTAATCTTAGCTCTAATAAAGTTTTTTTTTACTATTATTATTATTAATACCATTATGTATACTGAACAATACAGATTCCACATTTTAATGGTAATGTGATGTGCAGTTACATATGACTGTTTGCTTTTATTCTTACCAAGTACTTGAAGTCTTGCTGTATAGATAAAATTACACCTAATGAGGTATAACACACTCTTCTTTTGGAAAGGCTACGTGTAACAATTTCTGCCTCATACTGTATAAAGTATTTAATGCAGGTGTGTAAGGTAAAAAATATTTAGATAGTAATATTGCCCCCCTCCATTATTCTTACCTGAGCCCTCACTCACCCATGCCCATCTGTAGTGGCTCTGTCCACTCTCACAGGCTTTGCTGACAGTCATTTCCATGGAAGGGGGGGAAGGCCAAGTCGCACTGTCTGTGTCTATGGACAAAGGCAGTGCTGCTGTGGATTGGGCCCGCAGGTATGACACAATAGGCGATGGCTTCCTATAGTGGCACCCTGAGAAGAGGAGGAGCAGCCAGGAGCACCAGCGGGCGATAGCAGGATAGTAGGTAAGTATAACATGTTTATTATTAAAACAAAATAAACTTTACAATCACTTTAAAAAAACACATTTCTGATAAGAAATATATAGCATTCAAGGCCACTATGTTTATGACACTGGTTATGTGGGATTACACTGTCACTATTACTTTATTTGGGTCAAATCATGACAACCTCTGTTGTATAATGATGTATAAATGTATACAGAGTTGCAGCAATTTATTTCCCCTTAATATCTGGCTTTTATATATGACCTCTATGATTAAGCCCTAGGATGGGTGAAACATGGGGTTTGGCCTAAGGGCAGGGACTGTGTCAAAAGTCAGCTACACATAATAAACATACCAGTGGGATCTCTATGGAGTGTAGCCTCGCTTTTCAATTTTATTATACCTAGAGTTCAACTTTAAAGAGCAACTCCACTTTTGTTGAGAAAAAAATATTCCCCTCTGGGTGATCTATGTACATTGCAAAGATGTTATCACATTTTGTTGCAGATTCCTACCTTTCATTATTTTGAAGAAATCCCTGTGTGTGTTGTCTGTGTCCATGCACACAGTGAGTCTAAGGGGAGTGGTTTCATAATCATCAATCAGATGTACACCTGCAAAGCTTTAAAGAGGAAAGCTGCTGGGCCTGCATCCCTTTAGATGTGATACCCTATTGGAAGTATTTCACCAAAAATGACATTTTGTTGCTGAAATCTGATTTGTATCTTAATGTAGACTTCTGTGGAAATTATTGAGCCAATCACACAAGCAGGAAATTATGTTTCTGGGGGACATTGTGTACACATTCTGTGTACAGAACACCTCCAGATAGCCATATTGCATTGCATTTTACAGAAAATTACAGAGCTGCAGATTAAAAAGGAAAGATCAATTTTAATATCATTCAATTACAATAGGACTTGTGTGGCAATTGTACAGTGGTGTGAAAAAGTGTTTGCCCCCTTCCTCATTTCCTGTTCCTTTGCATGTTTGTCACACTTAAGTGTTTCGGAACATCAAACCAATTTAAACAATAGTCAAGGACAACACAAGTAAACACAAAATGCAATTTGTAAATGAAGGTGTTTATTATTAAAGGTGAAAAAAAATCCAAACCATCATGGCCCTGTGTGAAAAAGTGATTGCCCCCTAAATCTAATAACTGGTTGGGCCACCCTTAGCAGCAACAACTGCAACCAAGCGTTTGCGATAACGTGCAATGAGGCTTTTACAGCATCCTGGAGGAATTTTGGCCCACTCATCTTTGCAGAATTGTCCTAATTCAGTTACATTAGAGGGTTTTCGAGCATGAACGGCCTTTTTAAGGTCATACCACAACATCTCAATAGGATTCAGGTCTGGACTTTGGCTAGGCCACTCCAAAGTCTTCATTTTGTTTTTCTTCAGCCATTCGGTGGTGGACTTGCTGGTGTGTTTAGGATCATTGTCCTGCTGCAGAACCCAAGTTCGTTTCAGCTTGAGTACACGAACAGATGGTCGGACATTCTCCTTCAGGATCTCTTGGTAGACAGCAGAATTCATAGTTCCTTTTATCACGGCAAGTCTTCCAGGTCCTGAAGCAGCAAAACAGCCCCAGACCATCACACTACCACCACCATATTTTACTGTTGGTATAATGTTCTTTTTCTGAAATGCAGTGTTCCTTCTACGCCAGATATACTTGGACACACACCTTCCAAAGAGTTCCACTTTTGTCTCATCGGTCCACAGAATGTTGTCCCAAAAGTCTTGGGGATCATCAAGATGTGTTGTGGAGAAATTGAGACGAGCTTTGATGTTCTTTTTGCTCAGCAGTGGTTTTCTCCTTGGAACTCTGCCATGCAGGCCATTTTTGGTCAGTCTTTTCCTGATGTTGGAGGCATGAACGCTGACCTTAACTGAGGCAAGTGAGGCCTGCAGTTCCTTGGACGTTGTTGTGGGGTCTTTTGTGACCTCTTGGATGAGTCGTCGCTGCGCTCTTGGGGTAATTTTGGGCGGCCGGCCACTCCTGGGAAGGTTCACCACTGTTCCATGTCTTCGCCATTTGTGGATAATGGCTCTCACTGTGGTTCGCTGGATTCCCAAAGCTTTGGAAATGGCTTTATAACCCTTTCCAGACTGATAGATCTCAATTACTTTCTTTCTCAATTGTTCCTGAATTTCTTTGGGTCTCGGCATGATGTATAGCTTTTAAGGATCTTCTGGTGGACCTTACTGTGTCAAGCAGCTCCTATTTAAGTGATGCCTTGATTGTGAACAGGTGTGGCAATAATCAGGCCTGGGTGTGGCTAGAGAAATTGAACTCAGGTGTGGACAACCACAGTTATAGTATGTTTTAACAAGGGGGGCAATCACTTTTTCACACAGGGCCATGATGGTTTGGATTTTTTTTCACCTTTAATAATAAACACCTTCATTTACAAATTGCATTTTGTGTTTACTTGTGTTGTCCTTGACTATTGTTTAAATTGGTTTGATGTTCCGAAACACTTAAGTGTGACAACCATGCAAAGGAACAGGAAATGAGGAAGGGGGCAAACACTTTTTCACACCACTGTATACGCTATATTATTTTTTCTTTATTTTATGTTTTTCTCCAAGAAATTGGAGTTACCATTTAACTTTCATTCTTTCTGTAAGCTATGGCAGTTCACTGGCTCCTATCACGTGTCTGGAGCTGCATTTTAATAAATATTCAGATTTATTTTGCTGCCTGTTTTAAATGAGCTAACTTTTTAAGACAACACTGGGATGTCAAAATTGCTCTGATGGTGGTAATTTTACAGGAAAAGTCTCAAATATCAAGATAACGTAGCAACCAGTTTGTTTTTAAGTAGATCTATTAAATCAAGCCTTTTTAATAGCCCTGGAAAGTTTACATGTGATTTTTGTTTTATAGGCTTCAAGACGAAATATTTTCAAGCAGTATAAACAATATATAACCATAGCATTCAGTACAGTAAATAGTGTGTATGGATACTGTACAACTCTACCTATATATAAATAAAAAAATCTCACAGCTTTACTTGGTAATAAAGACTCAACAATTAATCATTTCATTGCCAATAAAGAATGTTCTCTACAATTACAGGATAACTAAAAAGTTCAGCCCGGCAGCAAATAGTTTCACATGCCAATCAACTGACAAGTACCCAAACAAAGGATTGAAAGCCACTTACTTGCTGCAATGCTATTTTAAGAGGCTTTAGTTAAATATGTAAGAAAACCAAGATTTATTCAGTTACGCTTGTCTGTGAAAACAATTTATGCTTACACCTGTAAATTGGTCCAATGTGTAATGAGATCACATTTTTGACACGTCTATTGCTAGCAAATTCTCAAGCCAATATTACTGCTATACATCAAGCACATCGTCTTTACTTTCAGATAGCCAAATTGCTCAATAACTGGACAAAACACTTTGTTTAACCTGCTTCTCTATTTTACACTAATGCCCCGTAAACACAAGCGGAATTTCCGTTGGAAAAATCTTGGTTGGTTTTTCCAACGGAATTCCGCTCAAGCTTGGCTTGCATACACACGGTCACACAAAAGTTCTCTGAACGTTCGACCATCAAGAATGCGGTGACATACAACACTACGACGAGCCGAGAAAATTAAGTTCAATGCTTCGAGCATGCGTCAAATTGTTTCCGAGCATGCATAGGAATTTTGCGTGTCGGAATTGGTACAGACGATTGGAATTTCCGATCAGAACTTTTTCCGACCGAAAAATAGAGAACCTGCTCTTAATCTTTTGCTGGCAGAAATTCCGCCAGCAAAAGTCTGATGGAGCATACACACGGTTGGAATTTCCAACCAAGGGCTCTCATCGGACAGATAAATGGGGAAAAATGTATGCTGTAGACAGACAACACACAGTACCTTCTCTGGAGATAGGTTGAGGAAACGATCAGTGCATTTTCACACAGAGATTTACAAGGTGGAAATTTTACTGCACATGTGATCAGCTATGACACCAACCCTTTGATGGCTTGACAGTTTGGTTGGTAGCTAACAAAAGCACACTAGTAACTGTAAGGCCGCGTACACACGAAGGGACAATCCCGCGGGATTATCCTCTGGACTGAAGTCCAGCGGATAATCCCCTCGTGTGTAGGCGCCGGCGGACTTTTTGGCGCCAAAGTTTTAAGTTTGGTTTTAAAATTATCCGCTGGACTTGGCAGTCCGGCGGACAATCCCGCCGTTAGTAGGCAAGTCCGCGGGACTTTTGAAATGAACGGACTTGCCGCTCATCGGCAAGTCCGTTCATTTAGCACGTGACTTCAGGTTACGTAGCTAGCGTAGGCAGTAAATGCCGCCGCGCTAGCTCCGTAAGCTGGCATGGATTTAAAGGGACTCCCCACGCCGAAAAAACGGCGTGGGGGTTCCCCCCAAATCCATGTCAGACCCTCATCCGAGCACGCAGCCTGGCAGGCCAGGAAAAGGGGGGGGACGAACGAGCGCCCCCCCCCCTCCTGAGCCGTACCAGGCCGCGTGCCCTCAACATGGGGGGTGCCCTGGGGAAAGGGGGGCCGTGCGGCCCCCCCACCCCAAAGCACCTTGTCCCCATGTTGATGAGGACAAGGGCCTCTTCCCGACAACCCTGGCCGTTGGTTGTCGGGGTCTGCGGGCGGGGGCTTATCGGCATCTGGGAGCCCCCTTTAATAAGGGGGGCCCCAGATCCCGGCCCCCCACCCTATGTGAATGAGTATGGGGTACGATGTACCCCTACCCATTCACCTAAGGTGTAAAATGTAAAGTACAAAAACACACACACTTTTGAAAAAATATTTTATTGCACTGCTCCGGGGGTCTTCTTCCGTCTTGGGGGTCTTCTCGACGGACTCCTCCGCTCTCTTCTGCTCTTTTACCTAGCTCTTTCACGAACGGAGGAGTCCGGCTACCTTCTTCGTCGTCGCCGCCGTCGTCTGGGGGTCTCGATCCGCCTTCGGGGGTCTTCCGGGGGTCTCTTCTGTTCTTGCGGCGGTCGTCGTCTTCCGCGCCGCCGGCGCCGCCTTCTTCTTCTTGTCCTTCTTCTTGTTCTTCTTCCAATGTTGACCCGTCGCTCTCTCTGCCCGGAATGCCTGTGCCGCGCTGCACTGGGACTTATATAGGGGCATAGGAACAGGGTCACATGCTCATGTCACATGGTGACCCCGCCCCCTTGCGATGTCACAGTCCCAGCATCCTCCGGGACTGTGACAACACAAGGGGGCGGGGTCACCATGTGACATGAGCATGTGACCCTGTCCCCATGTCCCTATATAAGTCCCAGCGCAGCGCGGCACAGGCATTCCGGGCAGAGAGAGCGTCGGGTCAACATCGGAAGAAGAAGAACAAGAAGAAGGACAAGAAGAAGAAGGCGGCGCCGGCGGCGCGGAAGACGACGACCGCCGCAAGAACAGAAGAGACCCCCGGAAGACCCCCGAAGGCGGATCGAGACCCCCAGACGACGGCGGCGGCGACGAAGAAGGTAGCCGGACTCCTCCGCTCGTGAAAGAGCTAGGTAAAAGAGCAGAAGAGAGCGGAGGAGTCCGGCGAGAAGACCCCCAAGACGGAAGAAGACCCCCGGAGCAGTGCAATAAAATATTTTTTCAAAAGTGTGTGTGTTTTTGTACTTTACATTTTACACCTTAGGTGAATGGGTAGGGGTACATCGTACCCCATACTCATTCACATAGGGTGGGGGGCCGGTATCTGGGGGCCCCCTTATTAAAGGGGGCTCCCAGATGCCGATAAGCCCCCGCCCGCAGACCCCGACAACCAACGGCCAGGGTTGTCGGGAAGAGGCCCTTGTCCTCATCAACATGGGGACAAGGTGCTTTGGGGTGGGGGGGCTGCATGGCCCCCCTTTCCCCAGGGCACCCCCCATGTTGAGGGCACGCGGCCTGGTACGGCTCAGGAGGGGGGCACTCGTTCGTCCCCACCCCTTTCCTGGCCTGCCAGGCTGCGTGCTCGGATAAGGGTCTGACATGGATTTGGGGGGGGGGGCCCCACGCCGTTTTTCGGCGTGGGGATTCCCTTTAAATCCATGACAGGTGACGGAGCTAGCGCGCCGGCATTTACTGCCTACGCTAGCTACGTAACCTGAAGTTACGTTCTAAATGAACGGACTGCTCCGTGTGTGGGCAAGTCCGTTCATTTTCAAAAGTCCCGCGGACTTTTGGCCGGCGGATTATCCGCCGGAGAAGTCCGTGCGTGTGTGGGCAAGTCCACACGCTCGGAAAGTCCAGCGGACCCAGCTGGAAAGTCCGGCGGGATTGTCCGCTGGACTAAGTCCGCCGGCAAAAGTCCGCACGTGTGTACGCGGCATAAAGCTAACAAAAGCACACTAGTAACTATAATGCCCTGTACACACGATCGGACATTCCGACAACCAAATCCATGGATTTTTTCCGACAGATGTTGGCTCAAACTTGTCTTGCATACACACGGTCACACAAAGCTTTTTTGGAAATTCCAAACGTCAAGAACAACACGTACGACGAGCCGAGAAAAATTAAGTTCAATAGCCAGTTTGGCTCTTCTGCTTGATTCCAAGCATGCGTGGAACTTTGTGCATGTGTACACACGATCGGAATTTACGACAACGGATTTTGTTGTCGGAAAATTTGAGAACCAGCTCTCAAATTTTGCGTGACGGAAATTCCGATGGAAAGTTTCCGATGGAGCCTACACACGGTCGGAATTTCCGACAACAAGCTCCCATCGAACATTTTCCGTAGGAAAATCCGACCATGTGTGCGCAGCATAACAGTTATCGTTCAAGGCATGCTGTGAATGTAACTGTTTTGGGAAACTACTAAATTGGTGGGTTTAGTTTCACTTTAATCTCAACACAGGCCCAATCATTGCAAACAATTCTCTGAAAATAACACTATTTATTGTTTTCTGGGATGTATTTATATGCTGTAAGATAAGATATATGTAAATGACATTATAAAACCAAACACCAGGTGGACATATAAAAAGCAATGATTACATCAGTACGAGTAGTTTTCTCTTTACACAAACCTGTCCACTGCACCAGAAATGTTTTTTTTTTGTACAGTATGCACCTGGAGTGTATACACAAAAGAAAAAAACAATCTTGTTGGGCACAATTACACATATACTGTATATATTTAGAATTATTATGTATATAGCACTGTATAAGACTGAGCGAGGAGGTGTGGAATTGGTTAGATAGTAAAGAGGGGTGGTGGGGAATAGGAAAGGGCAGTGGAGAAAAGGAGAGAAACCCAATACGTTAGAGGAAGTGCAAGGGGGGCAAAGATGTGATAGGGAATGGAGTGGAGGAAAGTGGTTATAAAGTAAAAGGGCAACAAGTGGCAAGGGTCAGATTAAAGAAGGAGAAAAGGGTTTGCTGGGACACCCTAATCTCCCCTCCCCTACCCCATGCGTCATGTCCTTGTGTATGTTTTAGGAGTAAGATTTATGCTTTTCTTTTTGTACTATAAACAAAATGTATTTAAAAAATAAAAATTCTTAATCACTACTGATGCAGCAAACTTTGTTTTTATTAGTATCGGCAGTTACCCCTTTGTCATGTGATGTTAAGGCTCCGTGTACTGGCTTAGTTGAGTACAGCAGATTTTCATGAGACTGTACATCGAAGGTTAGCAAGGTGGAGGGGGGGGGGGCAAAGCCTGTGAAGTCAGCAGTGGAGTTGAAGGCTTCAATCTAGAGTCCAAACTGACATATTATACTTGCACTAATAGTGCTGTAGCAACACATTTTGTTTACCCTAAGGGCTCTTTCTCACGGACGTGTACAGAGCCTGCTCTGCACAGCGGGGGATCGCTCCGTCGATCCCCCGCTGTGCAGGAAGATGACAGGTCTGTCTCTGCACTCTGTGTAGGGACGGACCTGTCAGAGCACCGCTCTCCCCTATGGGGGATCGGATGATGACGGACCACAGAGTACGTCGTAATCCGATCCGATGACGGATGGAAAAAGAGCTTTTTCCTCCGTCACACTTTTTCGGATCGGAGCGGGTCGGATGTCAGCGGACATGTCACTGCTGACATCCGTCCCTCCATAGAGGTCTATGGAGGGTCCGTTCAGGTCCGCCAAAAAAACTGACAGGCGAACCTGAACGGGCCGCCCATGTGAAAAGGGCCTTACATTGCAGATAAGCAGGGCTTTCACTGTGCACAGGCGGTCAAGCTTTGCTAGAGAAATGCGCAGACAGGTTTACTTTAAGATGTGTATGAAGGAAACGCTATTTCATACCATTTATGTATGTGTATGGAACAACCTAACAATCTATGTTTCTGAATGACATCCCTTTGGAGTCTGAAAACACCAAAACTAGCCCACTTATGATGAGGTAAAAGTCTGACAACACCAAAACAACTTATGTTTTGATGAGGTAAAACACCCTACAATTATAAGCCAAGAAAAAAGGAAACTTTCTGTGGACAAATGAACATGGCTACATGGATAAATGCTCAGATTTGACTTGTCTGAACATTGCCACAAAACTAGCATCACATCCAGCATCCATACCTAGTATGGTAGAAGAAGAAAATTTTCTCATGGTACAAAAATATCATTAAATTAAGTTTCGATTTATTTTCTGAAAGCCCTCATGGCAGACAAATTTAGAGAAGACAACAATTAGGAACTTAAAGATAGTCAAAAAAGGCTGTACATTGAAAGAAGATTATACATACTTACCTCTCCCGCTGATCACACTGCTCCATTGATGAAAAATCTTCCTGTCAAGTGTATGTCCACCTAGGATATTCCTGCTGATCTCTATGTTGGTACAGGGCACAGTAGTGTCATAACGGTTGGCAGAAAAAGCCACTGAGAACAACAGGGGACACAAGAGATGGACACTACCAGAAATGCTGGTTTCTGTAGACTTTAGAGAAGGATTTCTTTTCAACTGAGCAGCGTTCAGGGGTGTGGGTAGCAGGAGAGGCAAGGTTTTACAATCTTCTTTCCAGAAACAGCTTTTGTTCACACTTTTATTTAAGCAACAAATCACTTTAACTGAAATACACTATATTGGCAAAAGTATTTTTCCACTTTACCACAAATGTTGTCTTTACATTTGGTGTCATTATACCTTATAAATGTTTTGCAATTCTTTTACACACCTGCGAAGTGGAACACAGACTGACCCAGTACATAGCCTCAGAACAAAAATCAAGTGATCTACATAAACACTGTATTTTTTGTTAAGATTTGATTATTTCCAAGGTTACCCAGAATGAGCAGAAATGATAGAGACTCTATACAAAAAAAAAGTTATGTAGACAATATGGTAATTGCACATACCTTCCCTACAATCCCCAGCTGACCAATTCATCACCAAAGCTATAAGTGCTCTGAGGTAGGAGAATGTAGAGAGGAGTGTAATGGAAGGTATATGCACATATATAGTATCTTAAGGTATTACACCTCATCCCTTGCCTTAGTTTGTTTTCATTGCCTAATAAAGATTAGCTTTAACTGCAGTCACTTCACAGGAAAGCTTGCAACCCTCTAACTTAGAGGAAAGAGTTAATCATACAGAGCAAGCAAGTCTCTAAGTGTCCCAGGTGATATAAGATTTAAGTCTGCTTTCACTCATGGTATCCTTAAACTCGCACATTTTTACACAGAACCCTCACAGAACTCCTAACAATAGCTTTTTAAAGCCCAAGAAAGATTTGGCTTTTATTGGTTTGTTTTCTTTTTTCTAGCAGCTTAGAGAATATGAGGCCTGATGGAATCTGAAAGAAAGTGAAAGATTTCACTTTAGCTTTACATACTCCACAATGCCAGATGGGCACTGTTAGCCTTCTTAACACCTGTTTTCATTCTCAATGATTATCACTTTTTCTTATTCATCAAAGACCACAAGTTATAGAGGAACTTGGTGTAGGCATGCAAAGCATGCAGATGTGCTAATACATGGCTAAACGTATAGATTCGAAAGAGTACACTTGCATATATATGCACTTGGTGCAGGTAACATTCTGGCACTGCTGCTGCCACTGTGCCATCAAATGCTGCCAGTGTGCCCTCAAATGCTGCCACTGTGCCATCAATTGCAGCCACTGTGCCATCAATTGCAGCCACTGTGCCATCAATTGCTGCCACTGTGACCTCAAACGCTGCCACTGTGCCATCAAACGCTGCCACTGTGCCATCAAACGCTGCCACTGTGCCATCAAACGCTGCCACTGTGCCCATCAAATGCTGCCACTGTGCCCATCAAATGCTACCACTGTGCCCAACAAATGCTGCCACTGTGCCCAACAAATGCTGCCACTGTGCCCATCAAACGCTGCCACTGTGCTCTCAAACGTTGCCACTGTGCCATTAATTGCAGCCACTGTGCCCAACATTGCCACTGTGCCATAAAATGCTGCTACTGTGCCCAAACGTGGCCACTGTTTCAAACGCTGCCACTGTGCCCATCAAATGCTGCCAGTGTGCCCATTAAATGCTGCCAGTGTGCCCTTGAATGCCCACAGTGTGACCCCCACCCACTTACCCTGTCTTGGTGGGGCAGTGGGTGACAGCGATGAGCGGGGTCCTTCGTGTGTCTCCTGCCATCCTCATGTCCCGTCCTCTCCTCCTGATAGGCGTCCAATAGCGGCGCCTGTAGTTTCAGCCAATCAGGTGACAGGTAACAGACCCAAGCACCTGATTGGTGGAGAGGCGGTTTAGTGTTAGGAAAGCAAATATTCATTCGCTTTTCTAACACAGCTGAGTCACTTTTTTTGACACCTATTAGAGCCTATGGCTCTAATCAGGGGCTTCAAAAACACCACCCGCCACTGTAATTTGGGCACCCAGCGCCCAAAAAGGGCCTGGGGGCCGAAATAGGGGGTGGCAGCAGCGGCCATAGATAGATTCATGCAATGCATGAATCTGTCTATTGGTAATAGAGGGGGTGGCAGGAGTGAGGGGGTGGCGCTGTGCGCCCTTATGGACGCACCACCACTGGATACATGGCTAAAAGTATAAATAACAAGGGGCACACATGCATATACCTAGCAATGGCCAAGCCACATAGGCAAAGCAAAGATCAGTTCTGGAACTGTAATAAAGGCTTATAAATTACGATCTCAGAGCCTAAAATAGGTTTGTTAACACTTGGAAATACTACAGAGAGTTGCTAAAACAGAAGAAATTAATTTCCCTCTTTTTTTGCTCTTCTTCCGGCTGAATGTTCTGTTTTGCTTCAAAGTCTTTAAGCATCTGTAAGCAAATATTAGCATGACAAGGCTTAGCCATGTCTGTTACTATGAAAATCATAGTTCTTTCAAGAGTTTTTCTTTGTTTTCAGCATACCTCGACTTCTTCCTTCATCATTAACAAGATGTCTATCCATGCAAGAAGGGCTGCAGACATTTAGTGGTGTTTACACCAACTGGCAGACTATCTGAAACTTATATTGCCTGTTTATGAAAGTTTGTTTTAGAAGATATTGGCTTTGCTGGCAAAGTTAAATCCTTACTATGTGTTGTCATGAGCGGCATGAATGCACTTCAATGCCATGTGGTGGTGAAGGATACGAAGAACTCCAGGTTTAGATTTATCAATCATCACAAAGAGAATACCCATTAAAGGGACGTTTAACAATTAACTGTTATCACATGGTGCTTATTTATCAAAGAGTATAAAAATTATGTATCTCCATCCACAGCATCACAGAGATTCATTGATGATATGGATGCTTCTTCAAGTTTGAAAGATATCAGTGTATTTGTGCACAGTGGATTAATATGTGTATAGCTATGTTATCTTCCACGTGGAATGAGTCAGTCCAGATGACCCCAGGCTGTGACATAAAAGCTACTTTGCACATTAATTCCTAATATTTGTGCTTCCTAATGTAATGCTATATATTTTTATGCCAAAGAGTACATTGGTTTACTGTTTCTGATGTCGTTACAATAAGATGTTTATGGAAACCATGTTATACAAATGTATTTTATGCTGATGTTTACATTCCTCTGTTATATGCTGTGCTCATATATAAAAACTGATACTATTATGTAGGCAGAAAAGAAAGCCTTTTGTACCCTCAGCTCAAAATGCCACTCTTGCCTCATTCGTCATCTATCAGCATCCCCTATAGCTGTCTCATTATTCATTCACTGTAGAGGAATATCTTATGGATGAAATTCTGGGCACCGTACGAAGATATGAAATAAGAGCAAGAAACATGTACAAAACATGGTGGCTAAAAGAAAGATCTAGAATTATAAACCCTCAAAATGACAGCATTAGGCCACAGCACAAATGCTATAAAGTCAGACAAGACCTGACTTGGCACTATGCAAGGTTGGCCAGTGCAGATCAATAGATTTTTTGTTTGTGTGTGTATTAACAAAAGAGGAACAACACAAATTCATGATCTACTAGTAGCTCTACTTGTACAATTTAAGGGCCTAAAATATATTGCCAGAATCAATGCATACTACATCACAAGCTCATCAAATTTGCCTTAAATCAGTATTAAATCCAAAAGCTAACAATTATTATACTGCAACGTATACATTCTTAGATGTGATGGCTTTATTTGTTTTCTTTTTTAGCCTTTGTATCTTCTATTTTCATCTGGTAATCCAGCCAGCAAGTCTGTTGTTTTTTTTACAGCACAAGCTCTCCAGCAGAATGTATCAGTTTATATGGATGAAACAAAATACACTGGCATTTGTGATTAAAGTGATCAGCTTTTACCGATTTGTGCAAAAACCTTTACCACAAAGGAAAAAAAACTGTTTGCTGTAACTGCTTATTAAGTGTGAGCTTGGGTTCAATTTGTTAGTGGTCCTAAATCTGCTAATACATTTAACACCCCCCTCCCCCAGACTGACAATGCTGCTTTCTGTTGTGCCCCCTATTCTCAATCCTCTAGACTTGTGTTACTGGCCAGATCACCAGGTGAAACAGAGGGATAAAAAGACAAAGAAAATAAAACTGATGCAGTCACCACATCTAATGATTGGTGAGCTGCTATATAATCCATTTTTCTCTTTGGGTTTAATACTGCTTTAAAGTGTATCTATAGAAAAAAAAAAACTATTTCAGTTTTTAAAATAGGAGGGAAAGATTCAAACACATGTCAGTTTTTTGTTGTTGTTAGTATCACATCGGGGAGATTTCCCTTCACTTGCTATCCTGCAAACACACCAGGATCTCAGAAAAACTCTTTCCAGGACATGGGTATATCCCTACTTGGACAGTAGTCACCAGAACAGAGGACTCTTCTGGTTTCCCATAACTTTATGCCCTAATGACAGTAATCAACAGAACAAATAGTAAGAGTTGATCTCTACAACAGTCATCAATAAAAACCTGGCAGGAGTTCTAGCTATTTTCCACTCTATCCAAACCTATCAATACATTTGTTTGTAGATATACTTCAAAATACACTGCTATTTTGAGGGTACTGAGACCAGATGGAGATGCCACTACCATCTCCACCCCAGAAGTTTCAGAAGCCAACTTGTTTACACTGAAAATAAGCCAATTATAAAGCCACCAATTGCCAATACTTTGCCCTCATTGATTAATGAGATGGTCACATTGAACAGAAAAATAGCAGCTGATGGAACTTATCCATGAAGACAAGGAAAGTCAGGCCCCAGTACCAAGGTATCACAGGAAAAGTAGATAGGCTATGAGGTCTAGTGAGAGTGGTTGACTTAAAGTGGTTGAAAACCCTTACATATACCCAGTGAAGTGACTGGCCTCAGGTAATACACAGAGATGGAAAAAATCCTCCTACATAAGCTGTACCTATTTATCTGCAGCCGTCTTTCCTGTACATCCATTTAAAGTGCAGAACTTACATAGGAACTCTCAGCTATGAAAAGAAGAGATCGGAGAGGTAAAGTTACATCAGTGAGGAGAGCTCTGAGAGCTAATTGGAGGGAAGGGGCAGCCCCCCTTAATAAAGGAACAGAGCTGAGGCTGCCAATCAGCTGGAGCTCCCTCCCCTGTCACCATCTTTCTCTTGGTGTCAGGAAAACTCATTAGAAGTTACTCATGCTGATAGCAGAGGAAGGAGACAGCAGACAGAAATGACACTTAGTGCTCTTGGTAGAGACAAGTACACCCTATAAAGGGATATGCTTTGTTCACATTACATGTCTGAGGTTTACAACCACTTTAACCGCTTCCCGACCACCTCCTGCACATATACGTCGGCAGAATGGCACGGCTAGGCAAAAGCACGTATATATACGTCCCCTTTAATTGCCTAGCCGTGGGGGCGCGCTCGCGACCCGGTCCGCGGACCAGCGGACCCGATCACCGCTGGTGTCCCGCGATCGGGTTACAGAGCTGAAGAACGGGGAGAGGTCTGTGTAAACAAACCTCTCCCTGCGCTTCCTACACTGCCTGTCACTGATCGGCTGTTCTCTGTCATCGGGAAAGCCGATCAATGACGTCAGACGTCAGCCACGTCCCCTATTGTAAAAAAAAAAACACACACACAGCACACTAACTCCTCCCTGCCCCCTAGTGGTTAACTCATTCACTGCCACTGTCATTTACATAGGAATCAGCATTTAAATAGCACTGATTTCTGTATAAATGACAATGGTCCCAAAAATGTGTCAAAAATATCCGAAGTGTCCACCATAATGTCGCAGTCACAATAAAAATCGCTGATCGCCGCCATTACTAGTAAAAAAAAAATTAATAAAAATGCTATAAAACTACCCCTATTTTGTAAACGCTATAACTTTTGCGCAAACCAATCAATAATCGCTAATTGCGATTTTTTTACCAAACATATGTAGAAGAATACGTATCAGCCTAAACTGAGGAAAAAAAATGTTTTTTTATATATTTTTTGGGGATATTTATTATAGCAAAAAGTAAAAAATATAGAATTTTTTTCAAAATTGACGCTCTATTTTTGTTTATAGCGCAAAAAATAAAAACCGCAGGGGCGATCAAATACCACCAAAAGAAAGCTCTATTTGTGGGAAAAAAGAGTGCCAATTTTGTTTGGGAGCCACGTCGCACGACCGCACAATTGTCAGTTAAAGCGACGCAGTGCCGAATCGCAAAAAGGGGCCTGGTCCTTTGGCTGCAAATTGGTCCGGGGCGGAAGTGGTTAAAGTGGTTGTATAGTTTTTTTTTTTTAATAACAAACATGTTAGTTACCTCCACTGTGCTGTTCGTTTTGCACAGAGTGGCCCTGATCCTGCTGTTCTGGGGTCCAACGGTGGCTGTCTCGGCTCCTCCCCGCAATAGGTAACCTTGCGGGCGCGCTCCCGTCTCATTCACTCTGCGTCCATAGTCACAGAGTTTATGTCTCAGTCCCGCCCCCTGGTGGCCGCGTCATTTGGATTTGATTGACAATGGCTGCGCTGCTATCAATCTATCCAATTAAGAGCCGAGAAGCCAGCGCGTTCTCGACGCGGGACTTTCGAGGGCTCAGGTAAGTAAACTGGGGGGCCTGTAACCATCAGACCATCAAACAGATGTTTTTTCACCTTAATGCATAGGGTGAAAAAAACAGAAGGTTTACAACCCCTTTAAGGGAAATAAGCCCCAAGCAGGGTAGATTGCCCCACTAACATAGTTTGTGTTGGAACAGTGATCTCTCTCTTTTTTTTTTTTTTTAGTTCGGCCCACTGGGTTTAATGAAAAAAAAAAAGAAGCTTTTAGTGTGTACCCAGCTTTACATCCCTTTCTCATATGCATATACATATATACTGGGGCTAATTTAGACAAAAGCCAATTAACCCACCAGTATGTCTTTGGAATATGGGAGGAAACTGAAGTACTCAGAGTAAGAGCAAACAGAAGGAGAACATGCAGTCTCTATGCATGTAGTGTCATGGTTGGAATTGAAATTGATGATCCTAGTGCTTCAAGGCAAAAGTGCAAAACACTAAGCCACTGTGCTGCAAGTTCATATTTAATTTTTTTTTATTAAACACAAAGAAGTACAGTTGTTAAAATTGCAGACTAGGACTATGTTGTGCTGTCTACACTGAAATAGATTTAACATGTTAGCAGGTATATGTAGCCACGGTATGCTGTCAATCAAGTAGATAAAAATAAGCATGTTCATGATTCCACTATCTATTGGTTGGGTAATTCTTAGTACTCTGGAGTAACTAAATGCATAAAAAATTAAATTTATGTAGATAAGGCAGCTGAAAAAAATGACCACAAGCTGACATGTTGGTAAGAAGTCCTTCTTAGGGTGAAAACAGAAGGGACTCTATTTAAAACCCCTGATCAGCCAGTTAAGGGATTCACAGTATCAGCTAGGTAAAGTGTGTTAGCTGTTGCTGCAGTTCGCACCTCAAGCTGTGCCATCTCACACCACTGACCCTTCTATAGCGACATAATTCTCAAGATGAAGAGAGGATTATCTGTATAAGAGTCTTACATGTGTCATTCGAGGTCGGGTGCCAATTGCAACATAAATTAGTAGTTAAGAGTATTGGTAACCAGGCAGATGCCTCAGCAAGAGAAAGAGCCAGATTAAAAACAATTAAAAAAAAGGAAAAACCTGTACTAGACAAATTCTTACACACTCAGGTTCACTTTTGTGAAAAAAAAAACCTGACTTTATCCTAAAGCGAACTTGCCATAGACCTACAAGTAAAACTTTGAATCTAATGCATTTAAAGTGTAGTGTGTGTATATACTGTATATATACAGTACATATATGTAAAATGTTTATGTAAGAGCAGTTAATATAACTTAATAAATGAACACCTAAGGATAGCTAAATTTACTAAAGATAAAGTTAGTGTTGTGAGCAGCATTATTTCAATGCACACAGGTGACCTCTTGGCAGTATTTAGGAGCATTTGACAAAGACATTACACATCATTACTGCTTATGACAACTGAGTTACCACTGATAACTAAAGTTTCTGGAGCTGAACAAAACATGAGGTAACGATGGTGTTGTGGGGATCAACATTTTTCTATGCAATGATAAGGTCCTTTTAGATGTACAATGGACAGGTTTTACCATAAGTTACTGATAATTCTGTAGGCAACACAGCATCCATAAAACATCTCATCTTATGTGGGTCGAAGAATATTTGCATACATAATGTATGTGTGAATGGTATTACTCTTTCATATAAAGTAGTTTGTGCTAGGTTTACTAGACTTTTAAAGAAGTAAAATTTGCATATAAACTGGGTGCATGGTGTCACCCCAATGCATGTGAACAATGAGGTCAGTTTAATCATTCAGTATGAACTCCCTTAAAGATAAACCAGTCAACGATAAGTTATCTACACTGAGCAAAATTATAGAAGCAACACTTTTGTGTTTGCCCCTATTTATCATGAGCTTTATTTCAAAGATCTACGACTTTTTCTATGTACACAAAAGGCCTATTTCTCTCAAATATTGTTCACAAATCTGTCTAAATCTGTGTTAGTGAGCACTTCTCCTTTGCCAAAATAATCCTTCCACCTCACAGGTGTGGCATATCAAGATGCTGATTAGACAGGCTGGTCACAATAAAAGACCACTCTAAAATGTGTAGTTTTACTGTATTAGGGGGGTCAGGTGGTTCGAAAACCAGTCAGTATCTGATGTGACAACCATTTTCCTCACGCAGTGCAGCACATCTCCTTCGCATTGAGTTGATCAGGTTCTTGATTGTGGCCTGTGGAATGTTGGTCCATTCCTCTTCAATGGCTGTGCGAAGTTGCTGGATATTGGCAGAAACTGAAACACGCTGTCGCATACGCCAATCCAGAGCATCCCAAACATGCTCAATGGGTGACATGTCCATTGAGTATGCTGGCCATGGAAGAACTAGGATGTTTTCAGCTTTCAGGAATTGTGTACAGATCCTTGCAACATGGGGCCGTGCATTATCATGCTGCAACCTGAGGTGATGACCGTGGATGAATGGCAAAACAATGGGCCTCAGGATCTCGTAACAGTATCTCTGCGCATTCAAAATGTCATCAATAAAATGCACCTGTGTTCGTTGACAAGAGCATACGCCTGCCGATACCATAACCCCACCGCCACCATGGTTCACTTGATCCCCAATGTTGACATCAGCAAACTGCTCACCCACACAACGCCATACATGCTGTCTGCCATCTGCCCTGGACAGTGAAAACTGGGATTCATCCGTGAAGAGAACACCTCTCCAAAGTGCCATTGAATGTGAGCACTTGCCCACTCAAGTCAGTTATGACGACAAACTGCAGTCAGGTCGAGACCCCGATGAGGATGCTGAGCATGCAGATGAGCTTCCCTGAGATGGTTTCTGACAGTTTGTTCAGAATTTCTTTGGTTATGCAAACCGATTGTTGGAGCAGATGTCCAGGTGGCTGGTCTCAGATCTTGGAGGCGAAGATGCTGGATGTGGAGGTCCTTTTATTGTGGCCAGCCTAAGGCACACCTGTGCAATAATCATGCTGTCTAATCAGCATCTTGATATGCCACACCTGTGAGGTGGATGGATTATCTCGGCAAATGATAAGTGCTCACTAACACAGATTTAGACAGATTTGTGAACAATATTTGAGAGAAATAAGCCTTTTGTGTACATAGAAAAAGTCATAGATCTTTGCTTTCAGCTCATGATAAATAGGTGCAAACACAAAAGTGTTGTGTTTATAATTTTTCCCAGTGCATATAAATACGTTATATCAGTAATGTAGGACACGGTATAAAATAGTGCTTTTCATTGCTTTTATGAAAGCTATTCACAGCTGAAAATAGTTGTTAACTGTAACATCTCTCATGAGTTTAGTGACTATAAAATGTGCCTTTACTTTAATAACGTTTGCGGAAAATCTGTTCCTTCAATCAGAAAAATATTTGCCCTGGAATTAGAAATATTGTAGGTGGTTCTATGTGAAACACAAACTCTACAGACTACATTTTATAAGGGTTAACGATAACTATAATCTTTACAGATTAATGGTGTACTTAATGAAGAAAAAAAGACAAGGTGTTTAAATCTTTACTTATAACCAATTAAGATCTTCTTGAAGTCGCTGATCTCCTAAACCAGACACCCTAGATAATTTGGTCCCTGCTTTAAGGTCCTTCAAGATCAGGGAAAAACATAATGAGTCTGTGTCCAAGCGCAGTCATGGTGAATCATGCATGGGTCCATCATCATGATTGAACCAGAAAGTACAGTTTGTGAAATTCTAACCAATTTTAGAAGCACGCTTTTTTTTAATCCCGGATTCAGACTTTAGACCTGCTCCCCAACAACAGGATAAAGGGGAGTGGCCACATTTAGGTATTCATTTTATAAGTGTTTCAAAATATATGGTTGTTAGTCATGATAACCCCTTAAACAGCATGCATTTTTTTCCCACTGAAATGGCTGTTTTTCAGAAATTCACAGGGGTTTTTGGTCACTTTGCATGTGAATCTTCCTAAATTCAATTCAGAATTTAAACGTCATTGTAGACGCCAGGAGATAACAGGCATCTTCTTTCAAAAAATGAAAAAATGTGATATTGTATAGGAATATGACCTCTTGTTTATTTAGAAATTTAGACTTACAATAGGAGCAATTGACGATTTGGTTTTCTGAAATCACAAGTCTTCCCATAAGATGAGGCCCCAAAACACATTTTTGTTGTGTTTTTCGTCATAGCCTTTATCTGTTTTACTATAACAAGCATCCCGTGGTAAGCAAAAAACAAAGATATGAACAAGAACACAATAAGCCAACCTTTATCTCTAGGGTTAGGTTAAGGTTACCAGGGTGGTCTGTGTGTGAATTGCTCCAGGGTCTCCATTGAAGATGCCTTTCACTAACTAAAATTAGACTTCCCAGAGAAAGGTTCTGAGATCAAATTGTCACGATTATCTGTTTTGACCTTCTCCATCTTGCGCTGATAAGACACTTGCCATCACCCAAGCCTTCTATTCACAGTCTTCCCATTTACACTGAACAGAGTCGTACTCGTACAAGATATCCTAAATGTTAACACAGCTTTGGCAAATTCTGTGCTATAGGAGATAGTAGCAGCTGTAGATCATCATACATCTATAAGATATTAATGTTATATATATATATATATATTTGGTTTCATCATCAGAAAAATATTCTCACCATGCAGAAAAAAAGGCGCTTAAATCAAGCGCACATCACATATTTACTTTATAATTCATGCTGCCATTAGTAAGAAACCTATATTGAAAAGTTAAGAGTTTTGTCACCTTTTCTAAATCTCTGATTGTGGAGAAAGCTGCATGCTGTTCAGCTCTAGAGACAGCTATTCAAACTCCGATCCCAAAGTGAATTTAATATTAGACTAAAACTTTAACCTGCACTGTGACACACTCAGCAGAAACATACTACTTTATGTACTACGCTGCTGAATGGTAAAACTCTGTTCTGCTGAACAACTACAGTATTTAAATATATTTTTTATGGCACTGTATATACTGCAGTTTTAAAGCGAACCAGCATTTTGCCCACACTAAGCAAAGTAACAAGCTTATTTGACCGTATGTCACCTTTACCGGTGATACCACACTGCACTTAATGTAGATGATTACTCCCTTATATTGAAGTCCACATGGCGAGTTTCCCTTTCCTTAATTTGCTTCCTAAAGCTAAAATGCAGGCTCTAAAAGTTCCCTTGGTTTGGAACACTGCCACGAGGTTCCCTGTTCAGTACCATATAGCAGATGCTGGGGAGAAAACTCTAACTGCAATTTCAATGGCAGGGTTATCACCCTGTGAAAGGAAGTGACATCCAGTTATGGTTTCCAGCAGGGTCCACAGGTAGAATTTTCTATATAGAGTACTTACACTTGTAATTTGTTGAGCACAGTATGATTGCATGAGTTCTTTGTGACATATGTAATTCTTTTTGCTGATACATACACTTTAAGGGGAACAAATGATCCTGCACAGTGCAGTGCACAGTGCCTGATTGGTCAATCACCAGACTGAACCACTGTAATTGTAAGGTGCTTCAGCAGCAGATGGGGCATGGAGAATGTGGGAAAGGTAAGTATTGACTCCTGCTAACAAATATAGCCTGGTTACAGGAAAATCTATTACTTTGACTAGTCCAGGCATAGTGCAGATCCACTTTAATAAGGGAAGGTGCTTTTCTGTTTGGACTTATAGCGTAATTATTTGTGTTCTAGTAAAATTAAAAGATGAGCTTTACCCAGCTATGTCTTATACATATTATGTATATTTCAGTGAATCCTAATGAGTACACACTAGCCACACTAGTTAATAGATATGCCCACTGGATAGATTAACCAAATAATAAAATGTTTTTTTTTTTTAAATGAAGTCAATGTAATCAAAGCTATTGCACACACCACATGCATTACATAAGCAAGTCTGGAAATGACACACCAACTACAAGAACGCATAGACATAAAAATAATAAAAATGAGATCAATATACACATATTTACATGCATGTACTATAGTACATCTTATTCTTTCCTACACTGTCACCCTTTTGTCCTTTCAGAAGCTGTGTCCCATTGCTGAGTATGTTATCTTATGCAGTAAATCCGCCTTGATCTGGAGATGATGTCTTAGGGGGTGAAAAAGATTAATGAGGAATCACTCCTATGGCTTTAGAACAGCTAAGAATCTTAACCCATTTAACCTCTCCTAAAACACACAATCAGCTCAGGGGAAGTTGAAGGAAACTCATTTCAAAGACTCCCAGCGACACTTTTTAGGTCAGATTTACAAAGCTCATTAAACTGAAGTCTGTTACTTTGGATTTTAATACTAAGACATACTATGGCTCAGGGAAGAAACCTTCTTGCCCCATTTACAAAGCAAACGGCATACATTTGGTTAACCAGTCACCAATCACATGTTTGGCTAGAAAAGCTAAGTAGTTTCTTTGTAGCTGATGTTCTTACAAAACACACTCAAGTGGGTGACAGGATGTACTATATACGAGCACGTTTCTACCTCGGCTGCAACATTCTTTACATTACATTAAGGCTTGGAAGTAGTGCATGTCGAATCCTGAGCAATCTGATTCTTTTCACATTATAATTGATCTGGAAGAGAAGGTATCATTTAGACATATGTGCTATTGATTTTTTCAGCCCTGTCAGTTTCATCACATTCCCTGCTTTTACCCTGATGTAAGAAGTTATTTGGGGACTGAGGATAAAATAGCAAAAAGAAAATCACTGGATGATAACTTCCATTGACCTAAGAATTCTGTTTCTTGTTCACTAAGTCAACTAATAATATAATGCACACGTTCCAAACAAAGCATTATTCTAAGCTCACAGTACAGATGCTGCCGCATGCTCTGTGGACAGTACAGATATAAATATAAAACCAGACATTCTGTTGGACACACAGTATGCAGTTTCCGCAAGGTCTTGACAGATTGAAGGGTTGTGTTCAATAACTAGGTTTTGTATGCCTTAAAGTAACCTTGTAACGAGAGAAGACTGTCATTGCTGCCCTTATTCATTGTCTGGCTTGTTGTACTGACCCTCTTGCATCAATACTTTCTATGTTAGTGACCTGAAACAAGTATGCAGATAAGGAAAGTCACTGAAAAGGCAAATGACAGCCAGACAAATAGTATTTTCAGGACTAGGTCAGCAATGACAGCCTGCAAATGGAATGATTGTGGAACAGTCATAATGCTGATGTTATTGTATTATATTTTGATTAATTTGCACTTGGGGTCATTAGTCTTAACACAGTGACACTAGTGGAAAAACGAAAGGCTTCCCCTGGGCCTGGGCTAAGATGTCTGTAGCTACCATTAGTAGGGATTTTAAGGCTTGTTCACTTTTGATGCTTTGTTTAAAGGGACTTTGTGGTTACTACTAAGTTGAATCACATGCAGGCTTCATATTACTTGGGGATTCTAAGAAAGAGACATACACACCATAAATCCCAGATCTGCCCAATTGCTGCAGCTAACAGAAAGCAAAAAAAAGGAGTTACAGTGGGTATAGAAAAGAATCACTCCCCCCTTTAAAATAATCACATTTTGTTGCATTGCAGCCTGAAATAAAGACAGACACAGTTTTTGTTTTATCCAGCTGTATAAGTGCAACTTATAACATCCAAGTGAAAGATATAACACTAACATGTCAGAAAAGATAAAGAAAATTCAAAAACGGAATCACTGAGTTGGAAAAAGGATCACCCCCTTATGTCAGTATTTTGTTGGACCACATTTTTTTTAAATTACAGCATTTAGTCTGTTGGCACATGTCTCTATTAACTTTGCACATCTAGACTTTGCTACATCTTCCCACTCTTTTTTTGCAGAACCGCTCAAGTTTAGTTAAATTTGATGGTGACCATTTGTGGACTGCAGTCTTCAAGGCATTCCACAGATTTTTTATGGGGTTTAAGTCTGGGCTCCGACTAGGCCATGCAAGGACATTTACCTTTTTCTAATTCAACCACTGTGTGGTAATTTTTGCTGTGTGCTTGGAAGGTAAACCTTCTCATTGACAACTTTCTGGCAGAGGGCAGCAAATTTTCCTCAAGAATTTTATGGTATTTTGTCCCATCCATTTTTCTTCTATCCTGACAAGTTCTCCAGTCACTGCTGCACAGAAACACCCCCATAACAGGATATTACCACCTCCATGCTTTACTGTAGGAATGGTGTTATTTGGATGGTGAGCTGTGAGATTCCCACCAGACATATTGTTTGGTGTTGAAGCCACAAAATTAAACTTTAGTCTCATATGACCACCTTAAATGCACCTTTAAGATTCTGAGGCCACATGAAAAAAGGTATTCTGGTCAGATGAGACTAAATATAAACTATTTGGCCTCAACACAAAACAATATTTCTGGCGAAAATCTAATACAGCTCACCAGCCAAATAACATAATTCCTACAGTAAAGCATGCAGGTTCTGCCGTTCTGCAAAGTAGAGTGGGCAAATATTGCAAAGTCTAGATGTGCAAAGTTAGAGACATATCCCAACAGACTAAAGGCTGTAAATAAAGAAAAATGTGGTTCAACAAAATACTGACATGGGGGGATCCTTTTTCCAACTCAGTGATTCTGTTTTTGAATAAAAAAAAAAAAAATTCTGACATGTTGGTGTTATATCGTTCACTTGGATGTTATAAGTTGCACTAGTAAATACAGCTGGATAAAACAAAAACCATGTCTGTCTTCATTTCAGGCTGCAAAGCAACTAAATGTGATTATTTTTAAGGGGGTGTTTTTTTCCTATACCCACTGTATGTCCCCCTCTTCACTATGCACAACGATAGGGGGTCCAGCTGTGAGATAATTACACCATCATTGCAGACATGTGGACTGGGGCAGAAAAACAATCCAACTTTATAGATTAAGATAAATAAATAAAGGATTATTCTTCAAAAACAGGATAATATAAAATGTACAGTTGTTAGGTGGGGCCAGATAGGCTTCTCTGAAGAGATGAGTTTTTAGGGATTGTCTGAAAGTGGACAAAGTAGGAGAAAGTCGGACAGATTGGGGTAGAGCATTCCAGAGGATGGGAGAGGCTCTGGTGAAGTCCTGGATGCAGGCATTGTATGAGGTGACAAGGGAGCTAGAGAGCAGGAGGTCTTGGGAGGAGTGAAGAGAAAGAGTTGGTTGGTATTTTGAGATCAGGTTAGTAATGTAGCTGGGGGCCAGGTTGTGGATGGCTTTGTAAGTTATTGTTAGTATCTTGAATTGAATTAGTTGTTTGAGTGGCAGCCAATGGAGGGATTGGTAGAGGGGTGTAGCAGACGTAGAGCGGTTTGTAAGGTAGATGAGCCTGGCAGCAGCGTTCATGATGGAATAAAGGGGGGATAGCCTATTTAGAGGTAAGCCAATGTGGAGGGAGTTGCAGTAGTCGAGGCGAGAGATGACCAGGGAGTGGATTAGAAGCTTTGTAGTGACATTGGTTAGGAAGGGGCGTATCTTGTAGATGTTGGCGACAAGCTTTGGATAGCAATTGGATGTGGACCTGAAATGATAGTTCAGAGTCCAGGATTACACCTAGGACCTTGGCGTGGGGGGATGGGTTGATAGTTGAGCTGATGATTTTGACAGAGAAATCAGAGGAAGTGGCACGTGGGGGAGGAAATATTATGACTTTGGTTTTGGATACGTTGAGCTTGAGGAAGTGATGTGATATCCAGGCTGATATGTCTGTTAGTAAGTTGGTGATGTATGAGGAGACAGATGAAGAGAGCTGGGGGGTGGAGAGATAGATTTAGGTATCATCAGCGTAGAGATGATATTGAAAGCCATGAGAGGCATTACACTGACCCAGGGAGGTGGTGTAAATTGAGAAATGGAGAGGTCCAAGAACAGAACCTTGGGGGACCCCGATGGAGAAAGGAAGAGGAGGAAGTAGAGTTGTAAGTGACACTAAAGAAGTGGTGGGATAGGTAGGATGAGAACCAGCAAAGAGTACAGTCATGGAGACCAAAGGAGTGGAGTTTTTGAGGAGGAGGGGATGGTCCACTGTGACAAAGGCAGCAGAGAGGTCCAGGAGAAGTAGTACAGAATAGTGTCCATTGGTTTTAGCCATTAGTAGGTCATTTGTGAGTTTAAAATTAGCAGTTTCCGTGGAGTGTTGAGGGCGAGATCCAGACTGAAGAGGATCAAGAAGTTTGTTCATGGTCAGATGGTTGCTCAGTCGGTTGTAGGTTGTAGTCTTTTAAGGCGTTTAGAGGAGAAGGAGATTGGGCATAAGTTGTTAAGATTGGTGGGGTCCAGTGAGGGCTTTTTAAGGATAGGGGTGACTAGCGCATTTTTTTAGAGAGTTTGGGAAGATGCCAGAAGAGAGGGAGAGGTTGAAAATGTGAGTTAGAGAGTGTAGAATCGATACAGAGGGTGAGCGTATCATTTTCAAGGGAGGGGGATCCAGGGGGCAGGTGGTTAGATGGGTGTTAGATAAAAGTTTAGCAACCTCGTTAATACTAGCAGGGTTGAATGAGGGAAGTAATGATTGTACCTGTGGACGTGGGGTGTTGAGTGGGGGAGGTTTCTGCGCATTGGAGATCTCTCACGAATTGTATCAATCTAATTTTTGTAGTGATTGGCGATCTCCTGGGCAGTGAGTTGGAGGGTGGAGGCAGTAGAGGACAGAGTAGAGTGTTAAAGGTCGAGAAGAGTTGCTGGGAACTGGATAATAATGTGCTAATGAGCGTGATAAAATAGGTCTGTCTTTCAGTGTGGGGGCAGCAATAGTATTTTAGGAGGGCAGATTTATATTAGTTGAAATCTTCCTGGAACTTAGACTTACTCCACAGACGTTCAACAGCACGGCTACATTGTCTGAGACTTCTGGTGTCGTCTGTTTGTCAGGACTTGATTCTGTGTGTAGTGGGGGGGCGAGCTTGTCTAGGGAGGATGACCGTGAGCTGTTGTAGACGAAAGTGGCTAGGTTGGGGCAGGACAGGGGTTATATTTTGTCATAGAGGTGATCAGTAGCAGAGAAGAGAAGGGTTGAGGTGGCAAAGGTTTCTACGGGTAACTGTTAGGCGGTTGGAGGGAGAGGAGGTGGAAGACCGGGAGAGAGTGAAACTAATAAGGTGGTGATCAGAGAGTGGGAGAGGATTGTTAGAGAGGTTGAACAGAGTGCACAGATAAGAGAAGACAAGGTCAAGGGTGTTGCCGTTGGAGTGAGTAGGAGCCTGTATCCATTGCTTCAGGTCAAGAGATGAGGTTAGACTGAGAAGATTAGAAGTAGTAGTGGTGTTAGCATTAACAGGGATGTTGAAGTCACAGAGAATGATTGTGGGGATTTCAGAAGAGAGAAAGTAGGGTAGCGAGGCAAAGAAGTCATCAAGGAAGGGTGATACCAGTCCAGGGGGGCCCGTAGATGACAGCAATTCTTGGAGAAACAGGAGAAAATAGATGAATACAATGTTCCTCAAAAGAGGAGAGTGTCAGAGAGGGAGGTGGATGAAGTACCTGATAGATGCTGCATGGGGCTAGAAGGATTCCTACTCCACCTCCCTTCCATCCACTTGGTATGGAGGAGTGAGTCCAGAGAAGGCCACCATGGGAAAGGGAAGCAGGAGAAGTAGTGTCGGTTTCATGAAGCCAGGTTTCAGTAATGGCAAGGAGGTTAAAGGAATTTGTGATAAAGTGGTCGTGGAGGGAAGTGAGTTTGTTACAGAGTGGGCATTCCAGAGGGCACAGGAGAAGACTGATTTTAGACTTGGCTACTTGGCTACTCCTGAAATAGATCCAGAATATGATGGAAAAAATGTATAGGCTAAAGCTACGCTGTGTTGTAACCATCACAAACTTGACCATGCCTTCTACCCCTGTACAAGCATTTTGTCAATGGAGCCATCCATCACATTAAGGGGCCAACTGAGGGACTTGGGAGGTGGGAGGGCTAGGCTCTTCCTTGAAATTTACTGAAAAAATTAGATTGATGCATACTTGGCTGCCTATGTCTCTAAATAAACCTTTTTTAAATAGATACATTATGGTCTTGGATTAACAAAATAATATTCTCTTCAATGTCAGACTGGCAAGGGATGAGAAAATTGGTCTTTCTTGTAAGAACAACACATTCTAAACACAGAGCTGATGCATTTGGCAAACTTTACAATTTAAATCTTTGCTAGCTCGCCAAGACAAAAGGCCTTCTAGATGTATCAAACAGATCCTTATACACATAATCAATACATTTGACATGTTATTTAATTATGACTCTCAATGACACAGACACTATGAAACTAGTGTCAACATTCTGACAGTAGAATAAATACATAGATGTAATTATTCCTCCTAAGCCTCCCAGATGAATTGTAATGTATCAGGCCAGACTGCAGACCCGAGTTCTAAGGTTTCCTTAATGTGATAGAGTTTGATGCAGGGGTGTCACATAACCAATATTTTGCTGTTTTATTAGAATAAAAAGCTCTCGGGGGGTTTCAAGTTCAAATGGTCAAAGCCTGCTCTGTCCCCTTAGCTCGTCATCTATCTAAATGCCATACTAAATGCTGATCATACTGTGGATTAATTATACTTACATTCTTAGGAAAACAAACAGAATAAAGGCAAAATAGAATTGCAACTATGATTTCCTTTATGTAAGAGGGTGCATAACAAGTGGCACAAGTGAAAAATATGAATCAGTATTGCCTCTGAAGTGAATTAAGAAAATAAAAGCATAACGGCTATACCTAAGGCTGCCTCTAGGTCAGAGATATGCTTGATAATAAACAATAATTTCATAGAAATTAGCATTAAAAAGTCACTTTACTCAGAAGGGGTCATTTATTCATAAATGTAGCCCAACACACAAAGCCAACCCTAGTGTTCTACAAGTGTTTCTAACTTTAAAGCTTCATTTACACAAGGGTAATGAACAGGCATTTGATCTGCATTACTGAAGCTCTATAAACGCTTTGACTGAGTTTTACATTGACAGCAGACTGGGTAGTACACATGTAAAAATCTCATCACATTTGTGTCACTTCACAGTGTATTGCATTGATTTTGATCTGGACAGCAACGTTTTGCAGACGTTGGTAACTCGCAACACGTGCCATACACCATACAGTAATACATATTAGTAGAAGTGTACTGTAAACACACCCCTAGCATTTATCATGCATTTTGAACCTGTTTAAGGGGCATTGGGGACAGACTCTTTAAACCAGCAATGACTGGGAAATGTTAGAGAAGGTGTTAGAGGAGTCACAGCAGTTATTTCCTGGTTATATGGCTGCAGTACAGCATGGGTACAATTAATGCGACTGAACTTTTTCATGCAGTAGAGCAGCAGACTGTGCTCTGTGATCCCTCTGTTTCCAGCTACAGCGATACATACAGAAAAAAGGGGCCTGGAAGGTGGAAAACCTTTCTAAAAACCTTAACCAACCCAATACCTTTTCAGACCATTTTTCAGTTTATAGCACTGTGATTGTTTGACTGGAAGTTACTGGGTCATGAATCACCCCAGATAGCAAGGATAACTTGCCATAAATTTGTGATTGTGTTGAATTGTAAATCTTGTTAACTTGCTGCACATTTTCACTGGCAAGTTTTACAACTGCAGTGCACTTGAAGCACAAGTTCTAGTTGACACTTTTCCAATTTGTAGCAAATTTGTGTGGCAAGTCTCTAGCAAGAGCAAACTTGCAGTGGTGAGTCTACAACAAGAGAATTCGCAAAATACATTGACCCCCTGTGGTGGGATGACTATTGCCCAACATGACTGAACCAGAACTTGCAGCAGAAATGTAGAACATTTGCAAAGAAAGTTGATCTGAAGTCATGCAATGTGGACTTGCTGCAATTGTGCAACAAACTTGTGAAACCTGGCAAGTCTAGCAATAACTTAGCAAGTCATTTTCAAACTTGCAGCTCAATTGTTTGCTATCTACGGGAAACACAGGCATGGCAGACCATTCAAATAAATGGGCTGCCGAGCATGCGCAAAACGCGGGCCGTGAACCTGCAATAATGTGATCCAGGCCTAGAGACCAAATATTAAAAAAAAACAGTTTCCCCTACATCCTGTTATAAATGTATCAAATACACATTTAAGGACAGTGCAGACACCCCCTAAAATGCCTTATTTTTGGAAAGTAGCACCCCCAAGGTGATCAGATTTTTGGAAATGAAAAAAGCATGCTGGTATTAAGGTGGTTAAACTGAAGTTGTCAAAATGGAAATGCAACAAATGCTACAATGTGTTCCAAAGCTAGGGACTATGGATGCTTCCAATGCTGAACTGTACTTCTGATAATACTAGCTTACTGCCTGCCATGCTTATCAAGAGGCTTCATTAGCATCTCAATCACTGATCCAGGGCACAGCTTTGGATGTAACTTCACTCTCTTAACCTGCCATGCTTGTTTGGATCAGAGTAACAAAGAAATAAACTGAGACACAACCAGAAAACTAGCATTTTTAGGTGGTCAACAATACTACACAGCATATTTTTTTCACCATTTTTTTTAAAACCTATGGCTTACTAATGATGCACCCATAATTAATGTAATGATCATATGCAGAGAGAGAGGAGGAGGTGAAAAGGTGAATGTACAGGTCACAGCCAGCGGGAGGATGGACATGAAGGAGTTAATGGACAGGATTAGGGAGGTGAAGGTCTTAGTATACAGGCACTACAGAGACAAAAGGAAGATGAGATATATGGGGGAATGGGTGTGGAAGAGGGATGGTGAAAGAGTTAAAAAAAAACAATCCCACAAACAATGTGTATTATACCATCCCCACCCTGAACCTGAACCTGCTGCTGTATTCCTCTCTGGAATGCTTTAATTTATTAAATTCTCCTCCCCATCCCCCCTTTCTTTAGCTGTAAGAGGAAGGAGAGGTCTCTCATATTTAAGCACTAGGGGTTTCTATTGTTGACCACCTAAAAATGCTAGTTTTCTGGTTGTATCTCAGTTTATTTCTTTGCTACTCTGATCCAAACAAGCATGGCAGGTTAAGAGAGTGAAGTTACATCCAAAGCTGTGCCCTGGATCAGTGATTGAGATGCTAATGAATGATATTTTTGGCCACTGGGATTAGTCATCACAGGGATCACAAGGCACAGAGCCACTCTGATGGTCTCTGTGCATTTTACTTGTGATCTGCATTGTCCATTGACAGCATTAAAATCAGGCATTGTGCACATGTCTGGTGCAAGCACATGCTATGCAGCAAGAACATTTTTAAATGTCTACTCTGAACTACAGTGCCCCTGACCAGCCATTTAATTACTAAGGCCAGTTTCTGTTTTTACTTTTTCTTTAAACTACTTTTTCAAAAACACTTGTTCTTGTGTAAATAAAGCCTAATAATTTATTTACATTTTCTATCTATATGAAAAATATATAGCTTACCCTCTGTATCAGAAACGTTCCATAGCACTACTTGATTGGAACTAACCTCCTAATTTATGTCTTTGACTAAAGTTATGTTATGATGTATGATACTATGTTATTCAAATTTTCCTGATTGGAAACTTTTTTCTGTTATATGGATTGATATGAATATTGAGATATGCACAATAAATATATCTATATTAAAAAATATCAATTTCAACAAACTTTATACCAATAATTAATCTATGTCAACTACAAAACCTATTTAAGCTTATACCTATAATTATACTTTAAACATTTAGTAACTACAAGCCATTTAACAAAAGATCTATAGATATAGAAATATAAAAGATTTAGACAGACATTTTTTTATTTTTATTTTCTAAGATCCTATTATCTTTTTGTTAAGTTTCATGAAAACATTTAAATATAAATATAATTAAAATCATAAAATTTTTGTTCAGTAAACAAAGTGAAAACCAGATGGAAGTCTGATTTGAAATGGATCTAAATGTACAGAGTGGATATTGGGTACAGAAAGCGCAAACACACATCTACATTGAGAATTTGCAAGTGTCATGGAAATTAGGCTATGAGTGTTTTCCCATTTCATTTTAGCATCTGTTGGTTTCTATTGCTGTTTGCTGTTGGGAAGTTATCCCTCCACATCCTGTCAGGACAAGAAGTGATCAAAATGATCGAAAATCTCTCCATCAGGCGTATATGACAATACATGAAGATATGCAGTTTATAAAGTTTAAAACATCAATAAACCCAGAAGATAGTAAAGATAATACAGCATACATGTGTCCAATGGAGAGAAGTAATTAGGTGTGAAGAAGGAAGATGCAGAGACTATCACCTCTGATCAGTCATCATTGTACCAGTCAAGCACCGGTGGGTGACCCAGGAAGAAAGGGGCTTAGAAATGTCAAATCAAAAAGCTGGTAAAAAAAAAACAAACACAGCAGATGTAAGTAGTAATCTCTAATGGGAGAGATGAGAAAGCATCCTTGTGAGTCTCATCACAGAGAAAAAACAAGGAAGAGAGAGCAGCATCACTGGATTTAATACATGACAAAAGAAAAGTCCAACAAGAGAAAACTGTTTCCCCTACATTTGACCTGATACAGTTGGTCCAATGCTGCCTTTGAATAACGCCTCTGCTACCTCATCATCACACAAACATATACAGTATTTACTCCTCAATATCATATCCACTGTCACCATACCTACAACATCCTACATAAACTCACACTCCTGCCATGGCCACGGACAGAGCACTCCCAAACACTCCAACACAAGGAACTGCCTCTTCATATTTACCATTTATCTACTAATATACTTCAAGCCTCATAGTTCAGAGAAGGTGATTCAACCTAGAGAAGTTCTTTCATTCCACTTGCCACTCTGACCACCTCACTCTCTACCATAATTCATAACCTACTGCAATGAAGTGCTTATCTACCATATCTCAGAACGTATGTGTGCCAAGTGGATCTGGGGCAATAACTTATGAGTCTGGTTATGGTAGAATGGTTCAGCCATTACTTATACGTTTCTGCATTTAAGTAAATTATGAGTTCTGGTAGAATGGTTATGGGTTATCTTAGAGTGGGTCTGCATAAATGCATGTTTTATATACTTTAAAAAATACTTGTATATCTGCTGTAAAAACATTCAACCAAAAAGGAAGCATAAGAGAATTTCATTAGGGTTGCATACTCTTAAAATAAAATCCTTTTTTGGCAATTTTGCTGTGTTATGTTATTTCTTTCTTCAACAATTTTGTATGACAAGCTGAATAAATACATGTAATTGGTGTATGTGTTTGTTTTGAATTTGCAATTATGTACCACAGAAATGTAACAAACAACATATTTACTTGTACATGATTACACAATTTAAGTGACAACATAAGATAGTGTCTCCATTAGTTCTCTTTTTTGAGGCTACTGCACCTTATTTTAACTTTATCACCACCTTTATCACCACAAAAACAATTAAGTATTCAAAGCAAACATAGCTTCTTCTATTTCACTAACATTGCATCATTGTGAAGATTAAAAAAATACAAAGAATATTTGCACTGTTGAGAAAAAAAAAGTATAACTTCTTTTCTTTTTTGTTACTATTTTTTTTCTTACACACATTTATCATATTAGGTCAGTGTGACCATAGTAACACTGTACTACTCTTGGGGGGGGGGGTAAGGTACTTTTTTTTTTTTTCACACTTTGATTGCTGTTTCAATGAAGATCATTGTAACAGCAATGTTTTCAACTGTCATGAATGGGTTACATTCCTGACAACTGTGATTACTAGTGATCTGTGATTGGCTACAGCTAATCACATGGTGCAGGGTGCTGCGATTGGCCAAGGTACCATATGATAGCTGTGGGCCAATCACAGTTCAGTGGTACAGAAAGCAGTGCTGTTATGAATGAATTCATAACAGCTTAGTTTACATTGTGATCATGTGATTGCACACCAATCACATGATCCCCTGGCTGGAAACAGTTGACACCTAGCTGAGAGAGAGAGTGATCTGGACACACCTAAGTGAGCAGGGTTAACGAAGCTTTGGGTTAAGCCATGGTTGGTGAACCGTGAAAACCTTCTCTTTAGGACCCCTGAAGCAGATGGGAAAACCCCATAAACCCCTTGTGTGATCAGCAGAGTGGCAATGAGACATTACCACATATTTCCATTGAACCATGGCTCAATCCCAAGCTTAGTTCACCCTGCTCACTCACTTGTGTATTCAGCTCTCTCTTTTGTGTTCATTTGCTGAAGTAAGCCAGTTTGTTTTTTTCTGGACTGTTTGCCAATTCCAATAAAGACGGTCACTTTTACATGTGGCTGGTGGCGACCATGATCTCCCATATGACAAAATATATGAACATATCCATGCAAGCTTTCCTTCAGGTGACAGAAAGTAATTGGCAAACTTCTCTCTAACATTGCAAGCTTTATCTGAGCTTTGTACAGAGTGCCAGTAAACATCCTCTAGCTCAGGGATATGCAATTAGTGGACCTCCAGCTGTTGCAGAACTACAAGTCCCATGAGGCATAGCAAGACTGACAGCCACAAGCATGACACCCAGAGGCAGAGCATGATGGGACTTGTAGTTTTGCAACAGCTGGAGGTCCACTAATTGCATATCCCTGCTCTAGATGGACAAGGGAGTTTTCAAAATTGTATCCTTCTCAGTGAACAAAATTAAAGTACTCCACAATGATGGAAATGTTGATATTACTTTGATCCATTTGAATAGCGCCTCTAAAAGTTCTCTATTTATTGGCTAGTAGACCAAAGGTGCAATCCACTAATCGCTGAGCTAATGTCAGAGAAAGATTGAAAATCTTCCTTTTCCCATGTAGGCCTTGTCTGGGAAAATGGATTAAAAATGTGCATTCAATAGATAAGGTCATGTAGAGCCATAATTCAGTGCTGTTTGGCACTTGCTGACGGAAGGGTGTAGGGAGTCTTTCTCTCCTCGAACCCAGGTTTTTTTATCTCCAATTACCCGGGAGGTGAATACACATTGCGGTGTGATCTAATTATACTGCTAACAGAAGGAGACCCCTTTCCCCTAAACCTGGGAACAATACTATTCGATGAGAGAATTATTTAAAGACACCTGCCCCTAATTACTGAGCAGACGTTCTTTTCTGCTTTTAAAACTATATGCCTGCTTAATATGTCGCTGACAGAACTACACATCTATCTCGCATCTTACTCTGCGCTGGTTAAATCATAAATTACAAACTTTTCTGCTCCTGAGGAAGAGCTATTCCCTTAAAGCGCGGAACATGTCGAGCATAAATCTCTGATTGAAAAGTGGACCTCCGCATCAGCTTCACCCCTGCCATACAAGACCTAACTGTATCTCTCTACATATATTATATACGTCAATAATGGAAACTTTGGTTTTGTATCACTGTGTATTATCATGCTGTTCTACCATTGTGAACTGAACTAATTGTAGGGGTGTAAAGTAGCTCAGTGGGAGGTATAAAGATCACTATTATTGTACTATTTGTATCTTGAGCATGCACAATCGATAGCCTATTGCGGTTTTATTTTTTAATAAACTTTTATTTTTTACCCTGTAGCATATGTACTTTTGTGCCTTTAAAGTCCAATTTTCTTTTTTAGTTGTCTGGGAAAATACTTAATTCTGGATGTCAACAGAGCAATTGCCTCATTGGCCTCTATCACATAAGGAAAGGGATCACCACTTTCAATTAAATCCTAGCACTTGGATTGTTAAAATAACCTTTCCTTATCCTTTTTTCCACATGAGCGTTTCTGATAACCTTGGAGTCAGCTGAGCTTCCATAGGCACCAATGTATATTAAAAAAAAAAAAAATGAAAACTGCCATAAGCAATGGCCATCAGTACAATTGAAAAAAACATTTATTTTCCACTTAACGCCCATGAGAAAAAGACCTTACAGTGAATGTTCCACCAGGGGGACTTATTTGTAACCTACATTGTAATAATAGACAGATTAAAGACCAATTAAAGTATCACACTTTTTGTATCTCTTTATAGTCATATAGCTCCCACATGTTTTGCTAGGATGTGCCCTAAATACCGTCTTCTCTCAGGTAATCTGCAGGGCTCCAAGGTGGCAGGGCTAAGTTATAGTGACACAGTCTTGTATTACAGGTAAGGGGTGAGTGTGTCTAAACAGGTTTGTTACATTATAGAGTACTGTGGGTCCTACTCTGGAGCCTACTGAACTACATGGCCATAGTTAGACTTCCTATCCAGCTGTTGTGACCAAAAAAGTCAAGATAAGACTAGGAAAATAGGGGTTTTTAGTACACAGTCTATCTTACTGTGTATCGATTTCTGTGACTTCCGTTTTAGTCTACAATGGAAAAATGTGCCATTAGGATGAGAATAAAAATGGGCTTCTTATGATACTTTACAGCACATATCACTTAACAGTAAGTTCATTTTGCCTGAAAAAACATGGATAACACCTTTTTAAGTAATGTATGCAAGTGATTAGGCTCACAACGTTGTTTACATATATACATATTTTATTTGACCATAAATACTCTTTTTCTGGTTATTGATTGATTTTACTTACATTTATCATGTTTGCTGGAATATTTTTCTGCTACGTCTATATGATTTTGTTAAACTAGTTAGATTTCTGCTTACAGCAAACAAAGTAAAAACTCCAAGTGCAAATTCATTTACTGAGTAAACACTTAAGGAAAATGTTTGCTAGGATTTAGAAGCACTGAAGAGTTGCCTTACGACAATTCACCTGCTAGCCAGTAAGCAAACATGGAAGAAATAAGCCTAAGGTATAATAAAAGGAGGGGGGTCACTCACTATAGAACGTCTGGAACTTGCCTTGAATGAAGGAAAAGAAAAGACAGCCATGACTGATTCTTGTTAAGATGATGTTTCTTTAACAACTGTGGCTGGATTAAGTTCTAAGTATTTAAAAAGGCTAAGGCAATATAAGGTCTTAAGGTTAAATGACATATGCTGCTTAGGTATGCATTCTCTTTCTGTATTTATAAGGGGCCAATATATGTGACCATTTTAAAGTATTTTGTCCATCAGCATGCAAAAAGGCTACCTGAACCTTCCCGCACCTGCCCAAATACTTAAGAAACTTTTCTGGTAATTACTGCAACAGCTGGTGGAGGAACAGAGAAAACAGCATACTTCATCTATATCTTTGCTAGGTCAAGATGGTATGGCAACCATAACATGACCAGCCATGTATCACGTCAGACAGAAGCAAACCTATCTCTCAGGTTGATACTGCTGATACGTAAGTAAGAAATTGGATACAGTGTAACAAAGCAAGTGAAAGTGAAATGTAGCCTGGGAACTTTGTACACACATTTGTTAAGGGATGTGATGCAAGAATACACAAGCACTTGCCCAGGTCAACAATTATCAAGGGATGCTAATACATGGTTTTGGCAATTTTAGATTATATTTCTCCCTAATTATCAGCATTAGCCTTTCTACCTATAGTACCTTGAGAAAACCATAACAAATAGGGTGTTTGGCAATCTGTGCAGAAATTTTCCAAGCTGTAAATAAATACACAAAAATACCCTACAATCTGGACAACTTGATTTTTTTTTCCAATTGCAAAAATTCATCTGTCTACTTAACTAAATCACTGTTAAGTAGTACTGAGTGGGAAGGAAGCAGTATCCTTTAGTGCGGGTATAGTGCACATATGTACTACCTAGAGATGTTCTTTTAGTTATCCTTCTCAGTAAAGCACCTCCAAACAGATGCATATCATTGATAGGCATTTTGTAGGTATAGGTAAAATGCCAATGTTTATTCCATTTTAACATCGCTCTAGTGTACAAACCATTGCGCAGTGCTAAGTGCTACAGGCCAATTCCAAATAAGGTTTAGTATACATAATTAAATTAAACTCTTTCTTTTACTAACTACAGTGTTACTATTATTACTTTATCATGATAGTATGAGAACGATTGTATTTACTTTTTATAGTCAAGATAAATACATTTGAATATGTTTTTCACTGGTTATGATTTTACATTAACATGCCTTCAAAAGCTAAAGAGCTAAAGTGTTGCAATATTTTTTAACAGAGAACAGGGCAGTAGGCATTAAAATGGGTCCAGTGAAAGGTGCCTAACCCTGTTTACCTTACAACATGTCTCTCCAAATTACCCAATCTTGCAAGTTTGCGACCTTACAAGTTCTTAGAAACCTCTGTAATCACTGAGTTGTCAAAGTGCTATGAATATTTATGATCAGAGACATATTTGTAGCTGCCGAAGATTGTAAAAACAAGCCTATTATGGTGACATACAGAGGTTACAGGGTAGATCAAATGGTACCCTAAAACATGGCTGTCACTGTGACCTATGTTTGTATTCTACAGAACTACTGGCAAGAGCCCCTAAGAGTAATCAAGGAAACACCAAAATCACATAATTTTCTAACGATAAAATTGTTTCACATACTTACTAGGCTTTAAATATTCAAAATATTGACAAACTTGTCCCTAATCTTAAATCTACCCAAGCTGTCCAACTATAAAAACATTCTTTAGAAAATATGCTCATCTAACAATAAGCCCATCATATCTGAGGTGAAAGCATTAGTAAAGTCCCAAAAAAAGTCAGATCAGTGGCATATAATTGTGTGTAATCTAGTGCTCGTTTCCTCAGAATAAACTAAAATCCTGCTACATCACAACAATACACACTAGTCAAACCTAAATCAAACAAATCATAATAATACCACAACATTGCACACTTGGTAGAAACAGATTTCAAACTGTGACTGCATTTTCCCAACTTATATATGGTACTGTCTGCTCTCTGTTCTCCAGAAATCTTTAACATGTTTGTAGCCAGTGCACTCTAATATATGGACAAAGGTGTCATTGTTGGCTCCAGGGGAAGTCTACGATAGCTGCAAGTTAGGGGCCAGGTAAAGTCTGAGTGAGTACCTGTAGGAGTATGAGAGTATGAGTTCAGGTGGCTAAACATTTTATTATGCTTGACATAACCCTACATTGGAAAATTACACTTTGGAATTACTTTTAGATGGAAAAAGGTGATCCATCTATCTATCAGGACTCACTACAAGAAATTGCGATATAACAATTCAAATTTAGATATTTAAACCAGTTGCATTTAAATACACAACTACACAAACTGGTGTGTTTTATATTTGCCTGAAGGTCAGCTTTAAACAATCACTGAGAATAAAAATACAGCCTTTTCATTTGTCTTATCTTTTCGTCAGGTTAGGTTCAGAAAACAGTTGATGTTCATAATTTAGGGCAATGCATAGCAATCTACAGCCAAATGGCAAAATATAATGAAAGTTTAAATGGTTAATTGGATAAACCTTTTAAGTACAGAAAATTGCCAGGCTCGGAGACTGAGTGTTTATCTGTTTACAAGCATATACATTACATTTCATTACCAGTAATAGGTTCCTCTGCTGGCATTATGCTTTGCATCTAATTGGATGTGAAACCTTTCTAGTGATCTAAAACATATAATTTAACAAACATGTAATGCTTGAGGTGCATAAAAATATAGAGTGTCACATCTATTTATTGCAAAGCAAAGGAGACAAATGGTCTACAAATCAAAGTGGAAAAACTAATTTCAAAAGAAAATGCAACTTCCTGGGGCCAAGAAATTCAGACTCAATTTCATATCTAACCTGTATGTTCCTCAACTCCTAATGTATCTATACCATTCCAGAAAGGCCTTAGAACATTTTCAATGAGGTCTTCTAATAGCCAACAACCTAACAAAAAACATAAAAAAAAAGTTGCATTATCCCTCCATACCTTAATTTGTACAGGCGGACTCCGGGTTACAAACAAGATCGGGTCTGTAGGTTTGTTAAGTTGAATCTGTTTGTAAGTCGGAACAGGTACATTTTTTTTAAGTCAAGCCAAAAAAAACTATTGTTAAGCTTTTTGGATAGCGTAGGGAAGGGTTAACAACCCTGTAACATTTGTTTTGCTGTCTGTGCCCCTGTTCAGAAGATTTCTCCTCACTTTCTGTCCCAATGACAATTGGATTTTGAAAATTTTGGGTTGTGGAAACAAGCCTTGGTGATAAAGCATTAGTGGAGGTACCTTTTTCCCATAATAACTCTACAGGAGTGAATTTGCCTCCCTAGGGGTAGATTTCCTCTCTTCTGTTGTCTCCGTTTGTAAGTAGGAGTCGTTTGTAAATCGATTGTTTTTAACTAGGGGTTCGCCTGGTACACATAGTTAGACCTTTCCCAGGAATGTGAATCCAGTTATAGAAGTCCATCTTTATAAAATATTACATAATGCTTTCCCTGCATGTTGTACTATATCTTTAATAACAGTATATTATGTTGCCAGAACGTTCTAAAAGCCTGAAGCACACTTTTTGTAGATAACTTAAGCCTTGCCCATTCTGTAGGAATCCCTTGTAATTTTAGATGTCCATTTCTCCAAAAGTGGGAGTGACTTATCAAGTGGCATCCCTTTATTGTACAACCTGATATTATCCTAGTATACACATGCAGAACTACTGCCACACTAACCCATACGGGTGCTATGGGCACCGGGAAAGGAAATAAGGCCCCAGGAAAAAATGTGGCAGTCTATCTACCTGTTCTGCCAAGAAGCAGTTAAACTGCTCACCTGGTTCCACCCACACCTTCATCAGTGCAGGAACCCACCGTGGTGTGTCAGCTCACCAACTTGTTACTGCCACTTGTAAACAGAGAAGTCAGCAGAAGAGGTCTTCTACCATTCACTTGCTCTTCAGCTCCCACAGATGATGTGATCTAATGCAGAGCTCAGGAGAAGAAGCGAGCAGTGACAGATTTCCTCTGCTGGCTTCTGTGTTTATAAGTCACAGCAGCAAGTTGGTGAGATGACACTGAGTCCCACACTAATGGAGGTCTGGATTGGGCCAGCCTGAGCAACAGTAAGCTATTTTTTAAGTTCCTTATAAATAATCCTCACTACTTCACCCTGCTATACATTCTTGATTCCACACCACCCTTTTTCATAAGGTGTTCTGTATATTTCCGATTTCACACTGCCTTTTCTGTATGCCATGCTATACATGCCATATTCTGCACCATCTTATTCTATATGCCATGCTGTACGTTCTCTATTTTGCACCCGTTATTTCATAGGCAATGCTGTTTGTTCCCCATTCTGCCCACCTTATTCCATATACCATGATGTAGGTTCTCTATTCCATACTGCCTCATATTCTCTATTCATACACTATGGTGTACCATTCCTACACCACCTTATTAACCACTTTAAGACCAGACCATTTTGCTGGCTTAAGACCAGAGCACTTTTTGCGATTCGGCACTGCATTGCTTTAACTAACAATTGCGCGGTCGTGCAACGTGGCTCCCAAACAAAATTGATGTCCTTTTTTTCCCACAAATAGAGCTATCTTTTGGTGGTATTTGATCACCCTGCAGTTTTTTTTTTTTTGCGCTATAAACAAAAAAAGAGCGACAATTTTGAAAAAAAAAAACACACATTATTTTTTACTTTTTGCTATAATAAATATCCCCCAAAAATATCAAAAAAAAAATTTTTTTTTCCTCAGTTTAGGCCGATACATATTCTTCTACATATTTTTGGTAAAAAAAAAAAATCGCAATAAGCGATTATTGATTGGTTTGCCCAAAACTTATAGCGTTTACAAAATAGGGGATAGTTTTATAGCATTTTTATTAATAATATTTTTTTACTAGTAATGGTGGCTATCAGCGATTATTATTGTCACTGCGACATTATGGCGGACACATCAGACATTTTTGACACATTTTTGGGACCATTGTCATTTATACACCAATCAGTGCTATACAAATGCACTGATTCCTGTGTAAATGACACTGGCAGTGAAGGGGTTAACCAGGAGGTGGCAGTGTAGGGGTTAAGTGTGTCCTAGGGGCGTGTTGCTAACTGTGGGGGGCATGGCTGTGTGTGACAGTCACTGATCTTTGCTCCAATCACAGGGAGCAGAGATCAGTGTCACTTGTTGCTAGGCAGAATGGGGAGATGCTCGTTTACTTCAGCATCTCCCCGTTCGTTCTCCCATGAGACAATCGCAAGTATCCCCGCAGCAAACGAGTCCGCGGGACCCGCGATCGGACTCACGGAGGTCCCGACCGGCGCACACACGATGGCACGGCGGCAAATTCAAAGGGACGTACCTGTATGCCCTTATGCCTGTCCGTGCCATTCTTCCGACATACATCATCGTGCGCTGTTCGGGAAGCAGTTAAGTTTCATTGTGTGAACATCCAATCTGTTCTGTAAGCTGAATTTTTTCCACAATGGAGAAACATAATCAATCTACATAAGGCAGCACTAAAGATCAATAAATATTCATACAGTCTCTAAGGAAAGTCCTTTAAGCAAGGCTGGATAGACCAATAGGCACAGTAGGTTTGCGCTTATAGGTGGTATTGGAAAAAAAAATTTTTTTTTGAATATATATATATATATATATATATATATATATATATTTATTGATCTTTAGTGCTGCCTTATGTAGATGGATTGTAATGTTTATATATATATATAATATATATATATATATATATATATATATATATATATATATATATATATATATATACACACACACACACACACACACTATATTACCAAAAGTATTGGGACACCTCCCTTTACACACACATGAACTTTAATGGCATCCCAGTCTTAGTCCGTAGGGTTTAATATAGAGTTGGCCCACCCTTTGCAGCTATTGTTAAGCTTGCTTTGTGCACTGGTCCAAATCATTTGGTGGAGGTGGGATTATGGTGTGAGGTTATTTTTCAGGGGTTGGGCTTGGACCCTTAGTTTCAGTGAAGGGAACTCTTAAGGTGTACCAAGACATTTTGGGCAATTTCATGCTCAACAATTTGTGGGAACAGTTTGGGGTTGACCCTTCCTGTTCCAACATGACTGAGCACCAGTGCACAAAGCAAGGTCCATAAAGACATGGATGAGCGAGTTTGGCGTGGAGAAACTTGACTGGCCTGCACAGAGTCCAGACCTCAACCAGACAGAACACCTTTGGGATGAATTAGAGCGGAGACTGCGAGCCAGGCCTTCTTGTCCAACATCAGTGCCTGACCTCACAAATGCACTTCTGGAATAATGGTCAAACATTCCCATAGACACACTCCTAAACCTTGTGGACAGCCTTCCCAGAAGAGATGAAGCGGTTATAGCTGCAAAGGGTGGGCCAACTCAATATTGAACCCTATGGACCAAGACTGAGGTGCCATTAATGTTCATACGTGTAAAGGCAGGTGTCCCAATACGTTTGGTAATATAGTGTATATATATATATATATATATATATATATATATATATATATATATATATATATATATATATATATATAGTATATTGACATTTATATACAGTGTTATCAGCAGAAAAACTTAAATTATATCAGCTTATATACAGATTGTTACAGTATTGTAGGCCAGGAAAAAAATGTCCTGTATAATAGATTCCATCAGACGGGTCAGTACAGGCTTCGATTATAGAAATACAGCACTGGCAATAAAACACAAATCACACGAAGAGTAATTATGATCTTTTAGCTTTGCTTTAGTGGCCTTTATAGCCCCCTGCATTCTCAAAAGCAGCCCATAAAAGTCTTGCCATGTGTTAAGAGAAAAATAAAGATGGACTTTTAAAATGTGCATTGTTATTTTGTCATCAGACTCATTCAGGAGTAGCCTTGCTTATACATCATAAGCATTTACTGCATTTATCATATTTGCATGCTGTGTCCTTCTGCTTTACATTTATAAGATGAAGGCTTACAAATCAAATGGCCTGTGAACAAGATGCATTTCAGATGAATGGTGTTCTGTATAATGTTTATCTGTTATTGTTAGCAACACAATTATGGCTTTTATACAGACAGAGTGGACATTTTAAGGTCAAGTACTACTAAAGGTGAAAGCCTTAAGTAAATATCTACATTAAAAAATAAAAATAAAAAATTCTGTCCATTGATATAAAGAAGACAGTTTGGTTATTAACAATACTAACATTTATAGCATCTAAAAAATGTATTTTTGATTCTAGAGACAGTAGGGGAGGGTTAAAACTGCTGTCAGTGTTTTCCAACTGTGTCTCATTAGGGAGATTTCCCTCTACTTCCTGTTGTGTAACCTCACTGGGAAGTAAGAAGATATCTTTCCAATGTTAGGGATATCCCCCGTTAGACAGTTGCCATGGGAAACAGCATTGCCGATGGAAGAGTCTCTCTCTATTCCTGTTCTAGTGGCAACATCGATGACGAAGACAATTGAAGAGACTAAATCTCCCTAATGAAAACACAGACGGCAGTAAAAACCTGACAGGGGTTTACCCCTCACCATTCTAGCCACATCATAAAAATATGTTGTGCCTGTAGTTATACTTTAAAGTAGTGGTGGAGGTTGGTGTTCTTGGAACTCAAGGCCAGAAAACTTACTTTCATTATCATAACAATACATATAATTGGAGGAGCCTATTTAGTGGATTGCAGGGCATTTCATATACTTGAGATAACATACTGAGCAGCAGTCACAATAAACTGGTGCCTTTGTAAAAGCATATTCACTTTGCAGAAATACACTGCCATGCCAATGTATCTATCTGGCAACAAGCTAAATATTTCTCAAATATAGAGAATCGCCACTTTATGCCATTAAGATGTTTTTTTTAAAAAGCACAGAAAAACCCTGGTTCACAGCAATTAGATGGAGAGGGATTACCTACATATGTTTAACACATGAATAACAGAATCCATCTTGCCATAGCCATGCTCTTGCAGGATAAGGGCTAATTTTTCCTGTGATATTTTTCTGCTGGGTCTCCTCCCTGGGGTTTTCTTGTTCTCAGCGGAAACAAGTTCAACACAGACTTTTTGATGCTGTACTTTTTTTTTTTTTTCCTTTCTAAACCGAGCTACATATGCGATTCTGGAAGCAAAGCTTTGTACAATGCTAAATGGCAAACAGAAACAGAAGACATAACTTCATGCAAGAGGCTCTGTAGAAAGCAGGTAATTTAAGTCTAGCTGGACAAGGAATATCCTGTGACTTTTCAGGCTGATCTCTGCAATGGATATCCAATTTCCGTTTCCATAATAGTTTAAAGCATTCTTCTAATTTCCTCAATACCCTATCCTATGACATACTCCTATACGTTTTACTACGAGGCATACGTATTTTAAGCATTAACTCTATTCCGTTTGAGGGACTAATTTACTTAAAGCTTTTGAAAACGGTGTCTTGTGGCATAAGACATAGTTACATGGGCAATAAATGCTAAGGAAATAAATACTAAGGAAATATAGAAATGTGTATTTAAGTGTGGGGAGGTGGGTGAGTTATTATACTGTAGTATCATTTCACATAGGGGAATAAACACCATAAAGTCTTCTATGGTTTATGAAATACGAAGACACACTGTTGAAGATCTTTCCATTTAGTAGTGCATTTAGGAAGCAAAAAGAATTTTAGGCAATGCTGGCTGGAGTTCCACTTTAATGACCACAATGAGATCAGTGGTGACAAATATTTAGCTAAACATACTTATTATACAGTATGAGACACAGTATGGGAGGTTAAGGCCGGCCATACATGGTTCAAATCTTTTCTTTCCTGCAATCCGTGGTTGCAGGAAATACATTTGCACTGTGTATGGCCACCCTAAGGCAAAGAGGTTGATTTTCCTTGTACAGTTACCAGGCTACATCATTTTTACCCATCATCAGCAGAAGCACAGTAATTGCCCCATACTCCCCAACTCCATCACCTTGTTTCTTTACAGCATATACTTACAGCAAAGCAAACGGCTCTCTTAGATGTGAATAATTATAGAAAACCTCACGAAATTCACTGCACAGCAGGAATCAATAGGAACACTTCAATAGAATAGAATTTCAAATAGTTGGCAGGTAACAGAGTTTAAGTAGTATAAAAATCTGAGCATTTTTTTAGTGTAACACATTAAACACAATAAAATAAACATTCCCTGGTGAACTATTTGTTAAAATTCTTGTCCCAGCAATGTTTTCAATGTTGCTGGCTCCTGCACTCTCAGTGCTGCCTAACTGAATTTCCAGTTTTCACAGTTGAAGTGATTGTAGCCGTATTAGTGCAATTGTGACAGAGAAAATTGAGTACTGTCCGTGATACTTTTTTTATTTGCACTAACATATCATTTTTCATGGACGAGCTTTCGGGGTGTGTCCCCTTCTTCAAGGTCTAAGCAGTACTGCTTAGACCTTGAAGAAGGGGACACACCCGAAAGCTCGTCCATGAAAAATGATATGTTAGTGCAAATAAAAAAAGTATCACGGACAGTACTCAATTTTCTCAGTTTTCACAGAAGAGTTAACAGTGGGCAGTGCAGTCGCTGGTTAGTCTGTTATCTTGGAGAAGGGAAAGAAGAGGAGAAAGGAAAAAAAACATGCGAGTGCTTTGCACCCTTAATCTATGGGACTGTGTGTTTCTCTTGATGAACATGAAGTATGGAGAGACAACGCTTATACCTGCATTGTGGGACACCAGCTTACACTGAAATATAGGCAAGGATTAAAAGATAATGAAGCTGCATACTCAGTATGAGATTATTTTAGCTGCTGAAAGTGCTTAAAGCGGAGTTCCACCCAAAAATGGAACTTCCCCTTTTCCGGTTCCTCCCCCCCTCCGGTGTCACATTTGGCACCTTTCAGGGGGGAGAGGGGAGCAGATACCTGTCTAATACCGGTGTTTTGCTCCCACTTTCGGGCATAGATACCAGAGCCATCCGTGGGTATCTATGCCACTTCCGGAACCAGGAAGTGAAGCCGCGAGGGTTTAATTTTGCCTTAAAACGTTACTAATGCCTATTTTTTTAATTAAAATAACAAACATGTCATAAAGAGAGAGCAGTGATACTACTAGATTTAATGTTAATATACAAACAAAATCAGCACATACCATAAAGATCAGTCAAAGATTTTAAATTTACTGTCACATTTTATACATTCACTACATCAGCCCTATATAAGCAGTATTATGTAAGGGAAAGCCTGATTAACCTCTGCCATAAAACAGTTTGTTTACAAAGTAGAATATAGTCAGATTCAGGGGAAAAAAACAACACACTTAGAAATAGATGATTTTAGCCTTTAAACTGTTTTACAGACCATGCTACTAATTTTAATGGGCTGAAGGTTTAGCAATATTTTTTTCCACTTTTAGGTTTCCATTGATTTAAAGATTAACGATGAAATATTATCTATAGAATTAGGCAAACTAAGAGTATAATGGCATATACATAGGTTGGAGATTGCTTTTTTACTTCTACTTGCTACTTCTACTCTACTTTACTTTTACTTCTTTAACTAAGAATTCAGAGAAAATTAAATGCACACAAGAACTATATTGACCAACCTCTACAAGCTGCCTCCCAAAGCTTTTCTTTTCACTAGAAGAACCTACTCGTGCCTTGAGAGGTGTTCAACAAAGTTAGCACAGCTCTTGTTTGTATTGTCCAAGGCACAGCCTTACAAATCTCCTTAGCTTAAATAAAACAAAAACTGGACGTGAGGAATCTTAATCTTTTGGTGAGGTTCAACATTATTGTCCAGGATTTAACTGGGCATTATTAAGGCATTTAAGCATTCCTGAAGACTATACTAAAGGAGGTCTGCAAGAAGGATTAACGTTTGAGAGACAGTACTAGGTAAATAAGGCTATACAAACACAGAGCAAAAAGACTTAATTAAGATATTTTATTATGTTAGTGAGACAACATGAACATACTACAAACACACAAGAAAGCTAAAGCGAATAACACAAGGTCCACATTCTGCCAGTTTGTATTATTCCTTATTACAGTCATAAACCACACAACTTTTGTGGAAATGATAAAGCAGAAAAAATGATTTAGCACAAGCCATCTTCCAGGAAATAACACCTTTAATGATGTCAGTGAACTGGAATTCTAATAAAGTTAAATCACTCTCCAATGTAACACTTGGATGATGTTTTATACACTACTTTCAGATCTCTCTTAAGCTTTCCAAGGGAGATAAATGATACAGCAATGCTAGTCAGGAGCAAATATACAGTACATTAGGAAAGAACAGTATGTCACCAAGTCATATTACGACCACTGCAGACACTGCTAACTGCCTTACCTTAAATTAACCTGTAGCAACACTATGGATATTCAAGTGTTTTCTTGTTAACAAGCAGAAAATTAGCTTTAATACAAGTCCCCGATGACTTGTATAGCTGTGGGTTACTTAGAAACAACTTGTCCTCGAGATTCAAAGTAAAAGCCCTGTGGTCATTCAAGGTGTTCCCCAAGCAGCTCAGCTTATTCTGCTTCTTCCTCCCAGAGAACCTGTTCTGTTACAGATTAGAGTTGTTGGTGTACGGGGTTGAGCCGGGGGGGTTAGAGAATGACTTGAAAAACTTCAGTGAGTCTGCTGTGAATTTTGAGAATGAATTTCTGCACAGCATCTGCCACTACAGAGGACAGTAAGGACCTGTACTGTCTCTGAGGGGTATCTGGATCACAAGTTGCTGAAAAAAATAACAAATCCTCTTGCAGGTAAAACAGTTCACATAAATGTCTTTCAACTATTTACTTAGATTTTTTTTTTTTAGAAACATAATATTGCTGCCTTGACTACCCATACACTATTTGTGAAGAAAGGCCTCTTGAAAGATGTAGTATTGGGGGCTGCCTACATCACCAAGCTCCCTGCAGATCTCCTTGCAAGAATTTTACAAGCCTGATGATGGCATCACTGGAAGTACTAAAAACTGTTTCTTGCTAGAGAAACCAGATAAAAATAAAAAATATAAATAAAATAATGCTGGTACATGATCTAGAGAATGAGAAAAAGATTTGGGAGCAAATTTGGGCAATGCTTGGACATACATTTGTCTTAAGGCAGAGGCTTGTTAAAGTTACACTGTGTGGCACTGTACAGAGCTGGCGGTTGGGTTAGGGTCATTCCATAAGCTGTTTAGTTTTATAAACAAAGGAACTCCATGAGTGCACACATCACCCATGACAAGCATTAAAGCTGGCAAAAGAAGTAGGCAGAATGCAGCAAAGCAAAGGCACGAGGCGGGGGAATACATAGCTAACATGTTTAGATAGAACTTATCCTTTATCTGAAGATATAAGGGTTGATTTACAAAAGGCAAATAGGCTATTTACTTTGCAAGAAAATTTTCTCTTCCATCATCCAATTATGTGTATGCAAAAATACTCTTTTTTTTTTTTTATTCCTTGTATGTGATCAGGCTTTCTTTGTAAAGTGAATTTTCACCACATTGACTAAGCTAAGGGAGAAAAAATTAAATTTGTTCCTCTTTTATGGTATACCTCAAGTCAACACCACCTATTCCGATGGATACACGCTTCAATATCTGAATATGCAAATTATTATAGTACTGTGGCATTTTTGCTACAATCAATGCAACATTATTCTGTGGATTGGAAGAAAAAAGTTATAATCTCTTGAAAACTGGTGGCTTACATGATCTATCAGAAGAGTCTTATGGATAACATTTCCTTCTTATGCAACGTACACACGAATTCTCGTCGGAAAAAGCTCTGATGGTTTTCCAGTCGGAATTCTGACAGAATTACGCTCAAACTGTCTTTCCTACACACGGTCACACCAAATTCCAACGGTCAATAACACCGCGGCATACAACACGTTCGACAGCACTATAAAAGGGAAGTTTAATGCTTCCAAGCATGCGTCGAGTTGTTTCCGAGCATGCGTCGGAATTTTGCGTGTCGGAATTACATACACACGATCGGAAAATCCGATAGAAAGGTTTTCTGTCGGAAAAATTAAGAACAGGTTCTCAATCCAAAGTCCGTCGGAAATTCGGACAGAAAAAGACCGATGGGCATACACACGGTCGGAAAATCCGATGAAAAGCTCCCATCAGACTGTTTCCATCGGAAATTCCGACCGCGTGTACGCAGCATTAGTTTCACTTTAAAGTTGAATTACAAGATTATTTTCAAATCTCTTCTTAAATTCCCTTCCCCTAGCACAAGAAAAACAATTTTATTCACTCAGTTGTTGAAATCAGTTTTTTAAATCCCATGAAGTCATCATTGCTGTTAACACAATGAAAAAATATGTCTGCTGAAACAATGTATTATTGAGGTCCCATATCATTCCAGGCACTCCTGTGAACTTTGAAATCTCATAGACATGATGGTGGCAGGTGGGACTGTGGGCAGGAAACGGCATTTGTGTCATTTACAAGTGTGGATGAGTAGAACAGACAGGAAGTGTAATGAGCTGTCAGTTAACTAATGCAGCATGGTTGGGCAGGAGAGACCAGGAGTTTGAGTAGCCCAGAACTGCCCACTACAGACAGTGGCGTAACTATATTGCCACAAACAGGAACAAGCTACACAGGGGCAGGTACTACAGAACCAACATCCCTGCTTAAGGAGAGAGCAGAGAATCCCCAGTCTTATAAACTGGGTATTAGGGCAGTGAGCCCTGGCAATGGGATCTTTACAGATGAAGTACTCAGCGGCTGCTTGACTACATACAAATAGAAAGAATATTGATGAAAGGTAAAAGAAGACAGTTACAAAGGTGCTTTAATATTTCTGACCAAAGTTTAGCTTTAAAGAAAAGCATAGTTCATCAAACTGTATACATAATTTGACTCAATGTGACTCAAGGATTATGTGTTGTTGTCACCAAATTTATGCAAGAATCAATGTTCATTGTGTCTCCGGAGAGGACTAAGTACTCTAACCACATTACAGGAACCTTTCCTTTCCCCATTGAACATATCCACTAGATTTTTTTCTGAGTTATGGCACACTCTAAATATATTTAATTCAATCAGAGTAAAGTAGGCCTTTAATCTTCCTGCACCATTGTGAGTCATTCTCAAGCCTAAATTTAAATCCAGCTTTTCAGCTGGGCATTTTTACAATCAATGCTGTGGACTGAAATTATTCTTTTACTGCTTGATTTCATATTTGTAGTATTGTTCTTCAAACAAGTAAACTCCTGCAAGTCCTTAGAATCTACTGCCAACATTTCCATTCATGACCTCTTTATTTGTTATTCTAGCATTTCTTAATTGCATGTTTCTAATTCATCATCATCTAAAGAGCGTTTGGGGCTTTTAGCGTACTAAATGAGAACACAGCAAAGAATATCCAGCAAAACATCTGATACTGCTCAGCGCTTAGAAATCTACAAACATTACTATATATTTGCCTGAAGTCACATTGACCTGTTTTTCTTCTATAGCCACAGAACAAGTATTGTAAAAGGGAAACTCCAGTGTCGGGATCTTTCAGTCTTATGTCATGTTGGGGAAGGATGTGTAAGTGTCCAAAGTAAATTGTTTAGGAAATGTATTTGGAAATGGTCTATGCAATAAAAACCCACAAACTGTATTTGATATTCCCATGACTATAAAGCAGTACTGAGTCATTTTTCACTGGTAATACTATAAGATTGCATAGATATATATATATTTTTTTAGAATAGATTCCAAATAAAAGGAAAAGGCCAGTCTAATTAGAAACTAAAATATTGCTCAACATGGGGAGCTACTAAAATTACTAATAACATTACCAATTTTCCCATGCAATGCTGTTGACAGCACAGCTAAATCACTGAAAAACCCTACTTCATCATGCTAAAGTGTTTTTTCCTGGTCTAAGGACTTGTTCACACCAGATGCTATTATTTGCATTTTAAATGCATCCTGAATGCATGCACAGTAAAATCAATGTTTTTCAAACATTTTAGTTCATACAACTGAGTTAATTTCCAGTGCTTTCAAAAAGTATGGCAGCATGCATTTTTTTTTTTTTTTTTTTTTTGCACCACCATGCACATAAATGGGGATATAAAGATTCTCCGGATTAATGCATACACCAAACAATGGAGAAGGAAGAATCAGGAAGTGACCTCAAAGGAAATACCAGCATACTCCTTTTCAAGTGATGTAATCTAGTCAAAAAATCAACTCAAGTTAAAAACAATCCACATGAGTCCTGGCATCAATGGTATGTACCTCAAGACCACAGCCTGGATATAATGCTATTATATTAATATATATATATAAATAAATTATATATATTGTAACATGGGGGTGTTTAACTCAAGTGAAAAGATGCATTTTTTTAATGCAGTGAGTCCTCATCAGACAGGCGTATAGAGTTAAGGGCCTGGTAGCCCACGTTTATTGAAAAAGGAAAAACACAAAAGTCCATCCAGAAGTCCCACGCAGGGGTTTAACTTCATTAAGCATTCATAAATGAAAAACATACCAAGCCACCTGGCTCTCTCTTGTCAGCAGTTCCTCTGCTTGCTCTCAACAGAGTTGATTCCTTCCAGTCCCCTGGACTCACTGGCTTCCTTAGTCTTCCCGACTCTCAAGGCTGTCCCTCCTTTCCCAGTCTCTGGGCAAAGAATACCCCTTACACAGGGATGACCCCTCCACAGGTCTGTCTTCATACAGCACCAGCACCAGCAGCAGCAAGCTGCTCACACTCCACCATCCTCCACTCATTAGCCCCTCATTATATGGTCTGTGTGCAGCTGGGCACACACCTTGCTTGCCATCCTCAAGACCCGGACACAGTTGGAGATCCCATCCAGAACTAGCAAAACCTGGAGAAAACTGACAGAGCAGTTTTCTCCATTTAAATTCTATAGTCTGTAGATATGCAAACTCTGTATCTCCTTTACCTCTAATTTCAAAGGGACAGAGCTTCGCTCTGCCACAATATATATATATATACACACACATACACACAGTATACTGCATATACATACATACACATGTAGCGCCGGCACTCCCTGGATCAGATAAAGAGAGACATTTATTTAAGTGTCAGCAAGTTCCAAGTGCCTGAGCTTCTATACCCTTACCCTCTATTCCCAACTGAGAGACTGTGTTTTGTTCAATGTTTCATGCAAATAAAAATCCTAAACAAGAATGCAAGTGTCAGTCTCCACAGTTACTGGGTACTAACCCTGGGAAACCCTAGACAAGAACGACAAGCTACAAGGCGGAGGAGGTAATCGGTAAGCCCAGAAAAACCTAGCTGCCCCCAGGGGTTATGGCGCTACACACATACACACACACACATTATACATTAAACACTGGAAGCCATTCAAAATAAGGGTTCTCGGTTATTAATTCTCAGCATACATTTGCATAAGACAGCGGGGAACATCAAAGATGCAAGTGTGCCATGTGGCCCCCACTCTAATCAATAGCAACACCTATGTTGGAGATATAGTGTATATAGGAGAATTCAATGAAAGTAAGCTCCTTAAAAGGGCTAGAAACTTATAGGTATAAGACTTGTTTAAGGCAACTGCTTACCTTCCAGGATTATGTAGCCATGTATAAACATACTGTATATACACACAGCTGCATTGGAACTATGAGGTCCATTTAAATGTAAATAGGGCTAAGCATAGTTCATAAATTCTCCTCTACACTCTTCTCCTCTGCTAAGATGTTGGGGAAGGTAGGCAATGTTCTATAACACTCAGGCAAAAGGCTAGTAGGTATAATCGCTACTTAAGGCTTCTATGGATTCCACAGCAGAAAACCTGAATCCATGGTTATAATAATGAGCACAGAGTAAAGGTAATTTCCACAGAGAATACTTTTTTAAGACATTTTTAAAGTATGCATCATAATGTCAAGTCACTGATTCAGAAATATGCACACGCTTCAGCCAGCTGCAAATAGTTTCCAATGTTGAAAGTAATACATTGTGATGATTAGAGAAGGCCTGTGATCTATTTACTGGTATACCTGTAAAACTAATCTATGAGTTGCTAGCACTATTCATCAGCGTCAGGGTAACTATGTTTCCATTTGGTATGCAAAGCTCCTAAACTGTTCAACCTGAATGCATATAATACAATGGGTGCTAAGTGAAAATAATTAATCAGAACAAAAATCTGCTCATAAGCATTTCCATGTGTCAGAGACATGGAAGACTAACAAAGCCATATCAAAACTAGAAACTATATGCCAGCATACAGCTGAAGCCTTTACATGCCCATATCGCCTGCAACGTTACGTAAAACACACTGTTGACCAACTGCAATAAGTCCAATCATATAAGTAATATGCTATTGATACAATTGCAGGAACCCCCAAAAATTTTAACAAACTGCTTAATGCCACTGAATAAATATTTTTTCTATCAATGTTGAAGGAGTTCGATCTTAAAACTTCAATATACTGTACTAAAATGGTAGCTGAAATCCAAACAACAGACATATCTAATGCCAAGTAATAAAGGAGATGAATGGTTTTGTGATTAGAATCTTTCATTGTATAAATCTGTGAAATAAGCTCATGAGGAATCGCTGATAGAAAACAGACTGTTCTGTGTGCTATTGATCAACCTGTTTGAAATGTTCTTTCCTGCACTAAAAGCCAAGAAACAATACTTGGAAATATGCAACTTGCTACTGAAGGCTTCATCAAGTACTTCAACAATTAAATGTAATAAAACAATAAAATATATTATTGCTACATACCTTGCCAAAAACACACACACAAAAAAATGATAATTTAAAGTCATATGAAAACACCTTGGTTTAGTTGTTTTTAAAAAGGTATGAAACAAGTTGGATATATGAAGTTTATTTTAAATTGCATTAGACAGCACACATTATCATGAGCTGGAGGTCGATTGTCTGCCAGACAAGTGGCAGGTGCACAGTGCACCCTGCACTCATCCATTGATATCTGTTTTGCCAGATTCCCATTCAGAGATCTCCCCTTCAGAGCTCTTTTGAATGGTAGGACTTGTGCAGGGAAGCCAGTCAAAACAAACAGTATTGTCACATCATTACCTTCATTGATTCACATATAACATAAAACATAGTTTTGATTTCAGCTCAGTATGGTTTCTGAGCTCTAGCACATTGTCCAGGTGCCCCTTTTTATGCACGCGTGTATGGGACCTAATGTTAATGTCTCACTAGGAGATCTTGACTATGGGATTCGTTGATATTTCTTGACCTCGCATTAAGAAATAAAAATGAACAATGCATGAATGGATTTTTGCTGGTTATATTTCCATTCACCAGCAAACTCCAACCATACAAATTATAACCATGCATTATAAATAAAAATCAATCACCTTTTTAAGTAACACTATAATCAACAGTTAAGTCTTCAAATACACAGAATTCAAGACCAGTTGACAGACCACTTCCAAACCTTTAGGTGCACCCCACTACTTTACATCAGCATAAGGGTGTTTTTCTAATCCCCTGAGACCAAGCTCAAGAGGACCTGCACATTTGTGGTCTACAGCCTGATTTTATATTTTTTAATTATTCTCCTTTTGGATCAAAACATTTTGACCACTTGTCAGATACCCCCTTCTGCTAGGCTACCTTGTAAAAATAATATACCCTTCAAATCTACCGAAAAATTAAAGGGTGGTTGTGTAGGACAACTTTCCACTGCAGCTAACATTCTGATCCAATTTGTCGGATCATTCTCTACGTTTTTTTATTTGTAAGTCTGCTGTGGCTTGAGAATTGCTCATCCAGCATATTAGCAGTGATGTACTAAGGCAGGTGCTGTCCAACATTTTTTTTATGGTGCTGCAGTGCCAAAGGTATTAGTACTACAGCACCATTTTTCCCCATCTGACAGCTACTGAGCAAAGGGAGGCTCCTCCTTGGCTGTAATTACATGACATTACCAAGGTGAGAATTTCCCTCACTCCAAAATGCAGCTGCTTTAAGTAATCTGAGGGGGAAGGTCTGTGCTGTGGGGTGAGATCTGTTTTTGGGATGAGGCTGGGAAGAGTGGCTGTACTGGGGAGAAGAGTCTATACTGAGGGTTAGGCTGGGAGAAAGGTCTGTACTTTGCGTTAGGTAGGGAGGGAGGTTCTGTACTGGGGGAAGATCTGTACTGGTGGACTGTACTGTGGGTAAGGCTGCAAGGCAGGGTTCTTCATTGGGGAGAGGGGTCTGTATTGGGGAGTGGGGTCTGTATTGGGGTTAGGCAGGAACAGAAGCCTGGGAAGGTGACTTAGAACTGTGGGAGATATGAGCTTGGTGGGTGGGGTTGATTTGTAATAGAAGGATTGAGCAATTTTTGGTTGTATTCTGTAAAGTGGTCTGTGCATTACCAACCCTAACCTCTGCGTGATACACACTCCTGATCTCTGTACTCTCTGCGTTCCCCACTTCTGACCCCTGCATTTTCTGCATCACGCACACCTGAGCCCTGCACTCTATGCATTACCCATTCCTGAGCACTGCATTCTCTGCATTATGCACTCCAGAGGCCTGCATTTTCTGTGTTACAAACTCCTGACCTCTGTACTCTCTGTTATACACTTCTGACCACTACATACTTACCGTTGCATGCTCCTGTTCCCTGCATTCTCTGAATTATGCACTCCTAACCCATGTACTCTATGTGTGTTACCCATTCCTGAGCCCTGTACTTTCTCCTGAGCCCTGCAGTACAGATACTATGGTGTACATTTTATACTGCTGACCACTCTATATGCTGGGTTTTATATAACATACATGCTTGGTTTTATAAAACATACTCCTGACCACTGCCCTATAAGTACAATATACACTCTTGCAATTCATTTTAAAGTAGGCTGTGTGCAGGAAAGCATATATAATGAAAATATTTCATTTAAAAAAATATATTGTTCTGAGATTTGTACATATCTGTTAGTGAAATCTGACAATACCCACAATTTGGCATGGCCCACGCAGCACCTAATCAAAGTACATTTTTTGTTGGTGGTGGTGGGGAGGGGTGTTAACAAAAATGATCACCCATGGTGCCAGATATGCTAAGTACGTCACTGCATGTTTGCACACCCCAATATCAACCCTTTTTCACCATTCCCCTTCCCTGTTGCCTTTTTGTTGTTATTCACATTTTAATGAGTCCCCCCCCCCCCCCCCCCCCCCCTTATATACAGTCTTTTTTTATGGCGCTGATGGCACTCCTGCAGTCAATAAAGTTTGTAATACAGCGTTTTAAAGTATGATTGCAACCATTCTCCGTCTCCATATATTGTTTTTTTTCCTCATAAAAGTCTACTGGGAATGCTGCTGTCAGCTGTTTTTTTTGTACCATTTTTCAAATTATATCCCCCCCCAAAAAAAAAAACTGCTTTCTGTCCTGCCACCATGCCATAACTGTTTCACAGTCAAGGGTGGATCCAGCACAGGCAATGAGGAAATATAAGGGAAAAGTTAATCACAGAGCATCTTCATTGTAATGCTCCAGTAGTAAGTAAAATCAGCCCCTTTATCATCCATATGGTAACTTTTGGGATGCATACTTTAAAATATGGGAACTATTTAGTGTGTGTATTCTTTGATAATCCACACGTGTCTGTGATGATTCTGGTGCTAACTTAACCTTAAAAAAGGTGACACAATTTTTTTGAACTATTTTTTTTTCTGCATGGAAAGGATGGTGAAAACCTTATTTAACTCTGAACTGATTTCCTACAGATGTTCTTGTCTGTTCTCCAGAAAGTGATATTTGGAACCTTTCCTGGATTGTCACTGAATTAGAACATCAACAAACACCTTTTCCTTCTTTGGAACCATCAAGTTCTTTCTGCAGTATATAGAGGGAAGAAGCCAATTTCAACTCAGCAGGGAGCATATTTCAGATTCCAACATTCCCAGCGGCTTAATTAATGTGAATTGTCAATGTACGAAACAAAGGCATCATTAGAATCACTTTCATTGTATTGTAGATCCATGATGTCATCAGAAAGAGCCAGCATCACAGAGAAATAATTCCAAAATGGAAAAAGTAGGCAAGAAAGGCAAACCCTAAATGAGCACAATTAATTTCAAAGAGGTTTTATTAATGCATGATCCATCCACAATCCTGCATTAATAGGTGACAGTAAAACAGATAGACTTAATTTAACATAATATGCTTGGAAAGTCTCTTTCCAGTCACTTCAATAATTAAAACCATACATGGTGTTAGTTAAGCATTCAAAGCACGTGTAAAGGCTTTGATTTGACTTCTTTCCTTTTCTCCCAAATGTGTGCATTTTTGGAATGTGTCTCTGTACAGTATAATATTTTGGAAGATCTCCACATCAACAGGAAAAATGTAATAACACCCCTCTTTAATGAAAAAGAAATGTCTGAAATTGTATCTGAGGTCAAGTTTTAGTTTGTGACGCCTTTTAGTTTCTTTAGTTTTTTTTTTTTTACTCGTCATTATAGTAAAGTATACACTATAATAAACATATATTTTTTTTATTCTACAACAGCAGGATACATTTGTATATTATCAATTTTGGGATGATTAAAATATATTTAAAGCTACAACTGTCTGTTTAGTTTTTGGATAAAGTGGGGAACAGTTAAAACCTGTAAGATTTTCTTAAGCTGTCTGGGTCAAATTGACGAAATTTCCTTTTACTTCATGTATGAAAGAAGTGAGACAAAATCTCTCTCTCAGTTGTCATTGGAAATATCCCCACTGAAAAATATTCCATCACTTCCTGCTCCAGCCACAAGCATAAGATTATGGATTTCCATTACTTTCAAACCTTATGACAATGGACACTAGGGTAAATATAAACTGTAAATCCCCCAGTGGAGACACAGAAACCAAAAAAAAAAGGAGCTCCAATCCGTCCCATCTCTATACTTCAAAAAATTGGCTATAGGTAATCTTTACATTTTCAGGATTTTTTCTTTTCCAAGATCCATGTCAAAATATGAGAGCAATACCACAAGCTTGACAGGACCTCCGATCACTTACTTTTTTTTTCCCAACAGCAGCTTAAGTGTGATACTTGTGGCAAAATCATCCTTCACAAAATTAGCCTATGATTTAATGGACATGCCTTTGTTCACACTATCAATCTGAGAGAAGCTATGGTCTAGATATGCTGGCGTGTGTGTTAAATTAACTTGGTCTTTTGAAAGTGTTCTTTTAAGTGGTCAAATCTTTTAAGGAACATTCCATGAAACGGCAGTCTCCACTATACTTAACTCTGGGTATCGCTAACAAAGCTCTGACTAAAAGCAGCTCTTACAGAGACTGGAAATACAGATCCAGTAGCTGTACATCTCTTCTTGTAGTGACAGGCACTCAGGTCATAAGCAAACACTGGCAACTGATGATGTGTCAGAGAGATGAGAGTCCCCTTTATCACTGCACGTTTGCTCACCAAAGCTCCCTTGAGCAGCAGTTGCCCCACTTTTGCACACAATATTAATAATAATAACAACTATACTACACAATCTTATGAGACTTTTGGTCAGTTAAACTATATCTCCAATTGCATAAAAAGGTTGGCATACTTGAAAGAAGTACAGTATTGGTAAATCCAATCATTAAAATTGCATACACACCTTAACATGCTAATGTAATTTCAAAAGTAAATTTCAAAATGTTTAAATCTGCAGCTTTCATTGAAATAATATCTTGTGATCCTGCTACGAATGTCCCTGTTCAGACACCTCCTGTTATAATGTAAAAATGTTCTGACCCTGAATCCCATTTGTCCTTCTGCATTGTCACCCTGTCATACAGGCTTGCAATAGAGGTTACAAGCACCTGTTACAACATACACTATATTACCAAAAGTATTTGGACACCTGCCTTTACACGCACATGAAGTTCAATGGCAACCCAGTCTTAGTCCGTAGGGTTCAAGATTGAGTTGGCCCACCCTTTGCAGCTCTAACAGCTTCAACTTTTCTGGGAAGCCTGTCCACAAGGTTTAGGAGTGTGTCTATGGGAATGTTTAACCATTCTTCCAGAAGGACATTTGTGAGGTCAGGCACTGATGTGAATGAGAAGGCCTGGCTTGCAGTCTCAGTTCTAATTCATCCCAAAGGTGTTCTATTGGGTTGAAGTCAGGAGGTGCAGGCCAGTCAAGTTCCTCCACCCCAAACGGGCTCATCCATGTCTTTATGGACCTTGCTTTGTGCACTGGTAAAAATCATTTGGTGGAGGGGGGGGGATTATGGTGTGGGGTTGCTTTTCAGGGGTTGGGCTTGGCCCCTTAGTTTCAGTGAAGGGAACTCTGTAGGTGTCAGCATACCAAGATATTTTGGAGAATTTCATGCTCCCAACTTTGTGGGAACAGTTTGGGGATGGCCCGTTCCTGTTACAAAATGACTGCACACCAGTGCAAAAACAAGGTCCATAAAGACATAAAGTCCATTTCAGTGCCTGACCTCACAAATGCTCTTCTGAAAGAATGGTCAAACATAGACATACTTCTAAACCTTGTGGACAGCCTTCCCAGTAGATTTGAGGCTGCTATAGCTGCAAAGGGTGGGCCAACTCAATATTGAACCCTACGGACTAAAACTGGGGTGCCATTAAAGTTCATGTTTGTGTAAAGGCAGGCGTTCTTATACTTTTGGTAATATAGTGTATTACAAAGGCATAGTGCACTGTTGTCACCATCAGGAAACCCATCCCCAGAAATGCCATAAAGCAATTAAAAAAAGACACTGGAATTGCTTATGATACAAATACTGCAGCAAAAGAAGTGTCTTTTTTCTAGTTTCTTCTTTTTATATTGCATACAGTACTGTAATTAAATGTGCTCTGGATACAAATCTGTCCTGAGCAAAACTTTTTCACGGTAGCTAATCATATGCAATCTGTTTTTTTATTAGTTATGAACAGTATGTATTCCTGGGTGAATAAATAAGTCCATACCTTGTATCAATTACGGAGATATTCCAGTGGTACTGGTTTGCAAGGTGGAAAGCAGAAGTGAAGTGAAAGTTTTGTTAAAAAAAATACAAATTTCATCCAAATAATTTCTAATTAATGTATCTGGTTGATATAGTCAGTCACAGCCATAATTTTTTTTTTATTATTCATGATCACTGATCATTTTTGTTTTGCTTACTCCCAGATGACATTAATCATGTTTATACAGCATAAAACTTTTAACAAGTCATACTATAAAAAGTAATTTTCTGGTTAATAGGATGACCAGGCCTGGTCCTCCATGGAAACCCTTCACAATATTGTTTATAGGGGCAAAGTCCCGCCCCGCCCCGGCACCTCTATGCTGGCCACATCCCTTTCATAGTTCAAATACATCACCAACAAAATAACACGGCACACGTGGTCGGTATCCCCGAATAACCCTCTATGGTTCAATCCCACCTTGCAGGAACTTTACTCTTTACCTGAACCTAAATGTTATTACTCCAAAGGGATTAAATACCTTTGTCACCTATACACTGCACAAGGCTTTAAATCCTTCCATCAGCTCAGACTTGACTTTGACTTGCCGCATTCATACCTGTTTTACTACTATCAGCTCAGACATGCTATCAGAGCACAGTTCGGCTCCTTAGATGACCCAACTAACCTACCACCACTAGAGAAACTGCTGAGACAACCTGACACTGCTAAAATTTAAATTTTAAATAAAAAAAAAATATATTTATTTTTAAAGCCAATAATAATAAAAGCAGCGGCCAATCATTTATCCAACAAAAAAAGGTGTGTGGTGTTATCCTTTTTTATTGGTTACATTTTGCTGAATGCTGTCCCTTTTTAAAGCGGTCAATATTTAAATAAACCCAAGCCCCTGCTCAGAATAAACTAACAGTTAGCTCTTTTCATATTATTTAATATTATTATTATAATACAGGATTTATATAGCGACGGCAGTTTGTGCAGTGCTTTACAACATGAGGGCAGACAGTACAGTAACAATACAATTCAATACAGGAGGAATCAGAGGGTCCTGCTCATTGTAGCTTACAATCTAGGAGGGAGGGTCAAGTGATACAAATGGTAATAACTGTGGGGGATGAGCTAATGGAGAAAATAAAAGTACAGTTGTTAGGTGTGGGCAGGATAGGCTTCTCTGAAGAGGAGGGTTTTCAGGGATAGTCTAAAAACAGAGTAGGAGATAATCGGACAGATTGCAGTAGGGCGTTCCATAGGAGGAGAGAGGCTCTGGAAAAGTCCTGGAGGTGAGCATGGCAGAAGGTGACAAGGGAGCTAGAGAGCAGGAGGAATTTTAGAAAAACAAAGTTCAAAAATAAGTATAGTTATATAAAATGGAATAGAGTGATAAACTAACACAAAAAGCAACATGTGGATTGGAAGGAAAAGAGATAAAGAAGAGCAGAAGAGCAACAATAAGAAGATTTAGTGAAAAGTGGAAAGCTACAAAAAAACAAACAAACAAACAAACCAAAAGACAAAAAAGGAGAACCTAAGATAGATATGAACAGGTGGGATAAATACATACCAAGCCAAATTACTACAAATAAACCTGAAACTTCCTCAAACTCTGTGACAGTGGATATTTTAAAAGCATACTTACTATTAACCAATAATAGTTATGGAGTTCGCTATAAAAAGGCGTTTTTATAGAGGTAGCTAACAAAATTATCATTATATAGATCAAAGGCTTTGATTTTCAGCGTGAATTGTGTTACGATGACCGCAAATCTTACCGTTAGCACGGTGCTTTTGACAGCCGATTTCACTTTTTCGGCAGACAAAAGCTGGATGTGCAGACTATAACATTTTTGTTGAATGTGAAAACAATGTCTGATTTTCGTTTAATCAGTATGGTTTTCATATGAAAAAAATCGTAAGAGCAAGTCTACGCATGCTCAGAAACGAAAGAATACTTACATAACTATTCAACACATTACGTCACTTCTGACGTTGTATTCTGTCAAATGAATATTCTCGTATTGTTCGTAACCTCTTCCCTTTCGACATGAGACTAGCATGCCACAAAAATCCGACTTTCTGTTGTCCGAAAATCAAAGCGTGTGTACGAGGCTTTAGCTAACAAAAACATCATTAAGTAAGAAACTCTCTATAAAATGCTATCATTTAGATTTGTAACAGACATTATATATGCCTTCTCGACCTTGACTACAATTAAGTCTTTTTCTGCCATCACTTTTTGCACATTAAACATTTAAAGCTATTCATGCTTTATAAGCAGATTAATTTACTTTTAGATTCCCCATGCATACAAAAGTGGGTGATTTGCATAGTGAATGATAACATAGGTTTGCTGGTATGTCATTTGATTTTACTACATATGTGTAAACAAGCAACTGCAAGCTACTTGACAGTTATTCCTTTAAAAGGTTATGTTGTTTCCAAGTTCATTGTAGGAATAGAAAAGCTTGAGTAATGAGGATAAGGCATCATACACCCTGAACGTTTTTACAGCTGCTGTTTTGTCTTCAGGCGTTTTTTTTCTGAAGCCAGTAAACACCCCATGTTATCCTATTTGTCCATGCACACATAGGCCGTTATTGGTGTTTTTTGGCAGGGGGATTTTCTGGCTGGAAAAAAAAAACCCAGAACTAGTGGGTTTTAAGAGTTTTTCAGCTGTAAAAACGCAATAAATCGGATAAAAGTTTAAAAACCCTGAAAAAAACTTGGCTATTTGATGTTTATCAGTGTTTTTGAGCCATAAGCTTTTGTGGGAGTATAGTTTTGTTAAAAAAAGCTAAGGCATGCAACAGATAAAAAACGCTGCAAAACTCATTCTACAGCTACATCTTTCTACGGCTAACGCTACCGATGTTTTTATAACGTCCAGTGTGAATGAGGCCTTAAACTCACATTTCTTTCTGCCCTTAAACTCCCCTCTTTTAGCAGTTTATCAGAAGGGGAGTTTATAGGCTTAACGCCCTAGAACAGTGTTTCTCAACTCCAGTCCTCAAGGCGCACCAACAGGTCATGTTTTCAGGCTTTCCATTATTTTGCACAGGTGATTTGATCAGTTTCATTGCCTTAGTAATTACCACAGCCATTTCCTCGGAGGGAAATCCTAAAAACATGACCTATTGGTGCGCCTTGAGGACTGGAATTGAGAAACACTGCCCTAGAATCATGTTCAGGAGTGGGAATTCTGACCACAAAAAATGCTGAAGGTTGTTAAACTCTCAAACTCTTAGCGAGTTTAGCGTTTCTTGAAAAACACAACTAATTTTGGTGGACTTTGGTCCATCATGCTCAACAAAATTAGTTGTGTTTTTCAATAATCTCAAATATCGGGACGTGGCACGCTCTATTTTATACCATATCCACAGTACCACTCTTTGGTGATACGTAATCATTTTATAGAATTTAGCGTTTCAGTGTTTATTTATTTCAAAGGTCAAAATAAATTCAAATTATGGCCAATGAAATAAATAAACTCCCAAACGCCAAAAACTCACCTAAACTGGTTTGAAAGGATGAAGTGAGTTTATAACACTGCTTTTCTTCTGTCAGGACAAACAGCATTTACAAGAAACCAGCGTGCTTGAGGCCTAAATGTTTCTCCTACAATGTACTTTATTGTGGAATAAGAAAGAAGTGATCTATAAAACACAACTTCATTGAAGACTTTTTTTTTTTTTGAAGTTTTGGGCAGATTAGAAAAGGATTAGAACTTCTGTCATTTTTTAATACTGTTTCTTTAGCTGTCGGGAACATTGCCGTCCTGTGTGGTTAGCAATATAGAAATGACCAAAATATCTGCAATGGGGGCACAGACAGTACACTTTTATTTAAGCAGAGTAGAGGTGTGTTATAACCCCATACCCACTCTAATCAAAACCAGTTAGGTTAGGCTTAATATTTTTTTTTATTTGGACAACAAAAATTCGGAAAGTGGGTATTAAGCTTCCTTCTATCGCAGCAGTCAGTCAGTTTACAACTAACTGGCTACACTTCAGCGCCACTTTACTAAGCAGTTCCCTAAATTCAACTATGATCACATGACCAATGATTTGGCATTCAGTCCCATGATTGGCTTTTTCTACAGTAAAGCCAGTCATAGAGGGTTTGAATCTTGGTAGGTTCAGCAGGAACCGACTGAGATTCGAACCAGGTATGGACAGGCTGGTTGTACCCAAGTTGATTGATTGATAAACTTGGGTACAACCAGCCTGTTGGATTTTTCATACCTTTATTGCCAGCAGCTGTGTGTTCTCCTGGCCAGTGAGGCTTTCCCCACCTTCAACGCCGGGAGAACACAACAGCTCCATAAGAGGGATTCCCCCATCAACACAGACAGTGTGGTTGCAGGAAAGAAAAGAGCACCGTCTATGGCCGGCTTAGGACCCCTTTCACACTGGGGCAGCTCACTTTAGCGGAAGTGACGTCAGTAATACCGGAAATTGCGTCAACGTTTCACCCTTCCACAGGGCGTCATCAAGGACCTTGGTGGGAGGGTGAAACGTTGACGCAATTTACAATATTACTGACGTCACTTCCGGTCCCGTGGAACGCACGCCAGGAACAGCGTTTTTATACTATTAGCTCCATGTTTGAGGCTTGTTTGATCGTACTTTTTGTAAGTACCCATCCCCTTTTCCAATTAAACCTTTTTTAAACGGTACCTCACTATTAGTTCCATTTCTTTCCTCACCTTTGGGTATCCATTTGTTCTGCTGAGCAACTTCATTTATAGACCATTGGATCTGAAGATTTGACTATTCCATTGGCACTGGACATCAATACAAAGCTTAAAGCAACCCACCAGACTGAAAAGCTGGGGGTCATTACAATCTGGTGAGTGGGGATACATGAGGGGGTGTTTTACACCTGAATACGTCTGCAATATTTCTGCACCTTTGTTCCCTTCGGATTGAAGCACCTATAGTCACTTTTACTTTTGTGTTTGGACTTTATTTCATTTTGCTTATTATTGATTGTGTTTTTTCACACTTTTCATACTTTAGTGGTTGTGAGCGCTATATTTTATATTCATCAGTGTGAAAGTAGCCTAATGCCGTGTAGACACGATCGAAAATTCGGCCAGCAAAAGACAGATGAGAGCTTTTGGTCAGAAATTCCGACCGTGTATGCTCCATCGGACTTTTGCTGGCCGAATTCCAGTCAGCAAAAGATTGAGAGCATGTTCTCAATTTTTCGGTCGGAAAAAGTTCTGATCACCTGTAGCAATTCTGATGCATGCTCGGAAACAACTTGACACATGGCCGGAAGCATTGAACTTAATTTTCTTGGCTCGTCTTAGTGTTGTACGTCAGCGCGTTCTTGACGGTCAAAAGTTCAGCAAACTTTTGTGTGACCGTGTGGATGCAAGCCAAGCGGAATTCCGTCGGAAAAATCATCCAAGATTTTTCTGACGGAAAATCCGCTCGTGTGTACGCGGCATTAAAGTGGCAATTTCAGTGCTTTTTCTTGAGCACTCTTCAATACAATGTATTATATAAATACCAAGCACACTAACAAAACAAAAACAAAAATCTCTTTACCTTTAAGGAACAGAGCTAAAAAATAAAAGCTGAAGAAAGCAGAAAAGAAATCCTGTGTAAGCTGGTAGAAATAAAAAGTAGTGGCAGTTGTAGATAAGTAATATATCACTGCACACAAATAAGATAAGACGCCTCCAGCGCTACAGCTGGCATTAATAACTATAACAAAGTATTAGGAAACCTTAATTGTAAAAAAAATAAAAATAGGCAAGTGTCTATATATGTTTAGTTAATTTGCTTGAAGCTGCACCATTATTACAACAGAGTAACAAATAGCCAAGCTGCAATCTGTGTGTGCTTAGCACATGACCTGGCGTGCTTTAATTCGCAGGTTACACTTAAAAAAAAAAAAAAAAAAAAAAAAATGAGGGCATTTTTCCCCATGCCTGATCAAGGTCAAATCTCTATTAAAATACCCTTAGGTTCTCATTCTAGAGAAATCAACTGGTAATACATTTGGCAAGTTAATCTGTGGATTGTCTTCTCACATAAGACCAGCTGTTACGCTTCTAAGTACATGCAGTATTTACCTCTAATAATGAAATGACTACATAAAATGTAAAGACAAAAAAGAGAACACATTGCTCTGTGACTCCTGAGGTATAATTACGGATTTAATAATCTGATTTGTCAAAACTGTCAGAGGCAAGTGGATCATCTGGAGAGCAGATGAAGAAAATATTTTATAATTACAGGTCCACGTATGTAGGCAGCCGATTAACATTCGTGTAGCTGTAAGCTCCAACAGTCATAGGGAATAAAGTAAAAATGATACTCATTTATTAAAAATACATTTAACATAAGTGTATGGGATTTTATTTTAACTTTAAGTGTTTGAAGTGGCCTTGTGTCTATGCATGCAATTTGAGTCGGATCGGATTAATTTGCTGTTTCAATGTAAGATCATGTGACAATAGCAGTAAAGTCCCTCCTACTTAGCAGGCAGTGTCTACAGGTAACAGGATGTGCTTGTAATCCATGTGTAAGCTTCAATACAAGAAGCAGCATCTAGGAATGTGCACTTGCATTTTCTAAAAGCCTTAAAAGTGGTATTAAACCAAAACAATGCAAATATTTATTATATTACAGCATTCCAATTCTTATGCCGCGATCGGAAATTCCGCCAGCAAAAGATTGAGAGCAGGTTCTCAATTTTTCGGTCAGAAAAAGTTCAGATCGGAAATTCCGATCGTCCGTACCAATTCAGATGCGCAAAATTCCTACGCATGCTCGGAAACAATTACAGAAAGTATCAAAGTCTCTGGAAAAGCATGACAGGCATGTTCAGCAATGGCAGGCTCCATATACTCTATGAACATACACTATATTGTCAAAAGTATTGGGACATCTTGCCTTTACAAGCACATACTTTAATGGCATCCCAGTCTTAGTCCATAGGGTTCAATATTGAGTTGGCCCACCCTTTGTAGCCATAACAGCTTCAACTCTTCTGGGAAGGCTGTCCACAAGGTTTAGGAGTGTGTCTATGGGACCATGTTTGACCATTCTTCCAAAAGCACATTTGTGAGGTCAGGCACTGATGTTGGACAAGAAGGCCTGGCTCGCAGTCTCCTCTCTAATTCATCCCAAAGATGTGCTATCTTGTTCAGGTCAGGACTCTGTGTGGGCCAGTCAAGTTCCTCCACCCAAACTTGCTCATCCATGTCTTTATGGACCTTGGTTTGTGCACTTGTCCAAATCATTTGGTGGAGGGGGGATTATGGTGTGTTTTTCAATGGTTGGGCTTGGCCCCTTAGTTCCAGTGAAGGGAACTCTTAAGGCGTCAGCATATTAGGATATTTTGGACAGCCCCTTCCTGTTCCAACATGACTGCGCACCAGTGCACAAAGCAAGGTCCATAAAGACATGGATGAGCTAGTTTTGGGGTGGAGGAACTTGACTGGCCTGCACAGAGTCCCGATATCAGCCCGATAGAACACTTTTGGGGTGAATTAGAGTGGAGACAACATCAGTGCCGGACCTCACAAATATGCTTCTTGAAGAATGGTCAAATATTCCTATAGAAACACTCCTAAACCTTGTAAATATAGTGTGTGTATATATTTTATACATATATATATAAACATAACAATACATCTACATCTATTCTTTTGACAATATAGTGTACAGTAATACCTCAGATTGCGAGTAACGTGGTTTATGAGCGTTTTGCAATACGAGCCATTATTTATTTTAAATCCTGACTCGGTTTGCGAGCGTTGTCTCGCAAGACAAGTAGGATTCAAGCCAATGTGGTTTGCAGTACCGCATTAGGCCAGAGGTGCGGGGGCACCGGTAACACTTGGAGCCGATCGTATGCACTCGGAGCCGATCAGGAGACACTTAGAAACACTCCGTTCCCGGGAAACACTCCGTTCCCGAGTGTCTCCAAGCTTCTCCGAGTGTATCCAAGAGGTCTCTGAGTATTTCCAAATGTCTCCGGCGCCCCCCCCACCTCTGGCCACATGCAGTACTGCATACAATAGCAGTCACTGTGGAACTAATTATCTGAGTTTCTTTTGACTCCTATGGGGAAACTCACTTTGATATACTTTGGATTACCAGCATTCTTCTGTAACGAATTATGTTTGTAATCCAAGGTACCACTGTATTTCCTTTAAAACAGATGGATCTCCAGAATTGGAAGTTGTAAGCAAAACATTCACATGCAACACCTTCTGCTGGTGAAACCTGGTATTGCAACACAAATAAAAAGAAAAAAGCAAGCATGTTATGAGTATGGGGGTCCACTGCATAAAAATGGTTGGGCTTGAGTTGATCTAGAAGTGTAAACAAAAAATAGGTCCCAATGTTATCAAAGTTGGTTATGGAAAGACGCTATCTTAAAACAAGGACAGATCTGCCGCAGCTAAGATACATTCATTTAAACAGAAAGCCCAGTTCGGGCGCTGCAACGCTCGGGAGTCGACCATGGATCGCCGCCCCCCTGCCAAGGGAATTGGCGGACCACCCCACGTTGGGAAGTACCCTCCTGGTGGCAAGGGATGCCTTTAAGCACTCCAGTATGTCACCCACACCCTCGCCTATGGTGCCAGTACTGGGCAACCCTGAATTCGTCCCGGGCCTACAGAGCCCCGCTCTCCAACACCTGGCAACGGGCACCAGACTACGCTTGTGCGATTTTGTAGGACCGGACGGCCGACTCGCCTTGGAAGCAGGGGCACTCGCGACGGACCCCCCTCTAGACTTTTGGAGCGGTATGCAGCTCCGGAATTTCTTGCGCAGCTGCATGCGGAAACCGGGCATCTCCCGCCCACTTACAGAACTGGAGCGCATTTGCTATCGTGGGGAGCCAGAACGCCACTGCCTCTCGCTCATTTACTCTTCTCTAACCCAATCTATAGGAGGGTCTTCACCCCCTTTCATAACTAAATGGGAGACGGAGCTTAACACACACTTTACAGGTGAACAAAGACAAAAGATACTGCACTTCGCCCAGAAGGCGTCCATCGCCACCAGAGTTCAAGAGACGTGCTATAAAATTACCACCCGCTGGTACAGGGTACCCACAACCCTACACCGTATGCTCCCACAGGTCTCCGATCGCTGCTGGCGTTGCGGGACTGAAGCAGGCACGATGTTACACATATTCTGGTCCTGCCCTAAACTTACCCCTTTTTGGCGAGGAGTGACTGACACAATCAGACACCTGACTAACGTCTCCTTAGAGGGGAACCCGGCGGCCTGTTTACTCCATATGACGGATCGACCCATTAAAAAATACAAAAAATCCTTGACCATGCAGCTCTTGAATGCTGCCAAAGCATGCATCCCGCTGTGCTGGAGATCGGAGAACCCCCCGGCAAGGCCCCTCTGGTTCGCTAAAGTAAATGAACTGAGAGACATGGAGGACCTTTCGGCCACTCTGTATGATAGGGAGGAGATCTATAAACAAAGTTCAATGTGTGTCACTGTCATCAGGACTCTGTGCCCCACTTTAATAATTACTTATCTATTATACACCAGTAATTTCCCCAACAACTCTGCTATAACCTAAACAAAAACTGATTCTGTTATTCTAACATGACCTGACAAAGAGAGCAATCATTCTCTGTAACATATAATGTATTAATATGTATCCCGTAATCCATTTCGCAAATTGCAGCAACATAATGTACCTGAAGGTAAAGGTAATCCCATTGGGTGGGAAGAATGACACAGAACATGATTGTACATTGCACAGACCCAGAGAACTAAAGCATTTTTCAGATAACCCAGGTCATATCTAAGGGCAGAGTTCACAGACCCCGATCACAAGAACTGAAAGCATCTTCACAGTGATTCTTGTGTCCCTTGATAACTTAAAATAGATATTCCAAGAGCATTATCCCCTTGTTTATCAAAACTATCACTATTATTATACCTATCAATGTCAGATGCATTTGACTGCTCTCACAAAGTTGTCATTAGTCCCATTACGGACACAGACACATGGACAATGCTCCTTATTCAGGATCAGCAGACCTATCACTGAGCATTGTCAGAGATCAAGTGGAAGAGGCTTGTATAGGAGAATCTGTCTGTGCTCTTTCACTATACCATGTCATTGTATTTCATACTAGCGTAGTTATCAACATTTCACGGCACAAAAAAAAAAAAGGAGAATCATATCGTAAAGGCCATCTGACCATTAATTATATGGCTTTATAAATTGCATTATCTAAACGTGTTTTACTACATTCAAGAATATTTACATAAAATCATTAGGTAATAAGGTTTTTTTTAATTATTATTACAGGATTTATATAGCGCCAACAGTTTACGCAGTGCTTTACAATATAAAAGGGAGACAATACAGTTATAATACAATAAAATACAAGAGGATTAAGAGGGCCCTGCTCAGAAGAGCTTACAATCTAATAATTACACAGTTGGCTTCCTATATGTCGTCAGAAATAAATGCTTGCATAGAGCAAATGTGGCAAAGTATAGTTACACAGTTGTCAACTATCTCAGTTTCTGTGCACTTGTGGGTAATTACACATTGGGGGTTATTTATGAAAGGAAAATCCACTTTGCACTACAAGTGCACTTAAAATTGCACTGAAAGTGCACTTGGAAGTGCAGTCGCTGTAAATCTGAGGGGAAGATCTGAAATGAGGGGAAGCTCTGCTGATTTTATTATCAAATCATGTGCAAGCTAAAATGCTGTTTTTTATTTTTTTTTTCCTTGCATGTCCCCCTCAGATCTACAGCCACTGCACTTCCAAGTGCACCTTCAGTGCTTTTTGAAGTGCAAAGTGGATTTGCCTTTCGTAAATAGCCCCCATAGTTATTACTATTATGTTTTATGGTCTTGTAGGAAAATATTATACATTTTAAATAATGAACAAGCACACAAAAAATATCTGAAAGGCAAAGCTAAAGAAAGCTAGGCTAAAAGACTTATGAACAATCACATTCCACCAAATGAGAAGATCTCTTGCCCAGTGAGATAACGGTTCAGTAGTCGAAATACTAAATATGTATAAAGATCAATTACAAAACAAACAAGGGCAAACTGCGATTACACAGCATATGTAAATGATGTCAGTTTCTGATAGGCTTAGAGGCAATAGTGTCATGGTGAAGATACAACTGCATTGGTTTTGCTTTACATATAACTGATCACTGAAAAAAAGAGCACTAATGGCCCGTACACACGATCCAAATATCGTAAGACAGATCGTACAAATTTTTTCGCTTAAAAGTCGCACGTAGAAATTGAATAGGTAAATAAAGTCACGAAAATTCTCATACGATAGAAAAAAAAAATCGGAAGTGATGTCATGTGTTGTAATGTATTTGTATTGTACAGACTGAATGAAAATCGTATGATCTGGTATCGTACGAGGAAAAATTTCGCGCTTGTCCGATTGAATAATATCGGATGAACTGTCGTGATCGGCTCTCAAAAGTAGTGTACACACGATCCGAAAATCATACGATTCTTCCTCGGACGACAGTTTTTGTACGATATTCGGATCGCGTATACGGGCCATTACACTTGCAGCTGTTCGCTAATTAATGTACCACATTTTTACAAAGCATTAATGTTACAATGTAATGCAATATTGTGAAATGCTAGCCTAGTGCTGTACGAGTCTGTATAATTCCTGCCACATCCTTCTATGTCAGTGAAAAAAACTAAAAATATATAACCCCGTTGGGACTTAGAAGGCAGATATAGAGACAGTATAGATGTGCAATAGAGTAAAATCAGAAAACTTTATTCACAGACAGTAAAAACATAATCCAAAGATTTGCAATCACATTAAGTATGTTTTAAAAATCAAAATTACAACAGTACATTATACTGATATACAACCCAGAGGCTCTAACACCTGGAACACCCAGCTGGTCCTGTAGGGTATATGACCTAGCCGTGGATAGTTATCACATGAGAGATCCCAACATGTTTCAGAATATACAAAATTCCTTCTTCATGGGAGAATAGAGCAGGGTACAATAATCTAGAAGCACAATGGTACAACCAAGTACTTTTTACATAGTTATATAGTAGGTGAGGTTGAAAAAAGACAACCTATGAACTGTGTTCAACATTTATTCAATAAGAGTATATCACAGATGCAAGGAAATATACCATGGCACATTTATAGAATACTCACAATGTACAACTGTGTCCACTGGTATGGCAAATATCCCTTGGATATGCCCTACCACCTCGTATTGGCTGCCCACCCCTTTACCACCATTATGACATTTTAGACACTGGCATCCTAACAACCAAAGATGTCATCAGTGAATAAGGAGGATGTCTGTTGCCTCGACAGCATCCTTGCTTGACCCTCCTGTGCCTCTTTTCCTCAGCACTGGGGTGACATTAGCCGACTGATGGAGAGAAATTGAGGGAGAAGAGAAACATTGGAGTACTAGTCAGTACCAGTGTGCAAAATTGTATTTGCTTTGGAAGATTAAGTCACCTTTATTATAGGGTGTCCTAAGTGTGGATGTTGTTGCATTTTGTAAAGCTATTAGAATATTTTTTTTGCTATCTAGAGTGGAGTGCCTCAAGACTGTCCATAATTTTAAAGGGTGCCTTGGGATTGTCTAGAATTTTAAAGGGTAACTTGACTGAAAAAAAGGTTGAGAAACAGTGATCAAGATTTTGCCAATAATCCTGTGTTAGTGGGGTATGTTACTAAAATTGAAGAGTGCAAAATCTGGTACAGCTGTGCATGGTAGCCAATCAGCTTCTAGCTTCAACTTGTTTAATTAAGCTTTGACTAAAATACCTGGAACCTGATTGGTTTAGATCAGTGATGGCGAACCTCGGCACCCCAGATGTTTTGGAACTACATTTCCTATGATGCTTATGAACTCTGCAGTGTAGTAGCGCAACATGGGAAATGTAGTTTCAAAACATCTGGGGTGCCAAGGTTCGCCAGCACTGGTTTATATGCACCAGATTTTGCACTCTCCAGTTTTGGTAAATCAACTACACTGTGTAGTCTAGGACAGAAGACCAGTCTCTCGTTTTTTCCCATGAACACTTAGGAGATTTATCTTTAAATCCCCCGGTGTAGATTTTAGTACAAGGTAACATGCCCCCAAAGCTTCCCCAAATGTTTGTGTGAATCTGTAGCCCCTAAACTGGTGGCAATGTCACTACACAGTGCCACCACCTTTGCTCTGCGACACAGCAATGATTTTTCAAGCAGGATACATCACCATGAAATATACTGCAATATAAGATGTTTTTGTATATTGCACACTTTTTATATTTACCCTAAAATGCCATAAACAGAAAATGCTTCAGATGTTTAATTTTAAAAATCACCTAAATCAGGTTTAAATATCTTGTGGCACTTAGTGATCTGCGATGAGCAAGAGAACAGACACAGATGCAATTATTTGTAACAAAGGACAAAAGACTTCTTTGTGAATAATAACATTTAATGGAACCAATTACATTTTCAGCAAAAGGTGAATCAAGTTAATGTTATAACAGTCAAGCATTGGCACAAAAGCTTACAGGATTACAAATGTTGCATTTTGGGATTTTCACAGCACAAGTGATGCAGCAGATGCAATCTTTTGTAGCATTCTTGTTGCAAGAATAATGTATTGCCCCTAATTTATAAAGGGAGAGGAGCATTTTTACATTCAAAGAGACTTTTCAATTATTTTTTTAAACAGGTAAACTTTCACTTACCAAAGTGAAAATTCAGTTTGCAAAGAATACCCAATAATTTGCAAGGAAAATGTAAAAACAAGATTTTAATTTTACACATAATTGTATGATTGTAGTCAGCACAGTTTCACCTTATTCACTAAGCTAAGTGAGTAAAGAGCTAATCCATTTAGCTTAGTTAAGTTGTACTGGCTTCAATCATCCAATCACATTCAAGTAAAACTTTTTTTTTTTTCTTTTTAACTTACCTTGTACATAATTGGGTATTCCTTGCAAACTGAACTTTCACTTTGTTTAATCTTATTCACCAAGATAGAATTCACTTTAACGCTCCATGCGACTGTATGAACATCTTTAATGCATCTTTTAGGGTGTTCTAGTTCTCCCATATAGAGGAGTGTATGTCTCCCATGGTTCAGAGAAGCAGGATCTCTTATTCTATGGATAGCGTAGGACCCACTAATTATGGGGTACTTTGTCACAGTAAGTGGGCTTAACCGCTTCCCGACCGCCGCATGTAAATATACGTCGCCAGAATGGCACGGCTAGGCAAAAGCACGTATATATATACGTGCCCTTTAATTGCCTAGCCGTGGGGGCAAGCTCGCAACCCGGTCAGGAGCTCCGTGACCGCGGCCGCAGGACCAGCGGACCCGATCGCCGCTGGTGTCCCGCGATCGGGTCACAGAGCTGAAGAACGGGGAGAGGTCTGTGTAAACAAACCTCTCCCCGCACTTCCTACACTGCCTGTCACTGATCGGCTGTTCCCTGTCATCGGTCATACCTACTGTAAAAAAAACACAACACGTCACACTAACTCCTCCCCGCCCCCTAGTGGTTAACTCCTTCACTGTCATTTACATAGGAATCAGTGCATTTAAATAGCACTGATTTCTATATAAATGACAATGGTCCCAAAAATGTGTCAAAAATGTCCGATGTGTCCGCCATAATGTCGCAGTCACAATAAAAATCGCTGATCGCCGCCATTACTAGTAAAAAAAAAAATTGTCTACAATTTAACCAGCATTTTAGCACTGCTGTGCTTAATGGACTAAAATTAATTAGCAAATGTAATGATCCTGCCTCACTGGGTTTTTGCCACTTAAATCAAACTTATCTAACAAGCCAGTGGGTAGTAGTAACTATAATATGCAAAGCACAGTAACCCATAGCAACTAAAACTGTTATATTTTTCCAGTGGTCAGATGAATCAAAGATGATTGCTGATTGGTTAGTATGGGTTATAGAACTTTTAGAACTGTTATGGATCAATGCCAAACACAGTAACCCTTAGCACTCAATCAGAACTCAACGTTTAGACATTTATAGCAGTCAGAAAAATGAAAATTTTTTGCCTGAAGTGGTCATTGCGGGTTACTGCTTTTATTATTGTGCGTCATCTTATTAAATAAGCCTGAATGTGAGCTAAGAAAGCAGCATCCTAGATAAATAATGGCAGTCTGAATGCCAGCACTTCAAGAGCTTCTTTCACTTACAGAAATTGTAAACTGTCCTGAATACATATTACCGCTCATGAAATCTGAACAGAGTCTGTGTGTAAGCATCGTTTCAAATACCATTTGAGATATGTAAACACAGACAAGGGTGCAACCGTCTTAATGCATAATGCAAAAGGCAACGGCGGCTGGAAATACCAGCAGGGACAATGCTACTGATTTCAACAAGATGGACACTGTTGTTATGGTCACTAATCTCTGACCTACTTAAAACGAGTTCATTTTAAAAAGCTACTGATTCAGACAGCTACTTATGGGTTTGTCACTGAATGACCGCAAACCAGGATCATCTACAAACATCATCCACTAACTGACTTCACTAAAATCAACCTACATACATCAGTGGCCATTAATGGACTGCTATAGTAAATATTTCTACATAACTACTGGGTACCATATAGAAAACATTTTGGAATGCATACACATGTGCTGCTACAGTTTATTAAGAGGAAAAAGTTACAAGACATTATTTATTTTTTAAGAGTTGTCATTTAATATAAAATAAGGGGAATAATCTAGATATTTTTCTTTATTTCTAAACATGAGATTTGATACATTCAATGTCCTAACTATGGGGTTGATTTACTAAAGGGAAATCCAATTTGCACTACAAGTGCACTGCAAGTACACTTGAAAGTGCATTGAAAGTGCACTTGGAAGTGCAGTCGCTGTAGATCCGAGGGGGACATGCAAGGAAAAAAAAAATAGCATTTTAGCTGTACATGATTGGATGATAAAATCAGCAGAGCTTCCACTCATTTCAGATTTTTCCCTCAGATCTACAGCGACTGCACTTCCAAGTGCACTTTCAATGCACTTTCACGTGTACTTGCAGTGCACTTGTAGTGCAAAGTGGAGTTGTCTTTAGTAAATAACCCCCACGACCCTTGACAAGAAAAACAGAAATAGTGGGAGGTCATCAAATAGAAGATTATCTATACCTGGAAGTCTTGGTAATTTCACAGGGTACTAGCTGTGCAAATGAGTAAAGGGGAGAGTATGTACAACAGAGGGATGACTATCACGTGAACCTGTTACTTTGCCCTGAATGGGTTACAACCAATTAGTCTATAAACTACCAAACTTCCTCAGCTTGTATTAAACAAATTTACAGAGTCAAGCCCTTAAAATATTAATTACAACAGCCTCATTGGAGACTTATATCTGCTGTCCTAAAGCAGAGAAAAATTTGAGACATTCGCTCTAAAACACCAGTAGCACACCAGGCAGAAGGGCGTTCTTTGCACATGGCAGGGACTCACAAAAAGAACCCCCTTTTGGCATTCCTGTGTGTTACGACTATATTGTCTTACACTACTTTCTATTTCAATTCCTTAATACTTTAGATAGTGTTGCCATACATGATCCAATAACGGCAAGTAATGTTTATTAATACAAGCATCATTCTACTGACTGTAACAAGCACTTGTGAACTTTAGAAGTAATATGTTGAAGATTCTCTGAATGATAACGTCTCATACATACAAGCACCTGTTTTTAGATGCATTTGCATTAGATATCAGCTTTTATGGAATAGCAAAAACCTAAAGAAATTAATATTTCATACTCAGTCCTTTTTCTCACTAGAGTCTTGTTTTACACATTGTTCAGATCCATTTTCCAGTCATTGTTAATACCTGCCAACCTGACCATGTATATTGTGTGTGTGAGTGTGGGTTGTTTCAAGGCGATACACTGGAAGAACAGCTCTCTCCAGGGCTACAGCTAGCCCCACTCCGTATCAGGAGTGCTGACAGCACTCCTGACACAGGGTGCAGCAAGCTGGCATTCAAAGTGACAGCATAGTCTTGCTCTCTATTCAGTTATGCAGGTTGAAGTCTTCATTCATAAATTAGTGCTCCATTTAAATTGTAAAGAAAAAAATATTTTTAAACAAAAATTTAGCAATTGGTTTGTGTTCAATCATTTTAAGTAATGCTGCATTACAAAAAAAAAGGTTGGCATCAGAAATATAATTTTAATGCCTTTATAAAAGGGAGACATTGCAAAATAAAATGTGCACTTTAATTTAGGTCCCAGATGGAAGAACCGACTTTAGTTACCGTAATGTAAATACCCTCCCCCTCTTTGTTTTACTATGCTCATCGTGATTAAAACACCTCTTGCTATCTTATTTGATTTTCCATGAACCAAAAAGGGTGGTAAGCTTAGGGCCAGTGACTACAAACGGATGTGCAAGCACCATCTGCCTAAGATCAGGGAGAGGAAGACCTTGGGCATCATGCCTTGGGTGCCAAAGGACCTTGTCATGGCTCACATACATGAGCATATTGATTGCGGCTTGCATGTTTTTATTAAATCCATGGTTAGTGTCAATTACATAAACATTTTGGTCAGCAGTGAAACCTCAACACAGTTATGTGGGGACAACAGAACCTCAACAAACATAAAAAATGTGAAGATTGTTAACTATTTGAATGAAGTATTGCTTTGCTTTCTGAAAATAAGTTGTATGCACATGCACAGGTCCATGCACAGAAGCATTGTTTACACAAATATAGGGGTGTACAACCATTCACCTCTTTGGCTAGCTGTATACCCCACCTGTAGAACCTTGGGTATGGGAAAATGGCAAGAATTTCTATATAATGCCTGCAAACATATGTGTGTATGAGGCCTAAGAGAGGGTTCCTGATTAACCTAGAGAAGTGTCACAGAGTTAGAGTGGGCCCCAGCATTTTTTTCTTATATCAAGCTGAAACGATGGGGTATAGAACTGTATAAAGTAGCTGTTGAAAGGCAAGTAAAGTAAAATATACCAAATACGAATATATGCCAAATGGTATGTTGTGGTTTACACAACTGTGTTGCTATACTGTATTGGTTGCAGATGACTAAACTGAATAATAATTGTACTTATCCCTTTTAAGGTTGGGGAAAATACTTTTACTACTTTGTCTTTGTTCTGCATAAGTGCTTTCCCCAGAAAAAATAATTAGCAACACCATGCATTCACAAACAGCTGGACGGGACCACCTTTATTGCTGTGACACAGTGAACTGTGCATTTCCATTTATAAGTTCGGTCTTCTTTGGTGTGGTCAGAAATATTGCTTCGTTTGAAAATTCATGACTTCTAAAATAGCTAGTGGTTGGAATCTAAAGATTCTGTAAACTAAGCGAAACATCTAGCCTACACAATAATTTACAGTTCCTAAAATACTAATATAAAAATTGCCTACATCACAGTTTTCAAGTAACAAAAATATAAAAACTGTTTCAGCCTCTTACAAGATTGTAACAGTGTAGAATGTCAGTATGAATAACGCTAAGAGCAGGAGTCAAAGTTTTACTAGCAGAGAACAACGTTATAAAAGGAGCAGCAGATACAATCGTATCAGGGTGGAGAACTGTACAGGGTTCACCAACAACTTCTCAAGAGCCAATCAAAAGCTGAAAATAAAATCACTTTATGGTAGGATCTCCAGCTTGTAAAATCATTGGGAAAATTTACTTTACCATACAGTACTGGCTTTGTGTTTTCAAGGTATGCTCATGAATTCCAGTTGACTAGACTTAAGAGTATCACTACATGATACTTTTATTTCCCATCTGCTCCATGTGTACATTTACTTTTCTCAGATTTTTAACAAGAATGCCAGACTCAAGTGAAAATGAAAGCTGAATTGACTAGGTCAACTTGGGAAGGCCTTACAAAGGTTCATCTACATTGAGCCAGTTAAAAAACACTGAAGAATAGAGATGAACATAGCAATAATAAAATATAACTTAAAGATAGTAAATTATACTACATATTAAATGACTGCATGTTTCAAACCATGATGATTCATAAACTATTCAATAAACTTCAAAATAATGCAAAGTAGGAGGGCATGAAAACATCACACTGACATACATGTGTCTACATTGTTACTTTCTAGTGCAAACCATTGTAAAGAGATGTCTACCTAAAAGTAAAATTCAGTTATAGGTGGCACATATAACTTTTTGATACGTCAACAGAAAGAACCCTCTGCCATAATTCCAACTTTGTTCATGTCTATCTGGGGGATCTGTATGTTAATACTGACCATTTTGTGTTACATTAGGGCAGCAAAGTGGCTAAGTGGTTAGCACTTCTGCCTAGTAGCACTAGGGTTGTCAGTTTGACTCCCAACCATGGCACTACCTGCACAGAGTTTGCATGTTCTCCCTGTGCCTGCGTTTCCCCCCACACTCCAAAGACATGTAGGTAGGTTATTTGACTGCTGTCTAAATTAGTCCTAATATGCTTATGTATGAATGTAAGTTAGACCTTAGATTGTAAGCTCCTTGAGGGCAGGAACTGATGTGAATGTACGATATATACAGTATCTCACAAAAGTGAGCATACCACTCAAATTTTTGTAAATATTTTATTATATCTTTTCATGTGACAACACTGGAGACATTACACTTTGCTACAATGTAAAGTAGTGAATGTACAGCCATTAATGTCTAAACCGCTGGCAATAAAAGTGAGTACACCCCTAAGTGAAAATGTCCAAATCGAGTCCAATTAGCCATTTTCCCTCTCCAGTGTCATGTGACTTGTTGTGTTACAAGGCCTCAGGTGTGAATGGAGAGCAGGTGTGTTAAATTTGGTGTTATCGCTCTCACTCTCTCATACTGGTCACTGGAAGTTCAACATGGCACCTCATGGCAAAGAACTCTGAGGATCTGAAAAAAATAATTGCTGCTTACATAAAGATGGCTTAGGCTATAAGAAGATTGCCAAGACCCTGAAACTGAGCTGCAGCACGGTGGCCAAGACCATGCAGTGGTTTAACAGGACAGGTTCCACGGAGAACAGGCCTTGCCATGGTCGACCAAAGGAGTTGAGTGCACGTGCTCAGCATCATATCCAGAGGCTGTCTTTGGGAAATAGACATATGAGTGCATTGCATTGCTGCATTAGTTGAAGGGATGGGGGCATCAGCCTGTCAGTGCTCAGACCATATGCTGCACACTGCATCAACTTGGTCTGCATGTCTGTCGTCCCAGAAGGAAGCCTCTTCTAAAGATGATGCCCAAGAAAGCACGCAAACAGTTTGCTGAAGACAAGCAGACTAAGGACATGGATTTCTGGAACCAGTTCAGATGGTGTCAAGCGTGGGTGGTGGCAACCAGGTGAGGAGTACAAAGACAAGTGTGTCTTGCCTACAGTCAAGCATGTTGGTGATAGTGTCATGGTCTGGGGCTGCATGAGTGCTGCCGACTGGGGAGCTACAGTTCATTGAGGAAACCATGGATGCCAACATATACTGTAAAAAACTGAAGGAGAGCATGATCCCCTCCCTTTGGAGACTGGGCCGCAGGGCAGTATTTCAACATGATAACAACAGAAAGAAGCTGAGGGTAAAGGTGATGGACTGGCCAAGCATGTTTCCAGACCTAAACACTATTGACCATCTGTGGGTCATCCTCAATTGGAAGGTGGAAGTGCACAAGGTCTCTAACATCCACCAGCTCTTTGATGTCATCATGGAGGAGTGGAAGAGGACTCCAGTGGCAACCTGTGAACTCCATGCCCAAGGGGGTTAAGTTAGTGATGGAAATTAATGGTGGCCACACAAAATATTGACACTTTGGGCCCAATTTGGACATTTTTCACTTAGGGTGTACTAACTTTTGTTGTCAGCGGTTTAGACATTAATGGCTGTGTGTTGAGTTATTTTGAGGGGACAGCAAATTTACACTGTTATACAAGATGTACACTCACTACTTTACATTGTAGCAAAGTGTAATTTCTTCAGTGTTGTCACATAAAATATAACATTTACAAAAATGACTTTTGTGAGATACTGTATATATGTAAAGCGCTGTGTAAATTGATGGCGCTATACAAGTACCTGTATTAAATGATATATAATTATCAACCATATACAGTACATACCTTCTCAACAAAATACACAGAAACGTTAGCAGGTGTGCAAACTCATTAACTCAAGTGAAGATATCTCACTAATAAAGCATAAAATTTGTAAAAAAAACTAAAATCTAATGCATCCCTTGTGCTGCTGGCTCCTCATTTAGTTTATATCCTCCTCCTCTGTCACCCCACGACATTGCAATTTTCTGGTTTGGCAAGGGTTAAGATAGCCTAAGGATCCACCCCTTGCACTTTTTAAGACTGCTGACTATGCCTGCCCTTTGCACTTAAATTCTCCATTCGTAGAAGCTGTGCTATAGCTTCTATGAATAAAAAACTATCTCTGAATGGAGGATGGTCAGATGAATGAATGGTTCACCATCTCAATTCACAGATTGAGTTGCATTCATAGAAGCAATAATACAGATTCTATGAATAGAGGAGGTGGGCGGAATAGCCAGGCATAATTGGCACTCTTGATGACTGCAAATTACACCTCCCTTGTCTCTAATAACCCCCACTGCATCAGAAAATTACAGCAGCAGGCCTAGGGGGTGATTGGATTTTTTTTTTTACTAAACTTAGGCTTTACCATAAAAGTAAAATAGCAGTTTTGGTTGATTGACCTATTAAAGCCCCCAGATAGTATGGCTTAATGGCTTTTTTTCTCTAGGGGGCAAGGAATAAGCAGGAATACCTTATTATTTTTCTCCACTGGCATCTGGCACTATTCCCTACTCACAAAATGTGGATGGGCCCTCAACAGTCTCACATAAAATGCAAGATGTCAGAGAGGCTACAACCACAAGACTGGCGAAGAGGAGAAGCTCGGTGGGACTAGTCTTATGGTTGGGCAGAAGCCTGGGGAAGCCCGGAATAAGGTATGTATTCCTCAGTCTAAAACCTCTTTAGACAAAACAATCAAATAAAACAGAACTAAACTCTCTATCCCTAGTAAATAGGAACGTATATTATATTTATTTGTTTTAAACTTTATATTTCTTCAGTTTCTTCATCATTTCTGGCCTATGCCAAAATGATGTCATACATCCCAAGAGTTTTCATGGGCATTTTTTCTTTCATCTGAAAGAGATGAGTAGTTTTTTTTCAGCTAAGCACACCCTCCTAACTCCATGCCTGAGCTAAGGGCAAATGGATTCCTGAAAGAATTATCTGCCCTTACTCAAGATGGCCGCAGCTAAAAATGCTGGGGGGGGGGTTCAAAGTGTATTCTCCTCAAAATAAAGCACAGAGATATGGATGGATGGGTGAGTTTGCTTAGAACATTAGAAACAAACAAATAGTGTTTTCAGTTTGTCATGCTCAGAGACAGTTTAGTTCCACTTTAAACCTTGTTATCCACAGGGACACAGAAGGGCATTTGCTCCAGAACTTAATAAAAAAGGGGAAGCTCTGCTGACTTCTATCATCCAATCATGTACAATCCCAATTTTTTTTTTCTTGCATATGATTGGGTATTCTTCTCAAAGTGAAGCGTCACCTCATTTACTAAGGTCTGGAGCAAATGCCGTTGCAGAGTGCAACTGTACAGTCTACAAAAGATAAAATCTTTATGTGCACAGCATTTTAAAGATTCACTGATGCCCCACATTGATCATGTCTGCTGTTGTAGGACTGAAAAGCACAGAAGTCCATAAATCACAGAATAACACATCAGCATGACCAGTACATGCATGGCAATTGTTTTGGGGCCAAGTTTGACAATATCAAGGCATTAATTATGTCAACGCTGATGCTGTTTTCTTATCTCCAAAAAACCTTGCTGCTGCCTGATTTTGAGGAAATTGTTGGGCCAAGGTTTCAAAACCAATTTTTATTGTATAACCACAACAATGATTAGATTCTAGGAATTATTTCACTATGGGGGTTAATTTACTAAAAGCAGTTACACTCTGCATGTGCAGTTGCTCCAGAGCTTAGTAAATGAAGAGGGGCCCGGCTGAATTCCATCATCCAATCCATCATCCAATCATGTGCAAGCAAAAATGCTGTTTTATTACTTTTCCTTGCATGTTGTTGGGTATTCATTGTGAAGTGAAGCAAAGCTTTATATAATTCATTAAGATTTTGAGCAAATGCACTTGCAAAGTGCATTTTTTTCCCTTTAGTAAATCAACCCCACTGTGTATTATCATTTACAGTATCTCACAAAAGTGAGTACATCCCTCACATTTTTGTAAATATTTTTTTATATCTTATCATGTGACAACACTGAAGAAATTACACTCTGCTACAATGTAGTAGTGAGTGCACAGCTTGTATAACAGTGTAAATTTGCTGTCCCCTCAAAATATCTCAACACACAGCCATTAATGTCTAAACCGCTGGCAACAAAAGTGAGTACACCCCTAAGTGAAAAATGTCCAAATTGGACCCAAAGTGTCAATATTTTGTGTGACCACCACTATTTTCCAGCACTGCCTTAACCCTCTGGGGCATGGAGTTCCCCAAAGCTTCATGGGTTGCCAGTGGAGTCCTCTTCCACTCCTCCATGATGACATTACGGAGCTGGTGGCTGTTAGAGACCTTGCGCTCCTCCACCTTACATTTGAGGATGCCCCACAGAAGCTCAATAGGTTTTAGGTCTGGAGACATGCTTGACCAGTCCATCACCTTTACCCTCAGCTTGTTTAGCACGGCAGTGGTTGTCTTGGAGGTGTGTTTGGGGTTTTGGTATGATGTTGGAATACTGTCCTGTCTGAAGGGAGGGGATCATGCTCTGCTTCAGTATTTCACAGTAAATGTTGGCATTCATGGATCCCTTACTGAACTGTAGCTTCCCAGTACCGACAGCACTCATACAGCCCCAGACCATGACACTCCCACCACCATGCTTGACTTTAAGCAAGACACACTTGTCTTTGTACTTCCCACCTGGTTGCTGCCACACACGTTTGACACCATCTAAACCAAATAAGTTTATCTTGGTCTCATAAGACCACAGGGCATGGTTCCAGTAATCCATGTCTTAGTCTTCTTGTCTTCAGCAAACTGTTTGCAGGCTTTCTTGTGCATCATCTTTAGAAGAAGCTTCCTTCTGGGACGACAGTCATGCAGACCAATTTGATGCAGTGTGCGGTGTATGGTCTGAGCACTGACAGGTTGACCCCACCCCTTAAACCTCTGCAGCAATGCTGGCAGCACTCATATGTCTATTTCCTAAAGACAACCTCCGGATAAGACGCTGAGCACGTGCACTCAACTTCTTTGGTTGACCATGGCGAGGCCTGTCCTGAGTGTAACCTGTCCTGTTAAACTGCTGTATGGTCATGGCCACTGTGCTTCAGCTCAGTTTCAAGGTCTTGGCAATCTTCTTATAGCCCAGGCCATCTTTATGTAGAGCAACAATTATTTTTTTCAGATCCTTAGAGAGAGTTCTTTGCCATGAGGTGCCGTGTTGAACTTTCAGTGACCAGTATGAGAGAGTGAGAGTAATAACACCAAACACACCTGCTCCCCATTCACACCTGAGACCTTGTAACACTAACAAGTAACATGACACCGGGGAGGGAAAATGGCTAATTGGGCCCAATTTGGACATTTTCACTTAGGGATGTACTCACTTTTGTTGCCAGTGGTTTAGACATTAATGGCGTTGAGTGTGTTGAGTTATTTTGAGGGAACAGCAAATTTACACTGTTATACAAGCTGTACACTCACTACTTTACATTGTAGCAAACTGTAATTTCTTCAGTGTTGTCACCTGAAAATATATAATAAAATCTTATATTATATTATTCTAATAACAAAAATTTGAGGGGTGTACTCACTTTTGTGAGATACTGTACCTTTATGTTCACGTAATGAATAAGAGAGAATTCACCTTGAACTGGGGCAACATCAGCAACATGGATTCTAATTTATTCTGCACTTACAGGCAGTTCCCAAGATACAAACATCTGACTTACATACGACTCATACACAGAGAGAGAGAGAGAGAGAGAGAGAGAGAGAGAGAACAGGAAGGGAGAGGAAATCTACCCCTAGCAAGATAAATTCACTCCCAAAAAAGTTATCATGGGAAAAAGGTGTCTCCACTGAAGCTTTATCACCAAAATCAAATTTTCACAGGAATAGAAAGTGAGGTTAAATCTTCTGGACAGGGGCACAGACAGCAAAACCAACATTACAGGGGTGTTAATCTTTCCCTACGCTATCCAAAAAAACATTAAAAAAAATGTTTTGGCTCGACTTAAAATTTTTTACCTGTTCCAATTTACATACAAATTTAACTTAGGCTGGCCATACATGGGTTGACTTCCGAAAGAATTTTCTTTTGAAAATCAAAAAAAATTATTATTGTTCGAATTTTGCACCATTAGTGGGCCGCAGCAACGGCCGATTGTCATGCGGCCATTGATTTGAGTGATTGGGCATGTTGGAAAATTTTGAAAAAAACAATGAATTTCTAATCAATGAAGGGAGAATTGTGCGAGAAAAATATAATCGAAAAAGAAATGCGCATGACTGTGACCTGGAAAGAAAAGAAGATTCCCGACCACCAAAATAATTTTCTGTAACAACATGAGGTGAAATTGACGGCTTGGTTGGTCGAATTTCAAAATCAATGGTGACACCATCGGATCACAAAACGCCCCAAATTTCTGATTTTCCAAAGATAATTTGTTCGCTATTTGACCCATGTATGGCCTACATTAGGAACAAACCTACAGAACCTACACCTACCTTCAGAAATCTTGTTTGTAATTCTGGGGACTGCCTGTATACAGCTATTTTCTCAGAGATTTCTGTACAAACACTAATTGATGGTAAGCACCTGGACAGTTAAATCATTTGATAACTTATTGAGGTTAGAGATATTTGCAGATTGCCATTGCTGATCTGCTTCTGAAGATGTCAGTTACCTGGCTGTCTTTACTCCAATACTTTCTGAATCACTGACCAAAGCTAAGCATGCAGCAAGTTATGATCTGCATGTATTAGGTCAGAGGGTCATCTAAGCAACTAGCATTTTCAGAAGCAAATCTGAAATGACAGCCTACATATGGTTTTCTGTGCAGTATTCCTTTAAACAACCACGCAGAGCAAAAGAACAATTGAAGGGCCTGATAAACACAATCTTTTTGCATCTTTATTGTAATTTGTTAAGAAGAAGCAAACAAAAATGTGTTTATTAGCCAGCATCTGGTACGTCTTTCATGTGCTTACAGTTCTACCAACAGTGCTAAATATAGGTCTAGACTGAAACTGTCAGGCCGTTTTTAAGATAATTTAGGACCACACACAAACTAAGTACTGGCTAGCAAAAACCCTTACACCTCTGTCCCACTTCTTCCTCCAGTATGCAAATGAGTCACTCCGCAAGGCGTGGCCACTTTCCCAACTTCAAAGCCATTTTCAGCTACGGTTGTGTCTTTTACCCAGAACATTGGTATACAGTGACCACAGGCAGCTGAAATCCGCATGCAAAATAAAACAGATGTTTCATGTCGGCTTCCTAGGCAAGTTCTTATTAACACTGTATTTTACTGTTACTGCAACTGAACATAAAGCTAGCGTTACATTTATGCAGTCTTTGTTTTTCAATAAATTAAAAAAAAAAAATGTAATATTATTTCCGATACTAATAACTCTGATAATACATAGAATAACCACAGAGACCATGCATTTGATTGACAAAAATTTTTTTTAAAGTAATAACTTGCAGATAAAACAGCCTACAAAATCAAGTGTAGAAACATTTTTTTTTACATTGTCCTTGTTTATTTTGAACCTCATTTTTTTATTATTTTGCTGTACATTTTAGTTTATTTTGCAGAAAAATCTATATAATCTGAAATATTTATAGTGGTTTATAAATTGTATTCTTGAACGCATGTTTTAAATGTATTTTTCAGTTGTTCATCTTACATTTGTTTTTCTACTGGTTTCTTTTATTTCCAGCTTCTTCTATCTGTTGTCCTATACGTCCCTTCATAGCATATTTTAACATACAAAGTGTATTTGTATATCTTTTTAGTTAGCCCTTTCTTAACAGTCTATGAAAAAGTTGCAGATCCGATCTAGTCGTGATACCGCAACAGACAGGTTAGCAGTCAAGTGACATTCTTTAAACAAATTTGAACATTTCCGAGTCCAATCTTTAGTAATTTGAAGGTTTCCAAATAAATGTTCCTCTGTGAAAACAGTCTTCTCCAAACATAAAAACAGTACAACAATTAGAGCCTACTGTTTGCAGCTAAATGACCCCAAACGTTTAAATGAATACGTTGATATGTTAATTGAGATATATAGTGGAGTAGGAATGAGTATATTTAACAACTGACAAGGCTCTATGCAGTGAAAAAGGAGCATCACTTTACTCTGGTTTTCGTAGACAGCATCATAAATTATTTCCTCTTTGTACAAGGTTACACATATGTTGAAAGTTTCTTTGAAGATTTGCTCTTGTCTTGTGTTAAGACTTTCCAAGTCTCCACCAAAGATGCAGAACCCTAGGAATGACTTGAGAAAATTCGGCTTCATAGGCAGGGCTGGAGCTGACAGCTGGAAGGATTCTGTGACTAAAATGAGTGACGCTTTGTTTAAATGCAGTGACAACTCACATGGGTTCTGTAGTAAATCAAGTCAATGACTCAATAATGTGTGTCTTTGAAAAACAATTAAATGGTGATTATAAAATGCAGGCCCACTTATACGAGAAAAAATATATAATATTTCAGTCTTCTCCTCGAGTAAGATATTGAACTTTGGAAATGTTTCTACAGAACAGAAAACCCTAAGATGAGCTAAATTCTTAGATCTGACCAATAATGCAAATCTCTCGCTTGTAAAGTCATAGAACAGACTGAAACATTGTGGAAAACCAGCAGTTTTCTTGCCTTTATTTTCAAATCACAGAACCTGTTGCAGACAGAAGCATAGCACTAAAAACTCTGAAAACTGTTCTTTGCCCTAGTATGGCTGATAATTGTTCAAGGTGCCCGAGCATAGGTCTGCGCAGCCTATTGCACAAAAAAAAAACATGCCTTTCTCTGCAGCCTTAGCTGCACGGGACAGTGAATGAACAGGGTAGGGCTCTGCACTGAGTGGCTTCCTGTTGATTCACAAACTTTCATTCACAGTTGACTATGCTTCAGTTATGAATGAACACAGTGAGTGAGTGTGTTTACTGTGTTCATTTAGAAAAGGAAGGGGCTGGTAAATAAAATATTTACCAGCCCTTCCCCTATTCTCCATTCTGAAACATTCGCTGCTGGAGCCCAGGGGGATAGGAGGGAAGCCAGCAGCACTGCTGGGAGGGGTGCAACACGGGGAGAAGCACCGGCAATAAGGGTAATTGGCACCACACGCAGTGATTATGGTCTGCCCAATGTGCCCAAGTCAGTAGTGTATTTTCTATAAACCTTTTTTGCTGCCACCGACATAAGGCTTATGTGGGTGGCAGAACAGGCTTTTAAACACACTAATTTGTGATAGAATGGCTAGGACTTTGTTTACACCTGGCAAGGTGACTGTTGGCTTTCCAGTGAACATGAGTCGCCCAATCACTTTCTAACACGAAGATAGCGCACAACTCCTCCCATGCAACCCCCCCCCCCCACCATGTTTCACAGGCTCAGCTATCCAAACTGTGGCCCCGGGGCAGGCAAGGGAGATGTTGCTGAGTAAAGCAGAGGGAGATCAGCAAACATCGCTGTCATTCCCTGGCTGCTTTGGCTGGGAAAGGAGCTTAATCACTTTCATTGGGGTCCATAGATGACATTAGGGGTCTAATATACCCATGATGTCTCCTTATCCACTTCCCACCCGGCCACTGCACATAAATGGCTGGGTGGGCTCTCTACTTCTGAGTGGATGTTCAGAAACGTCCCAAAGAATGAGCAGGATCGCTCCCGCTCATCGGCGCGATCCAAATGTGCTTGTGTCTCCCGGACACGGCGCATCTTAGAATGGCAGGAGGGCTCTGTGATTGGCCCTCCTGATCACATGATGGCCATGTCCAATCACGGCCGTCATGTGATGTAAACAAACAGCTGTTTGCTAGGCGATCGGCTCTCCTCTCCTCACACGGAAGTGATCGCTGAGGAGAGCGGATCTCTGCAGCCGGCTGGTGATCAGTGAGTATGAGCTGTTTTTTACAGCTTTTTACTCACTGATCACCAGTGTAGTGTCACCTCACAGTAAAACACACTAGTAAACACACAATAAACACACACATGTCCCCAAAACACATGTCCCCCACATATATAACAGTAAAATCACATGTTCCAATGATCATTTGCACACATCTGTCCGTGATCACCTGCACACATCTGTACATGATCATTTGCCTACATATGTCCGTGATCACACAAACCAATTATTATACACTTAAAGTGGTTGTATACCCTAAAAATTAACTTGCACCTACAGGTAAGCCTAGATTAAGGCTTACCTGTAGGTACAAGAAATATCTCCTAAACCTGCACGGTTTAGGAGATATTTGAAAAGAACGTTTTACAACGTTGTCTACGGCGCATGCGCGCCGTAGACAACGGTGCATTTACAGGGTTAATCCCCATCTTCAACTGCGGCTCACCGCAGTTGAAGTGTCCCGCGCGCATGCGCGGAGCGACCTCCTCGCCGCTCTGGCCAATCACAGTGCCGCAGCGGCGCTGTGATTGGCCGGAGCGGCGATACCCGGAAGGGTATCTGTTTTGAGATGGATGCGGCCGGAGGGGGAGAAGAACACGGCGTCGGGGGCCCCGATCTAAGGTAAGTGATGCATAATGAGCTAGTATGCTAGTCATACTAGCTCATTATGACTTTGTCTTGCAGGTAGTTACCAAAAAAAAAATGTTTAAGAGGGTATACAACCGCTTTAACAGATTTTTTTTTACCAAAAACATGTAGCAGAATACATTTTGGCTTACATTTATGCCAAAATTCGGTTTTATTGGATTTCTTTTAAAATAGAATAAAGAAAATATATTTTTTTCCAAATTTCCGCTCTTTTTTGAGTCGTGACTAAATACCACCAAATAAAAGCTCTATTTGCACAAACAAAATGATAAAAATGTTATTTGGGTACAGCATTGCATGACCGCGCAATTCTAATTGAAAGTGCGAGCGCTCCGAAAGCTAAAAATTGGTCTGGGAAGGAAGGGGGCAAAAGTGCCCAGTATTGATGTGGTTAAAGACACTATGCTAATGGGGGCTATTGACCCTCTATGTTAAAGCAATAAAGTTAAGTAAAAAAAATAAAAAATGTTTAAATAATGAAAGTAACAGAATTAATTCAAATGCAACAACAAAAAGTTTAACGCCCCCAGCCATCACATAAATGCACATATTTACTTAAATGTAATTTGTGTTACTCACTGTTAACTCTAAACAAAGACTTTTAAAGTGTCACCCATGGACAACTTTGGGTACCGAAGTCTGTTGCCATTTCACAGGTGCATGAAATTTTAAGTCTTGACACGTTTATTATCTATTTGAAGGGCGCAACCTCATGTTTTATATTTTAAGAAATCATTGGGTAATATATGGTGTGGGCACTAAAATTTACTTTTGTGTATTTCCAAATGAAAATATGTTTGATAAACAGTTGCACTAAAACTGTCCGTAGACGGTCTGAATCTCAGCTCGTTCAGTAGGGACCGGCTGAGATGTACCCAAGTTGATTGCTTAGGAAAACACAATGGCTACACAGGAGGGATTCCCCCATCAACACTGACTAGGTTGATGGGGCAATCAAGTGATTTGCTTTCCTGCAACCCGTGGTTGCAGGAGAGAAAAATACTCCACCTATGTCCAACCTAATATGTAACATAAAAAAATGCAACTACCACTATTTTATGAAAACATATAATGTGTGGGGTTTAACTAATCTTTAGGCCCAAAACGTGCATTTTAACAAAAAATTTAAAAAAAATTTAAAACTGCTCTGGCAGAGAAAAGGTTAAACATTGGCCAAACATTGGGCAGCAATAAGGCTACTGTGAATTAACCATGCAGGCATCACTGAGATCCTTCCAATCACAATACAGGTGTCACAGTGATCCTTCCCACAGTAAGGGCTCTTTCACACGGGGCGGATCAGTGCAGATCCGCCCCGTGGATAGCCGCAGCGATCTCCGCTGAGCAGAAGATGACAGGTCCGTCTCTGCACTCCGTGCAGGGACGGACCTGTCAGAGCGCCGCTCTCCCCTATGGGATCGGGTGACGACGGACCGTAGAGTCCGTCGTCACCCGATCCGCTCTGCAGATGCAGGTCATGTCAGCGGATGCTCATCCGCTGACACCCGCTATCCCATAGGGATACCTGTATGTCCGTTTTTCATCCCAAAAACGGAAGGATGAAAAACGGACATACGGTGAAAGAGCCCTAATGCAGGTCATGCTGTCTCTTTCCAATATTCTCCAGGGAGCACAGCACAGAGGCTCTCATCTATCACATGCATATATCGCCGCTCCCAAGACATCCAGCGTGGCAGCGTGTCAAGCTTGTCTAGCGGCCCTACACATGTTTCACAGTAGAGTGTGTCTTCAGAGGATCTCAGTTACGCCTGCATGGTTAATTCACAGTAGCCTTATTGCTGCCTAACGTTTGGGCCGCATATGTGACGATGAGTGTGCACTACAAATGGGTGGCGTTTGGTGTGATGGCTCTCACTGGTGTTTATGTGTCTCATGCTGTTTTGTGAGTGACACTGCACGCATGGTTTTGGTACATATGGTAATTTCATACAGTATTACACTATATAGTCTTTTTTTTCTTCCTATGCCATATCCAGAGTCCTAAAGACCATAAAAAGGGTTCCAGTTACCCAGTTATGGATATGTACGTTATTGCTGCACTTAAGTGAGCAGCCAGGATTTCTGGTGAGTGAGATATTCAGCTATTTTGAGAGGATTTGAAGATCGTTTGCACTTTTCTGAACTTTTTATTGAATTTTTTAGTGCTGCAAATTTATACACATTCGTTCCACAAATTGCCAGCAGTATAGGTGTTTGGCGCTGACTATTTTTGTTGAACATAAGGCTGTAATAAGACACCCAGCAATGGTGTTAAGGGCAGGATTAGGTTGTAATAAGAAACCCCCTTTTCCACAGAATTGGTAGTCAGTGACACATTTAGGCTGTAATAAGAATCCCCCCCTAGTATTGGGGAACATTGACAGAGAAAGCCTGTAATAAGAACCCCCCACATTGGTGGTTAATAGCAAATTTAGCCTGAAATAATTACCCCACAGCATTTGTGGTCAGTGGCATTTGGTGGCAACCAGTGCAGCAACTGACAACACAGTGGCTTACAATCTTTCCACATATCCAGTCAGGTTCATAGGCTTTTTTTTTTAACCACTTACAGGCCAGAAGATTTTCCTCCTTAATGACCAGGCCATTTTTTTCGATACAGCACTGAGTCGCTTTAACTAACAATTGCGCGGTCGTGCGACGCTGTACCCAAACAAAATTGACGTCCTTTTTTTTCCCACAAATAGAGCTTTCTTTTGGTGGTATTTGATCGCCTCTGCTGTTTTTATTTTTTTGGGCTATAAACAAAAAATAGTGACAATTTTCTTTTCTCTAGCTTAAAGTGTTATTTATGACAAATTAAAATAATTTTATTTTTCTAGGGTGAAACACAACAAAATGTGGAAAATCCCAGGGGGTGGACACTTATGCAAACTATATAGTTAAAGTGTATTTGGATTGAAAATGTAATATAGTGAAAAAGACTCCTTACATTAGCATCTATGTTATTAAATGCGTGTTTTCTCCCTCTTCCTTTCTCAAGCAAAACACTTTTGAGCATCTAAAACAAGCATCACTGATTATGTCACTGCTGTCTCCTGCATTCCCCCATAGGATTATTGAGATCTATGGTGATAAAGAAATCTTTGACACCGCAATAATAAAGTAGTAGTATAGCTTCTGGTTCATTTCAGTCTAAAACCACAGATTAGAATCTTATAGAACTGGATGACAAGTTGAGGAGATTTGATCCTAAATTTCAGATGACATGAGATTTGGACTGAATTATTTTTGAAGGTTCGGATTCTCAAAAGTCTTTTAAGGGAAAGAAACCAAAGACTGTTTCTACCTTAGATCTGCTTCAGCTGTGGCCTAGGCACACTTATATCGACTGCCAGTGCTACCAAGGTCCACCCTTCTAGCTTATTATCCTTGGTATAATTTTTAAATAAAGCGGCTTAGGCTGGGTTCTGGCCTCAATGCAGGGCTTCCAAAACCATTCTGCACAATTATGCATCATTAGCTGCTCTGTAATGCCCAATTTCTTGGAGCATGGCTCAAAAATTCTAAATTTTGAAAGCTCAAATACTTTAAATATCTTTGGCCACACTACAACTGACCAGACTTTCCAGATGTTTGCTCTTATCTAATTTAATTGGACCAAAATAATGCTAGAAGTCTTCTATCACAGCAGATGAAATCAATAGCTGAAACGTTAGACAGAGAAGCAGTAAGAGAAGATGTGTACTAGCATTTATAAAGGAAATATGTGAATGCTAAAATATGCTTATTTTATAGTAGTGTTTACCATTTGCAAGATATAGCACAAAGATAATTCAAACACATTAGCAGTTATCTCCTAGATACATTACACGGTCTTCCCCATCTATTAAGGACACGTGTGCAAATAGCCCATGTCACCACTATATAAATACAGATCTGCAAATCATACATTACAAATTCCACCACATATTTATTTATGTCTACTGATCAGTAGAAAGCTTTTTTTGCCTTTCTCTTTGGGGCTGTAGGGAATTGTGGGATGAGCCATTTTGTTTTGATTGCATATGACAATGTTATTATAGCTCATTTGAACTAGTTACCGAAATAATAGGGAATAAGAAACCCAGAAAGAGCTAAAGTCAACATTCTGAATTAATATTTAGTACCAGAAACTGTTTTATTCGTGTCTGCAACATCAAGCAGCATAAGGGCTCCATAATTTGACAGAGATAAAATTGTTTAAACATGAATGCGACTGAGAGAGAGATAAATCCAGAACAAAAGGTTTAGGCCAAAATGTCTAAAAACTTACTAGGAAACAGATGCCACACAATGCAGGTAGATTTAATGCATTACTTCCAATAAAAAGAAAAGTTTTATAGAGCTTCTACACAGTGTGCTGGGGACCAACAATTATGATTGTTTAAAATATATTATATACACACTGTGACTTTACAACAGATTAAATAGTTACATGCCTAAATGTATAACATGTCCTATTAACATTTTTTACCAGAAAGAAGTCATCCTATGCAGATCATAAACATTTAGAAAGGTGATAAAAGATTTTTTTTTTGCCATCATTGGTGACTAAAGTGATTGGTGTCTTAAAAATGATTGGAGCTTGCAAATTATGTCTGGCTTAATTCACAAATATAGTCATACATGGATAAGTCACCTATTCATTCCCCATTCACTCCTGTGCAATGCCAATTTAACAAACGAGAAGTATATTTGTGGGAAAAGCTGCGGCTATATTTTATGTTTGGGTTTTATTTAAATTGCCTGTCTCCTTTTTATTATGTTACAAGTAAAATATTCACAGTAATGGCGCTTTTCACAAATAACTAAATCACAGTGTAATCAAAAGTCTTTATGGGCAAATAGAGGAATAGATGTTTTAAAAAGTCACCTATTAGTGTGTGGGCAAGTCACACGCTCGGAAGTCCGGGCGTGTGTGGGCAAGTCCCCCCCTCGGAAAGTCCGCCGGTTTGTCCGTTGGACTAGGTCCGGCGGACAAAGTCCGAACGTGTGTACGCGGCAATAGTCTGACTAGGTTACATGTTACTCTCAATGAGGAGATATGGGCAAGAAGCCCAACATGCACTGAACAGCAGAAGTGCAACAAAAGAAGCAGTGCATGCATAGGTTCAAAAGGGTCTTCCTTTTTATCAGTTACAAAACGGAAGAATTAGCCCCACCATACAAAAATTTGTCAACAAGTTAGAAAACCTCTTTGTCCAAAAACAAGTTCTTTCTATCACTGGAAGAGATCCCTCAGGGAAGGCCTACAAGGGTTAGGGTCCCTACTAGACCCATTTGAATCATGGGTGGCCGAGAGAGAGAGAGAGAGAGAGAGACCTGTTGAAGAGATGTTTAACCTCTAGCCGACCGCCCACTGTTAAATGACGGCGGAGCGGTGCGGCCCTTGTGGCGGGACGCCGTCACATGACGGCGTCTACATTTTGGCCACTAGGGGGCGTGCGTGCCCGCCGCGTAGCTGGGGAGCCAGTGCGCGTGCCCACGATGTCCGCTGGGCACCCGCGATTGCCCGGTAATCGAGCAGGACGTGGATCTGTGTGTGTAAACACACAGATCCACGTCCTGTCACTGGAGAGGAGACCGATGGTGTGTCCCTTGTACATAGGGACACCGATCGGTCCCCTCCCCCCACAGTTAGAATCACTAACATAGGGAACACATTAACCCCTGCAGCGCCCCCTAGTGTTAACCCCTTCCCTGCCAGTCACATTTATACAGTAATCAATGCATTTTTATAGCACGGATCGCTGTATAAATGTGAATGGTCCCAAAAATGTGTCAAAAGTGTCCAATATGTCCGCCGCAATGTCGCAGTCATGATAAAAATCGCAGATCGCCGCCATTACTAGTAAAAAAAAAAATATAATAAAAATGCTATAAATCTATCCCCTATTTTGTAGACGCTATAACTTTTGCGCAAACCAATCAATATACGCTTATTGCGATTTTTTTTTTACCAAAAATATTATTAGAATACGTATCGGCCTAAACTGAGGAATAAATTTGTTTAAAAAAAATAAAAAATTGGATATTTATTATAATAAAAAGTAAAAAATATTATGTTTTTTCAACCTTGTTGCTCTTCTTTTGTTTATAGCGCAAGAAATAAAAAACGCAGAGGTGATCAAATACCACCAAAATAAAGCTCTATCTGTGGGGAAAAAATGATAAAAATTTTATTTGGGTACAGTGTTGCATGACCGCGCAATTGTCATTCAAAATGCGACAGCACTGAAAGCTGAAAAATGGCCTGGTCAGGAAGGAGGTGTTCGTGCCTGGTAGGCAAGTAGTTAAACCTTGATTATTTTTCATATTAACCACTTGCTGACCAGCCACCATCATCATACTGCGGCAGGTCGGCACGATTCCGCGAACCATCGTAGCTGTACGTCAGCTCCTTTAAACGGGATAGCAGGTGCGTGTGCCCGCTGCATTGCGGGGGTGCCAATGCTCGTGGCCGCGATGATCGCCGACCGTGGGCACGAGAGGCAGAACAGGGACGTGTGTGTGTAAACACACATATCCCTGTTCTGTGAGGAGAGGAGAGGCAGATTGTGAGTTCCTAATAGCTAGGAACCATGATCTGTCATCCCCTATAGTCAGTCCCCTCCCCTACAGTTAGAACACACAGTTAGGGAACACAGTTAACCCCTTGATCGCCCCCTAGTGTGAACCCCTTCCCTTCCAGTGACATTTATACAGTAATCAGTGCATTTTTATAGCACTGATCACTGTATAATTGTCAATGGTTTCAAAAAAGTGTCAAAAGTGTCGATGTGTCTGCCATAATGTCGCAGTCCCGATAAAAATCTCAGATCGCCGCCATTACTAGTAAAAAGAAATAATAATTAAAAAAGTCATAAATCTATCCCCTATTTGTAGATGCTATAATTTTTGCGCAAACCAATCAATATGCGCTTATTGCGATTTTTATTACCAAAAATATGTAGAAGAATACACATCGGCCTAAACTGAGGAAAAAAATTTGCTTTTTTTTTAAATAATTGGGGATATTATAGCAAAAATAACAAAGTATTATAGTGTTTTTTTCAAAACTGTCGCTCTTTTTTTGTTCATAGTGCAAAAAATAAAAACCACAGGGATTATCAAATACCACCAAAAGAAAGCTCCATTTGTGGGAAAAAAGGACATCAATCTTGTTTGGGTACAGCATTGCACGACCGTGCAATTGTCAGTTAAAGCGACGTATTGCCGAATCGCAAAAAATGGCCTGGTCATTGAGCAGCCAAATCTTCTGGGGCTGAAGTGTTTAAATATGGTTCAAATCAGTGTTTATTGAAAAGAGGCAGGGCACAAATAACAATTCAAATAACATTTTAATGTATGCTATTCTCACAAATTTATGTTTCAACTTAGATTTTTTATTAGTAATGGCGGCGATCTGCAATTTTTATCATGACTGCAACATTGTGGCGGACAGATCGGACACACAGGGAGCTATGATCAGTGACAGTGTCACTAGGCAGAATGGGGAGATGCTTGTTTACATTAGCATCTCCCAGTTCTTCCTCTCCCTGAGACGATCGCTGGAATCCCCGCGGACATCGAGTCTGCGGGACCCACAATCCTACTCACGGAGCTTGCGGCAGGGTCGTGCGCGGCCAGCGGCATGCACTCGACCACACGGCAGAAAATTCAAAGGGAAGTACAGGTACGCCCATTTGCCCAGCCGTGCCATTCTGCCAACGTATATGTACATGCGGTGGTCGGCAAGTGGTTAAAGGGGGCGTACAGGTACGCCCATTCGTGCAGCCATGCCATTGTGCCGATGTATATCGGCAAGCGGTTAACATTGGATCTGACTCCAAAACGCCAGTGCAAAGCACAAAGGGGCTGATTTACTAAAGGTAAATATGCTATTCACTTTGCAAGGGAAGTTGTGCTTTGCAAAGCGAATTTCCCCAGAACTTAGTGAATTTCACCAAATTGGGGAAAATTCCCTTGTAAAGTGAAGAGCCTATTTGCCTTTAGTAACTCAACCCCAAAGGTGCCAATTTTCAGAAGCACCAAGGAGGTAGGGAGGTATTAAAAAAGCCATTAAAAATAATGACACACCATTAACTCATAGAAATATACTGTATTTGTTGTTTTTTTATTGTTTTTTTTTTTAAGAAAAGCCACATATTACTTTTATTATCTGTTCTACAATAATCCCTAAATAAAAATAATTGTGCATACTTTGGCCATAAATACACAATACTGTATACATATGCACGTGTATAATTTATTCTGACTGCATAGTATATCCTCCCAAAATAGCGTTATTGAATGTCATCTATTAAAAAACAGAGCCACAACTGGGGAAACCTTACACATCCTGCCTTCCTTGTTTACTGAGTGATACAAAAATTTTAGTGGGCTCCCTCGCCAGTTATTAGTCTCTGTAAATGTAACATAACAGATAGTTTGCAAATCCTTTTAGGCATTCTCCCCCTTACTGGAAAGATCATCATTTTTTATTTCAAAGTAGATTTAATAAAGAAAAGGAGAGCTGCTAAAGTAATACGTGAGGCTTTGACATTAAGCAGTGCAACCCTGCAGAGTCGGCAAGAACAGGGTCTCTAATCTCCAGTGATTTATAGTGGGTTCTTCCTTCATCTCTGCTCTTGGGGAGGGCTAAAAAGTTTGGAGACAGGCTGGCGTCCCCCTTGCTATACACCGCCAACTCCTGCTGGCCAGTCTGCACGCTAAAACCTTTAACCAGTTTGTTGCTGAGTGGTACTCCTTAAAAATCCAACTTACATTAATTTTCAGAGATTAGAGGAAACACAGTGAGCAAAAAACTGGTTTAATTGTGGAAAGTAATACAACTTCAGATGTTGCCAGTGTTAAGAGATAACATATGGGGGGGAAAAATCCCTGGCATTTGCACAATATAATGGGAAAGGCAATGTCTTAGCATAGTTGCAACAATTGTAAGACTAAAGAGTTGCTCTTAAAATATTCTATTTAAAGAGCAGATGAAGAAGTTGACCTTAAACTTAAACCTCAAACTGCCTATAGATTAAAGAAAAATAGATAACTCAGTGAAGTGCTATGTTTGAAGTTTATCAGGTATCTTCACACCACTGGAGATGAGAGGAAGACACTGATAACTCTTTCTGACTTAATAAATCAATGCTAATCTATTAAACAATGATAAGACAAGGTCTGTTGATTAACCTGCATTTCTGTGCACTCTAAAGTACCCTGGGACGCGGATTGCACTTTATGTGATTGCTATTATTTTCGGAGGTAGGAAAGGGTAATAATTTGACTGCTTATTTTGTTTCAACAAGTAGAAATTTTCAGATGACTGCCTATTATTTTTTCTGCAGAGATATACATGATACAGCAAGTATAATAGCAGGATGATAAATCTACATTCATAGCCAAGATAAGCCAATATGAAGCGAGTAATGAATGCTCAAAATATCAGCACTAGCATGAATGGCTGCCATAGCAAAATGGTATATGTTTTATAATAAGTAAAATAAATGTGGTTGTATTAAAAAGAATACCTGTTTTGTACTCATGTTAAACTACATATGACACATGATATTGTTAGGGATTCGGTACATGCTTTTGTGTATTTGTGCATCAAGTGTAGGTACATTGTATTTTTCTTGGGATGAACTGTAGCTCCAGTGAGTACTATAGCAAACATTATTTTTTTATTTTTAAATAACATTTTTTTTTTTTTTTTTTTTTAAACAAAAGAAAAGAAAATCAAGGAAAAATTCACTCTGTGTACAGCTAGCAAATAGCACTCTAAGCACGGAAAAAAAGACTATGAACAGAGGACAAAAACAATAGAATCTGCAATACAAATATGTATCAGAAGTCTCAAAATTAGCTAAATTAGCAAATCTTCAGTCACGATTATCTAATTGCTGAGGTGCCATAGTGCCAAAAGGAGGCAAAATCTAAAAGATGCATAATCACATAAGGAGGAATACTCCAAGAAAGTGGAGAGAAGGAGAAAAAAAAAGGTAAGAAAAGAGGGAAAAAGGCCATAGAACACTGCAACACCAAAAAAAAAAAAGGGGGGGTCAGGGAGGGTCTTCCTGAAGATGCCATAGTTCCCAAACACGGTTATGGGCCTCCAACCTATCATAGATCTTAGCAGTCATCTTCTCCATCAGTTCCACATCCTTAATTCTAGCTTACAGTGCAGCTGAAGAGAGAGAGGATTTATTTTTCCAGTTAAGAGCTATAACCGCGCCGCCGTAAGGACATGGCGTAACAGCTTCCTATAGGGCTTAACAAGTTTCAGAGAAGATAAACCTAGTAAAAATATTTTTTACAATTTTAAAAGATGATAAGGGCTGTCCATGTGTACATTCATGTAAAGAAAACAAATGAAGCAACTTGATCATATATGGCAGCAAAAATGCAGTTGAAATTCATCTGCCAACAGTCGTAATCAAAAGAATCAAGGCTTTTTTGAATGTGACATCCATGTTGATGCTTTTCGTTTTTTGTTCTTTTATTCTTTTTTTTCTTTCAAAATTACAAAAAAATTATATTTTGATATTTTAATTGCAAAAGGGGCACAAAAATGTCTGTAGTTTTCATCTCCAAAACATGACACTGAGATGCTATACAGACTCAAAGAATCCTTTTCACAGTTCACAGGTCTATGGTAAACATACCTTATCAGGTTCTACACACTTAGCTGACAACACCTTGGAATGTAAATCAACCATTTCAATACAAGTGTGATTTTATTTTGCACTTAATCAAAGTCAATTAAGTCTTCTAAATTATTTACTCAAAGTTTCATATATCCTAATTAAACTTAGGATCCTGTACAATGTCAGCAGTTATCTGTTGCAATTCTCTGCATATTTTCCAAGTAAATAATAATGATGGAGTGTCATGCAGCCTCCCTAGCCTCTTAATTTACTTCTAAAAATCTAATTTCAGAGGGATTTAAAGCAACATAGAAATCAAATAAAAGAAAAAAATATATATATAGAGAGTATAAAGGAAAACTGTGTTAGTAACCCACAGTAACCAAAGATCAAGTTTCATGCAAATACAACCGCCCATGTAAGTCTATAGGCAACTTAAGATTTTGTTTTGTAAGATTTTATACTCTTAACAGATCTTTTCTGTTGGATATTCTTTTTGCAGTCTGAACCTCTGTTGGGGAGGTTTACCCTAACCAAGTGACCATTGTAACTAAAATAAGTAATAAAGGAGGGGGGGGGCATGGTTTGCCGATGATGGTTTAGGAAGTGTGGATCACTGCTCTATCCCTGTTCCACTTCTCCACACACCATATGGGGCATACAGCAATCTCCTGGTGGATGAGATGGGGGAGAAAGAAAGCAGCTGAAGCCTCTTGGCACCCTCTCCTAACAGAATTTAGGTAGATTCAGCTCTCCCTTCATCCAAGAGCCACCTCTCTGTCTCAGCAGACTTTGCAGACATGGCGGTGGCCATGCGGTCTGCATCCCAGCCCATTGTCCACCACATAGCAGACCAGCTCCACACTAATGCTCCCTCAGTGCCTACACCAATGCAGGTTTAGGACTTTGCTTCACTACAGCTGCCTTGGCTCCTAATACCATAGCAGCCTCCTCACAGGCTTATGTGGACCTTTCAGAAGCACAGCATGTGACTGGGGAACTGGCTTTCTCCTCTCCTTTAGCAGCATCCTCTCCCTGTGCTCCTTCTCTGGGACCCGGGTGATATGGTATGTGATTAACTGTGGGGCTTATATGCAATTGTTCTGATCCACCCCTAGACTGCTATATCCCCCTACCAGGAGCCCCCAGCACAGTCTTTCTCAGTATTGACCACACTGCCAGTAGTGAGCCCTTCACCTAGCTCTCAGGGTAACCTGAGGTCTCCCACCATGGCCTCAGACACTGGTAATGACTGGGACCTAAAAACTTACATTAGGTCCCTGCCTATTAGGTCAGACATAGAGCACTATGTCTCCAGACTAGATACTATCTACAAAAAGGATTTCAGTCTCAATAAAACCAGTTTCACCCAAGTGGACTCAAAGGTTAAAATTTCTTCCACCATTCAGTTGCATAAAAAAAAGGTTGAGATTCATGATCACACTGTGCAGAATCAAAACCTCATCTATCACCAAACCAGTGGTTCTCAACCTCAGTCCTCAAGTACCCCCAACAGGCCATATTTTGGGAATTTCTCTTAGATAAAATAGCTGTCCAAAATACCAAGCCATTGACTCTGATTTAAAGCACCTGTGCACGAAAACCTGCAACCATGGCCTGTTGGGGGTATTTGAGGACTGAGGTTGAGAACCACTAACCTAAACGACCTGGAAAATCTAAACAGAAGAAATAATATCTGGGGACTCTCTAAGTCAGTACTTTCAAAAGATTTATCCTCGGCTCTCATTTCCATTTTCAACTAATTGCTCCAAATTGCTGAGATTGGACAAAGCCCATCCCCACCTACCACCCTCCAGAGCCTACAATGGTTCCTGACCACTAGATGGCCTATACTGCACTCCCAGATCTTTCTTGCCAAACACTTGCTATGCATTAAGCCCCAAAACCAGTGATGGAATAGCTACAAGCAAATAAATTAAGGTGATCTCCCCAGCAAGGATACAGAGAGCAAAAAAAAAGAAAAAAACCCAAAAAAGCATGACATGTTTTAACCCTTACCCACTCAATGAACATCATTTTTTTTATCGGAGTCTACTGTCTCAGTGACCATCGTTACTGGGACAAAAAGGGAGGGGAATCTTAAAATATCTCTAGTCAACCAAAACTAAAAAATATTTGGGCAGGAGATCTACTTTAACCCCTGTACAGGTCTGAGTACTTTTAGGATATTCAGTAATAGTTGAAATTTTTATAATTATTTTCAAAAAGTATTTTTAAGTCTGTTTAGGATTAATCTGCCTAACTATGAGGACTGAACTACCTATAGGAAGATATGAAATTACTACTACTAAATTAGATAGTTACTATCTGCAAGTACCTATATATCATTGCAAACTGTAGAACCCAAAGCACAGAAAGGGATAAGCATGTCTTTAAAGCTTTAAATGCATGGAATGTGTAAAATAATCACATTCCACTCTATGACTAGAGGCAACATCATTCCACATCTAAATTCACCTCTAATTCCATTACATCAATTTCAAAATGGTGCCAGGCTGAACCACATATTCGTCAGGACTAATTAAGAGACAGTTTTCTGTCTTCTTCAAAAGAATAAAATGTCAAGAAGCACCACCCAACTCTCTTTCCGGCTGTTTCCTTTTCATATGTAACATTTCTAGAAATTCTGGCACTGTTCATGGATTGTAACCAGATGGTTGAAAGACATGCCATAATAGCTTCATATTGAGAAGAAATAAGACAAGAACTGAGTTTGAGAGCTAAACGCAATAGGATCATGTATATAATAAAAACAAATCTGAATAAAAAAAAAAAACATAAGGATGTAGCAACCAATAAGCGGATAGATAAGATGTTCACACAAGCAGGTAAAATGGTGTCTGCCATTTGGCTCGCTGTGGTAGACAACACAGCAACTATTCCTAACTTTTATGAAAAAAAACTCTTTCAAATGAGCCACATCTCTAATCATAGATTATTAGAGTCAAAATGTACAGAAGACAGGGCTTTTGAGGCATCACAGCCCATTGCACACTTTTTCATGAACAAATCACCTTATTTGTACAAAGTTTGAAAACTATGGGGAGGGGGGGGGGGGGTGGCACCCCTTGATAGCCATACACTCCTTTAGTGATTGTGAAAGATATTGTCAGCATTTCCCAAATTCTGAACATTCTGCTTCATCAAAAGCATTTTGTTCTACAATAGAAATGTACACATTTAATAACTATAAGAACAGTTTATATAAAACATATAGTACATACTTCTCGCCATGGGCAGTAAACAATTCCCTTTAGAAATCAAATAATTTAGGGCCATGAAAAAATATCATAGGTGCATAAAATAGTAATCTTCTCTGGGTGAAATACATGCCACATGTGGATGCTGAGCAGGAAGAGGAATCCCACATCCCGCATTACCGCCGCTTTGTTATCCTGTTGCCAGCATTGCGGCAGTATGAGACCAGGTGCAGCTACTTTAGGGGGTATTTATGCATGAGGGGAGAGGTAAGATTCCTCTTCCCACTCATGGCGCACCAGGAGGCTACCACCCAAGCTCAGAATGCACATGTGCCATATATTTCACCCAGACAGGTATACTATTTTATACCCTTATATTTTTTCATGGTCCTTATAATATTATATTTTTAAAGGGAATTGATTAAAGACCATATATTTATTTTCCTTTCTTTTTTAATCAGTATGAGCCATTAATTGCTGAGGATTGGGTTGACATGGCTTAAGTTCTCTGACTAAACACATATAACGTGGAATGTTTGCTAAACTTAAATCATCATAAGGGGAAAAAAGGCTTCAATGTGCCTAATACAATAAGGTCAATTTCTTATATAAATATATTTGATAATATTTTACTAGTTACTGAGATTGTTGGCATTTAATTGATGTATTTTCTATTATCCTTTAGAATGCCAAGAATACTCTTATTAAGAAAGGGTTAAATAACTTCAGAAAACTCTAGGAAGTTCATCCATGTAATGTGCTGAACTTTGGAATGGTGTTTTTCCCTCCCCCTTTTTTGCATCTACCTATTTCTACACCTCCGGAGAGGACTGATAACCTTTGGATTTATCGTTTTTGGTGAGGGGGTGATGGGGAATTGCACAGCAAAAAGGTTGTATTATATGTTTTATATAAACCGTTGTTATATTTAATAAATGTGTACATTTCTATTATATGGCAAGGAAACCTCTAAGCTCCTGATGAAGCGGAATGTTCAGAATCCAGGAAACGCATTAAGTTGACAATGTCTGTCACAACCGCTATAGAAGTGTATAAGTGTTGGCTATCAGGGGGTGTAATTTTTCCCCCTTTTCCTTATATTTCATACATGAGTGCTCCAGTGCAGTGGGTGATAGAAATATTTTGGGGTCTTAATTTTCTCCGGTCTTGGTTTTGGATTGTTTTATATTGATCATATTTTACCTTTGCACAAATAAAGTGATGTTAGTTTTATGAAAAAGTATGCAATAGTGTCTGTGGTGCCTCAAAAGTCCTGCCTTCTGTACATTTTGACTAGTATTCTATTCTTAACATTTGATAATATGAATAAGCACCATTTGTCTGGATTATGGCTTCTAACACCACAATGACAGCTTTTACTGACTTATTTGGCTGGCTACAGATACAAATTAAGTTTGGAAAGATTTAAAAAGTTTATTTGATAGTTTAGAGACTATACTCAACAACTCATTTTCTATATTAAATTTTTCACATATAATAATACAACAGGAGTCCAGTAAATGTTTACAAATTATAAGTATATATATATATATATATATATAATTTATAAATAGCAGACTAAAGTACATGCTAAAAGCTTCTTTCTTGGCCTGCTATTAGTGAATTTACTTCAATGCCTGACCTAATCATTACCTCTCAACCCTCCCTAAGAGGTCATACCCCTTACAAATTTCTATTTCTGGTGGATTTTCCTCTTAGGAGGATCCTCTCGCTTATCTATATTCTCTTGACTGCTCCCCTAGAATAGCAGCCCACATGATCCCTCAATACATGTTTCCTTTAAAAGGATACACACCCTTTAAAGTATAAGTAAAGTTCAAACTTTTTCTTTTTTAGCTTTGGATAGTGTAGGGAAAGGGTAATTCCATTTTTTTTATTTATGTATGTATTTATTTATTTTTCTGTCAGTATTCAGTTAGGAAGATTCTCTTTTACTTTCTGTCCCAAAGATACAACAGGAAGTAATAGAATCTCTCTCCCAAGAGAAGGGGAATCCCCTTTTAGACAGCAGTTATTGTAACAAATTTCTCCCTTGGAGGATTTCCCCTCTATTCTTGTTCTGGTGACAACTGTAACATTTTGGGATGCCCATTTTGGGCTTGTTCACGCTAACAGTTGGGGGGTGCTAAAAACCCCAACCACTAGTTTGATTGAGCCCTACCTGAATGAGGATTGCTTTTGTCGGGAGACAACAGCCGGTTAAAATTTTTTTTCGATAGTTGGCTTGTTTGTGTGTCGGTTTGTCGGACGTGCATGCTGGAAAACCAGCATAAGACCGACTCCTGATCAGCGGTCTCAGCCAAATGGGCAGAGAGCGCTGATTGGAGTGTTCTGGCGGGGTTGGGTTGTCCCCCTGTCAGAGCAACTCAGCTCAGCAGAGGGAGATCGCTGAACTAATAATTAACAGGACTAATAGAGAGCGACAGATGCAGCAATAAAATCCCTTTCTTATGCTATCCAAAGCTACAAAAACAGATACCGTATTTATCGGCGTATAACACGAGCCGGCGTATAACATGCACCCCAAGTTTAGGAGGGAATTTTAAGGAAAAAAACTTTTAGGATGGAAGTTTAAGGAAAAAAAAAACTTACATTTAAGTGTCCATTGCAGCCTTGTCAGTGCAGCCTTGTCCACATTGCAGCCTTCGACATTGCAGCCTTGTCCCGATTGCAGCCATGTCCCGATTGCAGCCATGTCCCGATTGCAGCCATGTCCCGATTGCAGCCATGTCCCGATTGCAGCCATGTCCCGATTGCAGCCATGTCCCTATTGCAGCCATGTCCCTATTGCAGCCATGTCCCTATCGCAGCCATGTCCCTATTGCAGCCTGGTCCTATTGCAGCCTTGTCCCCAGTGTCCATCGCCATTTAAAATTGGCGCCGACAGGACACAGGAGCGGAGCGAACGCCGCCGAGATACACATGTACTCGGCTCTTGACGGCTCTTCTCGGCTCCGCTCACGTGACTGTGAGCGGAGCAGAGAAGAGACGAAAAGAGCCGAGTACACTCGCTATGTGTAGCTCGGCGGCGATAGCTCCGCTGCGCTCACAGATAGCGGAGATCGGCGGGGGATCGCTGGGGGTCGGCGTATAACACGCACCAACGATTTTCCCCTGATTTTAAGTGTTGTACGCCGATAAATACGGTATGTTTTAACTATTCAAAAACATAGGATTAATTTACAAAACTGCTCAGTCCTATATGCCTGGGTATATGTAAAGTATTGGTCATTTATGATGTACATGCAAACAGTGCACATAATTTCCCTATGGGATTAATAAAGTATTCTGAATCTGAAATCAAATTATTATTATCAGTTTTACTGAAATTCTGAATAGGTAAAGTTAACAAAACATTTCAATAAAAGTAATTCATTTTACCAGCACAGCAGAGCCTTCTGTGTGCACATTGGTTTCATAAATATACATGTGTATGTAGGGCTGCATACAGGCAACCACACATATATACTGTAGATTTTATGACCATTATAACATAAAAGTAACAAGGCCGGGAAACAGATGTGGTCAGAGGAAAGCAAGTACTGACATTACACACCACTATGCACTCTGGGTAGAAATGATAAAAACATTTACAAGCTGTTGGGAGTCTAGAATCAGAAGTGTAATCAAGTAGAACTGACATATAAATGGTGAAGGGGGGGACTTCATCTTGCATGAGAAACTAAGCAGAACACCCCTCCACCTTTACTGTACATGGGGTCTCGGGTGTCCTGTGTTGGCATGCCTCTACCAAAGCAGGCCCTAGCTAATTTTAGAAATGACAGTTAATAATTCACGTCACATAAAGTTGAATGAGTGAATTTCCCTAGTTAACCCCTAGACTTTATGTGCCGTTTGACTTTTCTCTGGGCACAGCACAGGCCTATTACATTTCATTTACTTATTTGATCCTAACAAAGGGCGGCTGCTGAAAAAATGCAAGTCCTGCTATAATATACTTAATATTCAAACACATGTAAGGTATGAAGGTACTCTGCAATGTTACAATATCAGTTTAAATCCCTTAATAACTGACTTTAGACCTAATGCCGTAACTACTTCTCTTGTTTCTGATGAACGTTGCTACTATCTAGGAAGAAACTTCACATTTTTAAGAATAATAATTACAAACCCAGCAATGAGTGCATCACCTGGAGATAAAACAAAAATGATCCGTAAAGCACTAATTAGGCAGCAACATATTGGCTATTATTTAAATTATTTAAATGGTCTAGTGAATACATTATTTCGATTTTTGGATAGAGTGGGGAAGGATTAGAACCCCTGTCTGTTTTTTACTGCTGTCTGTGACTCCGTTAGAGATTTTATCTTACTTTCTGTCCCGCAGTTTTACCAGATAGGAAGTGATAGAAAGGTTTTAACTGCTTTTTTTATAATTTTGTCTGTGTTGTTGTTGAAGTTAAAAAAAATTTCCATGACTTAGTTGTCACCATGACAATGGTTTCATCAGCCAGGAAATAAGGGGAATTATTTAAAAACCATTGTCCTGGTGTCAGCTAAGTCATGGAAAATTTCTTGTATAACAGTAAAAACCTGACAGGGGTTCTAATCCTTCCCACAAAACCTAATAAAAAGTTTTGGCTGAACATGCACTTTAACGTATCAGCTTTGAGTGAAGCCAAAAGTGACAGATTAGGGTACGCAATGCCTGTATTACTTAGCTGTTACCAAGATGTGTATGTGTTCACCACGTGAGATATGATGAATATGATTCAGGTTTGTATTACTGTCTGTAACTCCATTGGGGAGATTTTCCTCCACTTCCTGTGATTAATGTCACTTGGATAGGAAGGAATGTACAGCAATAATCACACTGTCCGGAGCAACCCTTTTCATGCTACTAAACATGGCTTTTTGCTTTCTCAGCCTGTATATTTGCAGGATAGTTTTCCCATCACATCTTCTTGGGACAGAAAAGGAGAGGATACCTCCCAAAAAGAAAAAAGAAGGCAATAGAAACCTGACAAAGGACCGACAGATAAGCCATCTATGCTCTGTCTGATAAAGAAAAGCCCTGGTAAAACCCCCTGAATTTATTTGTTTAAGCATACACTTATTTCTTAGATCTGAAGCTTGACACATAGCTGTACTTTTATATGTGCTGGTATTCTTTCTATATTACCTGGATGATCCTGCCAGTTCCCCACTTAATGGCCAAAAACTGACCACGCTAAGCATGGAATTTGATCCATCCTTGCATGGTCAGTTTGCGCCTCATGACACCCCGTGCAAGCACACAGCCTGCCTGTATCATTCGTGGTCAGTGTTTCGCCTCGCCCCCGCCCATCCCTCCTCTTAATTGACAGCAGCTTTCCCAGCCTTGCAGATCATGTGATCGCTTTTTCTAGCTCAGTGCATCACAGACCCATAGGTGGGTGTGTCCACATCAATAGGCATGCACATAATTTGCGGAAGTGACGTTTGCCGTTATCTGCTTGCATTTGCTTACCTTGGAAACGCTGATGCTTGGCAGCAAACATCACTTCCAGAAGTGGTACACATGCTCATCGGTGTGGACACACCCACCTGCAGGTCTGGGATGCGCTGAGCTAGGAAAAGGGATCACACGACCTTCATCTTTCAGGACGCAAAAAAAGATGTAAGCAAGACGTTTTATTTAACCGCTTCCCGACCAGCGCACAACAATGTACGTCGACAGAATGGCATGGACAGGCATAAGGGCGTACAGGTATGTCCCCTTTAAGATGCCGCCGTGCCATCGAGCGCACACCGGTCGGGACCCCCGTGAGTCCAGTCGCAGGTCCCTGCGGACTCGATCGCCGCGGGGATACCCGCGATCGTCTCACGGGAAGGCTGAATGGGGAGATGCAGAAATAAACAGCATCTCCCGGTTCTGCCTAGCAACTAGTGACGCCGATCTCTGCTCCCTGTGATTGGAGCAGAGATCAGCATTCACTAGCTCACAGCCACACCCCCCCACAGTTAGAAACACACCTCTAGGAACACTTAACACCTACACTGCCACCTAGTGGTTAAACCCTTCACTGCCAGTGTCATTTACACAGGAATCAGTGCATTTAAATAGCACTGATTGCTGTATAAATGACAATGGTCCCAAAAATGTGTCAAAAATGTCCGATGTGTCCACCATAATGTTGCAGTCACAATAAAAATCGCTGATCGCCACCATTACTAGTAAAAAAAAAATGATTAATAAAATGCTATAAAAATATCCTTATTTTGTAAACGATATAACTTCTGCGCAAACCAATCAATAACCGTTTATTGCGATTTTTTTACCAAAAATATGTAGAAGAATACGTATCGGCCTAAACTGGGGAAAATTTTTTTTTTTTATATATTTTTGGGGGATATTTATTATAGCAAAAAGTAAAAAATAATGTTTTTTTCAAAATTGACGCTCTTTTTTTTTTATATCGAAAAAAATAAAAACCACAGGGGCAATCAAATACCACCAAAAGAAAGCTCGATTTGTGGGGAAAAAAGGATGCCAATTTTGTTTTGGAGCCACGTCGCACGACCGCGCAATTGTCAGTTAAAGCGACGCAGTGCCGAATCGCAAAAAGTGGTCTGGTCTTAAGCCAGCAAAATGGTCCGGGCTGAAAGTGGTTAAAGGTGCACATTTAGCTATTGGGAAATCTTTATAGCATAACATGGCTTTACAATTAATTTAAGCAATTAGGTCTGCTGAAGCAAAGTTCTTACAACATTTCAATACAATGGATTACATTTTATTGAACAGGGTTTGTATTGGCTGGGTTTCCCACATATAGTCACCTTCCCAGATCCTGCAGACCTAACCTAGTAGCTCCACATGATGTTAGAGCTTACACACGATTAGCTTCTTCCTCACCTGACAGTGTTCAGGCCTGGCAATTAGCTGCTTAGGTCGAAGCACTGCATCCTGAGAGGAGGTAACATGCTGTACCTGAAAGGATGGAGCAAGAGGGTTGTGGGATAGCACTGCGAGGTATTAAGCTGGGTTCACGCCTATGCAAATTGGATGTGGGTTTCCCAGCATCCAATTCACATGACAGGAGATTGTGACCGGCTCTCTATGGAGCTGGTTCACATATCTCTGTTGCGACTTTGGAGCGTCTTGCACAGGAGCGTCTTTGGCTCCATTTCAGGGCCGAATTCAGGTAAACATTCAGCCCTGATTCGTCCCTGAAGCGGAGAACAGGGGTGAAACGGAGAACAGGGATGAAACGGAAAACAGGGACGCACCAGACCCCTGCTGCGAGACGCATCCATCAGAGGTGTAAACCCAGCCTTAGTGTGTGGGGGGCTTTACAAGAAGTGTTTCTTTTTACAAAACAATCGTTAAAGTATAAGTGCAATTTTAGTTTAATGACTTGACTGGAAAGCCATTTCATATTCAATAGATCATGAAATTTACCATAGTGAGCAATGGTTATAAAAGTCAACATGGTGTTCCAAGATTACTTAAGGTCACTACAGAAGCAATTCAACCTACTAGCAAGCTGCTTAGTTTTCTTCTCACACAGAACTGAAGGGAAAGCATACTGTGAGAAAAAAAAATCTGTTTCTTATACTTTATTTCTGAAGTGTTCCAAATTGAGCTACAAAAGTTCACCCAGCATCTAATTTTAACCGTGAGTTTCAGGAGAGTTGGTGGGAAGATGACTGAGTTCCTTTAAGCTCTGACCTACAACAGGAAGAGACTTGTCAGCCTGCTTGTCTCCCATTGGAAATCCCAAGGGAAACAACAGTGGCAGAGTATAGTATAACATTTTCTCATTGTAACTTTTTTTCCTTTAACTGAGAAATAATCCAGCAACATGACATTTATTTTTATATATGCCCATGTTTAGGCAAATCACATCAGTTAAATTGCATATAAATAATTTAATGCAGCAGCATTAGTAGCAAGTTTCACTATTTCTTGAGTACCAATGGTATATTGGATCATGAAGTTGATTGAAATAAGGCAGTCAATGTAATACATTTAAATGCAAACTTTTCACCAATGTGAGAAGTCTATAGACAACACAGATCCAATATAATGATATCAATGAGAGATCACACTTAGGTTTGCTCTCTGTGATCTATATAAAAACTAGGTTTTGTTTTTTGATAGAGTAGGAAATTATTATTATCCCTGCCAGGTTTATTTTTATTTCAGAGACATCACTGAAAACTGAACAATGTTGAATTACACTCTCTGTCTCAGGGAAAAGATTCACCAGAGGCAGGTTGGAAAAAGCAGTCGATCGGCATCTGATCAGAGTTCACAGCCAATGGCTGCGAGAGCTGACCGGTGTGTTCTGGCGGGGTGGGGGCAGTCCCCAGGTCCGAACACAATAACGCAGCAGGGAGATCACTGTACTAATATCGCATAGATAATACAGCAAGCTCCTTTTTTTCTTTTTTTTTTTCGTTCAGCCTCCTGGGTGTGTACCGGGCTTAAGACTTGTATTCCAGAAGAAGAAAGAGGGTGTGTCAGACCAGCTCTGTTGCTAAGTGCTGATAACTGAGTGTAGTAGCGCTATTGGACTACCAGCCATAATTGAACCCCCTGCACAAATCTTAGGCCTGGTTGCAGTTGATGCATATTCCAGATGCATTTTGCGTTTTTCAATACATGTTTTTGATCCATTGAAGTCTATGGAACCAAAAACACAACCTGATGGTCTTGGCCCTTTCCATAAAATGCACAGATGTGAACATGCCCCAAAAGGAAAACATGTTAAATGGACTGTAGTGTGTTTCTGCAAAACTTAAAACACACTAAAAAATGCATAGGTGTGAACCGGTCATTCAACAAGAAAGCTTAAGAAAGACTGCTAAAACAGAAGCTATAGAACCATGTCTATTTGACAGTAATAATTTGATATCAACTGGGTTATAGGCCTGGTTCACACCTATGCAGGTTGCAGTTTGCATATTCCAGATGCATTTTGCGTTTTTCAATACACATTTTTGATCCATTAAAGTCTTTGGAACCAAAAACCAGAAAAAAGTCCCCGGCCCTTTCCATAAAATGTACAAATGTGAACATGACCCATAGGAAACCATGTTAAATGGACTGTGGATATATGGAAAGAACCCGCACTCTGGAATCCATCCAAACTCTTTATTCCATAATCACCAAGTAAAGAGTAACTGCAGTTAGAGTTACTCTGTACTTGGTGATTATCAAATAAAGAATTTGGACGGATTCCAGAGTACGGGTTCTTTCCATATATCCATATTCTATATCTTTATATCTATATCTTTATTTAGAGCAACAATTCTTTTTTTCAGATCCTCAGAGAGTTCTTTGCCATGAGGTGCCATGTTGAACTTCCAGTGACCAGTATAAGAGAGTGAGAGCGATAACACCAAATTTAACACACCTGCTCCCCATTCACACCTGGGACCTTGTAACACTAATGCGTCACATGACACCGTGTAGGGAAAATGGCTAATTGGGCCCAATTTGGAAATATTCACTTAGGGGTGTACTCACTTTAGTTGCCAGTGGTTTAGACATTAATGGCTGTGTGTTGAGTTATTTTTAGGGGACAGCAAATTTACACTGTTATACGAGCTGTACACTCACTACTTTACATTGTAGCAAAGTGTAATTTCTTCAGTGTTATAATAAAATATTTACAAAAATGTGAGGGGTGTACTCACTTTTGTGAGATACTGTATGTTGGGGGAGCAGAGGAAAAAAAGGTCTGGATGTGAACAGCTACCAAAAAAGACTACACAAATGCTTTAGCTTAGAATTCTGATATAATGTGATCCTCGTCATAAAGGGTAATATCTTACATGTAACAAATATGATTATTTTTATTTGACCTGGCAATATGCATATAATATTGTTTTGATTTGATCGGCAATATGCATATTAAACAATCTTCCCCTTCCTGTTCATTGGGGCAGGCTGAATCTACATGAATCTTCAGCAATAACCACAGAAAACTTTCAGATGAAGAAAACTTTAAGCATTTTAAACTACCATAAATGTTATTAAAAACATTTTGTGAAAGGAATCAACTGTAATTTGGTCAAAACTATCATTTCTAATCAGAAACAATTTCGATGCATTTTCCGCAGTTTACAGCAATTTATTTTTATAGAAATTTATTAAGAGCAGAGGTTTTTGAAATCCAAATTCTGTCTGTTAAATGTATCCAACCTTAACCAAGTACACTGCTGTTTGCCAAGTTAGGATAAGACATGCTGTATCCTTACTGGTGACCAAAATGATCCCTAATGACAGCTTGGCTTAATATAAAAGGGTTGAAATAACCCTTGATCATTATTGCTGTTAAAATTCCTCTTTTATTCTGTAAGAAAATAAGTAAACATATTATTGTACCGCACAGACCTAAAATACCATGTTCATAAATCAGACAAACTTTTTGTGAATGGAATACTGTGGCAAAAGGAAATGACTGGACAGATATAATTAAACAATTTACCAAATATCCAACACACAAGAGCATATGAATCAAGATAAACACCTCAGTTTGTCTCAATTGAGGTCTGGCTGCTGAAGACTGGAAATCTTCAGACATGATTTAGGGTATCATTAAAATAACTGAATGTTGGAACACAGCTTGAGAATAATGAGTATATTATTTATTAAAGAACATTCGTGACTGCGAAGGCCATCTTGAGAAAATTCCTAGGCGTCAGTAGCTCGAGACAGCACTTGAGCTCCTAGCCTTTAGATATTTTGGAAATTTCTTAAAGTAACCCTGACATGAAAACAAAAAATGGAGGCTGTGATTTTCTCATCCCCAACTGAAAATGCTAGTTGACTTGAGTACCTTCTAAGACCAAAAACAACTATGCAGATAAAGTAAGTCAGAAGAGGTCAGTAAAGTTCATGTAATACCCAAACTTTTTTGGGATAGATTATGGAAGGTTAATGGCCCCTGTCATTTTATTTTGTTCTGTGTACCATCAGGGAGATTTCTCTTCAGCAGAAATTGCTATGAAGTCCTCTCCAAAGTGTGGTAATATCCACAATTACACAGTTTTCACCAGAACAGGTACCTTCTTTCAAAGGTTTCCCCTCACTGTTCCTGTGACAGCTCAAACATTTTGGATGTCCCATCACTTTCTGTACTGGAAACACAGTATGTGCACTATTTTATGAAGTGTAATCTTGTCTTGCATTGCACAATGTAATCTATGTAATCAAATGCTTATAAGCTTGAGAGGTCCCATCCGCTTCTGTCTGCTTCATTGGCTCGTGCTTTACTGATCATGCTCCTGCCTGTGCCCTGTACCCGATCCATCCTGTCTGTGTATGTCCCGTCCTGAGTGACTCTGCTACTCTGCATGCTGTCGCCAGTACCAGCTGCCCACCTGCTCGCCTGCTTGCTGAAGCCATCTGACCACTTTTTCTGCTTAGCGTGGACACCTGCCCTGTTGCTAGAAAGACGTACAGGCACTCGTGCCACTCTGTACTCCTGTACCTCCTGTCTACACTATCAGGGGCCCAGAGTCAAAGGTGTAAGAGAGGCTTTCCTCATCATATCAGGCTCTTCTACCAGGTACGCGATACCCATTCCCACATCAGCATTTTCTGATTGTCAACATTTTTAAATTGCTGTTCATTGTTGGCAATGGGGCCTTCAGAACGGCAGCTTGCTGTAGTTCGAGGGTGCAGTGAGAGGCATCCTGAGAGGCATCCTACAAGGAAATCTTTAAATTACACATGAAAGGCACAGAAACAGTAGGTCGATAGGTCCTCCAGCAGCTGCTTCAGTAGTTTATTTGTAGGCATTTTTAAGCCCAAACTGAAAATAAATAATTTATTGTGTTGAAATAAGCAGACGAAAAGCTAGATATAAGTTCTAGAAAGCAGTTAGGCAGGCAATACGCGATGCAAAATTTGCACGATTCCATCAAAACAGATGAGCTATTGTCTGCTTCCGGCAGGGAGGGGGCGGGAGAAGACAGTGATTATCCCTAGAGGCAATAGCAGGCGCTTGTGATAATCTGGCAGGCTGGTTGTACCCAAGTTGATCGATCGATCAACTGGGTACATTCAGCCTGCCCATTAATGGTTCAAATCTCGGCCGGTTCGAGATTCAAATCTTGTATGGCCAGCCTTAAGGTAAAAGTGTTCGAACTAGCATGGCAAATGGCCTTCAGCCTGTTATCAGTGGACACTGGTAACATTGCATTTAATAACCCCAATTGCAGTGCAGTACCTTAGGTCAGCTATACCCAACTCTGATTTTGGCCTGATAGTCATGTATAGCCCAGATGGGTGTAGTAAAATTAACGCAAGATCAACTGCTGGGCCTCATAAACATTTATTTGTGGTTTAGCGCAATCTACCATAGTGTTTCATTCGAAAAGAACAATGATTCCCCAAACTGATAACAAAGCATTTCAAATCCAGCGATACTCTAAAATATATGCAAAACCTCAATATCCCAAAATGTACATCAGAGCTACAAAGGAAAAGTGGCACTAAGTGCAAACAACCCAGTTCCCATACTTTGTTTTAATATTATTTATGACTTTCTATTTTAAAAAGTAACATGTCTTTGGCCCTGATGTGCCTGACTCCCTCTTTTCTGGATCACTGGGTTATGTGAAAATGTGTGTGCCAAGCTGGTCCATAGGCGTGGCAGCTCTCCCCTGGCTCGTCTGTGACATGATCCTGACGTACTGTGTGGTCAAGGAGCCGGGACTGGGGGGCCTGAATGAGGGCCAAGCCTTGCACTTCAGCTTCCTGACCTGGCAGACATTCAGAGAGACCCTGCTAAGTGCTATTTCCTAAATACACTAGCTTTTCATAACAATCTTACCACACTGCTTTCCTTTACAAGCTCTCTTAAAAGAGAACTGGACTCCTTCTGGTTAATCTACACAGACTGCATTTGGAAGCCATCAGAAACTGAACTCTAAACAAAACGTTATTAATGTGTAGTAATCTGCCCTCAATGTTCCAGATGAAAAGAAAATGTTTTATAGTTTTTAAGTATACGTTTTAATTGCCTTTTAAGAGTGCATATACTTTTAGTGCACAGTGTTATAAAACTGCAGAATCTGTTTCTTGATAACTGCTGAATGATCTCAGCTATTTTTATGGCTCTTTTTTTTCCTAAAGTACAATTATTGGAAGGCTCGTCTGCATGATTTCTGATATGTGACCGCCTACTGTGCTCGCTATGGCATCACAAGCTGCCTTCCGAACAGACTTTTTTTTCTTAGGCTCTCCACTCCATCTTACTCCAGAGTAAGTTAAACTACACAGAAAAATACACCTATTTAAACAAAGAAAATGCTAACACTGGTAGAAAAAAAACACATTTTCAAGAAGTTGCTCTACGCGGATTATGGAAGGAATTAAGGCTCTTTCCTATGTTCATTTTTTTTCTAAATGTAAATGCAGATGCCAGGTGCATGCAGGGCTATATATATATACATATACACAAACGTTTCCTTTTAAAAATGATATATTGCTCTGATGTTTGTTGATTTAAGCCTGTGTTTATTCCTAATCTATATCATTCAGAGAATTTATATTGCGGTTTAGAACTAAGAACACCTTTTATTTATGACTCAATCAGCTACTGTTCATTTAATAGTGTTTAATAGTCTTTCAGATAGCGTAGCAATGATTGGCCATAGATTTAAAGCAGTGACTTGAGACAATTATTTCTACAAATGATGCTCTTGTTTTCAGGTACCCAATATGTACATGTATACCTAATATGATCATTTCATTATATTAACAATGATATAAAAATGGACTTCTGCGCTACTGAACAAATAAGTGAAAGTGAAAATGCTGCCAAATCAAGAAGTGATCACGAATCACGTAAAAGCATAACAAATATATATACACAGATGTATGTAACTTAGCGCATAATCTTAGTGATCTGACTGATACATATAGAAATGTTGTATCAAAAATAAAGTGTTAGGTGTATCCAACAAAGTGCGTATCAAAATATCCAATAAAGTGCATAAATATAATAAAGTGCAAAAAAGAGAGAATGAATAAAGTGCATCCAATAAATTATATAAAGTGAATAAAGTGAATCCAATTAATTGTATCTTTTCAAAGTGCTTCAAACTGAATAAAGTGCATAGTACATAGTAAGTCCAATGGGCAAAGTGCATACAGTAGTCCAATGTATAATGTAGTCCAATATACTGTACACAATAAAATGCACTAATGTGAGACGTTCAAAACTTGAGTGAAGTAAAAGTCAATTAATAAAGTGCATAAATGTGCTCTATTCCAAAAGTCAGAATTCAATATATAGCCAAGAATTCACAGCCCAGGCAATTATATAGCCTCTTCAAATCATCAGTGGTGTTCTATTCATTCTCTTTTTTGCACTTTATTATATTTATGCACTTTATTGGATATTTTGATACGCACTTTGTTGGATACACCTAACACTTTATTTGTTGATACAACATTTCTATATGTATCAGTCAGATCACTAAGATTATGTGCTAAGTTACATACATTTGTGTATATATATTATTTAATTATATTAACCACTTCAGCTCTGGAAGGTTGACCCCTCTTCCTGACCAGGCCATTTTTTGCGATACGGCACTGCGTTGTTTTAACTGACAATTGCACAGTCATGCAACACTGTACCCAAATAAGATTGATGTCCTTTTTTTCCCCACAAATGTAGTATTCTTTTGGTGGTATTTGATCATCGCTGTGGTTTTTATTTTTTTGCGCTAGAACAACCGAAGATTTAGAAAAAAAGCAATATTTTTTACTTTCTGATCTAAAACACATCCAATAAAAAAATCCAAAAATCGAATTTCTTCATAAATTTTGGCCAATATGTATTCTGCTACATATTTTTTACTAGTAATGGCGGTGATCAGAAAATTATAGTGGGACTGCGATATTGCGGCGGACAAATCGCACACCTGAAACTTTTTTGGGGAACCAGTGACATTATCACAGTGATCAGTGCTAAAAATATGCACTGTCACTGTACTAATGACACTGGCAGGGAAGGGGTTAACATCAGGAGTGATCGAAAGGTTAACTGTGTGCCTAGGGAGTGTTTAACTGTGGGGGATGTGCTTTTAATACTTGAAGGCATGGGTTGGTGTTTCTGTTTTACAGGAACATAGGATCCATGTCTTTTGTACTCATGGAATGGGAGTCTGCCTTGTTTACATAGACAGACTGTCATTCCGTCAGTGTACCGAACAATCCGCGGGACCCGCTGATCGGCTCCTGCTGTGTAAAATCAAATTGGGAGCGAGCCGCCGCTGCCACTGCCGTGCACTCGTGTCCAAAACCCGTAAGTGCAGAATCAATATATACACGTGATTCTGCAAAAAGCGGCCACCCTGTAGCAGTAAATTTGCGATGGGGCGGTCATAAAGAGGTTAAAGCAGACTTGCGTTTTAACTATATAAGGCCTGGTCCTGCCCTTTTTGTGCCCCCCTCCTGGCTGCAGCACACAAGGCAGCTACTTCTTCTGCCTACCTTTAGCCCAGCACTGTAGAGGAGAATGTGATTCAATCCCCTTTCCTTCATGTGACATTGTTGGTGCTTTGTGATTGGTCCAGCGCTGTCACATTAGGGAAGCCCTCCAATTAGAGTGACTCATAGCTTACACAGGACTATCCTTTCTTGCTACCAGTTACTGAACAAAACAGTGAGGGGAGCAAAGTAAAAGTTGCACAAGTTTGCAATACGATGGTAAACTAGACATGCAAAACAATGGACTAATAGCTCCTGCCTTAGGCGAGTTTAGGAGAGTCTAGCTTTTAATCTGCCAGAAAACTCCAATTAAAACCAAATTAAAACCAGAAGGGTTTTTTCCCCTGTCCCTAAACGCTGAGCTTAAAATATGCCTCTAACCGTCTTAATGTGCATGGACACATAGGATAACATTGAACTCTTTCTATCGGCAGAACACAAAACTCATGTACATCGGTTTTGGAACCCAGTGTGCAGGGACCCTTAGGTGAAAGAATGTTAATCTTGAAAAAAAACACACCTTTCTTCAGACCACTGTCTATGGGTAACCTTAAGCCTTGTTCACACAGACTTCAATATGTGATATTAGAGGAGAATTTGCAGAATCAGTTAGGAAATAACTAACACCAGTACCCTATCTTCACCATAAAGGGAATGACATACTAGCATTTGCTTTTACCTGCTGATTTGAGTCAGTTTACTGGAAAACAAACTTAGTATTCAACACCCCACATGATTCAATAGTCATGAACTATTAGTGAAGTGAGTGGGCATTTAAACAAACTACTCTCCTTAGATATTCTGGTCAGTGATGCAAGCAATATACGGGAGCCTTTCCTTTTTTCCAGACATGGTTTTCTAGGGTAAATACAAAGATGGGGAGGTCAATTCACAAAAAGTAAATGCATGTATGTTGTTCAAAAAGCCAAATTTATTTGTTCTTCCTAACTTTTCAACTAGTGAAGATGTAATGGAAGTCCCTATTGATATCATATTTATCACAGAGAACCTTAGTGACTCTTTACTCAACCACCCGTTTCTATCATTGGACAGCAATTATCAAGACCTGCAATGAAAAATATTTTTATTAAGCAATTTGTGTCTTTTTCTTATGTACTGCTAGTCAATATGATATATATCTTCAAAAGTATCACTCATTTTGTCTGCTTATTTGGCTGAACATTTGCACAGCTCCTCCAGATCCACCTTGGGCATGACAGTGCAAAAAAGTTGATCAAGAGTTTTCAACTGCAGCAATTATTTGACCAAACATAATAATTTCTGAAGTCTCTGTGAACGCTTTAAATCTATAAGCCAATTGCTGTGTAAAGCTGATCATACACTATACAATCTTATGATACAATCACCTTTAGATTTATCATGAGCAATGTAGAGCAAGGGACTACCTGATTTTATACTAACTGAATAGATTGTTTAGGTTTGACGTCAATTTACATGGAGAACTATGCAAAATAAAAACATTTGAAAATTAAATACCACTTAATGTATAAAAGATTTGCTATAATTTATTTGGAATGTGTTGTCATTTTTCAAAGTAATAAGATAAGATTTTCTCAGGAAAATTAATTCACAGTAATGGCAGACTCAATGTTGGTGGGTGATTACATGCTTTGGAATATTGAAAGCCCATCTCCAGCCAAAAAAGAAAAAACACAATCTGTCCTGAACCATCTACTGCTACCGATTCACAATAAAAAAAATAAACAATAAAGTTGCCATTTTATTATAACAGGTCCACCATCACGTGAGATCCCCTGCACCCCAACAAATGTTGAAACAGATGACTGGAAGTTGCATCCAGGTCTGCTGTCTGGTCTTATTGCTGCCACTCATATAATGCTGGTATGATTCCACCACCACTCTAGGGGGACCCCTCTGATGGACAGCCAATGACAAGTGTGTATAACATGAGAAAGTGATGTAGAAACTGGTAGAGGGTCTCTACCACACTGCAGTCCAGAGGAAAGAAGATTTGGGATCCAACCGCTCATGAGACCACAATTTCAGGTAGGAAACCTGGCCTTCTAGGCTAGTTTTTAATAAATGTAATCTAAACAACGGAGTGAAGGTAAAGAAAATGACCTACTTTCTATGTAGGTCACAAGAGTGTACTTGGTTCTGTCCTCCTGTGACCCAGATTCAGCGAAAATTGGGTCTGATGCCACAAGTCTGATGTTTTCTGACATTACTCAGTCGGTCCAGGCCCTGGAGGGACCCCAGCTTTAGTGTGAGGATCCACCCAGATGCCTTAGTGGCAGCTGGCCCAGCCTTTAAGCGTGCCGCTAAGAGCCTGAGACAGTTTCTCCAGCCCCTTCCACAGGCCGGTGCTCCACTGTTCACTGAAGACTGAGAACTGAGCGATTAGAAGTCTTTAATCACTTAGTTCTCGGTGCAGAGGCATCAGGGGACAGATGCATCATTGGAAAGAGGCTGCATTCACCTAGGTGAGTATGTACGTTTGTTATTTTGGAATCGAACACTTCACTTTAAAAAAAAGTTGTGACTTAGGTTGAAATTTAAGGGAGAATCACTTGAATGAATGAAAAGCTTTGTATTAATGGAGGATAGGTGATGAATGAAAGTACCACCTCCTCCATTCATAGAGCGCTTTTCATTCATGGAACTGAAGCATGATTTATTTGAATAAGGGAGGGGTGAAGAAAGGGAGAGCATAATCGGCACTCTTGAGTGCCTGTCACAGGCCCCATAGCTCTATTAACCCCCACAGCACTTTAGAGATTACTATTGCAGAAATAGAAGGTGTTGAAATGTCTTCAGATTTCAAATAAAGCAACAGCCATCAGCACAAGTAATACCTTACATTGATTTTAAGTATTCCCTTTTTTTATGTTTGGCTAAACTTAGGCTGGTCATACATTATACAATTCTCTTGTACAATTTTCCTTTAGCCCTGGTTCACACTGAGCTGCGGGAATGAAGCTGTGCAAGTTCAGCTGAACTCGCACGATTTCACTCCCGCATGTCAGTCCCGATTTCAGCCACGATTTCAGAGACATCTGTGTAGGTATCTGCACAGATGTCAATGTAAATCGCAGCCCAAAATTGCAAAAAGTAGTACAGAAACTACTTTTTGAAATCGGTGCAGCGCCGCACATATGGCGTCGCAACGATTAGGATAGCACCATTTAACATGTCAAAACACTCCAGTGTGAACCAGGGCTAAGATTTACCAAACCATACATTATGAGGTCAAACCTAAACATTTTCAATTTGTATGTAATCAGGCAGGCCCTTGCACTGCATAGTTGAAGATAAATCTAAAAGAAATTGAATAAGAAACTGTATAATGTATGACCAGCCCTAGGGTTTAAGATCAGTAACTAATCTGTAAAATTAAAAAGGAAAACTGAAGATGAGCAGTCTAATTTGACAGTAAATACAGTACTAAATATCTCAAGTTTTGTACATTTTTACATAAATGTAATTTTTACTTTGGGATTAATGGCCGTATTCAAGGGTTAATGGCAGAGCATATACATTAGTTTGCCCTAGTTTTGCTATTACTGTCACCCAACAGACAGTGATTACAAATGTTTAACATAAAACTGAAAGCAGCCACTAAGAATACTGTTGTTAATTGATAAAAGACTCTGTTCAGTTACATTGTTATACACCCACGCAAGTTCCACTTCTCACAGCAGGAGCACAGATTACATAAATATAAAAATGCAGCAGTGACATTTAGCCAACTCCTTTAACAGACAATGGTTCCGGATAAAACACATCCATTTTTAATATCTGGAAAATGTGTGAAGACTTAATCATACCAAACAATAGTTCTTTGTCACTGTCATGTTAACTTACGAGCTATTTAGTGGTCTTTGCTGTGACAAAATATGCCTGCAAATGATTATTAGCTCATTGTGTAAAGATAAATACTACAACTATTAACATTTTCCTTATTAACTGTATTATTAAAAGAAAATTGAGAAATGTGTGTGTATATATATATATATATATATATATATATATATATATAGTCCTTGTAGTTAAACCAGTTGAGATTAGAGGAGAGAGAATACTATTATTAAACTTGGAGCAAACAAAGGTAGAATATTTTTAATAGCTTTTTGCATCTTCAAGTTCTTAAGGGCCTGCTCAAAGTATTTTTACTAATATTTCAGCAAACCATAAAATATCAGTTGCTCATCTCTAGTCCCAATTAGGATAAAAGATGTCTGTCACAATCACAAGAGAATGGGCTCATAAAGTGAAGAAAACTTTCTCACAGGGGGAACAGACAACAATATAAACACAATAGAAGTTTTAACACCTAAAACACCTATATGAAGAGAAATAATTAGGCTACCATTACTAAAAATGCTAATTTACTGGCTTTCATGCAAATAGTATTAATTGCTTTCAAGTCATTGACAAGGTTACCGTCAGTCAGCCATAATTTACTATATGCTTGTTCTGGCTCGGTGACTACAAAAATATTGAAGCCAGAGACAGCCACAGCTAGCATTTTCAGAAGAAAGTAATCCATGAAAACATATATTTCACTGTTCCACAGTAAAAAAAAAAGAACCCCTTACAGTAACGATTTGCTTGTTTTGTACTATAAAGGGTTCATTTTAGTTTTTTTAACCCCATTATTTTACTAAACATCCTGGTTCACACTTATGTGTTTTTAGATGTTTTTTGCAGAAACACCCAACAGTTCATTTAACATGGTTTCACATCTATGCTTTTTCTGAAACGGAGTGGTGGTGTCCTTAAAGTTCTACACTTGGAGTGAACCCCTGACAATATATATATATATATATATATATATATATATATATATATATATATATATATATATACACAGCAAGTAAAATAAGTATTGAACATGTTACCGTTTTTCTAGGTAAATATTATTCTAAAGGTGCTATTGATATGAAATGTTCACCACATGGCAGTAACAACAGCATCCCACCGCTGCCACCAATGTAGCGGAATGTCCCACACTCCGCTTGAGTGCTTCCATCAGTATATCGATTCCTAAGTCCTTGAACACGAGACCAATGGATCTGGCTATAGTAACCCCCAAGAACCAGACAACACCAGTCTTATATACAGTTGAAGAGGAGGTTCCCCCCTCCTGCTCATATTACTCTAACAATACACCTGTAACCAGAAAACTAACATGAGCTAGTTATCTAATCATTTACCCAGACATGGTGACTCAGAGATATGGCCTTTCAGGGTAGACTTGCTGTCTCCTCATTCAACTTACAATACACATATAAACATATCCCCCAATAGTTTGCTAGGAGACAAAGGTGTGTTAATAAGCACAATAAACTATTGGGTGAAAGACCCAGGCTTTCTAGATCTCATTAAACAGTATTCCTTTCACATACATCTGTTCACTGAGTCCCAAGCTGGCAGAGACCATCATGGCCTCCTTAATAATGTCCTTTTGCATTACATAACAGAATATCTTCCTAAATAATTTTAGCTCCCTCAAATGCCAGGGCCCATAGTCGGTAGGCAAGAGGCTAGCATTCAGTCCCCTCCAAAAGACTCTGTCCCGGGTGAGTCTGTCACATTGTTCAATACTTATTTTACCCACTGTATATATAGTATGTTAAAATGTTATATGCAAAAGAAAAAGTTCTCAAGTTTTTTTTCATACCAGATATTGGGTTTATTGCACAAAGACATAAGTATTCACACGCTTTAATAAAGAAGTGTTCTTGCTTTTTCAAATCACTGAATTCAATTCATGCTTGAATGTTTCTCATGAAGTAGCCCTTCCCTTCAAACAGATTCCTACTAAAGATCTAATTGCATGGAGCTAAACTATTTCAGAGATTAAAGCGTAACTCCACTTTTGTCGAGAAAAAAAAACATTCCCCTCTGGGTGAAAATATGTACATTGTAAGGATTATAACAAGCTTTGTTGCAGATTCCTACCTTTTGTTATTCTGAAGAAATCCCTTTGTGTTTCTCTGTGCCTCTGTTCTAAATGGGTCTAATGGGAGGGGTTTCATAATTAACTGTCAGGTGTGCAGCTGCAGAGCACTAATGAGAAAATCTGCTGGGCCTGCATCCCGTTAGACATGTTCCTATTGACAGTATCTCTCCAAAAATGACATTTTTGTTGCAGTGGATGCCTGAAATCTGACTTGTATTTTAGGCAAACTTCTGGGAAAATTGGTGAGCCAATCACACAAGCAGGAAATTATGTTTCCGGGTGGTGGTCAGCACACACTCTGTCTACAGAACAACTCCAGGTAGCCATATTGCAATGCATTCTCAGAAAATTACAGTGGCTGTAGATTGAAAAGGAAATGTCATTTTTAATAACATTCAATTACAATATGATTAGTGTCGTAATTAAATGCGCTATATTATTTTTTCTTTATTTGCTATTTTTTCCCCCACAGAAGTGGAGTTTAAACATGGTAAAACCATGGGAGGCACCTAGGAAGGTATTTGATAAATTTTAGTCAAAGCACTTTTAAATACGTAGAAACTTCTGATTCCATCTTCTGATCTATGTGATACACAGAAACCTAGAGCTTCAGATTTTCATATTCCATCAGTAAATTTGCCATTGCCCAAGAACGTTTTTTTATAAACAAATGCATGTACAAAGTCCCCAGACTACCACTGTTGCAGGAAGTCAGAAAGTTCCACTATCTATGTGTCCTTGTTCTACTTTAAAAATGTATTAGCATACAAAGTAGTGCATTATGAATTATTAAAGAACGTGAAAACAAGTTAAATGCATCAGATATTCAAAACTTTCTTTTTTATTGTTAAAAAATCAGGCAACACATTCTGCAATTGTAAACCTAAAATGACTATTAAAATATTTGAATAAACAAGGTAAACTCAATCCGACTGAAATCCTTAGAAAGTTCAGCTTACATCCACAAAGGTAGTTCCAAAACATTTGAAATAATGTGGCATAGATGGCTAAAGTGGAGTTTCAGGCTAACTAATTAAGCTTAAAACTGCTCCCACTCCCATAACACCTATACTAGCTATCCTAAAGTAGGAATATGCTTATACTTACCTATCCTCAGGACACTTTGGTCCGGACATGTGATCGGCCCTTTTCTTTCAGCTGGCAGCAGCTTAGAGGAGAGAAGGGAGCACCGACAACATATGCCCTAAATTTAGCCTATGGGGGACATCACAGCCCAAGCATTCCATCCGTTGTCAGAGCTCTCTCCTCTCCCCTGATGCCAGCCACTGGGGAGATCATTTGACCAGAGCACCCCAATAATAGGTGGGTATATGCATTTTCCTTTTACACTTAGTTGGCTCTAGCCTAGATAACCACTTTAATGACCCTACTCTTTCACCCCATGACTTAAGTCTAGTACACAAAGGCAGAATGTCGGGCAGAATCGGCCGGTTCAATAGAAACCGAGCTGGCATTCAGCCCATGTGTATGCCAACCAGTTCGATAGAAGCCACATGTTTGGCCAGGTTCTGTCGAAGGGTCTTGACCGAAAAAGGTCTGCTGACCAATAGCGGAGATTGCTGACGAGAGTATTCTGGCGGGGGGGCTGTCCCCCAGTCAGAACGAAATAGAACAGCAGGAGAGACTGCTGCACTAAAATTGGATTGTTAGTACAGCGGCTCCGACCTGAGCTGTAAGTTTTTTTTTCATTCAACCCAGCGACTAGTAGTGTGTATGAGGCTTTAGTCATGCATAGGCTCTCTGGAGATTATAGTTCTCTGGGTAAATATATGTGCACCACATAATATCCACTATTTCTTGCTACTGCTATGCATGATTGGTAACGCAATCAGACTACGTATTAAAATTACAATCTTTTATTGTATGCATCTCTCATTCAGACATATAACATTCATCTCAAGTATTTACACTGAATATAACTTTGCTGTACTTCACGGCTATGTTGGCAGTTTTCATATGAAATGTGTTTAACAAATTGGTCATAGACCACATTTCAATGTATTGTAATGTCACTGTATTTTGTTCTGTACTTGTTGTTCTTTCTTTTTTCTGTAAAACAAATTACGGTATGAAAAAAAATGAAAATACTTTGTTTTTGTCAAATAAAAAAAGTGTTCTTGATGAAAATAATCTGCTAACTGGACTTTATCCAGCTAATACAGCCCACAAATTTAGCACTGATTTACCTCCCCAAATGACTCGGTCACAGGATATAAATATAAGTATAATACTAATGTATATATTTATACCATAACTTGGTGGATGATAAATGTGCGTGATCAAATTAGTTCCTAATACATAACAACTTTCTACATTCATCATGAATGTGCAAAGGTCAGACAAGCGTTTATAAGAGCAGTGAGAAGATAAACATGCTACTTTTGCTGGGAAGCTCAGCTGCAACACTCCCAATTTTTCTTCCCTGTTTGGTCCAAGTAAATGGATGATGGTAGCTAGTTTAAACATCTGACCATAAACTTGCTACCTGAAGCACAGGAATCTCTCCAGACTTGTATATATGTCTACAGTGTCATGAACAGTGGAGGCACCATATAAAAAAAAAAATCAACGCTGTCAGAGCCAGGCACATGCAAGTGACAGATTAATAATGAATGCTGGTGTATTGCTGGAACTGTGTTGCTGTGGAAAAATTGTTTCAGCAATAATGATTTGAGATCCGGAAATTAGAGTAGTACTGGCAAGGAACAATTTAATAAACCCTATATCTAGGTAGGTATGTATAAAATATGACATACTGACATTTTTAGTATTCAGGATAATGCAGTTTATATTCTAAACAATGCAACTCAAAGACATTTTTGTCCAAGTGGATCCAACATCCAGGCGCCAGGGGTCCCATTCCATGAACTGGTTTTGCAAGTGGAAAGAGCTCCTATATCCAAATATTGTTATCAATGATTGCTAAAAAAAAAAAAAAAAGGTCCACAAATTAAGATCTCAGATGACTCCATTAGGACATTTGAGTCCCTTTGGGTGATGGGGTATCAAACAGATGGGGGGCTCTCATTAGGCAAACTCATTATACAATGTGAAGAGAGGTACAAACTTATCTTTGCAAAATGAGCAAACAAAAACAAATTATTTGCCAAACAGTCTCACTCAACAAAATGACATTCTAAAAGCATAAATCTATTGCTTTTGTTTCTATAGAGCAGGGGTCTCCAAACTATGGCCCTATGGGACGTGTAGTTCCACAACAGCTGGAGGGCCGAAGTTTGAAGATCCGTGGTATAGACTGTCCACACAACTGCATAAAATTGCTCTGATCATGCAGCAGTTTGGTAAATAGTTACCTTAAATTTTCCATAGCGATAGAACAGCACACATAGGAGTAGTATTATATTGTCATGGATAAACACATTACTAGGAGTTAAAATTACACTAAAGCCAGCCATAGACGGAGGGATTTTCTATCCTGCAACCATGGGTTGCAGGAAAGAAAATCGTTTAGTTCCCCCATCAACACTGACTGTGTTCTCCCGACACAATAATCGCATGGAAAATCTGACAGCCTGGTTGTACCCCAAATTGGGTACAATCTACCTGCCCACACATGATTCAAATCCCAGCCAGTCCCTGCTGAATTGGCTGAGATTTGAATGATCTATGACGGGCTTAAGTAGTATCTTTTGCTCCCAATTTTATTTATTTTTTTAAACAAATGATTCCTAATTCATAACATATTTTCTCCCCTCCCCCCTACTTGTTACAGTGCCTTGAAAAAGTATTCACACCCATTGAAATTTTCCACATTTTGTCATGTTACAACCAAAAACGTAAATGTATTTTGTTGGGATTTTTTGTGACAGTACAACACAAAGTGGCACTTAATTGTGAAGTGGAAGGAAAATGATAAATGGTTTTCAAATTTTTTACAAATAAATATCTGAAAAGTGTGGTGTGCATTTGTATTCAGCCCCCCTGAGTCAATACTTTGTAGAACCACCTTTCGCTGTAATTACAGCTGCAAGTCTTTTTGGGTATGTTTATACCAGCTTTGCCCATCTAAAGAGTAAAAAGTTTTCCCATTCTTCTTTGCAAAAAAAACTCAAGCTCTGTCAGATTGGATTAAGAGCGTCTGTAAACAGCAATTTTCAGACAGATTCCCAATTGAATTTAGGTCTGGACTTTGAATGGGCCATTCTAACACATGAATATGCTTTAATCTAAACCATTCCATTGTAGCTTTGGCTGTATGGTTAGGGTCGTTGTCCTGCTGGAAGGTGAACCTCTGCCCCAATCTCAAGTCTTTTGCAGACTCTAACAGGTTTTCTTCTAAGATTGCCCTGTATTTGGCTCCATCCATCTTCCCATCAACTCTGATCAGCTTCCCTGTCCCTGCTGAGAAAAAGCATCCCAACAACATGATGCTGCCACCATCATGTTTTATGGTGTGTTCAGGTTGATGTGAAGGGTTAGTTTTCTGCCACACATAGCGTTTTGCTTTTAGGCCAAAAAGTTACATTTCTGATCTGACCAGAGCACCTTCTTCCACATGTTTGCTGTGTCCCCCACATGGCTTCTCGCAAACTGCAAACGGGACTTCTTATGGCTTTCTTCTTGCCACTCATCCATAAAGGCCAGATTTGTGGAGTTCACGACTAATAGTTGTCCTATAGAAAGATTGTCCCACATGAGCTGTGGATTTCTACAGCTCCTCCAAAGTTACCATGGGCCTCTTCTGTACACTTCTTCCTCCGTCCATCTATTCCTGTACCTCCCCTTGCTCTTTCCATTTTCCCTTATTAACTTTTTCTACTCTTTTTTTTAATCCTTCACTATTAATTATTTTCCACACGTAGCGCTTATTTCCCTTTGTTCTGCCAGTGTCCAGCTCAATTATCATCATACTTTCCTATGGTCACATGATCTCATTTCCCCATTCAGTGTTCTGTTATTTTTCAAACACTCATGAACTCCTCCCAGCACTTTTGGTTCTCGGCCCTCTCCTTTCCACTATTCTGATATCATCCTCCTGTGACTCATTACTATCCCCTCCCTCCCAGACCCCCAGTTTAAGTCCCAGTCTTACTCCATCCTCATGCTCGTGTCATATACTGAGAAAAACTAGATGTTTTGCTGATCCTCTAATCCTTGTTCCTTAATTTTTATACAGCGAGAAGTAAGCTATACTTTATTTCTGAACTTTTTCTGCACATCTTGCATCACTTTGGTCCTAATATAATTATATTTTACTTCATTGCTCTCCATTTAGAATAACTTCCTGTGGTTGTGTCAGCCTCAAGTCCTCATAATTGCCCATATGTTTATCATACACCTCGTTTGAGTAACTTTGTTGCTCAGATATATTCTGAATAGTTCTTCTTAGTATTTTTAGTTTATCTATTTTCATTATACATTGTTGCAATAGAGATCCAAAGTTATTCCACAATACTCAATGCAAGCGGCATGTATCCATGATATTTATCAGTTTGATTCAGTTACTTATACACTTCCATTGTCTATTATTCTAAAGTGCCATTTATGTTTTATCATTTGTTATTGCTTTATGTTTCAGCCAGCCTTGTAGGATATCATTTAGTACACTGTGTTACTATTTGTCTGTCTGTAATTATACTATGCAGTTTTAATAAATTTTGTAGTTTCCATTTATTTGTTGTATTTTAATTCAATTCTGAAGCACTTTATAATAGGTATCAATTTGGTTAATGGATTTTCATAGGAAATATTAAAAGAAATTACATCAAATTACACTGTAAGTTACCTACATAATTTCCCAGAACATCTGCTGGTAAACCTCCCAGCACCCCCACCCAGCCAATGTTTCCCCATGTCCATAGTCTTTTGCAATAATTATAAACTTTTGTGTCCCACCAGTAAATTCCATTGTAATTTCTGGGCTTCTCTGAATGGCATCAAGTCTAACAACATGGGGATCCACGACTTTGGAAGGGCTTCACTGTCCTTGAAACCTACCACTGTTCTCCCATTAATCCTCACTTGTCACAACTGTTTTTCTAAATTGAGAGTGTTCAGGTATTATAGGGTTTCTCCAGAAGGTTTCAATGCTAGATTGGGCCCAGGTAATTTCCATATGATCAAGTAAGAAGCTCTTTATGTTCTGTGTACTGGCTACCCAATACTGCTGCTAACTTAGTTTTGATTGATGCGTGTACAAACTCTATAAATCCCAGAAGGAATGCATGCTGAGTTGGGCTTTACACGGTGCCTAGGCAGTATGATGAGCAAAATTCTGTCAATTGTAAGCAAAGCCTTTATATGCTGGATTGTAAATGTTTAACTTGGCCCACCTAGCATCATTTGTAAGGTACAGTTTTTGAGGCTTTACCACACATATGAAGACCATGTTGTGCACCCTGAGATTGAAAGTATTATGACAACACCCCCTGGCAGGGAATGCAGGCTTACCTGAGGTGTGGAGTCTAACCACCAGACGCTTTTCACCAAAGCTCCTGATGGTGGATATGGGTTTTGCTGGTACCCAATGGTGATCCTCAGGAGTGCCCCACTAAAGGGTGAGTAGGGACAAGGAGGCTATGGTGCAGGAGATAGGGGACCAGAGCATTGTCTGGATGAATCAAAGGATCTTGGCCGATAAAAAACAGAGAATAGGCAAACAGTCCATATTGGCAATGAAGAAAGCAGAAGACAAGGCAGGAGAAGGGTCAGGCAATTCAGATCAGGTCCAACAAGAAACATGCTTCAGTACTATACTGTAGCTCTGTTCAAAGGCGGGTAAATACCCCCCAGGTCACTCCCAACATTGTTAGCATGTGCTGAGCATGTTGGAAAACCAGGGCTGAACTACCAAAAGAGTCAATCAGAAATCCTGTGCTATAGCAGGACAGGAAGAGGTGGAACGAGACTGGAATGAGCTGTAACGAGCAGTGAGTGAACAGAGCTAGAAATGGGCAACGCCCAAGAGAGCTGAAAACAACCAACATCTTGATAGAGCTGTAACAGAACAACACTTCCATTTGTGATTGTAGAGATAGAGGAGCAGGGGACATTTAGTTTGTGAGGGGACTCGTCCATACTTTTTTTAAAGGAGGCTTAATAGACAAGGCATTTACTATAAAATAGTTCCAGAAAAGTGTGGAGTATATCATCAACAGTAAAAGCATGCTCTCCCTCCAGGCATCTGCAACAGGCTAGGGTAATCTAGTGGGCATATGTTTTAAATGACCAGCTCTCATTGTATCGCATGTCTCTCAATTGAGTGCAAGAGGACTATGAAGTGACTGCAAAACATGACAGTATTATTTCACATACCTTTTCATGGTCCAAGTCTTTAGGATTTATAGTCTGAAAAGCCTCAATAGCTATTCCATTAATCTTTTTCAGGACCAAATGGCTTTGGTTCTCAAAATGCTGTTAGAAGCCCACAATATCATTGTTGCCCCATTAAAGGATTTTGAGAAACTGGTTGTAAGCTGCCTTCTTTTTAGCTCAAGACTTATGCAGTGCAAAATAACTATGTTGTCACTGTTCTGTCTTGTCTAGAGTGGCCAGAGTAAGACAATTCCCAGCTGATACCAAGTGACCCATTGACATACCGTAGAAATTTTCCTCAGTTCTATGTAGCAGTTCCTTTTAACTATGGACTGGATCTCTCCTCGAAAAACAACCACTGCCAACCAGTGGCAGGATCACAAAACCAGAATGAGATTTCAGGTCTGAAAATCCATATCTATTCACACTTCTCAGCTGCTGACCACAAAACACATTCCTCACCTGTGTAGTCCACGGGATAAAAACAACAAAATAATCTACACACAGCATAACTTTTTATGAGTCACCTCCCAGAACACACATTATCCCACTCCCGTCATTTACATTCCAGAGAATGACTCCCTGTGCGAAGGACAGGAACCTTTTCCATTTCACTTCACAATACATAAATATTTATAAATATAAAGTATATATTTTCTTGTTTGTATCCAACACCCTGTTCTTTACCTATTTAACAATGTTTTTCTATATTTTGACTGCAATCTGTAAGTGCTGCATTTTCCCTTTCCATGTTTTTCCTTTCGGTTATAAAAATGTGTGCAAAAAATCTGCTTCTTTTTTTATATAAAACTGGTCATCATTTTATGTTTATATATGAGTTATTATACCCCAGTATTAACAGAACGAATATAAGAATTCATATTTGTTTTTTGTAGCTGTCTTGTAGCCCCATAGAAAGAGGAGGTCTTTGTGTCTCTGCAAAGTTTTAGCTATTCTATGTTGTTTTTCATGAACCAATATCAAAAATACAATTATTTTGATTCTCATACCTTTCATTTGGTGCTCCTAGTAAAGTCAATACTTTGAGAAGGTCAGAAACTCAGGACATGCTCAATCTGTAGTTCTCCAAGTTCACAAGTTGGGCACAAAGACCTAATTGTATATGAAATATTTTAGGTACTAGATGTACCTATAGTAGTATCTGGTCCTTTGCTTAAAATCTGCACATTAACCTATAATCAACTCACCGTCACAGGACTTATTTTTAATATCTCTATTACATTTTTCCATGTATAAAAAATAAAACTGGAACATGCAGAAGATTACTCATGGGTAATATTTTATTTCATTACTTTTCCTAAAGTAAACTTGCCCCAAGCCTGGACAATTCAAATAAAGCATATTACAAAAAACTACTAGGCTGTATTCACGCAGGAATGGACAACTGCTAGAGTGCTTTACCTCTCCGGCCCCTGTCCATTCCTGACTGCAGATAGATATGTATTCTACAAAAAATGTAAATCATATAATCATTTTGACAGTCTACAAATTTCAACTATTTCTAGCTTACTCATATTATTCTGAATCCCCTCACATTTATTTCCTCAAATTCTATGACACATATTCATTATGCCCGGTAATTATATACTGCTATGTCACACATTTGACAGAATCTGCCTTCTGAACTACACAGGAGCTGAGAGGAGGACTTTAACTACTTGAGCCCAGAAGGATTTTCTCCCTCAATGACCAGGCCATTTTTTGCGATACGGCACTTCGTCAATTTAGCTGACAATTGCACAGTCGTGCGATGCTGTAACCAAATAGAATTGAGGTTCTTTTTTTCCCACAGATAGAGCTTTCTTTTGGTGGTATTTGATCAGCTCCTGCGGTTTTATTTTTTGCGCTATAAACAAAAAAAAAAGACTGACAATTTAGAAAAAAATATTTTTTTTATTTCTTGCTATAAAACAAACCCAATAAATTAAAAAAAAAATCAAAATTTCTTCATCAATTTAGGCCAATTTGTATCCTGCTACATTTCTTTGGAAAAATAAACCCTCCAATAAGCATATATTGATTGGTTTGCGCAAAAGTTATAGCGTCTACAAAATAGGGGGTTAGATTTATGGCATTTTTATTAAAAACATTTTTTTACTAGTAATGGCGGTGATCAGTGATTTTTAGGGGGACTGCGACACTGCGGCAGACAGATCAGACACCTGACATTTTTTACACTTGTTTGGGAACCAGTGACATTATTACAGTGATCAGTGCTAAAAATATGCACTGACATTTTACTAATAGCACTGGCAGGGAAGGGGCTAACATCAGGGGCTATCAAGGGGTTAAATGTGTTCCCTCAGTGTGTTTCTAACTGTGTGGGGGGATGGGCTGCCTGATACAACACACAGATATGCACAACAGAAAGAGGGGATCTGTGTGTCATCCCCTGACAGAGTGGAGATCTGCCTTGTTTACTATGGCAGATCCCCGTTCTGTCACTGAACAAACCAGTAAATACATTAATTCCCTTATAAAGGGTCTAGTATGCACATTACCCTCATATGTGAGAGATACTGGTGATGTTCTCAACAAGATTAAAGATCTAACTTTCACTGGTGAAGTCCTTCTAATTGGTATTGACGTTGAGTCATTATACACGTCTATACCACGAGTGGGGTATCTCTGCAGTATATCACTTTCTGGATAAAGAGCTCCCCACTATGGGGGCGCAAAATAAATTTGTCATTGTACTCCTCGATATGGCCTTGAAAAATTATTTCTTTCAGTTTATGGGCCTTAACTATCAACAAATACGAGGCACCTCGATGGGTGCCCCCTGGGCGCCAGCCTATGCATGCCTCCAATTGGGATGGTGGGAGGAAGAGGTGGTGTAAGCCTCGTCGATGTACCTTGGCCATGCTTGCACCTGGCTAAGGTACATCGACGATGTACTTATGATATGGGAGGGATCTAGGACAGAATTGACCCAATTCATGGAAGAACTTGACCACAACACCCATAATATACATCTGACCTACACAGTGGACCCCCATTAGATCTCATTCCTTGACCTTTCCATTAGATTGGACATGGGTAAATTGATAACCAAAACCTATAGAAAGGTAACAGCGGTCTATGTATCTTGTCCTTGACATACTCTTCAACTGAGCTCTTTGAGATATGCAATACCATTTATTTGTGAAGATCAACAAGGCATTTATAGTATGTTTATACCAATAGCCACCTTTACCCAGGATTGGATTGAACTATTCTTTTCAAACAGAGATCCTCTCTCCTCTTTTGCACGGACATTGGCAAATTCATATCACAGCCCATATGCTACACGCTGATGTATTAAACCAGCACAACCGGTCCAGGATTCCCTATTTTTGTGCCATACCATCAGGAGTGACCCATATACCCGTCTAACCAAATCTTTTTATACCATAATTGCACAAGTCCTAATTATAGACATGCTAGGTGTAGACCAGGGGTGTTCAACCAGTGGCCCGGGGGACACATGTGGCCCACGGAGCCCTCTGATGTGGCCCGCGACCTCCTGCTCTGGGATTGAATAGAAAGAATACTGTTATTAAAGGTCAGTTTATTAATAAAATCACAGTGTATATATGGGCATAGCTTTTCTGCAGTGGTTACTGGGCTGCTTTCAAACTGATACGCAGGTGCAGAGCAGTTTACCTGCAGGTTACCTGCACTGATCCATAAACTTCTATTATTACCGGCGAGTTTGGTGAGCTTTCTGAAAGTGCACCAAACCTGCAGAATATAATAGCAGTCTATTGCAAACTGCAGGAAAGCCAAAGGTACACTGCGTTGCACATGTGGTGCGGGAAAACCGCAGCGCATCAGTGTGAAAGCAGCCTTGGACCTCTTTCACACGGTCAGTCCGACAGTCTGACCAATTGGACCCTCCATTCACCTCTAAGTAGTGGCAGACATAAACCGACTTGTGTTCTACCTCCAATACAATCCACTAAAAAGTATCGCGGGCTGCGTCCGTGCCCGCTCTCTAAATTCAGAGTGGACACGGACATGCCATCCACCCGCTCCGCTCATTGTGGCCTGCGACCAGTTACCAAGTCGCTTATGTGGCCCTCGCTCTTCAAAAGGTTGGGCACCCCTGGTGTAGGCCGGTCAAGAATTTTAAGTCACCGAAGCGGTCCCAGTCTTTCCATGCTGATTACGCATGTGTGTGTGGTTTTTGTTTGGTGTCATATTGTGACAACGTTGTCAAATTTTGTATGTGTTTTTAATGGATGCACTGGGGGGTTGTTTGCACTAGTTAGGTGTAATCTTCACACATAGTGGTTTAACCCTTTTGCTGATTTATGAATAAAGGTTTTTCATTTTCTGATACACCGTGATTGATCCTCATATTTGCTATCTTTTTGGAGACATCCCTTTGTCTCATCACTGTTGCGCTTACATTGATCCCCCATAGCTCTGGGAGGTATCCCGTCCATTTGGACGATTCAGTGGTATTTAATATATATTGCAATTCCAATATCTGGAAAGTGGGTCCCAAGTTAGATTTTAATTTTATATTCCACTGATTGGCTCCCCTGCTGGCATACACCCATGGCTATTTACGCAGCCGAACCAACCTGCCGCAGTATAACTGTAGCGGCTGGTCGGCAAGTGGTTAATAAGGCAGAATCAGTACATGAATCACTGCATGAGGTGGCAAGGTACACTGGGATATCTAGTCCTTATAAATCTAAAGTAACCCAAAAGAATGAGCAAAGGTGAAGCTGCAAAGCATGCAGGGAATCCAGGACATGGTGGAAAGAGATGGCCAGCAGACAGGCAGATTTTTCAAGTAAGCTGAACTTAGATTGTCAAATATAAGTATCATTTGAATTGCTATTGATAGCAAATGCTGATGTTATCAAAAGAAAAGTGTATGCTGTGAATATGGATCTCCTTTACCTAACTATGCCCTATCAATTTGAGCACATAATCTCATGTACAACATCAAAATAACCTTTAGCAGCATAGTAGCACCCCTCGGATCCCTCCATTAGTAAACTGTATATATGCTAGTTTATGTAGAAAAGTGAAAAGTGAAAATGCCAACCAAAAAACAAATTTCAGTATTTCCAATAAACATCAAGGGTTATTAATGTGTTGGTGTTTAACAGACCAAAACTAAATGTGCAGTAATGTTGGTTGTTATAGTTTTGCAAAGACAGGTTTACTTTAAGAGAAGAATTTATAAAACACAAAGTACGCCCTTCAGCCAAAATCAACTATCTAACTGAATATCAATCTAAAATGTGAAAAAGCAATTCACCTCACTGTTTATTTTCCCACCATGGGTTCTTCTGATATGCAACTTTCTTTGCCAAGTAAATTGCAGTAATTGTAAAAGGGCCCCTTCTTTTGTTAAAAGTGGAAAATCTCTTTTGCACATCTCACTTACCAGTCATGGGACAAGCAAAGTCTAAAATATACTGGGGAAAACACATGAAAGTACTTTTTACATCTTTCTAGCAAAAAAGTAAATCTCACCAAAAAGCTATTTTTTATTTTGTCAAAGCATGTCATTGGGAGTGATGAAAGCAGTTCAGCAGAGATCTGAAGAGTGAGAGGTCATGTTAGGGTCTCTCCAGGAAACTGGCAAAAATAAAGTTACCATATAGTTGGTTTCTGGGTTCCCCCGCCCGAGTGTGGCAACATTGGCTATGCTCGCTCCAGGGGTTATCAAGCATGCCTTGATGGAGCTAACGTGAAGAGGGAGAGTCGCTTGTCCTCTGTGCAGAATAGGAGGCATTTGGACAGAGTAATTCAGTTGCAAACCCTGATCATGATAAGAGCCATTTAAATATAGTAAAAGTATAAAAGTCTAAATACGTTAGAAGGGAAAGGAGGTTAATATTGTCTAATCAAGAGTGCAGAAGGATTCTACGCCAGATGTGGAGCAGCAAGGTCCAGGTAATTTTGGATACAGGCAGCTGGATCTGGCTGCTCAGTACTGGGAACTTCTGGGTTATGTCCAAGGAGGCCTAGAAAAAGTGAGAGAAGTGGGTTGGGTAATCTGCTGTCCATGTGGGTGGGGCACAGAGGGAACAGTGAGCAGCCTACGGCCTACTGGGATATTGGCAGTAGGCACACCTGGAAGGTTTTTGTTAGTGTATGGACACCCCTCGTGAATTACAGGTAATTGGAGGAAGACAAAAAAATTCTATTTGATATCACCACATTTACAGTAATCCAAAACAAAATGAAGTTGTAAAGTCAATTACAAAGACATTTTAACAAAGAAAATTTGGAGTTGATCTCTGGAGAAGCTCTAGATCTGACTATCTGTAATGAGTCACTGTATTCGATAAAGCATTGTTTTTCATTGCTGAAAATCAAAGTATCTTCCACTTTCTCCTTTAAACCCTTTAATTAATACATCAATATATGATCGCTACATGTATCTGTAAACATATATTAGTATATATATTGCATTTCTACAAGAGTTTCTAACTGTGAATGCTCTTAAAATTATAAAAAAAAATACACAACAGAAATTCACCCCTGGTAGCTTTCATAATACCATTACTTGGCACCTTGTAAAGTAATGCCTGCAGAGAATCAAGACTGGGTGAGATCCACCATTTGTTTGACATGCAAACTTTTTAGTGGAATTCTAGATTCCCATTTGTCCAAAATAACGGATGTCTAAAAGAAACAAATAATATACTGAACTTCAGTGCAAGTTTAGAAAAGCATTAAGAAAAATATGTCTAGCAGTGTCAGTGAAGAGTGACCTCCATGCTAACTTGGTATGATTGAACAGTTCCTGTTGACTGAAATAATCCACAAGTGTTTCCTCCTTTGGGAGCCAGTTTAGAGGGTTATATGAGCATGATATTTAACAGATTCATACACAAGCTGTGACCTAAAACGGTATCAACAAATGGGCTTTCAATAGGAAGGCAATGGAGAGAAAAGTGACAGAATGCTGCTTTATGTCACTTGATACGTGACCCAGCACTCAGCACAGCTTTATTTATGAACAGATTTAATGCTCCTCTCAAGATGTGTGGTATTTCCAAGACTGCAGACTTGCCATATTGCTGCTTTTGCTGAAAATCACAATTTTTTAGGATCTAAAACCACCCAATAACTTGCAAGTAAGCATAAATGAAAGACAGTGGAATTCCCCCCAATATCTCCATAGGTAAAATGTAACAAGTTTATAGACAGGCATAAGGAACTGCTTTTACATGAGGCATTTTAGTTATCAATATTATTATTATGCAGAATTTATATAATGCCAACTGTTTGCGCAGCTCTTTACAGCATAATTCAATACAGGAGGAATCAGAGGGCCTTTCTCATTTGAGCTTACAATCTAAAAGAGAGGGTCAGGTGTTACAAAAGGTAATAACTGTGGGGATGAGCTGATGGAAAAAAATAAAAGTACAATTGATAGGGGGAGGCAGGATAGATTTCTTTCTATATTAATTTATTTTCTACTACATTAGTGATCAGGATTAAAGTGGATGTAAACCCGATTTTTTTTTTTTAAATTAAGGCTTGCACCTTGTACAGTATAGGATTTCATGTCATCTGTGCCCAGTCTTGCCATGAAGAATTAATCCAGTTCTGAGCAGTCCTCTTATCTTTTTTCAGTGAGATAAAAACTGACACAGAGAAATTGGATGCATGTTTTCCCCCTTGCTGTGAGTGACAGGTGATTTACATATCTCATGCATGAGCCTGCGAGAGGCATTCTGTGTACTTTAGATCTCCTCCTCCTTCTCCAGCTTTCCCAGAATTGGCTTCTCCACACCTCAGCATGATTGGGCATGCTGAAGTCATGTGGTGACTTTTCTGGGTTTAGACTGGGTGTTAGTGATCATAGCAGATGTTCAGTCAAAAAAATACACAGGAGAAAATGCACATTGACAAGGGGAGTGTAGAGGTGGGCGGGGAGTCTACTGACATCACAACTCCACCCACGAGCTCCGGCACTCAAACCCACCCACAGAATCTGCAGTTTTTCGCATCTCATAACAGACAGAGGGAAGACATTTGACAGGTAAGGATACATGCAGGAGGCATGTATATCCTTATATATAACCACTATGGCAGTAGTTTAGAAAGAATGAGAGTGCGTTTACATCCACTTTAATTTCACAATTCTTCAATTATAGCAAATCTGTCTTCTATACTTCTTTTGAGAATGGAGCAAACATTTCATAATACACAGCCTTTTGATGTCAGCACTCCTTCCCCTTTCCTTTCCTTTCTTTACACCCCCTTTCCAACAACTTCTTAAATAGACAAAACATAACAGCTTTTGCCAGAAAGCATAGCTTATTTGTTAAATAAACATTTATATAAATAATATAAAACATCAGTTTCTTAACCTAAAGTGTTACTAAACCCCCAACGGTAAAATCAGTCTGTATATACAGTAAAGCATGCTTGTTATACTCACTGTGGAACCTAAGGGGTTAATCATCTGCATTGTGTAAACAGGCTGTTTGATCCAGTCTCCTTTGATCCTCCCCACCTTCCATTGACTCCTAATAATTTCTAATAAGAGTCTATGGAGTCAGGCTGCACATGCTCAGTTTGGCGTATTTTGCTAGAGAGGTTTTCTTTTTTCTTGGGAGGATGCATGTGATCAGCGCAGGGCCAATCAGCACTGTCCACACAGAGGGTCAGGGTTCTTGCAGTCTGATAGCACAGTCAGAAAACTCCTCCTACAAGCTTTAACCAGTGCTTGGCTGGACACCGATACAAGTCAGAAGACTGCTCTAACTGCTGATGAGAAAAGGTATTTAGCAGTTTATATTTACTAAAATAATTGCATTTCCATGTTCTGTGTACTGTGGTTGACCAGGTATTATACTTTAATGTAAAATATCAAAGAAAATTATTAAAACATTTATACTTCACCTTTTTATTAATGAAAATAACACAATGGGGGAGATTTACTAAGGCTCAGTTCACATATATGCTAATCAAATGTATTTTGAACCCATCCAATTGGCATAACATGTGAAACAGATCAGCTTTCAATTGAGCACATTAACATATAAAGTATGTGGGCCTCTTGTGGTGCAAAATAAAAAAAAGTGTCCTGTGCATTTTTCAGTCCGGTTCAGGTGCGATTTAAGTGTCAAATTTGCACCTGGACCACTGAATGCAAACTGCACCGGACTCTGCACAGAAACCGTCCCTGCGTATAAGTGAACCCAACCCAAAACTGGAGCACATGGAATCTGGTGCAGCTGTGAATAGAAACCAATCGGATTCTAACTTCAGCTTGTTCAATTAAAGTTTCACAGTAAGCCCTCGTTCACACGGCTCACATGGTTTTGAAATTGTGCAAGTTCATCTGAACTAGCATGATTTCAAAGCCGCATTTCAGTCTGACTTCGGAGGCGACTTGAAAGACTTCTATGTGGGTTCATGCACAGATGTCTATTGAAATCGCCCCCGAAGTAGCCAAAAGCAGTGCAGGAACAACTTTTTGAAAAAGTCGACGTCGCACCAATTGAGATGCTCCTATTGCCGGCAATAGGCTCCGATTTGACATGCAATTTGACCTGGCTCAAACTTAGAAGCTGATTGGTTAAAATGCACAGCTGCACTAGATTCTGTGTGCACCAGTTTTAATAAATCCCCCCTATCGTATTGATTAAATTATAATTTATATGAATGACATAGGATGCATTAAGGTGAAAAAACTGGAAGGTTTACAACCCCTTTAATGAAAGCTACAGACTTTAAAAAAATCATAAAGAACATTTTAAAAACACTTTACAATTTAACTTGTTAAATGTTACATTCGATTTTAGTGATTGAGTAAAGCTGTAATTCAATGTACCTTTCTTTTATAACTTTCTTGTTTTTTTTTTTTATATACTTTTACTTCCATATTTTGAATGAAATACAGAGATCTGAAAATTAGCCACTAGAGAGAGCTCTGCATTTTATTACACCTCATTTAGTCACCCTACCTGATGACTGTTGACATAACAAATCAGCCACTGGAGGTTTATTGCTTTCAATGAGTCACCCGACTTATAGGTTGCATTGTGAGAAAAAGCAGTAAAGTGTAGCTATTGTGTATCATTGCAAATTAGGAAGCAGTATATAAATGAGTAAATATAGCTGTCCCTATAAACAAATGCAAGTCCAAATTATACAAGGGAACAAGGCTTTTCAGATATAAATACACATTAGAAGGATTATTTAAGTCCAACCGATCTCTTTTACATGTAAAAATCCACATGGTGTATTAAGTTCAGTCTAGGGAAGCAAAGGCTCACCATGTGCTCACCAAAGTAATTCATAGATGTAAAAGTGTACATATATTTTTAGTGTGTGCGTAATTTGCAACAGCATCCTAAAAAACCGATGACCTGTTTTTTATAAGGAATTCTTACAAAACAAAATAAGCTATTTTACAGTTATAAATAATATCCTGTTAAAAATTAAACTACAACTCAGCCAAATATGACGGTGTTTATTATAACTGCATCTGGAAATATCAACATTGAAAAGCTATGAGGTCCAACCAACGTTACAACAAAAACATCTGCAAAAGAATAGCTCACAACTTGTTATTTTAAACATGTTTAGTGGAGAAACTTCCTGAATAACATACCATCTCAAGATAAAGCTTTCCTATCTCGAATACTAATCTTCAGCAGCAAAACTGTGTGACCAGGTCAACTACATTAGAAAAAAAAATGATTCATTCACAGATCACTGATATAAAACTATACATTCTTTATACATTTACAATGAAGAACTTTAGAGCAGAAATAACTAAAGCAAATAAAATGTGATTTTTCTTGTCCCCACTTCGTTTAGTCAACAGAAGCAGGGAAATGGAGACCTGTGTAAGCTCCATCAGATCAAGCACTAAGCTGATGACTATCTCTCCATCCTCATGTGGCAGCAAAGAAACAAGCATCATTGCTTAGTACCAGCCAGTACCAGGTATTTATTTTGATCCCAATGGCTGAACAGAGTAGTGATGGAGGGAAAGAAAGGTATTTACTGCTGAGAATGGACATTAAAGAAAATCTGTTGCTTTGCCCTGTATGGGCAAACAGATTTGCTTTGAAAACACCTTGCATAGTGAGAAAAAAAATCATAGGCATGCAAAGTGGGTATGGAAGGTAAGTACTGTCTATGTTTTTATCAGCTATTATGGTTTTAAAGGCAAGTTGTGTCTTGCCCTCTATACTGATTAAAGAGGACCTTAACTGTTGAAGCTGTTCCCAAAAAGGCAAGCAGAGGGCAAAGAACTACTGACCAGTATTGTCTATAGCAGTGATGGAGAACCTTGGCACCCCAGATGTTTTGGAACTACTTTTCCCATGATACTCAACTACACTGTAGAGTACATGAGCATCATGGGAAATGTATACCAAAACATCTGGTGTCCCATGGTTCACCATCACTGGTCTACGAGCTCCCTATAGTTGACTTTGCTCATTCCTGACCTCCTGCATGGAAGATTGCCGAAACGCATCAGATTTATTGTTTTTATTGTCACTCTGATGTACCATTACGACACTTCAAGGATTACAGTGTTGCCGGCTCTTCTTACTACTGTTGCATTGTAGTGTGTTGGGACACATTGAGCCTCGGCACCTGTGAGTGGACCTAGTGTATGGATTGAGTTGTCCCTGCAGAGAGTGCCGTTACCTTTCTTCCTTTCCATGCTGTTATATTACAAGACACAAGAGAATTATTCAGGTACATAGAGCTATGTTGTCGCCTTCAGAAGATTGGACACTGGCAAACAAAAGCTGTGAGGATAGCCCAGTATAATTCCTCCCACTCTCAGCATGCCTCACATTTGTGGCAAGCAATAGTAGGAGTGGATCATATGACAGGGGAGGGACCCATAATGCACTCCAAGAAAAGGATTTTACAGTAAGTCAAAAGTCCTATTTCCATAATTGTGCATTACAGGACACAGAAGAAATTTTCAGTTTCATAGGGATGTCCAATAAACAGTCAAAATGAGGGGTGGGCAACACAGCAAACAAAGACTAACAGGCCTACATGAACTTACAGGTTAACAGAGGGAACTCAACAGTTTACAGAGTCACCTGAAGAATCTTAAAACCAAAGCTGAGGCCTGAACATCCACCTGGTAAAACTTAAAGAAAGTGTGAACAGAAGACTTGCAAATCTGCAAAACAGAAACTTGATGCTGAAAACCCCAAAAAGCACTAACTGATCTAGTGGGGCACACTGTGACAGTTAAGGGAGGTCATAGGCTTAAATTATAAGTTGCTGAATTCACCTTGCGATGGTGGAACTGAAAGCTGGTTGTCTCCTACGGGAACCTTCAGGAATAAAACAGAGGGATTCAGACTGTTGCAAGGAAGCTGCAGCCAAGAGATATACTTGAATAGTGTATAACATATCCTAGCAATGGAAGGAAACCTCCTTGGGATGTTTTGGAGCAAGACAGAGGGATGATAGAACAATGCCCTGATGAAGGTATAAGAGAGAAAAAAGTAAAAGAAGGTTTTGCTTTGTTCACTCTTAGCATCTGTAAGATGCTGAGAAAAAGTTTCAGCTCCAAGCGTGCTGATGTTACATCATCAGTGGCTAAAGGTAGAAGTGCTAAACAAAAGACGGCAGTAGCAGTGATGGTGATCTTGGATCTGGAGTACAACAAACTAGTTAGTTAGCCATGCCATAATGTGGAATCAGTGTGCACCTACTCTGTGCCAAGAAACATTAAACTGTGATCCACCTAAATACTAGTAGTACTCGCCATTGCATACTCCTAATTCTATGATCTTGTGTCATTGACAGCTGCAGGTCTTACAATAATGATTGGAAATCAGTCAACATGGTTCTCAATCATGTGATCTCATGGCAGCCAATTGTAGTGATGGTTTACAAACAAATCTGTCAGCTGCAGCTGTCAACTTCCATTAAATTATTTAAAAGAAAAAGTTAAAATTTTAATTTGTTTGGAAATTTATTTAGTGGAAAATACATCTAAAAAATGCATTAAAAAATATCTTACGTTATTATTGAGTTATTCAGTGCAAATAAATGCTGCTAAATGTAGCCTGGGCAACTAGAATTTAATAACCTCTGGTTATGAAAGGATTAAATATCTGATTATGTTTAGCTAAAATATAATTGGCTACTATGGGCAGGGAACAGTACTTCTGTTTGCAGTGTATTAAAAGCCATCCTATGTTTATGGCTTAGGTTTAACAATTTTCACCTTCTCATTACTATTTTAGACACCTTCCAAGCAGGACGGAGATTTCACCTTCTATCCCTGACATTGTATTATTGTCATAAGAGATTTCCATCTAACAGCTTCAAACAGAATCTGCTCTACAGAGCTACTTTTGCTTCAGTTTTTGTACTTTTCATTTCCTGTTGGAACCAGCTATAAAGCTGGCTGTTATCCAGACTTACTCTGTTATATTTGCCAGGAGAACCAAGCAGGGTCATTTCTTAAGACAAAGTTAAGGTAAAATGATCAATAGGGGCATAAAAATGATGTCACAAAAACACAAGCTCTACAGTATGGAGCTCCATCTTGTTTTTCCACCAAAATGTTAAGTATTTCATATTCAAACAGTATATGCTAAGGATGTTACAGTTTGCAAACTATTGTTATGCACAAAAGTCATTATGTGAGAAAAATGGATTTAAAAGTACAGATTAAACAAATATGTAAAAAAGAAAAGTTTTATTTTTGCAAAACTACCATGTGAAGTTATACTACTGCCCAATCATGCACATAATAATTTCAAACTTTTTTAGGTACAGCATAGATAAATTTGACTGCAAATGTTGAAAATCATCCATTTTTTGTGCAGCCCGAAGATGACTGGCAAAGTAGGTCAAAACTAGGATGTAGCCACAGGAGTGTATTGCAACTGCTGCTTGCCATTTAATAGTTCTCGTTCTATCCATGATGACCATATGCAGGACATTAGGGATACTGATGGAGCAAAGCAATTTCAAGTATTTGTGAGTAGGTAAGGTTCCATGAAACATGGGCCACGTATGCATTGAACATCCAATGTGGATTTTGCTTAAACATTTTTATAGAAAGCATTTGCAAAATACTTTTTGACAATTATCCATCTACTGGTAATATATTATATATATATAAACAACCATTGGATACAGTTGCCCTATTATAGAGTCCATATTAAGGTATTAGTAAATATTTCAAAGAATGGAAGATAGGAAATTTGTGGTCAGTAAGTAATTTTTACAGACATGTATACACTGTGGAGATGGCAGTATCCCCATGACTCCTTGTTTACAGTTGATACATCTATAATTATTACAAAAGGGCAACATCAGATGGTGCCTGTAGGCAAAACAGGACCCATGATTGGGCCTACTCTACCTTTCCTAAGACAGCCCAGACAAGCCTTAGAAACCCACTGAAAGCAAAATGTTTTCTAAGACTAAAAAAGCAAGCATCTGTAACTTAGGAGCTCTTTTCAAGTTGATCAGTTGTGTAAAATCAAGGTGAGCCCACTGGTTTAGAAGCTGGGTAGAGGGCATGCCCATAGAAAATTCTCTACATTTACTACCAGAAATTAATATCATACTGTCACACAATATTGGCTTTGGATGTCCATGAATGAAGCATGTTAAATTGACCAACAGCTAATTTAATCCCACACCATACTTTATGTAAAGTGTAACTAAACTCTCCTATCCTTTTCAGTCAAGAAAGCTTCCATCTTAACCTCAGTTTAATCTGTAGTTGCCAAGGTGGTGCACATGTGATCAGTTATGACACCAACCACTTGATCATTTGAGGAAAGTGGAAAAATAGCCCTGGACCCGTAGGGGTTATTGCACAGGTAATTCTATTTTAAAGCAATTATGTTGATGTAAATTATCTGGTTCCCTGGCAGACAGCTTTTACATCAGAGGATCTCCAAGTTCTCCTTGGTTTGTAGAGTAATGTAAAAAATGGAAATTGAAGCGCCCCACCACTGCAGAGGCGCAGATACAACTTTACTGTAATAAAAGTCAGGGGGACAATCCAATTTGGCTGCCAAACCAGCTGCTGAAAAGGCCCATGCAATCACACTAGAAAAAATAATATTAAAACGTCCAGTTTGCTTCTAGTCTATTCATGATTGATTGTCAATCAATCCCTGGTGAAGGAGGTGCTTTTGGACACCTAAAAATGCATTGGCTAATTTTTAAATGGTCTCCTTGACTTTTATCGGAATAAAGTTTTATCTGGACCTCTTAGCAGTGGTATGGCACTTGAATTTCCATATTTGTTACACCAACCATCCAAAGGCTTGACAGCAACTATCATCGGTTCCAATTAAATGTGAACTTACCGTACCTTACTAAGCATGTTATCCATCATCACTTAAGGTTTGTCTTCCAAAAACAAGCTGAATTGGGCTGATTATTAATCATAAGACTCAAACAATTCTAGAAGAAATTAGATATACAGTCCTGATCTTTTCAGCTTTACACTTCTACTATCAGATACTTCACAACCTAATCCTAAACTTATATTATAACATTCACAAAAGGAATATTTGAGAAACTGACTCATAATAGTTCTATTACACATGTGATACTGTAAAATATGGGAATGTTTCCTAACATTTTTTTTATTTTCTTTCGTACATGATAATAACTCTTAATTGAAATTGAAATGAATGGAATTGGACTCCATTCAGCAGTGCCATATTTTACAGCATGTGGTTTTATTTTAGTTGTGTTTAATTTATAGTCTGCATAGCCACATTACTGAGGAATGTGACTATATACATATACAGATGTATACACATATCCAATTAAAAATATAACCTGTTTATTTACAGAAATTAACCACTTTAAAAATAGTAAGGGTACTCAGCAACACGAATTGCACATTTTGTATAAAATCACCAACTGACTGATTATCTAACGATCTATCTTTATTATGCAATAGTATGAATCTATAAACTATGCTATGAAACTAAAACTGTGATGATGTAGACTAGTATTTCAGCACCATCAAAAAAGTATGCATATTTTTCAATGGTTTTACTGTATAAAAGCTTAGGACTTCTTGGTTTATGTTTCACTAAAGTCTAATTAGTATTGTCGTTTCAATTTTTTTTCAGTTAGTAAAAACAAAACCAGCCCACCACACGACATAATGGTTAATAATGCTTAATTTGCAACTTTTTACGAAAAAGCAATTAATTACAATGTCAGTAGTACAGTAACCAGGGTTGCCAACTCATTCCTTTAATTACAGACACATCTAAGTTACATAGGTTTAGTGGTTAATTAGATGCAGTGAGTGCTTTACCTGAACTTAATATGCCCCAGAATGTCTTTAATTCTTATGTGCCACTAATTAAAGGGATGAGTTGGCATCTCTGATAGTGGTTGATGAATTTCTACTGGGTTTACCTAAACTGCAACATGATTACAGACATCATAATCACACTCTAGAGTCCTGCAAACCCTTTGGTTAATGATTCACTTTAGCCAAGGCCAAGAACAGGCTAAAATAGGCTACACTCAGGCTTATGCACTTTTAGATTGCTGTTTTAAAGTGACTCTGTCATGGGAAAAGTATGGGGTTTGCCATTGCTGACCTCTCCTTTCAGGATGTTGTTTCTCTGGCTGTCATGCTGATATTTTAGCTTCAATGCTTCCTAAGTCTCTGACCTAGTTCAAATATAGGGAACGCTGACACCTTTGTAAAAAAAACAAAACATTTACAGCATGCCTGTTCTAAGACTGTGATTCATCAAGCAAATAATAATTTTAAATAGAGAGAACGCAATGGCAGTCCACTTTAAAGAACTGAAAATCAGTGCCCACCCATGCTTACATTACATGACCCTGGAAAATACACAAAAGCTTCCTGGATACAACATACATACTTTTTCCAACTTAAAGTGCATTTATAGACAAAACATTTAAACATTTTCTTTTAGCTTTAACATTATAGGGAAGGGTGATTACCCCTGTAATAATATTTCCTGCTAGGGAGATTTTCCTTCACCTGGAGATGCAGAAGGAAGTAAAAGAAAAAATCCCCAAAGTGAGCAATATTTCAATCTTAGACAATTGTTACCAGAACATTTGTCCTGATTGTAGGACAGCACTAACATTTTGAGTTTCCCATCACCTTCTGTCCCAGTGACAATGATCACAAGGACAAACAGATTGCGACTCTCCCCAACAGGGACACTGACCGCAATATTAACTTGACAGCGGTTCTAATCCTTTCCTACTCAATTCAGAGCTAAAACAATTGCCTTTTTATTCACTTTAATATAAGGTATGAAGAGAAACATCTCGCTTAAATGTTTCTTTAGAAAACAGTTTTCAAGTTCAAAAAGCATGTGTTGCCTAATGAAATGGAAGTTAAAGAAGTAAACATTAACCTACAATTCCTCCTTAGGTTGGTCTCTTTAAAACTTGATGTCATGTTCAGAAGTTTTGTTATCTTGATTAAAAATCTTTAAAGTCTATTCTAAGCAAGGGTAAACTCATTTCCCCTATTTCACAAAGAAACAGCTTTTACCGGCCTGTGTTATGATGATAGTTATAATGATGTTACTTGCTAAAGCTAATTCCCCACTTCAAAGGTCTTTTGTAAAAATGTGAGCCTACCTAAATAATATGAACCAGTTTTGTTGGTGGTCAAGTTGGGTGTGCCAATTAAATTGTGATACAAATACATCCAAAGAATGAAATTATCTGCTGTCAATGCAGCATAAGAGGGACATCTGAATGTTTAAAACCTGCAATGTATCAAACAATAAAAATGCTGCATATAATAGGGTGCATACACTAGACATTTCTTAGTCATACCATCACTGACAACTGACTCCTGATTATATCATGTTATATTATATGTTTTCTTGCTTAAACCCATTGAAGACAAATCAATTACTTTTTTCCCTACCAGGCAGATTTTTCAAAACTATCCAAATTAAAACGGTCTTTACCTCTGTCATGCACCTTCAACCTTTATCTGCTGCAACAAATTTCTTCTTTAGAGTTTGTTTGGTGGAAGGCTTTTTCCCTTTTCTACAGGGAGAATGATATTATTTTGATCCTTAACCACTTGTCGACCACGCTAAAGCTGAATGACAGCTCCAGAGCGGGAGGCGCGCTCTGTGATCACAGTGCGTGGAAGACACTGCTGATCACAGATTGAGGTAAAGAGCAAATCTGTACCACTTATTGGACACAGCTGATCGAAGATGTAAACAGAAGCTGGTCATCGGCACTCCATTCCACGCACTGAGAGGAGGGGAGAAGAGAGCAGATAACCAGCTTTTGTAAAAGGGGCATGTACACTGATAATCAGTGTCCTGATTATCAGTGCAGTCCCAACAGTGCCCACCAGTGCTGCCAGTGCCCACCAGTGCTGCCATTAGTGCCCACCAGTGCTGCCAATCAGTGCACATCAGTGCCTTCTTCTCAGTGTCACCTACCAGTGTCCATCAGTGCCGCCTAGCAGTGCCCATCAGTGCCGCCTATTAGTACCCATTAGTGGCACCTATCAGTGCCCATCAGTGTAGCCTCATCAGTGCCTCCTCACCAGTTCCCACCAGTGCCACCTCATCAGTGCAGCCTATCAGTGCCAATCAATGTCCACCAGTGTCGCTTCACCCGTGGAGACTATCAGTGCAGCCTATCAGTGCAGCACATCAGTGAAGGAGAAAAAATACCTGTTTGCAAAATTTTATACCAAAGCTAGGAAAAATATATTTTTTGTTTTCAAAAATGTTGGTCTTTATCCCTTTATTTAACAAAAAAATAAAAAAACCCACTGGTGAGTAAATACCACCAAAAGAGAGCTCTATTTGTATTTGGGTACAGTGTTGCATAACCACATAATTGTCAAAGTGTGACAGCGCTGAAAGCTGAAAATTGGACTGAGCGGGAAGGGGGTAGAAGTGCTCAGTAGGCAAGTGGTTTAAGATCAACTCATAGAGGACAGAGGAGTGAAAGAAGAGCTGCGGATGACAGAGGCATGTAAACTGACCATGGTGTCAGGGCTCAGCAGCCATGATAAACCGTGGTCAGTTTACATGGGGGATGGCAAAGCCAGGAAGAATAAGCCAGGTTTTTTAGGTGATAGAATGGGCCAAATTACACAGCACAAGCACTGTGCTGTAGAACATGCTTTAAAGGAACAGGATCAATATATATATATATATATATATATATATATATATATATATATATATATATATATATATATTTTAGGGTAACAAACATTTTAAATGCATACCACCATTTTGTATTTTGCAAATACTGAGTAGAGAAGAAACTGTTTATCAGATGTTTTCACATGTCCATGCTCCATGCAAAGACAGAATTACAAGTAATAGCTTTAAGTTCAAAAGGGAACCTTACATATCCAGGTGGCCTGCAGATACTTTGGAAGCACTGTGATAAAATGCTTAGCATAAAATGACAGGCTAATGTGTGAAATCAAAAAATTGCTGACAGTATTCATTGCCCACATGAAACATAGGGACACCGCATGCCAAGGGCTTCATCCTTTCAACTTTATTACCAACAATCGACACATCCAGAACTGCACAATAGATGTATACACATAAGGAAATTATTTTTACATTAATACAAGTTAAGAAAAAAGTAATAGCAATGTAGGGAGAACTTTTTCAGGCTATGTGAATGGTATTATTATTACTTCTTGTCAGTATATTAAAGGCATTCTTGCCTTGGGTCTTAGACAGTAAGCATCCACCAACACCATCTGAACTACTAAAATGGTTACAGAATTTTAATATTATTGCCAGCCCTGAGTATATTGTATCCTGCACTTGTTCTATCCTCCCTTTACTGGGAGAGGATCCAGGGTACACAATATAGAGCCGTCTACTATTTATAAGATGTGCTAACAGCAATTACAAATAGTAACCCATCACAAGCAGTCACATTTCAGCTTTCAGCAGTTTAGTACAGTGAAAACAATGAAGAACAATTTTTGATTGCTTGCCACTGTATTGCGTTTTTAAATATAAGCCTTGTTTCACTAGGCAAAATATTATTTAATGACTACTATAATACAAAGAAAAATTCCACAATTAAAGTGGAAATAGAGTCAAACGTTTTCTTAGCTGTGGATAGAGTGCAGAAGGTTAAGAACATCTGTGAGGTGCTTTCACCCCTGCATTAAACCAAACTCAATCACCCACTTCAACATAAACATGGTAAATCCTTTAACAAGATTCTCATACATGTACACAGTATGGTGCCATTAAAAGCCAAGTCCCCCTTTTTGCAAAACTTCAATAAATGCTGCAATATACTGTAGAACTCATGATCAATGTGCACTTACTAATTTATTGCAATAAAGCATCCCACCCATGATCAGTGCGCTGTGGGTGCAATGTATAGGCTTATGCAAACTATTCCTCCAACCTCCGGTCTGTACAAAGGTATGGGCCCGCTTTAGGAAGTGCAGCATAAAACCACAGAATGGGAAAAGGGAGGATGGTTGCAGGCACATTCTGTATAGTCCCTCTAAGCCACTGCACACACATGTTAAGGCCTCATGCACACAGATGGTCAGAATATTCTTTGTAACACAGAATGCTCACCAGGTCCCAGAAGGAGCTCTGGTTCAAGCTGTATCTCTGTAACTCCTGTTACTTCTTCACAGTTTATAGTGTCCAAACTAAGAAAATCTAAGATGTTTTGCTTAAATGGCTGCTGTCATGAAATATTTATGTATTCTGATAACTGCCGTTGATAACACAAGATATTACATTTTTCAGCACAGCGAACCAATAAAATAGAAATGATATGCATAAATGTACAGTATGTATAAAATGTGCATGCATATCCAATAGGAACAAATACCAAAATGATTTAAGGTGCTCCAATAATAGTGTTCAGCAGTATTATCTTGTGCTCCAAAGTCCAAAGTGCCTAACAAACTTTGTGCTCAGTGCTTCAGGTGCTGTACTGTTACAAACCAGTGTTGTGGTCCCACATGCCCTGTATAAGTAGAAAACTCAACAGAAGGTCATGACCCTAGACTGTATATCGGGTCAAAAACATGCCTAATTGAACATGGGATTCCACCATTTTGTATTAGGACTTTGCATCACTTAGTACCAGGATCGAAATTTTCCACATCAGGCTCTGTGACCTCATACATGGGAACAGAAGAATCCAAAGCAGAAATCATAGTGCAACCAGTTTATTAAGTCACTAAATCCAATAAAATATTTAAAAAAATTCCCCACTCACATGATGGGGTGCCAGCCCAGCACCCAATATATTCAGCAAGGCACTAATGAAAATTGAGACTCACTGCTCCTAAACCAGAACCAGCATGGGCTCCACCTCCCAGAAATGATGTCACCATATGTGACATTAAGATTCTTAGACCTGCCTCTATGTGTTTCGCCCTCAGAAGCTTGTCCTCAGGAAGCTGGGAGTGCATTGGGAGCAGCTGTTGGGGAAAACATTTATTTAACAGTTTTCCAAGGGGCTGGATAACACAAATGTTTTGATTAATTTACGTGCCTTGAACTATTCTATGATCAGCAACTTGGTTTGGGGCTGTTGTGAGATCCCTTGAAACTACCAAGCAATCTCTCAAAAATTACCCTTTATTACCATTATTATTCCCATGGTTTAAATTCTCTTTAGTGCTTGTGAGAATGTGCTAATGCTAAATGCTTTAATGTGTATTCAGCTTGCAGTTGGGGTCTTGCTTCTGCCCTCCTTGTACACTAATGTCGGGACCCTTCAGGGTAAGACCGCACTATATTAAGATACCTCTCAACTCAACTCAATGTTGTACTTCCATTGGCTTGTATGGATAGAATTGGTTTCTGATCTGTACAAATGTCTGTGCCAATAAACAATGTTGCTGTCACTATGTATCAAATTTGGTGGGAATGCCCTAGACTTAGGGGATTTTGGAATAGTTTTTGCCTTGCTGAGATGGGTTAATGGAGTCTTGGTACAACAATCCCTATGTGTTGCTCTTTTTAATGGGCCAGTTGAGAAGGTGTCCTGTATTGTCCAAAGACTGATATTTTTCTTCTCTTGGTGACTAAATTAACTATGGCCAAATTGTGGAAAAAGACTTCAGTTTCCATAACTCAGGTGAGGTGGAAAGTTTCTCGAAATACGATTCTAGGATGCAGGCAACCATTTTAAAAAGGTTTGGAGCCTATGGGTTCGTTATAAGCATATTGATCTCTAATCTTCCTGGGCCACGTATCTGGTTGTCGCTACAGCCCTCTGGGATTCTTTTTTCTTTTATTCTTTTCTGATTTTCCCTACTTTTTTTCCTTTCTTTCTTCTATTGACCTATGTATAATCTGGTGATAGTGATACAGTTTTTTGCTGCAGATAGGTGCTATGTAGTGACTACTACACTATTTAATGTAAAGTAAGTGGGATTCTGTAGACCTGCTACTATGTTTCTTTACTGAGTCACTATAGCTATTACTCTTGTTATAACAGCAGACTATTATTATGCAGACCGTCACAATATTTTTTTTATTTTTTCTGGATTGTATCTTAACACCTTCCTGCCCAGCCTATAGCAGAATGACAGCTGGGCACGGGTTCCATTGTTCTGACTGGACATCATATGACAACCTTCAGAACAAGCTGCTTGTGTGTGCCCCTGGGGGGTGCACATCGCGGCGATTGGTGGTGCGGTGTATCGCCCCAACACACCACATCTCCGATCACGGTAAAGAGCCTAGTGTAAATAGGAAGTGCCAGTTATCGGCTTTCCTCTATTCATGCTGACAGGGCATGAGTAGAGGACAGCTGATAAGTGGCTCTTCTTACAGGGGGGGTTTGCACTGATAATCAGTGCATTGATAATCAGTGCAGCCCCATCAGTTACACCAATCAGTGCCCATCAGTGGTGGTATCAGTGCACACCAGTGCTGCATTTCAGTGCCTATCAGTGATGCCTGTCAGTGCTTCCTCATCAGTGCCACCTATCAGTGAACATTGGTGCTGCCGATCAATGCCCATATTAGTGCCTCCTCAACAGTGCCCATTAGTGCTGCCTCTTCAGTGCCCATCAGTGAAGGAGGGAATTTACTTATTTACAACATTTTGTAACAGAAACTAAGAAAAAATATTTTTTCAAAATTTTCATTTTTTTTTTTCATTTGTTTAGCAAAAAATGGAAAACCCAGTGGTGATTCAACACCACCAAAAGAAAGCTCTATCTGTCTCAAAAAAATGATAAATGTACTGTATTTGGGTAGAATGTTGCAATTGTCATTCAAAGTGTGACATCGCTGAAAGCTGAAAATTGGCCTGGTTAAAGTGATAGTAAAGTCTTGTTTTTTTCTTTTTCAATAAAAATAACAAACATGTCATACTTACCTCCTCTGTGCAGTGGATTTGCACAAAGCAGCCCAGATCCTACACTTCTTAGGGTCCCTCTTCTGTGCTCCTGGCCCCTCCCTCCTGTCGAGTGCCCCCACAGCAAGCATATGTCCACAGCTCCGTGCGTCCATTCAGACATGGAGCTGCTAACTGGCCCTGCCCCCGCCCCCTCTCTCTCCTGATACTGGCTGAGACACAGCAGCTGTGCCAATCAGGAAGGAGAGTCTCAGATGGCCGAGACACTCGTAGACATCGCTGGACAGAGATGGGGCTCAGGTAAGTATTAGAGGGACCGCAGCACACAGAAGGCTTTTTATCCTAATGCATAAAGATAAAAAAAAACTTTTGACTTTACAACCACTTTAAGACGTTAATAAAAATTTTGAAGGTAAAAAAAAAAAAAATCTGTTGCTATAACTACTGAGCCACCAGTTTGTCCCAAGCCCTGTCACTATAAATATCAGCATGACAATAAAAAAAAAAACACAGATTTGTATGTTGAATATCACTATTATGTGTATTTATTGCATACAATTATCAAAATACAATGGTGTTCACAATAGTGGGCCTTTAAATGTATGCAACTGATTTTCATGCTGTATTATTATTACATAAGCCAGTACACAGTACAATCATGTGAGGTTTTTTTTTTCTCGTCTCACAAGAAACAGTTAATATTTGTCCAGAAAAGATACAAATCTACAGTTCTATTATATTGTGAGGCTGGCTAGAAACTGCAGGCCTGACTGTAATTGTAACATTCCATGTTCAGAAGGCGCCAAGTTTTACTAACTATAATTTAACTGGTCCGGCTGAGGCAGTCCAAATTCTTGTTTGGATAATCAGCCTTTGTTTAAATATATACCAAAAAAAGTAGAGGCCAGCATTAACCTCTGGGCATGTCATGTGAGCGTATAACCCCACCGTCTGCAGTAGCAGAAACTCATACACAAGAGAAGGATTATTTTACAATATTACTGTTACTGTAACATATAATCAGCCTTTCCTTATTTGCTTTTTTGTTTTTTTGGCAATTCACAAGTCTTCTTCCCAAGTTCAAGTAGAGTTGAGAGGTGAAAAGGTCAAGAGAGTTTCGTTGGGAGCACGTTGAAAGGGATAGAAATAGCTGAGGTCTCCCAACGTAACTTTTAAATATATCATATTTCATTGTTTTTCCCAAGTGTGTGGTATAATGCCTTTGATATGTTTAAATAGAAATCCAACACTTATTAACGTACTTAATAAAATGCAAACCTGACAGCAAAGCGAAGACCAAATAATAGCTTTCACGTCATCACTGTGAAATCATTTTCATAGATATATGGTAGGTCTGTGTAAACTGTTGTACTGCTCGCTTTTTCCAAAATTACATTTAGGAGATGACAACAGATATTCTCGCCACTACTTTTATTTCTCTTGCAATATGGTCACAATTAAAAATAAAATAAAGTAAAAATAATTGCAGTTTTCGGTTTAAATAAACAAAGTGTAGCCAGTGCCAAAGCGGCTCCATACAGTCATAGCACATTTCTGTTTCTGGAGCCCCCATATTTGAGTAGACATTGAGAAGATTACTACATTACCAAAAGTATTGGGACACCTGCCTTTACATGTACATGAAATGGCATCCAAATCGTAGTCCATAGGGTTTAATATTGAGTTGTCCCACCCTTTGCAGCTATAACATCTTCAACTCTTCTGGGAAGGCTGCCCACAAGGTTTAAAAGTGTTTCTATGGGACCATGTTTGACCATTCTTCCTGAAGTGCATTTGTGAGGTCAGGCACTGATGTAGGACGAGAAGGCCTGGCTCACAGTCCCTGCTCTAATTCATCCGAAAGGTGTTCTATCGGGTTGAGTACCTCCACCCCAAACCTGCTCAGCCATGTCTTTATGGACCTTGCTTTGTGCTCTGGTTTGAAGTCATGTTGGAACAGGAAGGGACCATCCCCAAGCTCACAAAGTTTGGAGCATGAAATTGTCCAAAATGTCTTGGTATGCTGACACCCTAAGAGTCCCCTTCCTTGGAACTAAGGAGCCAAGCCCAACCCCTAGAAAGCAACCCCAAACTATAATCACCCCTCCATCAAATGATTTGGCCCAGTGCACAAAGCAAGGTCCAAAAAGACATGGATGAGCCAGTTTGGGGTGGAGGAACTTGACTGGCCTGAGGAGTCCTGACCTCAACCCAGCCAGGCCTTCTTGTCCAACATCAGTGCCTGACCTCACAAATGCACTTCTAGAAGAATGGTTAAACATTCCCATAGACACACTCCTAAACCTCACTGGAACTAAAGGGCCAAGCCCAACCGCTGAAAAACAGCCCAGCACCATAATCCCCCTCAACCAAATTATTTGGACCACTGCACAAAGGTCCATAATGACATGGATGAGCAAGAGGGGGGGAATAATATAAAGTGTCTGAAACAAACTCAACTCAGACTCATCTTTATCCCAACTGGAATGAAGCATTTACATAAAAAAAATATTCGTTGATAGGTTGCAGTTGAGACAGAACTTGTCTCAGACACCTTTTATTAAATTTCCCCCAGATAGTCTAAAATAAAACAGGTTCTACTGTGCTGTCCCCCCCCCTCAAGGCACCCTTTAAAAGTGTGTACAGTCTTGAGGCCCCCCATTCTAAAATGTAAAAAATGTAACTAATAGTTTACATATCACAACATCACCCACACATGTGGGCTACCCAATACTAGACAGGAACAATGAAACAGATCACTGCTCCAGGTGAGTATGATAATCCACCAGAGAGGAAGGGCTGGGTGCTAGCTCCGGCTCGCAACCGTGAACATGTAGACCAAATAGAAATGATTAGCTGCACACCAACATCCATCCAACAGGTTTATTGAAAGACTGCCACCAGGACTATGACAACAGACCAAAGGGTGACGATGTTTCACACATACATTGTGCTTCTTGAAAGGGGGATAACGTTTCACACATACATTGTGCTTCTTGAAGAAGCACAATATATGTGTAATACGTCGTCACCCTTTGGTCCGTTGTCATAGTCCTGGTGGCAGTCTTTCAATAAACCTATTGGACGGATGTTTGTGTGCAGCTAATCATTTCTATTTGGTCTACCCAACAATAGAGGTGAATTAATCCTGCACCTTTGCACACTGGTACTGAGTAGTATTCCCTTTAACCGCTTGCCAACCACCCGCCACAGATGTACTGTGGCAAGGTAGCTCGGCTGCGCAAATCGCTGTACCGGTACGGTGATTCATGCACTAGATTTCGTGTGCCAGCGGGGCAGCCAATCATCGAGTCCGCCCGCGATCATTCCACGCAGAGACAGAATGGGGATCTGCCGAAATAAACGGCAGATCTCCGTTCTATCAGGGGATGACACTGAGATCTGTCTTCCTGCTAAGCAGGAAGACAGATCTGTGTGTTGCCCCAGTCACACAGTCCCCCATACACCTAGTAGTAACAAACAGGGAACACATTTAACCCCTTGATCGCCCCTGATGTTAACACCTTCCATGCCAGTGTCATTTAGTACAATGTCAGTGCATTTTTTTAGCACTGATCACTGTAATAATCTCACTGGTTCCCAAAAAAGTGTAAAAAAAACATCAGTTAGGTGTCCGATCTGTCCTCTGCAATGTCGCAGTCCCACTAAAAATCACTGATCGCTGCCATTACTAGTAACAAAAAAAAATGCAATAAATCTAGCCCCTATTTTGTAGACGCTATAACTTTTGCGCAAATAAAATCAATATACGCTTATTGGGAATTTTTTTAACCAAAAATATGTAGAAGAATACATATTGGCCTAAACTGATGAATAAATTCGTTTTTTTATATATTTTTTGGATATGTATTATAGGAGAAAGTAAAATATATTGGGTTTTTTAAAAATGTGCAGACTTTTTTTTCCGTTTACAGTGCAAAAAAGAAAAACCGTAGGTGATCAAATACCACCAAAAGAAAGCTCTATTTGTGGGGAAAAAAAGGACATCAATTTTGTTTGGGTACAGAGTCGCACGACTGCGCAATTGTCAGTTAAAATAACGCAGTGCTGTATTGCAAAAAATAGCCTGGTCATTAAGGGGGTAAATCCTTCCAGGGCTGAAGTGGTTAAATAGGAGACCAAACTCTTTACCAGGGCCCTCAGAGACCGATATGATAATACAAAATAGTGACATTCACGTGTAATGTAGCACAACATCATAAAAAGATACTGAGAGGTCTGATCTCAGAGAACTGCTGTATATCAAGGCTTTCTATTTTTGTAGCATAGAATCCTGTTAGTACTGTAAGTACTGATCATCACACAGGTTTAGAAGTGGAAAAAGAATTCTAATTACTAGAATTTAAGTACAGTGTTCTTCTGTCTTCACTTCTGTCTCCTTCACACCAGAGCTAGACTGATGAGAATTTCAGGCCTGGAAACCAAAGCATTTTATGTTAATTTACATCATAGCAATGACCCAATGGGGAGCATACACAAAGCCCAGAGTGAGGAAACCTTGAAAACGTTACTAATAACATCCGTGCAACTGCAGTTTTTTTGTGCTATAAAATATTTCTCTGCTACCATTGAGCCTTTCAAATCTTAAATAAGATAGATCATTGTTTTATTACTTTGCGATTCTCTCATGTACACATTTATATACAGTACATAAACAATTTACTTGGCAAAACTGAACTATTTCAGCTGTGGATTATTTTGTTACCAATCAGACATAACCATAATACCGTTAAATAAAGCAAATATAAAAATACTGTGTTTTGCTTATTAAGGCGAACCTGACCTGGCCCCATAAGCATATAAGGTTGTTGAAGTGGTTTGTGGAAAGTTGTGGCTGCATATGCCTGTGTTAAACTTAAAATGACTCCTTATGTCCCTGTGAAGCCCCTTGGAATCTAGGTCCAGACTGTACACAGAGTCTTAACTTCTTTCCAAGGGGGAATAAAGCACCACTCCCTTTATTGAAGCCTGCCGAATATCACTACTACAAGAGCTGTAGAGGACAAGACTTGTTGCCAATTTGGAGAGTTGGAAAGAAATCAGAAAATGACAAATGGCACGGACCCTTATGTCAGTCAAAGGCCCTGCTTACATCACATTTTCATGTGGTGGCCCAGGGGGCCATAGAGTCTTTTTGAACATTGTCCTGATTTTAGTTGTAACCTCTATGATCCCGAAGCAAAACATTCCTGAGAGAATAAGCTATCTTTATACATTTTGGAATACAATCAATCACCTCATCCAAGCATTATAACATTGTTATTATTACTACTATAGACCCACTTCTGTGGTTTTCTCTATTACATATGAATCTACAATGTCTCAATACATAGTTACATAGTTAGTAAGGTTGAATAAAGACACCAGTCCATCCAGTTCAACATGAGTGAGTGTATGTCTACAATTGCTCCTATCCCTGTACATTGTATCTCATTAAGATACTCCTCAATTATATATTATTTATTTAAGGTACCCATATAGCACTGTCAATTTACACAGTGCTCCACGCATACATCGCACACTCACATCGGTCCCTACCCTCAAGGAGCCCACAATCCAAGGTCCCCAACTCATTCATATACTAGGGCCAATTTTGGACAGAAGCCAATTAATGTGGGAGAAAACTGGAGTACCCAGAGGAAACCCACGCAGGCATAGGGAGAACATGCAAACTTCAGACAGGTAGTGTCGTGGTTGAGATTTGAACCAGCGACCCTTTTTACTGCTAGGTGAGAGTGCTACCCACTACACCACTGTGCCGCCCAGATACATTCTGAAACTAGTGACCCAGATCAAACATGTGGCACGTCTAGTTCGAACTCCATGTCAGTACTGTACTCTATGAAGCCCACTGTCACCATCACTGTTTGTGCTGGCAATGTCCCCCTTAAGCCCCTATGAACCAAATTAATAAAAAACATGTCATGTCTTAGGGTTTAAAAGAGGAACTTGCTTTGGCAAGATTCATTTGTATGAAGGTGCTGTTTCTTTTGTTTTTTGTTGGGGGGACCATTTCTAGCCCAAATCTCGCTGATTGCACATTTTAGCATATTGCCCAGTTTAACTAAAACTGGCATTAGTCTACCATCCTCCCAGTAGACTCTATATGCATATCAAAGTATACATGCCTATACAGTGCCACATTTCCACGTTTTGTCATGTTACAACCAAAAACATAAATGTATTCTATTTGGATTTTATGTGATAGACCAGGGGTGCCCAAGCAGTGGCCCGCGGAGCCCTCTGATGTGGCCCGCGACCTCTTGCCCTGGGATGGCGGGTTGGCAAGCCCAGATTGCAGGTTGCCGAGCCGCCATTCCAGAGCACGAGTGTTGTGAATGAAGCCGACGGTAGAGGAAGCAAGCGCATGCAGAGCAGAGCCGCATAAGCCAACGCTTTCTGTATAGTGCCGGCTCCTGTCATAGGCAGAGTGATACCAAATGCGCTCTGTCTGGGACAGCAACAGCTGGCGATAACTGAATGGAAAACTGTTATCAATGGTAAGTTTTTTTTACTAAAATCACAGTGTATATATGGGCATATCTGTTCTGCAGTGGTTACTGGGCTGCTTTCAAACTGATCCGCAGGTGCACCTGCGGGTTACCTGCACTGAGCCATAGACTTCTGATTTTACCTGCGGGTTGGGGCCTTTTCAGAAAGTACACCAAACCTGCAGGATATAATATAATTCTATGGCAAAGTGCAGCTTAACCCACAGGTGAACTGTGCTGCACCTGCGGCATGGGTAGACCACAAACCATCAGTGTAAAAAGCTGCCGTAGGCCCCTTTTACACGATCGGTCCGACCCAATCGGACCCTCTATTCACCTCTATGGAGCGGCAGATGAAAACAGACTTATGTCCGTTTACACCCACCTACCTGAGATCCAATCTGCTAAAAAAACGGAACTGGATCCATCACCCTTCCATTTGATCGGATCATAGGGCCCATAGAGTAGAGTGGGCTGTGTCTGTGTCCACTCTGCATATGCAAAGTGGACACGGACCTGTCATCCGTCCACTCCACTCATTGTGGCCCGCGACTGGTTACTAAGTCGCTTAAGTGGCCCTCGCTCTTCAAAAGGTTGGGCACCCCTGTGATAGAACAACACAAAGTGGCACACCATTGTAAAGTGGAAGGAAAATTATAAATGGTTTTAAAACCTCAAAGGTGAGGTAATGAAAACCTTTGGCCAGATCATGCACACCAAAGTATTTACAGATTCGGAAAAAGCAGTAAAAGCACTTAAAAACAAGCCCACATTCATATCTGTATCTATAAGCATTGAAGAAAAATTAATATTTAGAGCTCACAGTTTTTTCTGTCAGAACAGAATCATGGCAACCTGCTACTCCTCCAACAAACAGCCAGCAGATGCTTCTAATTTGAGAGCTAACTTTAGAGTTTATGCTAAGTTTTTTGAAAATATATAACTTCAAAGGAAAAGCAGCTAGAAAGGTTAGTAAGAGCCGTTTAAACTTGCTTAGGTCTGTGAAAAGGGATCTGTGGCTCATGGCTTTTCATAGAGTGGCACAGGAGTGATCCTGCTTCCTCCTGAATGCCTGTTTTGTTTGTAGCTGAATGGGCTCATGGCTGTGACCCATTTAAAGCCCACTTACTGCTTTATTAGAAACAGTAAATAGTTTATAATTTAAATTTTTAGTTTAGTTTACAATAATTTTAAACCACCCTGCTCTCTCTTAAGAGATCTTATAACCCCCCAAAAGAGGCAAACCATCACTTAAACTGAAGATTCTAGAGCTTCCTAAATATACACGCAGAATAGCAGTTCCAAGCCCATGGACATACTTCCTGGCCTCCCAGCTACAACACTTATGCCGCGTACATACGATCGGACTTTCCGGCGGACCAGTGTTCGTCAGACAATTCAATCGTGTGTGGGCTCCAGCGGACTTTTTCTTCCCAAAAGTGAGGCGGACCTAGAAATAAGACTGGCTTCAAATTTGTCCGCCAGACTCGAGTCCAGTCGAAAAATCTGGTCGTCTGTGTGCTAGTCCGATGGACTAAAACCGACACTAGGGCAGCTATTGGCTACTGCCTATGAACTTCCTTATTCTACGTCATCACGTTGAAATCCGTATGACTTTTGGAGTGATCATGTGTGGCCAAGTCCGTTTGCTTGAAAGTCCATTGGATTGTCTGCCGGAAAGTCCGATAGAGTGTACGCGCCATTAGTGGGATGGGAGGGGTTCTGTTTGAAAGGGAGTATTCTAGCTGTGCACACCACTCTGTGTCAGCCAAGAACCTGATGAAGTTCAGACTGGAGGGCTTTGATTTTTGATAGACAAGTTTGCATATGTTTGCATAAGGTTCTTAAATCCATTTAAATACAGAAAGAAGAGCATTTACAGAAGAGAGGCTGACAATGGCAGCCACCTATGTTTCTCAATACCATTTTCTTTAACCTACCTTTCCCCCCCCTCAAAAAAAAATACTAATGCATAAAAATTGTTCTTGATCATTCAAAAGTTGGGTTTCAAGAAATCAGCCCATAATGCTGGCTCTGAATGTAATCATTATTTTAGTGAACAAGTTCAAACATTAATCTAAATGGTTGTTTTTCCACTTCTAACCGAGCCATTTACTCTTCCCTTTCTATTGCAGTAGAGTTATATACTATATGTACGCAGTATATTTCATTGGCATGTCTGGCAATGATCTATTGTACATATGCTATTTTTAGTTCTATGACAAAAGGAAAGAATTTTTGTTTTCACTTTAAAGCCTCTGAATAAAAAAGCCATCATTACCATTTATAGGTCAAATAAAAGATTTGGAACTCAATATCTTGAAAGGTACACTATGTAAATTCACACTTGGGAAGGAATGTTAATGCAAAACATGTGATATACATTTTAGTATGATATATAAAAAATATTTACAATGTACTCTGAATGTATTTCATGTTTTGAGGTCCTTTTAAAATTACCATAAATGTTACGGAATGAAACCACTTTGTTCTAAACACCTCTTGAAACTATTTAACTAGCACTAAATAGCATATAATAGTTAGGTTTCCAAAAAAATATTATCTAAAATTCAAACTGCTAATGGACATCCATGGAAGTAAAATGTTGCCTGCAAAACCCATTAGTTGCCAAGAGCCCTGTAAGGTTTAGATTTTATAATAAAACCTGTAAAAAGCATGGCTCATGTTTTACCACTGAGACATCAAGGTGTGAATACCCAAATGCTTGTTCATTTGAACCTATGGAACTTTGGCCCTTAGCAAGAACTTTCTCATTGACTTTTACAGGAATCTAAACTACCAAGTACTGTAACTGAGACATGCCAAATGTAAATATTATCAAGGATGATTTTTAAGTGCTAAATCAGGAAAAAATTATGGCCATGGTAGATCTTCTAGTGGCCACACTTGCTTGTTGCAATAAATACAACCTTTGTTAAATTGAAAATATGTTATTTTTTTTTTTTAGGAAAAGAACAGATTCCTGACTACACTTAATCACCTAAGCTCCAGATGGTTTTACCTCCTTCATGGCCAGGCATTTTTTTTTTTTTTGCTATTTAGTGCTGCACCACTTTAACTGATAATTGCGCGGTCATGCAGCTCTGTACTCAAACAAAATTTATATAATTTTTTGAACACAGATAGAGCTTTCTTTTGGTGGTATTTGATCACCTCTGGGTTTTTCATTTTTTTTATTATATAAACAAAAAATACCAAACATTTAAAATAAAAAACAATTTTTTATACTTTCTGCTATAAAACATATATAAAAAAATAAAAATAAAAATCTAATTACTGCAAAAATGTACATGTCTTTGGTAAAAAAAAAATCACAATAAGTGTATATAAATTGGTTTGTATGCGAGTTATAGCATCTACAAACTGTGGTATATATGCTGGACCTTTTATTTAATCATTTTTTTTATAATACTAATGGTGGTAATCAGCGACTTATAGAGTGACTGTGATAGTGCGGTGGGCAATCTGACAATAACGGACACTGTGTGGGAACTGACTAACTGCCTCTGACATCACCAGTGACACTATTACAGTGATAATACAATACACTGTCACTGTACTAATGGCACTGGCTGGGAAGGGGTTAACATCTCGGGTAATCAAGGGGTTAAATGTGTGCTTAACAGGTGTTAATTTGTGTAATGTTTGCTTCTTTTTACTAAATATCTCTTTGATTTTTCTCCCTGTCTTGCAGGGATAAGAAACAGAGGGATCGTTCCCTCTGCACAGAGCCCTGTGTTGATTGTCAACACAGGGCGAGCTGTGATAGGACACAGCTGATCAGCATTTCCCAGACATGAATCATTGGCCTGGACCTTCTGACAAACTTACACTGATCAAAGCGGGCGTCAGCGGGGGTGGGGGGCACGCATGCGCACACCCTAAACCCAGAAAAAGGCAGCAATCTATCAGTATGTCACTGTGACTGTATGGGCTGCCCATCTGCAGTGCATTGTGGGCAGTCCGTAAGTGGTTATGGTCATATTTATAGGGCAGTTTATGTTATTTTCGCCAAATATTCAAAGGTGCTGAATCAATCACTGCCATTTAATCCTTTTTCTGCCACCGACCTATGTTACACATCAGCAGCAGTGGGGGGTTTTATACACACTCCTGGCCACTACAGGAACAAGCAAAGCATATACTGTATATGCAACTGTTGGCCTTCAGATAGAACTGCAGCCAATTGTTGGCTTTCAGATTAAAATCACTTCCACTGCCCCCCCCCACTTTCCCACCTATGGGCTTGAGACCCACATGGCAGCTGTCGCTGGGTCGAGGGTAGAGAGACCAGTGAACATCGGTTCACTGATCTCTCCTAGCTAGTAAGAACCTCAAAGAACAATGATTTTTTTTAACTTACTGTTTTCACTTTTCCCACCAACTATGGCTGGGGAAGAAGCTAATGGAGTGCGATTTGCTCTCCAGTGGAGTGCAGGGGAAAATTAGGGGTTTGAAATACCCTTGATGTCTCATTAAAGAGAAAAGAGAAGGTACACCAAAGCATTTAAACCCCCTAAAAAAGTTTTGAGCCCCCCTCCCCCACACATATATGTACAACGCACAGATAAAGGGGGTGCCTCTGTACAAAAATGTAAATTGCGTTACTTATTAAACATAGATACACATGTGGGAGTGAAAAGATGAATTTTCAGGCCATTATTCATGGCTAACAGATGACCTGTATAAGCTTTTAAAGCATACCCAATTAAAATGTTGGGCTCTTAAGTGTGTCGCTATTTCACAGGCACTCACAATATTAAGACTTGCCATGTTGGGAATCTAGTTTCTTGGCACAACCTTGCCTTTTACCAAAAATGTGGGTAATATATTGTGTTTGAGCAAAAAATTGAACTTTAGTGTATTGCTTAAGGATAAACCAATACCGATATCGGTATCGGTGCCGATACCAGGCATTTGAGTGCGTATTGGTACTTGCCCAAATGCTCCTAATAATTAAACCGATACTTTTCAGTGTGATTTGCGTCAATACAAAATGAATGAGCGCAAATTGAACTGCAAGATATCGTATGCAATTTGAATAGAAACATGGTGCAATTCCTATCCAAATTGTACACCATTTCCCCCACAGTTCCTGTGTGTGTATAAAAGCGCCATCTAGTGGGCAGTTTAGAACTCACAAAATTCAGGAGAGGGAGCGCTGTTCCAGTAAGTAGGTAGAGACAGATTAGAAGTTTAAAGCAGCAATCATTTATTGGAAAACTGGAGCTCCTAGGAGTGGCCGGTGATTCCGAAAGGATGCCAGCTCAATGGACATCCTCATTGGTTGCCCGCACAGTACTGTCTCCATAGTGGAGCATTTCTGCCTGCTCCTGGCGTTTCCCCTGGCTGGCGGTGACGAGCCCTGACTACAGCTGTCATTTCCAGGTGCGTCATCCATTGATCCGGCATCCAATGGGCTCCAGGGTTAGAGGCAGCCGTTCATTCAACCAGGCTCAGTAGAGTAAACTACGAAACCCGTAGTCACAGTGCCTCACTGGCATACTACCACCTCCCAGCATGGGCTTGTGATCTATTTACCTAATGTCATCAGTCTGTTCAGTTTTCCAATAAATGAGTTCTAAACTGCCCACTAGATGGCGCTTCTATATAAACACACACACACACACGGAAATTGCATGCAATTCTTTGCAGTGTGATTTGCGACAATTTGTTTTGTAGCAAAGTATCGGTACTTGGTATCAGCGAGTATTATAGGTACTAGTCGATAAAAAAACGATATCGGTGCAACCCTATATTTTTTTTTTATTGAAAATAATGAGCCTGATGTGATGAAACTGTTGTATACATTTCTGTGACAAAAAAGTGGAACACGCATCAAACATAAGTCAGCAGAACCCTTTTGACTTTAACTTAAGCATTACACTGCTAGTATGGCAGGTCAGAGACTACTTTTGAGCTGCTTTGTGTTGAGCTGCATTTCAGCATGTCTAGAGGTGGATTTGAACTGCAACGCAGGTCAAACACAGACTTTTCTTGTCAAACGCTGTGTTTGCTATTTGAACTCATGCATTTCCATTTAAATAGCAAATGCAGCATTGCTCACTCATCAACACAAGCTTTTCACAATGTTTTTCAGAGTGTACATCAGATGCTTCAATGAGTCAGATAAAGCTATTCTTATTTCCTGGCTAGAGGATGTCCAACATGGTCTAGTCCTTACCTCCTCAGCTTTAAAGCCTAGTACACAAGGGTCGATGCAAAGCAGGGAACAAAACCCATCTTGCCTTAGTAATAGCACCTAACACAGTACACAAAAACACTCGCTAGGCACACAGTTAACCCTTTGATCACCCTAGATGTTTAACCCCTTCCCAGCCAGTGTCATTAGTACAGTGACAGTGCATATTTTTAGCACTGATCACTGTATTAGTGTTACTGGTTCCTGCAAAGTGTCAGTGTCCGATTGTCCACCTCAATATCTCAGTCCCGCTATAAGTCGCTAATCGTCAGCATTACTAGTATAAAAAAAATCTATAAAACATATCCCATATTTTGTAGATGCTATAGCGTTCGCATAAACCTATCAATATACACTTATTGGGATTTTTTTTTTTTTTACCAATAACATGTAGCAGAATACACACTGGCCTAAAATTATGAAGAAATTCGATTTTTTACATTTTTTTTATTAGATGATTTTTATAGCAGAACGTGATTTTTTTTTTATTTTTTTTTAAATTGTCGGTAAAATATGAAAAAACAGGTAGGTAGAAAAGGCATTCCCTGACAGAGTTCAAAATTACCATTTTAGGATACACTTTGTACACTGACATGTACTATATTGGGATCCATTTTAACATGCTGTCTGCAGGAAAATAGTTTGAATATAGTTGTTTTGTAGCTTTATCACTAGGTTCATATTAAAAAAAAAAAAAGGAATGTGTGATTAAAAAATTGCAATGTACAAAGTACAGCTACCACTTACAATTAGAATCAGAATTAATGTTTCACATATCTTACTCTGAAATCAGATTGGCTGTTATGAGTTACTTTGCACATGCCTACTGCTGCCTTTTTTTAAATAAGACATCTTCTCTTAGCCGGAAGAAGACCAGTAGGCTTGTTGTAGACACTTTGTCCAGAGGGCTTGAAAACACCCTCAGTAACTTCCAGTCACCATATCCTCTCTGTGTGCTTCTCAGCTATGAGTTAAGTAAATCATGTGCATGCAAGCAGCACATTTCCATCTGGAAATCTTTTCACGTGGAAGCAAATTCCTCAGAATTCCCAACTGATCCTTAGTACACACTTTAACATCTTGCTTCACCAATTGAAGCCAGCTAGATTACTAAGTGTTCTGAAACGGGAAAGATGGAATGTGGGAAAAAAGTACCTCTTTAATTGTGATTAATGGTATGCCAAAAAGGAGGTGCTGGGAAGTTTGTCTTGGGATAGAAGTCAGTAATGTTAAGGAGGGATGAGAAGGTTTTACATCACTCTATAGTTGGATTATTTGTAGATGTGGCTTCAACTGTTGGATGAGTCCTGTGTCATCTTAACCACTATCTATGAAAATCTGAAAACTTCACTCTGTTTTGGAATACTTATCAATCATGATGATTACACAAACCTTCTCATCCATTTTTTTATCCCTGCCTTGTGATGTCACAAATGTATGACATATGTTATACAATACATACAGCACACAGTTTCCTATGAACATTTTGCATTGTGTCGAATAATTGTAAGCAAAAGCAACCCATAACTTCAATAACAAAGTGCCTTTCCTCTATGCATAGGTGAGCAGCAAATGTGATGAGTGGTAAGACATCTGCTTTTCACTGACTGGATTACAGCTCTGCAGGAACATACAGCAGTGTCCTACTCGACTCTGTCAACAGGTAGATACAGTTCACAAGCAGTGACCATCTTGTTCCCCTTTCTATACAGAAAAATTAATGACTGATGACTGCTTGCATATTGCAATAAAATGGAAAATCTCTGCATATGATAGTAAGCACTTCCAATAGTCACAAGTGCTTAACCCCTATAAGGCCCAATACTTTCCCAATCTTTGAAAGTATTGTAGAAATCAGGTGCAATGTTTTCTCAAACTAGGCCATATATGAGAGTCCTTACTGTCTATGTTCAACCCTGATATATTTTTTTAAGCCAAGTTCCTAACATATACAAAAATATATAAAAAAAAAAAAAAAAAACCCCCAAGGGACCTTCAATGCAGAATCATGTATGTACATTTAAAAGAAAAATGCCAATTTTTTTTTATAAACATCGTAAAATACCAATAGGTCAATAAAATCATAAAACAGTTTTACAAGGAATAACATAAGAGTACAACACTTTACAATACACAATCAGGGATACCCTGCCTGTCTGAGACACACTTATGCCCTGTACAAGATAGGATTTTCCGACAACAAAACCTTGGATTTTTTTTTCCCCGAAGGATGTTGGTTTAAACTTGTCTTGCATACACATAGTCACACAAATGTTGACAGAAATTCCGAACGTCAAGAAGGTGGTGATGTACAACACGTACGACGAGCCGAGAAAAATTAAGTTCAATAGCCAATGCGGCTCTTCTGCTTGATTCCGAGCATGCGTGGACTTTTGTGCATCGGAATTGTGTACACACGCTCGGAATTTCCGAAAACAAGTTTTGTTGTCGGAAAATTTGAGAGCCTGCTCTAAAACATTTTTTGGCGGAAATTCCGACAACAAATGTTCTATGGAGCATACACATGGTCGGACTTTCCGACAACAAGCTCACATCCAGCATTTGTCGGAAAATCCTATCGTGTGTACAGGGCAAAAAAAAAAAAAAAACTGCCAACAATTGTTCAGATTGGTCTGTCTGATCATCAGTCTTGGTCAGAATGGTATGATCATCAAACAAAACCTGACACCTTTTGGAAAAAAATCCTTCATCAGGAGAAGAGAGGGGTATACCAGATCTATAATGTAATCATAATGGCAAGGGTCCTAACATACTGGGAAGATTCATTAGACAATAAGACATTTTTGGGCACAAGATGTACTGATTAACAGGACAAGATCCCTCAAAACCAGTAGACATGGCAACAACCAGTGATTGATAGTTGTTTCAAGCATAAAGAGATCATGTGGTCTCCTATAAAATGAAACAAAGTTTTGCTAGACTAAAGGATGTTTTCTAATATTTCTGCATTCAGCTTGACAGCAGCGATGAAAATGTGGTCTTTAACCACTTTAACAAACAAAATAATTTAAAACCCCCAAAAGATTATATATTTTCAGAAAGCAAAGGTAGAATTGGTAGTTAGAATTTATGTTGAATGATATCTGTGCATCAATACATTAAACCGGATTTTCGTAAACACAGATACAAAATAATCCCCAATTTTTTGTACAAAATAAAAGATGAGAGTAAACGGATAAGAAATATGTTAAACCGTAAAACGTAATGAACTTGCAAAATGACTAAATATTACAGTACCCCAAATTACCAATAGGTAACATTTCAAAATGCTTTTAGAGCTCATCAGTTTAGAGTGAACTGTAAATGACAGACTTACAATTATTGCTTTCACTTGGTGGTGTGCAGTGATATATAAAACGTGTGGCAAAAGTATACCAGTGCTTTTCCCAAAGCAATATATCGCCTTTAACCTCTTGCCAAAAATGTAATGCATATGTCCAGCAGCAGGGCCTTAATGTCCACCTTCCACACATATGCATTCATAGTGGTTGAGGTTTCTTTGCTGTGCTCCGATCACAGTGGTCAAGCTGTCCCAGAGCAGCGAAGGAAAGAAGGAAACAGAAATAATATGCAAGATGAAGTCAGCAACCAGGTGAGCCAAAAAAAAAAATGTTCTTTATTTCTTCAAAAAGTACAAAGACGCATTTCAGCCTGAAGAGGCCTTACTCATAGTAAGTTACATAAAACCGACAAGATAAAATATATATTGAATCGTGAAATCATAGAAAGCTCAGCACAGATATAGTGATTTTCTCATGGAAGAAATATGGTGGTTGTCATTGCTGTCTACTTCTTTGGAAATTTCTGGCCTGCAAACTCTTTGGCTTAAAGATATAGGGGTTAATTTACTAAAGACGAACAGACTGTGCTCCTTGCAAGTGCAGTTGCACTAATTTTCCCCAGAGTTTAGTGAATGTAGTAAAGCTTCAGTTTGTAAAGAATACCCAATCAAGTGCAATGAAAAAAAAAATGCATTTTTGCTTGCAAATGATTGGATAATGAAAATCAGCACAGCGTCACCACTTTCACTAAGCTCTGTGGAAAATGAGTGCAACTGCACTTGCAAAGTGCACCATCAATTTGACTTCAGTAAATCAACTCAATTGTGTCGCTTACACAGAAAAAGCACAGAGGTGACAGAGATTTCGGACTTACGTTTGCTGCTTGCTTGTTTTCGAGTCTTCAACTCAAAAGTGTTGAAGCCACACACAGTCAGGCAATTGACATTTTTAGAAGCAGGCCAGCAAAGGTAGCCCACATACCTCTCTCATGACAGGTTTAAAACAAGTGCTATGACTACCCACTATGTAGAATGATGATGTTCTCATTACAAGTTTAATAAACATATAATAAAGTTTGCTTGCACTCTTCCTCCATATGTTTCCAAATGAAACTTTCAAATTATTAAAACTGCCTTAAAAAAATCCCTGGTTACATCTCTCCATGCAAAAAATGACGCCGAGAGAGAACATGCACCGGAATCTGTTTTTAGGCTGTTAGGTGTTTCACAAAACCACAAGGAAGTGTTTATTAAGGGAGACATAAGGTTATGTGTACTGCAATAACCCTTTCATTTTTTTCCCCAATAATGCAATATGTAGTATTAAATAATGCTCCTCTTACGGTGTGAGAAGGGTTAAGGTGTTGGCCTTAGGAACAAAAGGTTAATTTCCATTCACAACCACTTATGGGATCTTAAGCTTAGCAGTTTATGTCCCTGTGCCTCACCTTGTCCATTTGTACTTGGGAGAACTTGTAATAATAATCTAATTGTTTCTTTCTGCCTCACAGACCGGAAGGCCAGGAATGAATGCTCCGGAGAATAATAAGCATAATTGTAAAGTGTTTTTTGAATGAGAAGTGCTCTATAAATACCTTATATTATTACTACATAAAAAGTAAAATAGTAATAACATGAGAAAGTCAAATGTTTTAGTGAGCAATTGTTAAAGCACCAGTTCAACATAGTCGATTAGAAACATATGAAACATACTTTTTTATTTCCTCTTTTCTTTATATTTGAAGTACAATGTTTTTCTTGGCAGATCCCAGATATTTGAGTAAATGTATTTAAAAGATTGGGTGTTCAGTGATTGCTGCCTTATTAATGGAAAGGCTACAGTATGCTCTAGTTATGCTGCTTGAGGACTTGTGCTATACTTAATGCTACCCAAGCCTTATGCAGTGTACACACGATCGGAAATTCCGCCAGCAAAAGACAGATGTGAGCTTTTGGTCGGAAAATGCGGCCGTTTTTTAGACGGAGAAAACTTCTATCGGAAATTCCGATAGTCTGTGGCAATTCCGACACGCAAAATTACGACGCATGCTCGGAAACAATTTGACGCATGCTCGGAAGCATTGAACTTCATTTTTGTGGCTCGTCGTAGTGTTGTACGTCACCGCGTTCTTGACGGTCGGAATTTGGTGTGACCGTGTGTAGGCAACACAAGCTTGAGTGGAATCCGTCGGAAAAACCATCCAAGGCTTTTCCGACGAGAATTACGATCGTGTGTACGTGGCATTACTGCTATTTTTATTTTTTCACATTATTAACTTTTTGTCCATCTTTACACAGATCATAAGCATGAAAGGAACATATTTTGCTGTACAGTGCTGCAGGGGTCCTACTGTTATGAAGCAAGATAATCATCTTTCCTGAAGTGGCAGGATCTGTCAATGAGGCCAAGATATCCATCTTCACTAAAGTGGCAGCTTCTGGACATGAGGCAATATAACACTTTTTCCTAAAATGGCAGGATCTAGCTTTGAGGCCAGATGACAACAGTACCCTTACTCAAGTGCCAGGATCTAGCTATAAGGCAAGATAACAATCTTTCCTCAAATGGCAGGATATGGCTATGATGAAAGATAACCATCTTGCCTCAAGTACCAAGAGCTGGTTATAAGTCAAAAAAAAACATTTAACTTGCAGGCTCTTGGGAGTGTCCACTACAATTTTCTTGTAGAATTTTCCTTTAGATTTACCAAAACCATATAATATGAGGTCAAACCTAAACACTTTCAATTTGTATGCAATCAGGCAGGCTCTTCCACTACATAGTTGAAGTTAAGCCTAATACACATGGACCAAATGTCAGGCAACATCAGCCGGCTCAATAGAATTTGGCCCGTGTGTTTGGCAGCTGGTGCAACAGAATTCTCTAACCTGTATGTGCCTGTGCCTATCTGTGCTCCAAATCTCTCAGGACTGATCCGCTGTGTACTGCTGCTGTGCTGACCCAGCTCCTCCACTGCTGCTGTGCTGAGCCAGCTCCTCTACTGCTGCTGTGCTGACCCATATCCTCTAATGTTGCTGTGCTGACCCAGCTCCTCTACTGCTCGCTGTGCCGACATCTCATCCCACCAGCATCAGGAACTCCAGAGCAACACTCCTGACTATCCATCTGCCAGGCACTCATTCCATTCTGTACTCTCATGTCCCCTGTCTACTCTATCAGGGGCTGCAAGTCATATACGTAAGGGAGGCTTTCCTCTGCATTACCGGGCTTATCTATAAGGTACGTGGAAACATGTCACAATTATACAAAAGTAAAGTGTTATGATTTTCCCTGCTGAAAAGATAATTTAAACACAAAATAAGCACGCAATGTTGTCAGATAGTATAGTAATTATGCTTCTATGCACAGGAAAAAATGCTTTGCTATTGTGTATGATTATTCAGTTATCTTAAAACATACTTGGGCTTTGAACACACAGGGCTAAGCAATATGTTCTACTCTAAAGCAACCCTTCTCAGCAGCTCATACTTACTGTAGTTTCCTTGACACCTCCCTATTCTGTTCAGCCATCAGAATACAGGAAAGAAGCCTTGTTTTTCCCCACCCTCATGTGACAATGCTGGGCTAATCAGCAAGCCCTGGTGCGGTCATATGAAAGGAAAGGGAGTGACATGTTCCTTTATTCCTAGGAGCAAAGTGAAAAAAAATCCTATGCCGAGACATGTTTTAGAGGGGGTGAAGAACGGGGAGAGGTATGTGTAAACAAACCTCTCCCCGCGCTTCCTACTCTGCCTGTCATTGATTGGCTGTTCCCGGTCATCGGGAAAGCCGATCAATGACGTCAGATGTCAGCCCCGCCCCCTAATGTAAAAAACACAACACACGTCACAGCCCATAACCCCTCCCCTCCCCCTAGTGGTTAACTCTTTCACTACAACTGTCATTTATACAGGAATCAATGCATTTAAATAGCATTGATTGCTGTATAAATGACAATGGTCCCAAAAATGTGTCAAAAAAATGTCCGATGTGTCCACCATAATGTCGCAGTCACAATAAAAATCGCTGATCTCCACCATTACTAGTTAAAAAAAAAATATTAATAAAAATGCTATAAAACTATCCCCTATTTTGTAAACGCTATAACTTTTGCGTAAACCAATCAATAATCGTTAATTGCGTTTTTTTTTACCAAAAATATGTAGAAGAATACGTATCAGCCTAAACTGAGGGAAAAAAATGTTTTTTTATATATTTTTTGGGGATATTTATTATAGCAAAAAGCAAAAAATATTGCATTGTTTTCAAAATTGTCGCTCTATTTTTGTCTATAGCGCAAAAAATAAAAACCGCAGGGGCGATCAAATACCACTAAAAGAAAGCTATATTTGTGGGAAAAAAAGGACGCCAATTTTGTTTGGGAGCCACGTCGCACGACCGCGCAATTGTCAGTTAAAGCGACGCAGTGCCGAATCGCAAAAAGGGGCCTGGTCCTTTGTCTGCCAATTGGTCCGGGGCTGAAGTGGTTAATAAATATCAAACCAGCAAATAGAAAAGGTTTTTAAATATTTGAATTCCAGCTGAAGTTAAAAACTATAGTCAAACATTAAGTTAATATTGATTATAAAGAGCAATTCTAATTTATGTTACAAATAGAAGTCGGAAAAAAAAAATTAAGGTTGATGACACAAAACTCCATGCTGGCTCAACTTACTTTGTTAGTTTAGAGGCAATTTCTGTGTTTTTTAATGCCACCACTATACATCTGCCAAAAAGGAAAAACACATTGCCACAATGAGACTTACAAGAGGCAGATCAGGAACGGAAACATGAAGATATGCATAATTTACAAACTATAGTCACCTCCCTCCAAACTTTAACTGAAAGCGGAGCTGCCTTTTAATCGGTGGTTTAATACTAATACATTTCTTTTTAAGAGCCGTTGTCTTCTAATAAAGTGATTTAGGAGATTTTCCTTCCTCCGCATTATGATCACCACAAGTCTACAGTCGCAGCACCTCTCTCTTCTCAAAAGTACTTTAGCAGACAGAGTTTAACAGCTCTCGTTCTCTTTACATACTGTGGATCCTGGAACAAGAAGTAATTTCTAAGTAACAGAAGGTCTGGCCTCCTTTCAGCTAAACTTATTGAACAGACACTTCCACACACTTTATTTGTGCCAAGTGACCCCCTTCTGGCAGCAGGATATGCCATCACCGCAGGCGCCAAGATGTGGTAACAAGCATCAGGATTTCTCTGCACTCACCGCCAAAGTAGACGCCCAGGTAGGCTGCACAAGTCTTCAGCACCAGGAAATTTAAACAGAGCGTGCCAGATAATTAAAGAAACATTCAGTTACAGGGTTAGAACACATCACGGGGAGCTATGTGACACCCACGGTTAAAAAAAAATAAAAAATGACAGTGCAGCATTTTAACAGATGCCATTTTAGTGAATGTAACAATTGTTGTAATGGACATTTGGACATTGTCATGTTTCTGAGAAGAACATGGCTGTGTGTACTCTCCCAAAATTTCCTCTTGCAAAGCACACATAGGTTAAATAAAATAAATTCAAAAGATACATAATACATTTGATTCTAAAAAAAGCTTGTTTGTTCATCCCTTAACACTTACAGCGTACTCATGCTATTTCTGTCTGTTCTACAGTGCAGACTAAGGAGTTTCAAATCATTCTGAACTATGTACACAGGGTTGAGAAATGAAACAAAGATTCACGGTTGGACACCTATTATCTACCTAATCACCTAAATTAAAAAATAAGGTATTACACTAAGGACAAATACTATTATGCACCAAGTATTAAATCATTAAAGTAGGACTCCAGCCCAAAAATGTATTTTTGTTTTAGAGAGAGGTAGAAAACGCTACTTTAGCTGAACAGACGACTGTCCAGCGCTGGAAAAGAGGCAAAGTGAAATAGGAAGAGGACCCTGCATTGGTACAACACCTGCCTAAATACATCTGGCTTCTGGCTTGGGGTGGGGAAGGGCAGTACTGTCAGTAGGGGAGAGAAGGCTGGAACTGGGCTTTAATGTTAATAAAAAAGTCAGCTGCTGCTTTACATTTCTAAAACTGTCAAAAGGTTTAAAATGTTGCATACTTGCAATATGGCAATCTGGAGGTGTTCTGTACACCACTGTTATATGCAAAGTCCTCAGAAATCAAATCTCCTGCTGGTGTAATTGGCTCACTAGAAGTCTGCACAGAGCTACAAATTTCAGGCATCCCCTGCAACAGGAATTTCATTTTTGGGAAGATCCTCTCTAATCCCACGCACACATGATCGGAATTTCGGCCAGCAAAAGACTGATGAGAGCTTTTGATCAGAAAATGCGACCGTGTGTAGGCTCCATCGAAATTTTGCTGGCCAAATTTCTGCCAGCAAAATTTTGAAAGCATGTTCTCAATTTTTCCGATGGAAAAGGAAATTCTGATCGTCTGTAGCAATTCCGACGCGCAAAATTCCTACGCATGCTCAGAAAAAATTTGACGCATGCTCGGAAGCATTGAACTTAATTTTTTCCCGGCTTGTCATAGTGTTGTACGTCACTGCGTTCTTGACGGTCGGAATTTGGTGTAGGCAAGACAATTTGAGCATCGGGAAAACCATCAGAGCTTTTTCCAACGAGAATTCCGATCGTGTGTATGTGGCATAAGGCCCTTCCATCTTCTAAAGCAGTGGTCATCAACCATGTCCTCAGGGCCCACTAACAGGCCAGGTTTTATGTATTACCTTGGGGATATACAGACTAGAATACTGCAATCCCTGAGCAGAAAATTATATCACCTGTGATGTATTTCAGTTGACTTGCAAACCTGGCCTGTTAGTGGGCCCTGAGGACACTGTTGATGACCACTGTTCTAAAGGGATGCAGACCCTTTAGTTTTCCACAATGCAACATTAACATATTCATGTTGAAGGCTACCCCCCCCCCTTCTCATTCAGAAATCAATCTGAGAAAGCACATTGTGAAAAAATAGCTATTTCTTTACAATAAAGAAAGGTATGAATCTGCAAAAAGGTTTGCTAAAATTCTTACAATGCATACAGGGATTTTCTTTTCTCCATAAAACTCCAGTGAAGTAGTATTTTATGTTTTGCATCCCTAATATCGATACAGCAGTAAATCTTTCCCCACTCTACACACACTGAAAAAAAATGGGACTGGAGTGCAACGCTGAAGACTGAAAAATCAAGCTGAGACCATTTAGACCATGTCATTTTTCTATTAAAATTTACAAAAAAAAAAAAAGAAAAAGCTGCCTATTTGTTTTCAGCACTGGAACTCATTTTCATTATTTTTTTCAGAGGAAGAGGTCATATTCTTTTGATATGCCAAGGATCAAGAGACAACATTTTGGCTCCTGTTCAATTGACAGCCATACAAGTAAGCTTGGGTTAGGTTGTGTTAGGTGTGATCCGTGGGTCTTCAGTATCAATAGCCCCCCCCCCCCCCCACAAGTCTGCAGTGGTTAGTTCTTTGTGAAATGGTCACTGCAGTAAATATTTCAAGACACTTCTTGTCTACATCTTGGTTCCAGCCATTTCCAAAGATACCTTATTGTGGTAGCATATAAGGATGATGCTCAGAGTCATAAAAATATTAGGTCAATATAGGGAACACAAAAAAGACAGGAGACTACAGACACATTATTTGTATATTAGTGGGTGACTGTGGTCAAGACATAGACAATTAGATGCAGCTGCAGATGAACTTACTTAAAGCTGTACTCCAATGACCTTGGAAACAGCCATAGATGGGGTATATCTTGCACTCAGTTTATGGCAGTTTGTGACATTAAAGCTCCAGAAGGAGCTATGCTATAGCTAGGCAGAATTTGTGTTCTTCTATGTTAGGGCTTTGAATTCTGATCTGGAAACAAGTGGGTTGGTTCACTGCCCACCCTCATTTCACATTTTTCAGTTGGTGGAGGAACAAGAGAGGATTCAAAAGTGGAACTCTTTTGGAGGCAGGAAGGAGAGCCATTCTGAGACAGAAAGCACAAGAGACAAGTTACTGAGGTGCACTACTAAAGGCACTGCTGCACTATTACAACTAATAAGAAAGAGAGGAGTGCTGACCAGGGAGCCCTTATCACAGAAAGACATTCACAGCTGTCTTGTCTGGATGATATAATGGATATTAGGCCCTTCCAAATAATGGGTATCTTTTGCTAGGCTTTGAACCATCTAAAGCCCCATACACACGCGCGGATTATCCGAGGACCAGGTCCGTCGTACTTTGTCCGATGTTGGTTTTGCGTACACACGGTCGGACAAAGTTATCGGAAAATCCGATCATTCTGAACGTGGTGATGTTTGTTGCGTACGACGGGACTACGTAGAGGCTAGTAGCCAATAGCTTTGGTCTTGTAATGTGATCTGAGCATGCGTGGAACTTTGTCCGTCAGGAATTCGATACACACGATCGGATTTGGTGTGATCGGACTTTGTTGTCGAAAAATCTATCCAGCAGGAGATAGGACTTTGTCCGTCGGACAATCCGATGGAAACTGTCCGATGGTGCCTACACACGGTCGGATTTTCCGACAACATTGTCCGATAGGACAGAATCCATGGGAAAATCCGACCGTGTGTATGGGGCTTTAGACTATAGTAATTAATTTACATATTAGTAGAAACCACAATCATTCATTCCATTATTTTGTTTTATTGTTTAAAGTGTTCTATGCTAAACTATATTTTGCTGTACTTGAATGTCCAGATTCTTCCTACTCTGTAAGTTCAAGACTGAACCACACAATTGAATATAGCAATATTTTCCACACATGCAGATTATTTTAAAGTGCCCATGGGGATTCTAAATGTTATTTTTGCCTGCTAAATGCTTAACACATTCCATCTCACTTTTCTGACAAAGGGAGAAAGCATATTTCTGTGGAATACTCCTTGGACTTTGTTTTTCTACTGTTTCAGCTAAAAAAGCTCACATTATGGCTAAGGTTATATGGCTAGCACCTAGCACTATTTGAAAACCAGCTGAAGAATTGTGATTGCACTGTGTTTTAGAGTACTCCTTCAGAAGCTATGCAGACACTAAGAAGACTAGAAGTGACAGATTCAGCCCTTGGCATCTGACAAAGACCGTAACTGCCATTAATAGCCAGTGGTTTAAGGGCCTATCTCCACTAAACCCAAATAGCTGACAAATCCAAGCTTTGCTTTAAAGTAGACCTGTGACTTACTAGTTCTACTTTAGCTATTATTCTCAGTTAACCCTCTATACATACCCTAATAGTGTAGCAAACGTTAAATTAAAAGCTAGTATTCTTAGTATTCCTGCAGCATAACTTGTTTTATACTGTTTAATTGGTGTATCAATCAGCCAGCAGGTGGAGCTCTGGTCACCTTTTCACATATTTTGCACTCCCTCTTTACCATATGTTTGCAAAAAACATTAGGGTTGACTTACTAAAACTGGAGTGAAAAATCTGGTGCAGCTGTGCATGGTAGTCAATCAACTTCTAGCTTCAGCTTGGTTAAATAAGCTGTGACAAAAAAAATAAAAAAAATCGAAAAGGTAATTGGTTTCTATGCAGAGCTGCCCCAGATTTTGCACAGTTTTAGTAAATCAACCCCACTGTTTACAGAAATCAGTAGCTCAAACCTAATTGAACTGAATGGCTCATCTCTTGTTAGATGGCTCAGTTTGATGATTTAATGAGACCAATCCTGCCTGAAATAAGCTGTTTACTGTTGTGCTGGATTTTTAGCTAATCCAGCGTTCTCTTTGAATGCTTTGATGTTGGTTAAAGTGTATTAATAGTGAAAATTGTGTTTTACTTGTTTTAGTGTTTTATTTTAGTGTTTTGTGTCGGCCCAGTCTCTGTGTGCAGTGATGACTAGCTCCTGTGCATGTGCAGGAGTTATGTCACCTTCCGCCAGAAAATAAAGAAGCCCACAGACTCAGAAGAAGATCCTGGCACCAGGGAGAGACCGTTGAACAGGTAAGTATTGATTTTTTAGTTCTGCTTTAATGTACTAAACCCCTAGGCTCACAAGCCCTACACCATAGAACCAGTAAAGCCATATCTTGTACTGTGGAAAGGTAATAAGGCTAAAACAGCCGTATGCATGTTCTGAATACTGGCTTTTCAAAATCAGGGCTATATCTTTGCTATACATCAGCAGCTCTGGTGGCTAAAAAAAAGGAATTTGGGCTGGATTTGCACGGCTCCACCCCACTTACCCATAAGCAGAAACCGAGATGTTTGTTTTTGGGTTTTGTGATAGATGTGAGGAAATGTAAACACCTTGTTGTAAAAGGCGTAGTCCAATGCAGCAGTGGTTCTAACCCGGATGCAGAAACTCTAGTCAATAGTAGCGAGTGCCTTCACTGGCATGTGGATTCCCCCAGGACTTAATATATTTATTCCGACTGTAGAATGTCACAAGCCTCAAGCTGAAATAAACGTATGCTGGTTAAGGAAAGAGGAAGCGAGATCTCCAGCAGACAATGGGTATTCCGTAAATGTAGCAAAAGGCCAAGACCAGCAGCAGACAAGAGATGAATCCGTTAAACATAGACATCAGAACAGGTAGCCGACAAGAAAATAATCCAACAACAGGTCAAGGTCACAATCCAGTGAAGCAGTGATATGGTGCCGTTAACAACTACAGGTACAAGGTACGAGAACAAGATCATAATTCAGAAGCAAGGCATAGGATCAGAACCCAGATCACAGGAGAACGGGCTGGTGTTGAAAGAACTATAACAAGTCAAGAGCCCTGGGTTTATGATGTGTAAATAAAGGGCCACTATCCAATTCCGAAGCTTAGAGCATGTGGCTAGACTCATTAGCCCACAGCTGGCAAAGATGCTGGAGGGTGTGTGGCCAGACTCGTTAGCCCCCAGCTGACAATGAATTCTGGGAAAGGTAAGTGACAGCAAGTGACCACTGGGAGGGGCTGAATTTCTGCAATAGATCTGGGACAGGTGTAGTGGCTGAATTTCTGCAATAGATCTGGGACAGGTGTAGTGGCAGAAAATAACCACCAAGAGTATCTGGGAGGCTCAAGAGACTTATGCCACGTACACACGATCAGACTTTCTGGCGGACAATCCGACGGACTTTGCAGCTGAGGTCCGCCGGACTTTCAAGCGAAAGGACTTGGCCACACACGATCACTCCAAAAGTCCGCCGGATTCGAACGTGATGACGTAGAATAAGGAAGTTCATAGCCAGTAGCCAATAGCTGCCCTAGCGCTGATTTTAGTCCGTCGGACTAGCACACAGATGACTGTACTCGAATCCGGACAGTCTTATTTCTAGGTCCGCCGGACTTTTGGTAAGAAAAAGTCCACTGGAGCCCACACACGATCGAATTGTCCGCCGGAAAGTCTGATCATGTGTGCGCGGCATTAGAGGTATATCTCAAGTGTTCATCCCTAGATTAGTGCTCCAAACACAAAAAGACTTCTTACAGTAGGCTACACTCCGTATTAGTCGCTGGCTGTATGCAGATAAGGAGGGAGGTTTCCTTGTTGTAGAGGAAACCAGCGTCCATTGGCTGGTGAAATGCGTCAGCAGCGCGATGTCAGCACGTCACACGGGAACCGCGCGCTCTTTGATTCCGAGTGTCAGCACGGGATTAACAGCTGACGGCTTGTTCTGCTACCCAGATGTACTCGCTGAATCGCGGGAGGCAACGGCTCTACAATGAGGAAACCTCCCTCCGTATCTGCATACAGCCATTGAATAATACGGAGTGCAGCCTACTGTAAGAAGTCCCCAGGGGTATGAGTAATGCTACAGCCATACGAAGGACATCGCTACGTTGGTGAGAGTGTTGTTAACTTCACCTTATACATGTATATATATGCACTCTACCTTGTAGAACTCCCCCTGTTGTAAATGATATGAACAATTATCCAACAGTGCCTCCATGAACCTTATCCGTAAACTGTGAACAATTCCTATAGTTTGCTCGTTATAAGTGTTTTAACCTTTGCTGGGTGAACTACCATATTATCACGAGGTCTAAGTTATATAATAATATGACTCTGCCGTAATGATTTATTTACGGTCAACACTCTCAATCATCTATCTATCTATACACCCAGTATACCACATTTATTTCTGATTGACAAACCTCATCTATTGGGAATCTCAGCCTACAGAAGTTATCCTTGATCACTCAGTATTAGCATTTGCCATGTGTGACTGTTGGTGTGTATGTGAGATGCAAAGCCACGGCTCCCTATGTTTTTAACCAATTTGACAACATTGTCACATTTTTTATTTGTCTGTGTCAGCCACTTACCTGTGCCTTTAATTAGGTGTTTGCTTATTTTGTACTAATAAAGCTAGTTTATATTTACTGCATCACAGTGTTCTAGTTTTGCCCTCTTAAGAGAACTTTATTCTTTTTGTCTTTTCTAAATAGAAGGATAATCTCATGAAGGGAGCAACAAATCCCACTCTCATTTCTGTGTATACCAATGCATGATGCCACTGTGGTGTAGTTTTGCCCAACATGTTTTATCATTGGTTCTGAGTAGAATCATGAAAATCATTCTTTTTCTGTGCCCCTTTATCCATCAGTGCATCCATAACTGCTTGTGTATAACACAAATATAGCCCAAATTACAGTATTAACAAATTGTATACAGCCATTTCAAGTTTCTTAGCCATCATTAGAGCAAAATATAGATTTACTGGCTCTGTGGTATAAGACTTCTGAGACCACTGGGTCATGGTGCGGTGGTATCTCACTATTGGTAGAGGATTTACCACTTTATTGAATGGAGGAGTTGATCTCCACATTTTTTCATTCATATAAAGTTTTATTCACATATTTCACTTTCGGTCCCAGAGACCCAACTGGGGGTTAATGGAAATCTCCCAAAGTGAGCGGAAAGTTCACTCCTAGACAGTTGTCCAGGGAACAGGTGTCCCCATTAGAAAATGTCCCCTCACCTTTTGTTCTGGAAAAACCCAACATTTTGGATTTCCTCTCACTTTCTGTTTTGATGAGCACGGTCACCAATACAAACTAGGAAATCTCCCAAGTGGGAGGAAAACAATTAAATTGACTGAACACCATTACAGTTTTTCTTTAAAATGTTGTTTGGTCTAAAGTTTTGACATCAATTGTGTATTCTACTTAATTCTAAAATAATGTGTGGATTTAACATTAGATAAGACTAGACCTATGCCTATAGGCTGCTGAGGCAAAGGGCTGCTTTTCCCTGTACACTTATTGTCCACACATTTTTTATTATCAATAATCATGTCATAAAAGTTTATTCCCACATTGTCACAATATTGTAAAATGGGCTATGATCGGTAAATGCATCAAATATTCTACATAGCAGAACAATCATAGCAGATAGATGCAGCTTTCAGCACTAAAGATTGTGTGCCTACAGGCTACATTGATGAAAATCCAGCCCTGACTAAAATGTTAAAATAGTGTATATTTCTGCCAAGAAACCCAGCTCTATTTTCAGTATGAATAATGAAATTAGATAATCATACATTTCCATTTTATAATATAAATAGTGAATTCATAATTTGCAATCCATCATTAGCAGATGTATGGAAATATCTAAAGAGTAGGTTTAATGGCTTGCTAAGAATATCAATACAAATAGGGAAAGAGATCCACTAAGAACATCAAGGAGCATTTTATTATGTGTAGTATACCAGATAATGCTTCAGAATCAATACATATTAAAGTATTAAGATGCAAATGTCTATAAAATAATCCATGTGTGTAAAATAAAATCTAGAGTACTGGCACCACATCTATTGCTGCTGCTGACTGAGACAATTTTAACTTAGTGACGGCTAGATATTGATCATGCTACACAGAGTAACAAAGGCCAGTGTTGACTTCCCCTGCTCTGAGTTTGACTTTCCTTCATATTTACATTCATTTGATCCAGTCATCAGTAATAGAGCTAGATGCCACAAGATTTATTCCACATCGGCAATGTAACAAGTCGAATAAAGATTGCACATCTGAAACATTTATATCACACTGCAACTGGACTGGTATGGTGTTTAGAACGGTTACATCATATCATTAATGCACCAACTACTTGGTAAGCTTCTATCTATCTAATTGAACTGCCCATCTCTACTTGTAGAAGTTACTCCTAAAGCTCAGAAATTTAGATTTGCATGAAAAACAGCTCTACAGTTTGAAAGGAAAATAAAATGGTTTTAGGTCTATTTTATTCAATTTATGTTTGGTTTATAGGTTTTAGAACTGATGTTTTATACCAGTTTTTGCTATACATATAAAAACTTTGCTTTGCAAATACAATTCAATATATACCTAATGAGACAGCAAAACTGCCTCCCTTGAGGCTCTCAATGAAACCCTGGTTAAAAAAACGTATTCAAGTATGTATTTTTAACTAATTATTGCTAATTATTAACTATATTGCTCTTGGCCTCCTCCAAATCTCTAAATTTCATTTTTTTGATCCTGTGATCCGATTATCTGTTAGAGGGTTGCTACATTTGTCCTTCTTAGTCCCACTGTATGCAGGAATGTAGCTACCATCTCCTGAGATGGATTAGGGGCCATGGGATTTGTAGTGTGCATAGAACAGTGCACATGATCACAATCAATGTGCACTGCTCATTGCAAACAAACAGATATGAGAGGGAAAAGAATAGGTTTACAAAGCACATTTCAAACATGAAGAAAAGCACAGAAAGAAACAATTCCCTGAAAAGTAGATTACAATGCCATTAAAAATGTAATGTGTATTGATTTATTTTGAACAATAAGGATCTAAGGGTCTGGTATGTATTTGGGGGGGACCCCATGCCGTTTTTTTCAAGTTTTTTATATTGCCGGAAATGTTTTTTTTTTTTTTACATTCAGCCGATGAAGGGCATGGTGGCCAGCTTCCCAGGCCGGTTCTTAACAATCAGCTATTCGCTGCTTAACACTGAAGCTACTAAACGTAGCTTACGCACTAGGCTAAACACTGCTAAACATTAGCAAAAACATGCTCAAACATTAGTGTTTTTTGTCCAGCGTTTCCAAAATACTTGTTAGGTTTCTAGTGTGCATGAAGCCTTATGCCCTGTACACACGATCGGCCTTTCCGACAACAAAACCGTGGATTTTTGTTCGAAGGATGTTGGCTCCAACTTGTCTTGCATACACACGGTCACACAAATGTTGGCCAACAAAAATTACGACCGTAGTGACGTACAAGACGTATGTGATATCTCCATTACGAATGCTAGTTATATCTCCGGCTCGTACTTGATTCCAAGCATGCGTGGACTTTTGTTCGACGGACTTGTGTACACACGATCGGAAAGTCAGACAAAAAACATTTGTTGGCGGAAAATTTGAGAACCTGCTAGCCAACATTTGTTAGCAGAAAGTCCGACAACAAATGTTGGATGGAGCATACACAAGGGTGGACTTTCCGCCAACAAGCTCACATCAAACATTTGTTGTCGGAAAATCCAATCGTGTGTACAGAGCATTAGAGTCACCAGTCCTTCCTCTGTCTCATTTATAGTACTTGTATGTATATATTTTACCTTCAGGTATAAATTACTCTAAACAACTGCTGCTAAGAAGACAAAGGAAAAAAACTTTAAATAGGGACTTAAGCTCCACTTGTTACATAATATAGTTTTACTACATAGTAATTGTATTAATTTTTTTATGTTTAGTCCAAACCTGATGCACATACATATACACTACTGTGAAAAAGTTTTAGGCAGGTGTGAAAAAATGCTGTAAATAAGAATGCTTTTGGAAATAGAAGTGTTAATAATTTATTTTTATCAATGACCAAAATGGAAAGTAAATGAACAGAAGAGAAAACCTAATCAAATCAATAGTTGGTGTGACTACCCTTTGCCTTCAAAACAGCATAAATTCTTCTAGGTACACTTACACACAGTTTTTGAAGGAACTTGGCAGGTAGGTTGTTCCTAACATTTTGGAGAACTAACCACCGATCTTCTGTGGATGTAGGCTGCCTCAAATCATTCTGTCTCTTCATGTAATCCCAGAAAGATTCAATGAAGTTGAGATCAGGGCTATTGTTTCCCTGTTGCAGAATAACTTTGGGGCCAATCGCATGCCGCCCTGATGGTATGGCACGATGTATAAGTATCTGCCTGTATTCCTCAGCACTAAGGACACCTCCAAACCAAATCTCAAACTCCATTTGCAGAAATGCAGCCCAAAATTTGCAAGGAACCTCTACTATGCTTTACTGTTTGCAGACACTGAATATTGTACTGCTCTCCAGCACTTCGGCAAACAAACTGCCTCCCGCTACAGCAAAATATTTCTGATTTTAAGTCATCAGCCCAGAGCACCTTCTGCCATTCTTCTGCACCCCAAGTTCCTGTGTTTTCCTGCATAGTTGAGTAAATCGAACCCATAGTATGTATTTAGGATGAGAACACTAGGAGTGCTGGGCTATACACTTACAGCTTTTATGTAGTATCATCACGGTTTATAAGCACAGCAGCTAAGTTTAACATTTTAGGTCAGGAAAGACGAGGTAAAGGAGTGTGTGCAGGTCATAGCTTGTAACAAACACCAATCATTCCCTTCTACTGGTTGAACTGGATGGAATCATTCCTTTCTGGGAATCTGAATATGTTAAGCATATAGTCTGTGCAAGATAATGCAAGAACTGTACAGAAATAAAGCATCATTTAATCTTTTCACAGTTCCATCTCTGGTAAAATATGCTTATCTATGACATTAGAAAAGCTAAGGTATTAGAGGAAATGAGGATCTGAAAGTAAACTGATTACATATGCATCAAGTATACCAGTCACTAAGCATTTCTGGATTGCAAGGATAAGATACTCCCTTTGCTTATTACTGCTTCTTGATCCAAGGAGATTTAGTCAACTGGTTTCAATTAGATGTTTTTAAGCTAGTAAAACAACATCCATAAGACATATTTATAGAAAAACTTAAAGTGGAAAATGCCTACGCAGCTGATGAAATCACCCCCCCCCCCCACCCCACCCCACACGTTTTTCTTAAATCTCCCTTCCCTCTGTTCTTCATTCTCCTCATTATCATTGTCATAATCACTTGCTGACCATTAGCATCCAAAAAGTGTTTTTTTTTCCTTTCTCATTTTATTAATCCTCCTACAGCAAAGTTAAATCAGATTTCCTGCAAGTATAATGACAAGCGGGTAGCTTGACAGTCATTTCTTTATGGGGGATACAAATGTATATTGTGCATACTTCAGGTTACAGTGTCAAAGCACGCATGCAAATAAAGGTCAAATGTAATGTGCAGCAATGCCAACTGAAAATCAGTCTGTAATATGCAGACTTGTATTAACAGGTGTACAGTAAACATTACATAAAAAAATACAGCCATACAAACATCAGCACAAGATAAGAGATAAAACCAAAACCTCAAAAAGATTAAATTAAATCAGAGAGTTGTGACACTCATTTTCCTCTTAACGCTAAAATTGAAAGACAAAAAGTACTTAGTACACATGATGCTTCAAGTTCCATAAATGTATTATGAGTATTCATAAGTTCACGGGAAACCTAATTAATCTTAATAAGATCCATTCGCAGTTGTTTAAAAATAAATGTGTCTTAAAAAGTGGAAGCATGTGATGAGGACCTCCAGAAGACAAAGAAGCACTGTACATTTATGAGCACGGGGCTTTTATAGATATTATCCATGGGAAGAGATCCTAAAATATATCTGAGTAACTGTACAGAATGTATAACAGTTCAGCGTTCCCACTGTACAGAGTGTCTGAAAGTAAAATATGTGCATTGCCTGTAGCCAGTTGGGGTCTACCCTTCATTACCTGGCTAGAGACATTATAGATTCTGCTTTGTTCTTAAAGCCCAGCTCTATTTCACCAGTTTCCCTCACCCCTACCAGTTCCCACAGCAGTAAAAAGAAAACAATCTATACAAGTATCTGGCCAGGTTTGATGATGTCAAGACTCCTCTTCTTACTCCATCAGTGAGCATCTGATAAATACAGCAGAAAGTGGCACCACATACTCCTTTTGGTCCAGGGCAAGACATGGAGCCTCAACACCCTGGGCTCATAGGAAGTGGAATGAATGACGCTGGACATCATTCAACCCAGAAGAGTGGCAACTAAGATTCTGCAAGAGACAGCGCCAGCATTAGTGTGATTGGTATAAATAAACTATGATGCTCATTTATGTAGCCTAAATTACTCTATCACATATGACCTGTCTTACCTATTTATTTTTGTTAAAGGGCCACTAGGAAAATTACCATTAGACAATCACAGCAAGTCCCACCGCTTTCAAATTTTGCCCTGGTCCCCCTCAACCTTGCAAACTGGCTGGGTGCCAAAGCCCTGGATCAAGTCCTCACTCCACTCTGTATTTGAACTCAAGGAGAGGGTCAGCACACCAACAATGAAAATCCAATTGGTTTTATTAGACTGGCAAGTAGCTTACCGCACACACTGCAAACCTTCCACCTCAGACCACACCTCCCGCAGACTGGATGTGTGGTCTCAGGTGGAGGGGTCATAGTGTGTGCTGTAAGCTATTTGCTAGGCTAATTAAACAATTTTTTATTATTCTGGGAGAAAAATAATTTTTATATCCTTGTTCCATTTTTCGCTTTCAATGTTTGCATGTTGATTTCCAAATCATATGGATGGACTGATGTACGTTTTTTGAGTCAAAGGAAACCGCGTATACCAAATTTCACCACTTGGCAAGTGCTTAAAGTGCAAATGTTTAAGTGACAATCCTTTGACACATTATAATGGTGTTCATATACAGCATAAACCAAATAATATGTATAACCCTCTAGTGACTTTCACAATATTTCTAATAATTCCAAATAACAGCAAACAATTGGTCTGAGAAAGCCAATATAAGAATGACATTGGGATTAAAAATGCTAGGAGTGACATCAATAGAAAAATCTGAACATTAATTTAAATTGTACTAAAACGAAAGTTCATAAGAATGCTTTGGTTAACCCTTTAGTTCCTATGAAGACTACAGCTCAGAATTAGGAGATTTTGCTGTCTGCTGCTAAACTGGCTAATAGAAACTGACAATGTTCAAAGCAGCTGTTTCTCTTGCAAGGGCCAAAATCCTTTGTCTTTGGCATCCAGACCACAGGCTTCACTGTGAAATCATCCAGTGGTTATGTAAAATAACACTCGTGGAACTCGTTAAAACAGACAAATGTTACTTTTATCAGCTTTTTTTTCAAACAAACAAAACAATTAAAGAGTATTATATTCAGCAGATCTGCACAATCCCCAATGGATGGCTTTTGGCATGTTTGGTTTCTCGATCATACTAGCTAGCTCGCTTTAAAAAACGAATTCCGTTTTAAATCAGTTTTTTCAACATCCTTGGTAATAATGTAGAGAAATAAATCCCCTTCCCCATGAGCCCTTCTTTTTATGAAGCTGATGCTGCTTACACCTTGTCCACTGAAGGATATCCACATTTGGTTTGCAGAAATGGCTTTTGAGAAATATTTAGCATTACTTTAGATCAATCTTATTTTATTATAAATTATAAATTAATTATACACACAAAAAAAAAACAGGGACAAGTTCGATCAGTTACATTGTCACTCAAAAATAATAACAGTTTGTTAATCCAGCTTAAATCCTGTAGGTGTCTTTACTCATAACTAACAACGATTCACCATACACACCAGTGCAAATAAACCAACCGAACACCACCACACACAAAAAAGGAAAAAAAAAAAAAAAAAAAGGGGGGAGGGGGAGGGAGCAACGCTTAAACATATACAATCCCCATCCCCCTCCTCTCCTCCTCCCCCTCCCCTCTCCCTACCTCCTTGTGACGAAGCTCTTACCACTGTTACCACAGTCCGTATTATCTAATTTGATACCATTCCCTCTCTGTTTCCTAAATTATCTGTGTTTCTCTATAGATCCTCCATGGGGCCCATATCCGCGTCCATTCCTCCAGTGTGTCTGATTCGTGTGCTAAAAGTTTTTCTAAACTTTCAATATTGTCCATTTCCATAGCCCATTCCATTATTGATGGAGACTGAGATGAACGCCAGTGCCTCGGTATTACCAGTCTTGCAGCTGTCAACCAGTGACAGAGAAGGCTTTTTTTGATAGTCTTATATGAACCTGGTAAGATAGAGAGAAGGGTAATTTGTGGCGTATTCGGTATTACCTCCCCTGTAATTATAGTATACATTTGTGTGACCTTTTCCCAGAAGCTGTATATTTGGGAGCATTCCCACCAGATATGGAACAGTGAGCCCTTATCCGTGCGACAACGCCAGCACATGTCCGATTTATCCGGATATATATGCTGTAGTGCTACTGGACTCCAGTACCACCTTGAGAGAATCTTATAACTCGTTTCTTGTGCTTTGATTGCTGCTGATAGACAATGAGTTAAATTAAATGACTTCTCCCATTCTTTAACCTCGATTTGAACATTGATCTCCTTCTCCCATTTTTTTATAAATTCCGGTGGCTCAGAGTACTGTTTTGAAATAAACGTCTTATATATTGTTGAGAGAACGTGTTTTGGTTTGGATACTTGTAACAGGAGGCTTTCAACTTGTGTTAACTCTCTGTATAGAGATCTATTTAAGGGAATAGATGACAAAAATGATGTTAATTGCCAGTATTCCAACTTTTGTATACCTGATGGTTGTTGCGTGGGAAATAAATTTTGTAAGGGAGGGACTCTTCCTTGATAAAGAGTCTGACCCAATCTTGGGTGAAACTCTTTATTCCAAATTAGAAAATGTGTACGATTTATTGCCGGCGGGAAGTTAGGGTTGCCAAATAACGGGGTCATTGGTCCGACAAAGGAGGACAATTCTAACCGTACAACTGTTTTTATCCAGGTTTTCAATAGATGGGATGTGAGGGGGGGCATATTTTTTTGTACCTCTAGACCTATATTTCTGCTAGATAGATCTAGCCAAAGTATCACCTTAAGGTCCAGTTGGTTCAACCCCTGCTCTATTGATACCCATTGTTTAATTTCTGAATGATGAAACCAATTCACTAATCTAATCAAAACTGCCGAAGCATAGTAGTAGTACAAATCAGGTGCACCTACTCCTCCTTTATTTTTTGGGGCTTTTAATAGCTTCTTATGTAATCTAGGTTTCTTGTATCCCCAGATAAATTTTGTAAAGGCTACTTGTAACGTTGAGAAAAAAGATCTAGGAATGGGCACAGGGATAGTTTGAAAGAGGTATAAGAAGTGTGGTATTATATCCATTTTTAGTATATTAATCCTCCCAAACCATGAGTGTTGTTTAGCGTCATATTTTTTCAAATCTAGTAAGGTGCGCTGCAAAAGAGGAACATAATTCATTTGATATAGATGGGTCGGGTCAGAGGGAATCTTAATACCTAAGTATTTCAGTGCTGATGAGCAAATTTTTAACGAAAAGTTGTTTCTTATAGCCGTAATTTGTTGTGATGTAAGTGATACATTAAGGATTTCTGATTTCTGGATATTTACTTTAAAGTTACTCAGGGTTCCAAAACGCTGGAATTCAGATATTATAGAAGGTAGTGAGGTATGGGGATTAGTAACATAAAGTAATAGATCGTCAGCAAATAGGGCTAGCTTTACTTCATTTTGTTTAATCTTTATGCCGGTTATGGATGGGTTCCGTCTAATTGCTGTTGCCAAATACTCCATCACTATAACATAGAGTAACAGGGAAAGTGGGCATCCCTGGCGTGTGCCATTTTGTATATTAAAACTCGATGTTAATGATCCATTAATCTTTATCCTAGCCGCTGAGCCGATATAGAGCGCCATAATCTTATTAAATACATTTTCCCCCATACCCGTTTGTATTAATGCTTGTTTGAGAAAGGACCATCCTACCCGATCAAATGCCTTTTCTGCATCGACTGAAAAAAGGCATACTGGTATTTTAGCATTACTTTAAAGATATTGCACAAGGCAGTTGGCAGTTGTCTATCATTCGACAAAGCTGGAAACGCCTTGCTCAATTCCCTTCTCAACTCCCTGAAGCTTATTATTATAATTTTGGGCTTCTACTTTGACAAGAGGGTACATTTTTCTGTGTTTATCACAGAGTAAAAGGAAAATGCTGCTCAAATGATGGAACTTCAATATAATTAAAGTAGTTTTTAGGTGCCAGGGGACCAGCAAAAACAAGCATACTGGTGACCAAGGAAGTGCAGGAAACTACCGTATATACTCGAGTATAAGCTGACCCGAATAAAAGCCGAGGCACCTATTTTTACCACAAAAAACTGGGAAAACGTATTGACTCGAGTATAAGCCTAGGGTGAGAAACGCGCAGCTACTGTAAGTGGAAAAGTGGGGCCAACAATGCCCATTTGCAGCCATAGGTCCCCCAAACTTCAAACTCTGTAGTTTAGGGTTCCTAGATGCCCCCTAGCTGCAGCCAAAATTTAGGGTCTCTGGACCCAAAGGGTCCTGAAATGATATTGCTGCAGATGGACACAGTTGACCGAATCTGGGGCCCTGTATTTCGGGGCCCCTTGGTGCTAGGAACTCAATTTGGTGTGCAAACCAAGTGGAACTAGCACTACAACATATCCAAAGATGGGGTTCCTAGCACCAAGTGGCCCCGAGATACAGGGCCCCAAAGTCATTTCAGAAAAATGTCAAGTACTTTTCTAAAGCAGAGAATGACATTTTCCGAACCGATTTTGGGGCCCCATATCTCGGGGCCACTTGGTGCTAGGAACCCCTTCACAAATGAGTAGTGAAGTCTTTTTGTCATGTCCATATATTAAAGCGGAGTTCCACCCACTTTTTTTATCTTAATTATTATATAAATGGCAATATTTTCTTCATTGATCGTTATTTTTTATTTTTTTCAGTCAGCTTACCATGATTGTAAGCTGTTCAATTTTACTTCCTCCTTCTCCCACCCATGGCTAATCCCGTCATTTCCTATGGCACACTGTCTCCTAGGAGCTTGGTGTAAATTTCCAGGAGTCAGTGTGGATCGCCGCTGCTCAAGATATCTTCATTGCCATCACAACAGGGTGGGCAGTTTCGACGACACCGCCTGTTGTGAGGCAAAATGTGAAAAGTTTACGCCGCTGTGAGCCTTTCATACTGCGCCTGCGCGAGAACAGGCGGTGCATGCTGGTCACTCAGAGCACCGTATCCCAGAAGATAATGCTTGTGGGCTTCACATGCCCACAAGCAATATGGGAACAGCCAAGACACCAAAATATAAGGTATTTATTTATATAAAATCTTTAATCTAGCGGCAAAATGAACTATAATCATGAGTGGCATTAGTATATGTTATGATCGTTAGTTAGGCATTAGAAATTTTTTTTTTCAAAAACCTTGTTGGAACTCCGCTTTACGTTAAAATTCAAGTTATTTAGTTACCCAAAAAGACTAAATTTCTAACACTGCTACCCAACAATACAGCTCTTGATACTTGTGAGTGATTCTGACACTCTACAAATTAAAATTTGAATGTTTAGGAAAAAAAATAAAAAATCTGTGGGAAATGTAACTTAAAATAAAGCCTAAACACTTCAGAATAACATATTTTGGAAACCACAGAAAATTTGCCATCATATTTAATAGTAGTTGAAAACTAGGAAAGCTTTAAATCAAGCTTTAGAGAAAACTCCCGGAGTTACAGAAATATGTTTCAAAGATTTAGCCACACAAGTCCAGCTGAGAACATGATACTTAGCAGCATGAGTTCCTTTATGTCTAAAAAATGTATGTGACAAGAACTGTAATTCCTGTAAGTACTAAAAGTCTAGCCATCTACAGAATCCTGGGAAAGAATAAACCTTACTCTCCCAAACCATCCATTCTCTAAATAATGCGATAATGACATGTACTGCTCACCACTGGAGTGCTTTGGACAAGCTGAACTCATCTTAGTTTGCTCCCCTGTACCATAGTGAACCGGTAGTAGAATAAAACTTGCAAGAAACAGATTACATAGGATATGAATCTTTGACATAAAAATTATGACTTGCTTTTTATACACAGTCTTAGTTTTCCCAACTCCATTTAAGCACTTACAAAATAGAATTGCCTTTACTGGCTGTATTTTGGTCTACAATAATAGACTGAGAATAGTGACTTCAGAACAGGTAGGTGGCAGCAGAATATTTGCTATGAACACCACTGAGCTAATACCACAGATATAAATAGCAAAATCTCATAGCCTAATTTAGGATTACATACGTTTAGGAGGGGGGATTTTAAAGGTAGGTAAAATGTGTCCAAATGTAATTTAACTACAGGTAGAATTTGCACTGGTTTGCATTGATTAATTGATTATTAAACGTTCTACATTTGAAAGCTTGAGATATATAAATATAAAAATATCTGCAGTCAGGCCTAAGTCTAGATTTTTTTTCTTAAAAAAATATCTAGGTCCTCCTTACCTCAATACTAATTTCATCCCCTTTCACCCTAGTTTCACCTGTCACAAAAAAAAAATCTTTTTTTTTTTTTTTTTTTACTGTGTTTCCATGTACTAAATGATCCAGATCACTATAAACTAATTTATAGAGTTCCGTAGACATTGGTATTGATATACGATTAATATGGTATATGCATTGGGGTTTGATTTACTAAAGGCAAATAGACTTTGCAAGGGGATCTTCCCCAGAGCTTGTACTTCCAAGGGAGAGAGGGAGAGAGAAATTTGTGATAAATTCCTTATATGAGCTAAAAAAAAAAAAATCAGTTTCCATCTTTAGCCAGAATACACTGATCAGTATTCACAGCCATTAGCTGTGAGCACTGAATGAATGTTGGCTTTCCAGCATGCCAATGTGACAGACTGACTTCTGCAGAACAAACAGCTGTATACATGGATCAAAAGTCATCCGGTTCCTGCTAAACCGGCTGATTTTTTGGGTGTGTGTACTGGCTTTGGTTTGAAGAAGGAAGGGGGAGGGAGGAGCAGGGGAGTGCCTTGTCCTCCTAGGCTTCGGAGGTATGTGCTTATATTGATGAACACAGTATAGGAAGACAAGGCTTTAATCCTTGCATGCAAGGGTGGCTCCATAGGATATTGCAAAAGAAAGGAGCCACCCTGAAACAGGAAATCTGGGGCAGTGATCAGGGCACCAGCTTAAAGTGGAAAATAGGTAAGGATTAGACACAAAAGCTGCATACTCTTTAATAAGTCGTTAACTCAGCTGCTGAAAGTGCTTAAAAAAATAGTGTTTAATGCTCTATCTTTTTAAAATGAGTAGCAATTATAATCACTAAAAGCAACCAGTAACACTTTCCCTCCTTTTTTTTCCACTCACCTTGATGAAGAGCCTCCAAGGGTTAACAATACAAGTTAATAGGGCCTGCTACAGGCTCTACAGTATGCTGTCATTTTTACATGATGCAGCCCCATACAAAGCAAGTAGTTTTAGGTTCTCATCTGTACTTAGCTGTTTGACTCAATACAAATCTTTTGCACTAAGCACCAAGGGGGACTAGGAGCACACCAGGAATATACAATGAGTGCTCCCATTTGGAGCTTGTGAGTGCAAAGCCTAAATCACAGTCTGATAAATCCTTGGATTAAGATGATATTATAACTTTAGAGTTTTAGATTATGCAGGAAGAGAAAGACAAACCCCAGTAAAGTAAATGTCAATTTCTGATTGCACATTCGCATTCCCTGCAAATTTAAAAATATAAAAAACTCACTTGACATTAGGTCTAAATCTTTTAGGAGAAATATACTTTGATTATATAACTAGATAACCTGGAAATCTAAGCATTTTACTTTTCAGTCCATCTACTAAATCATAAAAAGAAAAAGAATGAAACCAATAACAGATCACTGGGGCACCCAGCTATGAACTAAGCATCTACTTACCAAACTACAGTTTGCTTAATTTATAACAAATATATTCCCCGTCAGTCAGTATGTATCTAGTTGCCAGATATCTGCATGTGCACTTTTCTCACGTATCCAAAGAACTTTAAACTTGTGAAATGATAAAGATATTGAGTATGTTACAATCATATTTTGCAATCTCTTTTTAGATTTATTAACTACTATGTAGTAATCTGTTCAATTTACATTCAGCGTGACATGATAGGCACACACACTAAATCTTTGGTACCCAACTTGATTTATGTGTACCCCCTCGCCCTCCCTGGGGGTACAGGTTAACAATTTAATAACAGGACATACAGTAACACTGTAAACACCAGCAGTGTCAAAGTGAAGCTGTTAGTGACAGCAGAGAGGAGGACAGATGTGTTCTCTCCTACTCCAGTACTGGAACACATGCTACCCAAAAGAAGCAGACAACTCCCACTGATCCTTGCCACTCATTATTGGATTTGCAGTAGCCTTGCAATAAGTACAGGCTTCCTATCCTCTGTCTTTGCTCACTATATTTAATATTTTTTATATCATGGGGGTGGTTTGGTTGTTTTGGGAGGAGGGGAAGATTTTTTGCTTGGGAGGTACTCTTTGCTTTACTTACTTTTAACCCCAGCCACCCTACAATCTGCGTGTTGCTTATTCCTGACCCTTGCACTCTTGCGTTACATTCTCCTGACCCTGCACTCTGTGTGTGTTGCACACTTTTGACCCAGAGCAGAGAAACCATAAACCTTGAAGCTCCTCCTACTTCTAGAGCAATATGACCAAACCCACCAATCAGCGCAAAGAGCTACATATGCAACTTTTCGCCCCACCCCCTCTTACACCCTTTGTCCCACCACCGAGGGGTACAAATTATGGAAATGGAGTGGAAAGTAACACAAAGGTGAAACACTACACGAAACAACTTAATATCTAAAAGAGGCTGTAAAATCAGAAGTGTTGTCAGCTTTACACTTAACCAGACCAATAAAATGTATCTTAACCTTAAACCTTTAAAGTGGACATTTAACCTAAACCCAATGCCTAACCCAACTCAAAACTTAATTGTAAGCCTACAACTACCCTAACCCTAATTTATCTTAAAATCAAATTGAATACCCCACATTAAACCTCCTTTTTGCCCCTGCCAGTTACAGAGTTTGTTAAACATTGTGGAAAAGTTCAAGAATATGAAATCATAGTTTGGCCAGTGCAATATATCTAAACTAACATTTTTCAGAAGATCTAGACCTTGCGCTCCATATATTTTGTCCCTAATCATATTGCATGTATAATATAGAAAAAAATCTGTGCTATTGTGTTATCAAAAGTAAATACAGCAGCTGTGCACTAAAATCTAAATACCAGGTCAATCAAAAATGTATGTCCTAAAAGTGCAGCGCTAAATAAAATTACCATGTGCAAAACACCATATATGACATAGTGCAAAACCTTTGAAGTGAACAGAAAATCCAATCAAAATATTATTCAATCCAAAAATGTCCTTATGCACAAGTGTAAAATATATTATATTCATAAAGTGCAAAGTTCATAAATTGATCACTAAAGTTCTCCTGTGCAAACAATACATGCATGCCAGTGTCCCACACTGGCTAGGTCGATCCTAACAGCGCAGTGCTCAGACATTCACTATTGTGAAACCTTCACCATAAATCAGATGGGGGTTTACCAGAACACCAGCGATCTTCCTTACTCAGAAAGATCATTCAGCGCTTATTGGGATCTCTGATCATCAGATGAAAATCCGTAAATGTTCCCCTGCCAGCCTCACTGTGTTCCCCTTATGGTGACAAGATGATCCAGCTCACCGTCTCAGATGGGATGGATGGATGAATCCTCAGAGTTAAAATGGGTAAAAAACAGGGAGACTCCTCATAGTGTAATATGGTCTCAACCATTTTATTTTAAAATCAGTGCACTTACATATAAAACAAAAAATGCTGCTGGTTGTAAATCTCTCCACTATAGCCAGTGCTATCCTTCAAACAGTCATAAATTCAAAAAAGCATCTGTGTAGCAGCATGTGTGCATCGTCCCTATGATCGTTTAGTTATATGTAACATCATCAGGGACCTCCTGTTACGTGGACACACTGTTGCACTGGCCAAAATGGATATGTTCTAGACAGCAAGTATATATATATATCTCCTTCCTTTCTTCAGGAGAAAGGGCTAATTAGTGAGAGGGCAAATACAGAATTAGGATGTATAAAGAGTGATGGGAGGGTTGGTGAATGCTGCACCTTTCTGAATTGGATACCCATGTCAGAATGCTCCACTGCTGGCTGGGTCATGTGGTGCCTTTGTGTTTTGACCCTGTTTGACTGCAGTTTTCCTGAGTAAGCATATTTATTTTCCTGTGATTAGAACTATATTAATCCAAAAATTTGCATTCGAGTTTATTTTGTGGATGAGGATGGTTGTTTGCGGGAAACAAGCCTTTTGTGTTAAATAAAGCACTATGTTGTTCCAAACCAGTATCCTACTATCCTACTAATTCCCCAAATATAGCTAAATATAAATATATATGAAGTTGTAATGCCTTTTACATATTTATATAAAATGTTGTTGTCATAGAAAGGAGATGTCTGGCACTTTCTACCCATCCTTGCATATGCTAAGTGTTGTATTCCATGATCGTCAATGTACTTTAACCAGATTTTACGTTTAAATATGGATTATGCTGACTTGCAGTTTCGGTCTCACACCACAAGACCTGCAGTTTACTAGCCTCGTCTTTAATTACATCATATCACCAGTAACTCGTGCCAAACCATCCACAGTTCAAAATGAGTCTCCTAACACAGACTAGGAAATTCAAAGCAGTCCAACAAAAGAAAAACAAGGTGCTTGCTTCTATATTTCTACCCTTGCACAATTTATACTTATAGTAATTCTGGCTATTCCATATATTTGTATTCTTTCTGCCATTAGTTTTTATGTACTAGAGAAATTACCAAGTGATTCCAGAGAAGTGAAACCAATCAGTGAGCTGCCAAAGTTAGCTAACAAACATTGCAACCATGCCAAAATGTTAAAGTTCTCTTAGTTATAGTTCTCCACTAAAAGCAGTTCCTAGCGAGCACTGTACAGGGTCTTTGGGAGAGTGCTTACTTAAAGTGGACCTTCATTCCTAAAACACGTTTGGCTGAACCTGGCTCCCGCCCCATCCCTCTATTACAATTGTATATACAGTGGCAAAAACAGTTATTTGATCCCCTGCAGATTTTGTAAGTTTGTCCACTTACAGAAAAATGAAGGGTCTATAATTATTCCATCTCTATCATTTAAAATACAACTATGATAAAAATTATAGACCCTTCATTTCTTTGTAAGTTGGCAAACTTACAAAATCTGCAGGGATCAGATAATTATTTTCCCCACAGTATAGTTTTTTTTTTATAAGTGCTGTTCTTTTTTTGGGGGTTGCTAGAATGCACTTTCTTCTTTCTTGCCTTGGCTAGAATAAACATGGGCAAGTGTGTGCAAATGTGTTTAAGGGCTCTGCTGATCTTCAAGAATCTTGACCTTCAGCACATCTGCACATGCCCACGTGTAAGAGGACGACACAGAGACCTCCTTTACTGGGCATGCTTAAGCACAGCCTGGGGCATGCAAAGGTGCACAGAAGGGCACTGCCAGGTGTCAAAGTCCAGGCAGAGCTCTTCAAAACATCTGTGCATGTGCCAGACTATCGAACATAGTGGCGACGGTGGAGAGGGGGCAGAACCAGTTTCAAGTTAACAACTGTTTTCATCTTTGGATTCGTTCTGTACAACACAGTCCAAATTCACGTGTTCTTAAAATCTGGCACCACCGTGTCACAATACAAATAAAATGCTACTCTATTAGGACTGTTATATCTGAAAGGATGTAGTCAAGAATGTAAGAAAATCCCATACACCAAATATCCTAACAAAGAGCTTGTACAGAAAACTAAGCTTACTATTCATAGAAAGTCACAATGTATTTTATTGAAAAAACATCAATACATTTCACATGCATATATTTTACCATATACATTTAGTGGTTGTTAAACACATGCTTTAGAGAAATTTTTTCTAAATTGCCATTTTTTTCAGCGTGACCCTACATATCAAATTAAATGTATTAGTTATAGGGTGGACTTGTTCACTAGACAAGTAAATTAGCATTGTTTCCTTCCTTTTCCTTCCTTCCTTAGTACATTTGAGTACAGACAAAAATTCTTATAAACAAATGTCAGGTGGTCATAGCACTCCCAGGAAGCCAGTCCTGCTGCTCTTATGACAGTGTAAGCCATGGGGAGGCTACTCGATTTCGGTCACATGACAGAGCTGAGTGGAAGACTTCACCTTACTCTGAACTGTTGCTGCAGATGGAGCTCTGTACTAGGAATGGGGAGGGGATGTCTCTGTACAGAGAGGTCTTTACTAGTGTGTGGGGCCTGTACTGAGGGGTCTGTTGTGGGGGGGAGTGGGTGTCTGTACCGAGGGGTCAGGACTGGGGGAGGGGTGCCTGTAGTGAGGGGGAATAGAGTGAATTTACCGGGGGGCGTGGTGGTGTTTGTACTGCGAGAGTAATGGTGTCTGTACTGTGGGGTCTGTACTAGGGGGAGAGTGTCTGTACTGAGGGATCTGTGCAAGTGTGCTATGAGTGTGTGTGCAGGGTAGGAGGGTCAGTATGTACTCAAGGGTCTGGGGTCTGTGCTGGGGGGTTCTGTACTGGGGGAGGGAGTGACTGTACTGAGGGGTCATGCAAACTGGAGGGTCTGTGTTGGTGGGGTCAATCTGTACCAAGGATAAGAAAAATGCAGTATGCGCCTCAGAGATTTGAGCTTTCTGAAGACGCTGTCATGGCGAAAAATGTAGAGGCAGATACACGCTCGTCATACCCAGCTCCCGCTGTGACGTAATTTCCGGAAATTACGTCACAGAAATTACGCTCCAGCTAGCAGGGCAGCAGCAACCATCTTTGGCTGTGTATATTGGTGCTGAGATACTGTGAGTGTGCATTGTTTACAATATTTGGGCACTTTTATCCTTTTAAATAAATACTGCACTATGATAGTATTTGTTTTCTGGTGCACATCATTTACTTCCTGAGAGGGACCTGTGAGTCCCACTGGGGAAGAAGTATACAGAGAGGAGCATTACCAGTTGACAAAGCATTTGGCATTGAGTCCTTGGATAAAGCACTTATGATCTTCTTTTTCATTAAAGGGTCACAATCCTGAGGTGAGTGCATTGAAGTGTCACACAGAGTCACACTTCCCTGCACTGCTCTGCTGATGGGGAGGGAGTTGAGTGCCGGCAAAAGAGGCTTTGTTTGCCGCTTGTGGCACCAGTGCCAGGGGTTGCCTACCCCTGCCCTAGAGAATAAAATGCTGATTGTTGCAATATTTTATGCAAACTGTATTTGCGCAGTGGTCTTTCAAAGGCAATTTAAATACATTTTAATAATAATAAATAAATAATAAATTTAAATAAATTTTAATTAAAAAGAAACAAAACGCAATAGTTACCCCAATTTTTTTTATATCGATACAAAATAGATACCTAACATGTCATGCTTTAAAATAGCAAGTAAACTTCCTTTACTGCCTTTTACCTATAGGTAAGCCTATAATAAGACTTACCTATAGGTAGTGTAAATATCTCTTAAACGTACATTGCTTAGGAGATTTTATATATATATATATATATATATATATATATATATATATATAAATACACACACATTACATGCAGGCAGTGAAATCACTGGTGCAGGAATGGCCACCTGTGCAGTTTCTTCAGAGCCCTGTGCCATGAACGGTGGCTCCCCCGTGTATGCACGGGGGTGACGTCATCGCGGCTCTGGCCAGTCACAGAGCCGAAGCCCACGAGCCTGGGGGCAGGAAAAAAAATTGTCTAGCGGTATACACCAGCTTTAAAAGTGTGCATGCTCATGGAATGGTGACAAACTACAGCACCTAAAAATATCCATAGGCGACACTTTTTATTTTTTACAGTTTATCTGAGTTACAAAGGAGGTCTTTCACTAGTATTATTTCTCTTGTTCTAACTATTGTGACGATACCTCACATGTGTCACGCGCATTTTTTTTTCTTATTTAACTTTTTATACTGTCCCTTTTTTTTTATCACTTTTATTCCTATTACAAGGAATGTAAACAGCCCTTGTAATAAAAATAAGCATAACAGGACTTTTTTATTGTGAGGTCTGGCATCAAAAAGACCCCAGCTCTCTCATTTACCTTTAAAAGCAAAAGAAATAAAATTGATATTTTGACTTTAAAAAAAATAAAAATCTATATGCCCAAGAACCGTAAGGGCATAGAGCTGAGTGTGGGCAGCTCCAGCAACCTCGGAAACAACTGGGAAGAGGCAGACGAGGGGGGCACCTCTCCCACCGCCTATAAAAGTGATCACGTGGCAAATCTGCCACTGGGACCACTTTTATCTTTTAGAGAATCGCCTACAGTAAATAATGATACTGGGGTATGGCAGCTAGCTGTTGCCATAAGCTGAAGTTAGAAGCTGCCAATGCACAGCTGCACCAAATTCAGTGTGCAGCTCTTTTAGTAAATCTCCCTCTTAAGTGCATACATCATGTATTTTAAAGGTTAAAATCTATTTGGGCGGCACAGTGGTGTAGTGGGTAGCACTGTCGCCTAGCAGTAAAAAGGGTCGCTGGTTCGAATCCCAACCACAACACTACCTGTTTGGAGTTTGCATGTTCTCCCTGTGCCTGCGTGGGTTTCCTCTGGGTACTCCAGTTTCCTCCCACACACTAAAGACATGCCGGTAGGTTAATTGGCTTCTGTGTAAATTGGCCCTAGTATAGGAATGTGAGTTAGGGACCTTATATTGTAAGCTCCTTGAGGGTTGGGACCGACGTGAATGTACAATGTATATGTAAAGCACTGCATAAATTGACGGCGCTATACAAGTATCTTAAATAATAATTATGTAAAACATGATCCACTCAATTCATCTGTTTGAATTGTAACTCTTCCCAGTATCATCTATGCAATCATTTAAATACCCCTCAGAAATACCACAAAATGACAAATTTGCCCATAGTGCAATGTTCCCTGTTTGAAATTGGCCTGGGGGTTTAATTAGCAAGGGAATCCACTGTACAGAAGGATGTCACTGCGATGAGACTCTGTAAGCCTACACAGGCTAAACTAATTAAAGGGCGACTGGTAAATGGAGCTTCCAGTCACAGAGAATAGCAGCACATGCCATAACTTCAGACATCTCTGCTTAAGTATCTCATGTGAAAGGCCAGAGTGACACTAAAAACTGCTCGCGACATGGTATCTCGGCTACACGTTTACAGAAGGAACTTATTTTTTATCATCTGCCTTGTTTACACTGTTTTCCAGTCATTCTCCCAGGAAAAAATTGACACTGAGAGAAAGGACTTTTCTGAGCTATTCCTGTGGAAGTCATATTACTGTGGGAATAAGCTTTCTTGTGGTATTTCTATTAGGAGCAAAGTGTGTGAAAGCTCATTTTTTCTATGCTCCCAGTGAACCATGCTAAGGATATACAGCTGCAAATGGTTTCCAAAAAAACCTTGTATGCTCCATGTGGTAAAGGAAGGGGTGCATGTGAAATAATCAGAGTTTTGACCTCAAAATCTCACAGACTACATAAAATGTAATGCATCTGGGGTGCTTATACTTCTGTAACATAGGCCCCATATATGCATATTCTGCTTCATAGGATACATTTTTTATTTTTATTTCACCCTGGTTTGCTTAAAGGGTTTCTTAATATACATGCAAGTAAAAAAAAAAATCCTTAGTCCATATAGACAAGGTTCCAATACTCAAAGCAGCACTACAATCAAATAAATGAAGTATGGCCAGCATTCACATGTAAAAACATACGAGAAATCAGTAGTATGTTGATAGGTGATGAGACAGTTCAATTGATAGGTGAAGGATTCTACTTAATGATTGATAGTCATTTACCATCCACCAGAGTCCACACCATGTAAAACACACTCCCCTAGGGGTTTACACTCACCAAAGGGATGTAATTTAAAAGCCTTAAACACACCAGGTGTCTCCCGTTGGGTCCAGTTATCTCAAACAGCTCATCGCCCAGGGTGGTTTAGTCATGTATAAAAGGCTCCACATAGCGTGATACCGTTTTAAAAGTTTATTAAAGACGACTACCCCTTAAAACCACACTTACACAACATAAATTGTAACAGGCATTTGGTTGAATAATCAAACTGTGTGTTATCACCAATCAGTATGGAATGCCACCTGCCATCCACCACATCCACTGCGTTGAAAGTATCTGGACGGCCATATATAGATATAAATGTGATATCATCTGAGGACCTGACACACCTGTAAGTTGTGCACCTTCGAGGAACACGTATATACTTGAGTACAGAGTGAAAGTAGTGTTGGAAGTCAAACCGAAGCCACAATACACAGTCTGATAGACTTTGTAATAATGACAACCATTTAATTACCTCCACTTTCCCATTGCACAGCTTTTGCGAGTTGTCTAAATATGACTTTGTAGTCAAAGAGGCACCAGTGAAAGACACATTGAAAAGTGCATTCTGTACTATTTGTTTTGGATTTCTGTTGGGTTACTATTCTTGTCTGTGACCATAGTAAGGATAACTACCTTTATTTTATGTCCCTCTGATGCCCATACAAGGAATAGGAGTGACGGTAAAAAGTTCTAGCAATTCTCCAAAAAAAAAGTTTCCGTTGGTGTCCCCATTTGAGAGATTTCCTAACACATTCTAACCTGACAAGAAAAAAGGAAAAATCTACCAAATATGGAAACAGATCGCAATCAAAACTTTACAAAGACTATAACCCTTTCTCTATACTGCAGGGAAAAAAATGTTGGCAGTTGTTAGGCTTGAAGGAATTACATGACATTTAGCAACCTCAGCAGCACATGGCTGGTGGTTTTGGTCAGTGCATCAAAGCCCAACTTTTAGCACTTTCGTATTCACACTTTTTAATTCACTGTTTCTTTTTTTTAACGAATCAGCAGCAGATGTAAAAGATAAAGGGTTAAAAAGTGTAAAAATTAAGGAGCTTTGGAGTTAGTCTTTACTGTAAGTGCCATAAAACTGATTTCACTGGAGTTTTGAGAAAAATAGGATCAGACAATGATGCCCTGGAAAGGTATGCAAAGAAGCCTCTTATGCGCGTACACACGATCGGACAATCCGACAACAAAATCCATGTTATTTTTCTGACGGATGTTGGCTCAAACTTGTCTTGCATACACACGTTCATACAAAGTTGGTCGGGAATTGCGAACGTCAAGAACGTGGTGACGTACGACACTTACGACGCGCCGAAAAAAATGAAGTGCAATAGCCAGTGCTGCTTTTCTGCTTGATTCTGAGCATGCGTGGCACTTTGTGCGTCGGAATTGTGTACACACGAACGGATTTTGTTGTCGGAAAATTTGAGAACCAGATATCAAATTTTGTGCGACAGAAATTCAGATGTAAAATGCCCGATGGAGCCTACACACGATCGGAATTACCGACAAAAGGCTCCCATCGAACATTTTCTGTCGGAAAATCGGATTGTGTGTACGGGGCATTAGAGGTATGTAAATGAATGGCCCCTGGCCGTTGGATTTTCAAACCCTCATATATTTTGCTTTACCAGAAACATTCCAATATAAAACTGTTTAGTTTACAAGAACATTTTTTTTTTGATAGAACAAAAGATGTATTTTGTCCCTTAATAACCAGAATTTCTGCAGGAACGTCCCAACACATTCCTCATTTTAGGATCCTATGCCAGTTAAATCTTCTCTATTATGTCTATGAACTGATGACCACATCGTGAGGTGCTATCTTTCCAGAATTGACACAAATAACAATAGAAACATAGAATGCATTAAGATAAAAACCTTCTGCCTTTACAACTCTTTTAAAGAGGGGCTCCAGGCTACTTCAGAAAAGTGAAAAAGTCAGCAACTTCAAATACTGTACCTGCTGACTTTTAATATAAGAATACCTACCTGTCCAGGGAACCCGCGATGTCCTCACCCAAGCTGATTCTTCAACCAGCTTTGGGTGCAGGTGCTGGCATCTCTATTAAGGTGAAGCCTGTTTGCTACTGCGCATGTGCAAGTCGCTCGTGAAGGGTCCCATAGTCTTCTGGAACCTGTGATATGTCCCAGAAGACTGCAGGGGAAGGAGGGGGGGGGGCTGAACTTCTGGCTCAGTTTGCCGCTGCGATCTGAGCAATAGTATTTGGTGATCCTGCCATAAAGGTCCTTGTTCAGATGCTTCCTATATAGAATGACAACACTCAGTCCCTATCTCCCAGTTGTGCTTTCAGATTGTTATCCTGTCAACACATTATACAGGCATTGTGCACTGTTATCATCAGGAAACATGTTCTGGGAGATTATTGCAGCCATCAATGGGGGAAACAGACAGAAAGTTGTTACAAAAAAGCTGCAAAAGATCAAAAAACACAGAGATACAACAAAGGATGAAAAAAAAAGCTGCTGGAAGGAGGGTGCAGGGGCATGTCTTGCCAGTGCTGTGTATATCTTTGGATGCACACAGCTCAGCTCAGAGAGGGAGCACGCACTGGTTTCCCCTTGGCTTACAGATAGCAAAGGAGAGCAGCACGTATCCAGGACAGCAACATCCCTTGAATATTTCCTTTATAGTAATAGCATTAAAAGCAATCTTCTAATGCGTCTCTGCCTCAAAGAGCCCTAAGCATAGCTATGGTTAAGGCCCATGGAAGCAGAAACGAGTTAGAAGATTGCTTTTATTGCTATTACAATCAAGGAAAGAGTCAGAAGATTTTGCAGTGTTTCACAGTATTTTGCCTACAAATAAGGCTCTTTTCCATGCACTATGGGTGGAAGATCTGCACAAAAAGGGGTTAGATGTATGCATTCTTTTTTATAGCTAAGGAGACACCCACAGACGGTGAGTTGGGGATAGAGGCTTTGGGGCCCCCATCTACAGGAGGAGAGGGGCATTTAAAAAAAAGAAGACTATGCATAATAGGTACAATATGTGTGGACCTCCCTTTCTGAAATAAAAAATAATGTACACATTAATGTACAATGTCTGTTTGATTGTTTGTTACCCCTATGCCCCGTACACACGATCGCATTTTCCGACAACAAAACCGTGGGTTTTTGTTCGAAGGTTGCTGGCTCCAACTTGTCTTGCATACACACCGTCACACAAATGTTGGCCAACAATTACGAACGTGGGAACGGGGTGACGTACAAGACATACAACGAGCCAATAAAAAGGAAGTTCAATAGTCATGTGATATCTCCATTACAAACACTAGTTTTACAAGACCGAGCGCTTTCGGCTCATACTTGATTCCATGCATGCGTGAACTTTTGTGCAACGGACTTGTTTTTTGGAGGAAAATTTGAGAACCTGCTAGCCAACATTTGTTGGTGGAAACTCCGACAACAAATGTTCAATGAAGCATACACACAGTCGGACTTTCAGTCAACAAGCTTGCATCCAACATTTCCCGTCGGAAAGTCCGATCGTGTGTACGAGGCATTACTTTATTAATTGTTTTTTAAAAAAAAAAATAACACATTTTTTATATTATCAGCAGAAACCTAGAATGTGTATGCATTGGACAAAAATCAATCTGTAAAAGGTAAATTCTTTTTCTGGTCATAGTCCAGCTGAAGATCAGTGAGTTGAAAACACAAGAGTGACACAGGCTTTTCAACATGCATGTTTGCCTGCTGTGTCTGTGAAGCTTATGAGTTTTGACACATTAGCAAACATAAACAGAATTTCCGTGTAGTAACATCCATTAACCAATAATCCATCAGCTACCGACGTTGCTGTGAACTAATAAAGCTGATTTGTGATTAGCTGCTGAGGCTTCCTACACACCAGTGGGTTTTTTTTGCATTCTTTTCTGAAATAGGAGCCCTAATCTTGAATGACAGAATGCAAGTAAATCTGACAGTTCATATAATATAACCCCAGTTCTAAAGTGAAATTTTTCATGAGAAATAAATAACACTGCAAATTCCATATCTCGGTTTTGCACTCTAAGTGATCCCCTATTTCGCCTCGGCACCTGACTCGGGTCAGTTTAGAGGTGCTTGTCACTAGCACGGCAGTCATGCAAACATACAGCAGCTGGAAGGGAAAAGGAGGGCACGTCAGCTCAAAGCGGCAGAAAAGGCCTTTTCATGGCAGCTATTTGCAAACCTCTAAGGAGTCGCAGAGCCAGCCCATTAAAACCCTGTTAAAACACTTCTGATGTTGTCAGCAGTGGAGAGCTGAGATAGCACAGTGATCACCGAGATGCTATCTGCCTCAAGCAGTTCAGTGGTACTGTCAATACTATGAGCAAGGAGGTGCAAGACGAGCAACAACCTAATTTCTTCATCAAAATTTCATTACCTCCCAGAGCTGCTGGAAAAAGAGCAGTGTGGGCAGACTTGGGAGATGGGAACTGTCACTGGGAACTGCGTGAACTTTGACCGAAATAACTATTAAAGGTGTACCAGCGTGTGTGTATATAATAAAACGCTCAAAAGCTGCCTATTTCCCCAGCTGCATTAAAACAGATTTTTAACCCTTTCAATAGTCATCCCGATGCAAAGATGCCCTTATCTTGCCCACAAAAAAAAACCACTTCTTTTTTTTTTTCAGTTTTGATTTTAACAGCTTAGAATAAAAGAAGATGACGATCACATGTGAACAACATCACATTTTCAAGAGCACAAGTGGCTCTCCTTAATATGACAACGACAAGTGTTGTTCTTAAAAGAATCATAGCTGAATGCTCCAGTTTTTATCTTGTCTTTTGTCAGTGTGGCGTTTAGGCCTCTTTCACACTGAGGCGTTTTACAGGTGCTTTTGCGCTAAAAAAATAGCGCCTGAAAAGCACCTGTAAACTGCCTCTTCTGCAGTCCCAGTATGAAAGCCTGAGTGCTTTCACACTGGGGCGGTGCGCTTGCAGGACAGAGAGAAAAGTCCTGCAAGCAGCATCTTTGGGGCGGTGCGAGAGCGATGTATTTAGTGCTCCTAAACCACCCCTGCCATTGAAATCAATGGCCAGCGCCGCCGAAGCGCCTTCAAACGCTTTTTCTCATGAAAAATTTCACTTTAGAACTAGGGTTATATTATATGAAGCAGCGAAAGTCCCAAAATATCTGCCCCAGCAGCACGCTGCAGAGAAGTCTGTGGCTTTGTCTGAGGAATAAGCAGTCTTCTTGCAGTGGTCTGACCCCTGTCCCTTCCCCACACCAAGTCACAGCAAGAGCTCTCCAATCAGCAAAAGTATTGGTCCCTCAGTGACGAGGGGATTCTTGGACCACTGCAGAGAGGCAGCTGCTTATTCACAGATTGCAGTGGTCCTCTCTGTAGCGTGTTGCTGAGGAAGAGATATTGGGACTGGCACTGGGGAGCAGTAATACTACTGAGAAAGGTAAGACAATTAAATTGAAGCTTCCTGCTTCAATTTAAAACGTTTTTTTTTTGTTCTATTGACATAGAAAAACAAGGCTGTGGCAAGTAAAATAAGAAAGCTTATATTGAATAAGATGGGGCCTTGTGTCTCCGCCTCACAACAGAACACCCAATGTCTGAATGATCTCAGACATATAGGGGTTAATTTACTAAAACTGGAGTGTGCAAAATCTGGTGCAGTTCTGCATGGTAACCAATCAGCTTCCAAAGCTTGCCAAAGCTTAATTAAACAAGCTGAAGTTAGACGCTGATTGGCTACCATGCACAGCTACACTAGATTTTGCACTACCCAGTTTTAGAAAATCAACCCCATAAAGAGCTGAGAGATTCGACTATGTAAATAGTAGCTTTGGGAATGTCCCTTTTTTGCAATAGAGCTATGCTGAAGACACAAATCAGTTGCAAAAACCATTGTACATCTGACAATTACATAGTGTTGTAGTAACAGCCTTACTTGCAGGTGTTATAAAATAATCTGAGACGTGCCTGCACTACTGTTATCAAATTTGAAAACTAGATCAACCCAAATTAGCAACCTATAACCAGTCTGCAATGCTGTAACAAAATCCTAGAAATATTACTTTCAATCGGATTCATGTCATATATTTCTCATTCCTAGCTCTCCCTGCCTTAATCAGATCAAGATTCTTAGACCTTTCACTGTCTAGAACATCTAGACACACGAATGTGCCTAAAAGAATGCATCCCTCTTCGGGCCAGTTGGCATTCGCTATGTAGACAGTGTATGTGAAAACCTCATTATGGGGGCGAAAAAATAGAAGCGTTAATTCCTTTGAATCTCCTATAGTCTGGAGGGCAAGCTATGAAAACATGTAAAGGAATACAATAGCAAACACCTTGTTACTTGGACAGCATCAGTAGCTGCTTACTATTTTGGATGTGTGTGTGGCAGTGCAATTGATATGGCTGTTATTTAAAGTAGACCGCAGATTGAGTTAAAAGTTATATATGCACTTATTCACACAAAGAGAAGAAAAAAAAATAAGTCAGCGTTCTGATATAGTTACAACAATATACATAATGTTTAAAGGAAACCCAACTTTTTTTAAATGACTCCATCAGTTAAAGTGTTACTAAACCCAGGACCCTGCATTCACTATATCTGGTCTCCCACAGTACACATAACATGGACATGCAATAATTTTAGTAAATATAAAGTGCTTTATACCTCTTCTCATCAGCAGTTAGAGCAGTCTTGTGACTTCTATCAGTGTCTTGTTAAAGACTGTAGGATGAGTTTTCATTCTTCCCTGATTGTCCTATGAGGCTGCAGGACCCTCGACCCTCTGTCTGGACAGTGCTGATTGGCCCTGTGCTGATAACATGCACTCTACCAAGAACAAGGAAGACGCTCTAGCAATACACACCAAACGGAGCATGTGCAGCTTGCCCACAAGGCTCTGTTATATCAGGAGATGATTTGGGGACAGTGGAAGAAAGGGAGGAACAGAGAAGACAGGATCAAAAAGCCTTTTTACACAATGCAGAGAATTAACCCCCTAGGCTCCACAGTGAGTATAACAAGCATGCTTTACTGCATATACAGACTGATTTTACTGTTGTGGGTTTAGTAACACGTTACAAGAGTACGTCAGCCATAAGAATAAGGAGTCACAAATGATTCTTTCTTGTCTCACACATTTTTGCACTACTCTTTTGGGACCAATTTGGTAGACTGTACCTAGGTGCTATAGCTTCACTGGGCAAGAGGAGAGAATACCGCTGAGTCAGAAGAAGGCACCACAAAACGTGATGAGAGGAGCATATATTGACAAATTCATTGGATACCTGCAGTGTCCAGAATCAGCAACGTGGTGGAATTTTAACACACTAGCCACTGGGAAGGTAGGTATATAGCATCCTTTTTAACAAGGTGGCTTTATTTTACTTTCAAGCCTGTAGTGGCATAGTCCCTTTAATACAGATGTTACTAACTTCAGAGTTTTTTTTTATAAAGAGGCATGCTGTATTTTTCCTATTCCTATGTTCTGTTCTTTATTTAGTAACTTCTGTTGATAATTGCCTTTCCGCATTTCCCTCTTATAGATGCATAGTTTTCAATAGCTGCAGTGTTGTTATTGTATATGTGAAGCATAATTAAACAAATTGCTTATATTTTTCACAGGCAGTCCATTGTGACTTTGCAAATCTCAACCATTATGGCTGATGAACAATGGAAGCAGCTGAAACCGATCAAGCGACATATGAAACAGATAAGCATAGAGAGCACTCAGGAAAGTGTTATACAGTACTGACAACTGGTTTTACCAAACAGATCAAACAACTCTATGGCAATGTGCTTACTCTGTGGCGGAAATTGCAAGAACAGAGTTATATTCCATCATAAGTAATTGCAGTGATTGTATGTAGTATGTATGCAGCTTAAAGTGCAACTGTACTAAAATACAATATAGGCTGTCCTTGATGATCACCTTATGAAAATGCTAGTTACCTAATGGTCTCTATTGAAAACTTTGAATGACCGACCTAGAACAATCATGTAGACGGGTCAGAACAAAGTCAGAACCTAGAACAGTCCAATCTAGAACAAGCATGTAGCAGGTCAGAGCAAAGTCAGAACCTAGAACAGTCCAATCTAGAACAAGCATGTAGCAGGTCAGAGCAAAGTCAGAACCTAGAACAGTCCAATCTAGAACAAGCATGTAGCAGTTCAGAACAAAATCAGAACCTAGAACAGTCCGATCTAGAACAAGCATGTAGCAGTTCAGAACAAAATCAGAACCTAGAACAGTCCGATCTAGAACAAGCATGTAGCAGGTCAGAGCAAAGTCAGAACCTAGAAAAGTCTGACCTAGAACAAGCATGTAGCAGGTCCGAATTTCTGAGTTGCATACTTGTTTCAGGTCAGTGAAAATTAAAATATTGTCTCTTAAAGTGGTTGTAAACCCTTACAGACCACTTTGACCTACATGTAAGCCTAGATTAAGGTTTACCTGTAGGTCCAAGAAATATCTCCTAAAACTACACGGTTTAGGAGATATTTTGCAAAAGACAGGCACTGCTGTCTACGGCGCACTGAGCATGCCGCTGCTAACCGCGGCCATGCCGTTAGTGGCGGCTCCCGCTTTACTTTATTGAAAAATTACCTTGAAAAACACCCCCTATAATTTTTGAGCAAGGGCAGATGATTCATGTAACATTTACTTCCTGTAATCTGCCCTTAACTCAGGCATTCAGGCAGTAGGGTGTGCTTAGTTGCGAAAACCCACCCTCCTCTCCTGAAGACTACTGGGATGCATGACATTATTTGCCTAGGCCTGCAAACCAGGAAGTAATCTGCCCTTAGCTCATGCATTCAGGCAGGAGGGTGTACTTAGCTGAGAAAGCCCCTCCTTCTCTCCTGAAGACTACTGGGAGGTATGACATCATTTGCCTAGGCCTGGAAACCAGAAAGTAATTAAAGACATGTAAAAAAAAATTCAAACAAATATGATATTCTTTCCTATTTATTTTCTAATGCTAGCAGCATAAGGATTAAAAATAAATAATGTTGATTGAGAAAGTGAAGTTCTGCTTTAATGATCATGGAGGCAGTTAACTACCATTTTTAAGATAGATCAGCAAAGGTACCCTAGATGTTCTTGCAAAAGCATTTTTCCTTTATTATTCTTTATGTTTAGGCTTTAAGTTGGTTATCAATGGCCCAATTCTCTCTCATGTGACAACATAATATAATGAAATGGCTAAAAAGGGGGCACCCTAGAAAATTATGATAATGAGCGCATCCAACGTTTATGGAGTCAAGAGGGTAAAAGAGGGTCCAACACAACATATCATAGACTAGCCTGTCATTCTCAAGGAGGCATCTCCTTGTTTATGGCTAGACAAACACTGGGTCTAATGCTATGGTTTCATTATAATGCTTTAGTTACATGTAATAAAATACATAGCAGGTAGAACAAACAGAAAAAAAACAAGTATGTGTGATGTACATATTGGAGGCAAAAAAAAATTGTAACGATAACATCTGCCTGAGGAGAACAGCGTGCTACACTCATTGTCTACACTATCTGTCATTAACAGCAGACAATATGGGGCAAAAACAAGGACGGCTCAGCACAGACATAAAGCAATAGATTTTGATGGAAGCGTTAGCCGCCAGCATACCACATTTTATGAATAGGCATGAATAGGGCATATTGTTAACAGAACGAGGGAGGGGAGATGCTATCTAGTAACAGCCATTGTCCAATACATTCAAAACCTTGATTGGACAGAAAGAATAAGACTGTTAAGCTTTTTTACAATATTCTTATATAGCTATATTTCCAGTTATTAAAATGTTTAGAGAACAAGTTACATAGAATGATAGACTAATCTATAGTTTTCTTCAGATGATTTAGGAATTATTCATTGCACGCTTTCTGACAGCTTATTATTAGACTTTAGTGTGTTGTTCAGTAAATCACACAGTGGAGTTGGTTCTGCAGCACTTCAGCACATGGTAACTCATCATAGCAAGTTATGACACCTATTGTTATCTAAAAACAATGGGGGTTATTTACGAAAGGCAAACCACTTTGCACTACAAGTGAAAACTACAAGTGCTAAGTGCACTTGAAATTGCACTGGAAGTGCACTTGGAAGTGCAGTCACTGTAATCTGAGGGGTAGATCTGAAATGAGGGGAAGCTCTGCTGATTTTATTATCCAATCATGTGCAAGCTAACATGCTGTTTTTTATTGTCCTTGCATGTCCCCCTCGGATCTACAGCGACTGCACTTCAGAGTGCACTTTCAGTGCAATTTCAAGTGCACTTTGCACTTGTAGTGCAAAGTGGATTTGCCTTTAGTAAATAACCCCCTATATCTCTAACTTAAAAGCCTAATGCTGGCCATACACATATAAATCTTTGAAAATGTTCATTTTAAGAACATTTGTTTCATTTTCTAATCGTGCAGGATGGAAACATTTTCAAACACATTTTCAGACAGTGCATGTGGTTTCCATTCGAGAATTGCATTCATTTTAGGATTGAATGTTAAAAGCAAGTGAAATTTTCAAACAACATTCGTCAAATGTGCAAAGAATTTTCGTATGAATGTAAAATGTTTGTTTAGTTGAAATACAAGGTCATCTTCCCCACCCATACCTCCTCAGCTTTAATCTTCTGGTGCTGCATAAAACTAATAATATATTGCAGCTTACGAGTTCTTAGATGTGATGTCTGCATTGGTTTTCTTTTTAAGGCTTTCTTTATTCTGTTTTGAGCTGATGATCTGGCCAGGAAGTCTGTTCTTTTTCAAAAGAACAAGCTCTTTTCCAGATGTATCAGTTTACAGGAATGAGACAAACCATTTAACACAAACAGGGATGTTTACATTGATCAGCTTTTATTGATTCAAGTAAAACCTTTATCCCAAAAGAAAAAAAAACCAGCTGTAACTGATAATCAAGTGTGAGCTGGAGTTTGGCTTCAATGTGTTAGTTTATTTAAATATCCTAGTACATTTAACACTCCCCTCTACCCAGACTGACAATGCTGCGCTCTACTGTGTCCCCTGTGTTCATTCATCCAGATTGGAGGCACTCTAATACAAGAGATGTGTACCAGCCAGATCACCGGATCAAAACAGAGAAAAAAGCCTACAAAAAGAAAACTAATGTGGCCACCACATCATAAAAATGTGCAATATATTACATTACATGTTTGGTTTTGGGTTTAATAGCGCTTTAACATGATCAGCTGGAGATGTCACAGGCACTGCCCATTCGTAGAAGCTGTACTTTAGCTTTCATAAATGAAAAGTAATTTATGAGTGGAGGACTGGCAAAAGAAATGTCTGCCTCCTCAATTCATAGGTTATTTTTTATTGATGGAAGATTTAATACAGCTTCTATGAATAGAGGAGGGGGGGAGGTATCGTCTGCACTCAGACAACTCCTGTGACAGGTCCAGCTGATCATATTAGGGACCAGAACATTTCGGCTTCAAGGTTATGAAGGGGGTTTTTGGTTTCAACTAAGAGAGTTGCGAGCAGGACAAGGCACAATTCTCATCTACACCAATCTCTGCTAAAGGAAAAAGATGAGTAAAGAAAACATGTATTCCACCCAATTAGGCAACCTATGTTTATTCATGCTTTTTTGGAAGTGTTAAATGCTGCAAAGTTCTGTTGGGGGCCTTGGACATCATCTGTCTTCCACATACTGTATAAGGCCATTTTAACTTTTCTTGCCCAGCATTTTGACAATTCAAACCTTCAGCCAACGAAAGATGAACACCTATGAAGCCTTCCTGACACCAAACATGAGATTAGGTAACTAGATTTGGTAAGTAGAAGAGAGTGGTTGCATAATTTTCTTCCATCTTTTACTTGGACAATAATATCTGCCTTTCCATGGTGCGGGGGTATTTTCCTGACATTCATTAGCACTGAAGATATGATTTTGTTAAGTTATGAAACGTTACTACATATACTATGACATGCATAAATCTGAACCTTCATTGATATCCTTTCTGTCAGGTACTGAGCACTCGTGGAATAGATTTGAAGGGTCAAAACTAACATATCATATTAGGCTAAGAGCCTAATGAGGCTACAAAGCCACTGGCTGAGGAGCAGTAATGTTGAGTTTTATGGACAGATGGCAAACTATAGTGTGCAGTTAATAAAACTGTACTGGCAACATGCCGGAAATTTGAATGATCATTTAACTGTTATATCAGAAAAATTACCTATTTCAAAGTGAAAAGTTCAGCACAGTTTAGTAGACCTCTCTTCTCTGATCAATTAGAAGATGAGAGGTCTTCAAGTGTAGGTTCTGCCTAATAGTTTTTGCTATTCTTTAATTTCTAAATTTGGCAATTATTCCTTGTCAAATGCATGCATAATGTGATTTTTGTCCAGCAAATATTTTGAATTGACTACTAACACTCTCAAAATGTCCCTAAAAACTACATGCTGGCAAAAAAGCAAGCACTGGGAACCTATTAAGGCACAGCAGAGGCTGGAGTGTCCATACCAGACATTTTGAACTTATTTCTCCGACACTTCGACACTACAACACTTCAGAAGTTAAACAATATGACCATAGTACCCCACTTTTTTTTTTTTTTTAAATACACTTATAATACATACCCCCAATTCAACAATCTTCAAGCTAGTTTGATGAGTACATCCTTTTTATTCCTCAGCAATGCAGGTGGACTGTCTCTCATGCAATGTAATGCCTCATGTAATGAGTGGACCGGAAGAACTGTGAGGCAAGGATATGGGTTATTGCCCCCCATCAGGTATGTCCATAACAACCTCTGCCCACAGGAAGTGGGTTTGGTGATGCTGGAGCTTGGAGTGTGGGGAAAAGGGCAGGGCATAAGGTCAGTAACGCAGCAAGGACAGCTTTTTTTTTTTCTTTTTGTAAAAAGACAAAAGCACCAAATTTTAAAAAAATGAAGTCGGTGAAATTAAATGCACAGTTACAAAAGTCTAAACCTGTAAGTTGGTAAACTGTACTCGCATAGTAGTAGAATGCCATGCAATTTTACCATCACTTGATTTTATGGAAACGTGAGGGACAAAACAATCCACCTATCTATACAAATTAAATTAGGTCTTACAATTACACTACAACTAGGTTACATGACAATACCATTTTCCTTTAAACGGAGCTGACTTTGTTGCTTGAGCTGAAGCTAGAAGGATTGTAATGTATTTGTGTAAAATATTCAAAACTTCTTACTAATTAACTAAGCTTTCAAGTGTATAAACCTAAATCAACTAATTAAAACAGCATCAGCAGCATAAGATTCTCTAAAACCTATTGACTGAGGTTTTCCAAGCAGTAAAAGCAAAAAGTTGTATTCAAATAATGTAACTGCGCTAATTCAAAGTACTTATATATATATTACCACTATACAGTACCTTTATATTTTATGTACCAACCTAACTCTTTAAAGTGCAACGTGCCAATTATTATAAAGTGCAATTAAAAAAGAATCACAATTTCAAACCATAAACATATAATATTAATCGCAAATGTCCATTGCCATTTAACATGTATGTTCAAAGTGCTCATGTGCTTCAAAACTCATCTGTGGTGAATATTCATGAATTTTCACCACTTCTTGTGCCACCACCACCTTCTAAAATGGTCACTCACCAGAGCCTAGAAAAAGCTTTGCCTTTGGTTCATATAGGGATAACCACTCCACTATCATGGCATTCCTCCAGTTAGTTTAGCCACTAGGCGTTCCTTAATCCTCCATGCCCAACATTGGTATCTCATAAAAATTAGATATTTATCATTGCGCAGTATGTTTAAAAAATAGATTTATTTGTAGCCAGTAAAAACACAAACATTGCTCACTCACATTTTATAGTGCCTTAGACTGGCACTGAGTCTATCCAGCGTTCTGTTATGGGGATCTGTTGGGCCGCTTCGTTCCTCATTCCCGGCTTGCACTCCAAGCCTCGTTTTGGTTCAGGTTAGTGACAGGAAGTGACATCCATAATTACCCAGAAGCCCCCTGGGCCACATAACAGAATGCTAGATAGACTTAGTGCCGGTCTAAGGAACTATAAAATGTGAGAGCATTGTTTATGTGTTTTTTTTAAACATACTGCACAATGATAAATATCAAATTTTATGAGATACCAATGTTGGGCATGGAGGATTAAGGAAAGCCTAGTGGCTAAACTAACTGGAGGAATGCCAGAATAGTGGAGTGGTTATCCCTATATGAACCAAAGGCAAAGCTTTTTCTCGGCTCTGGTGAGTGAACATTTTACAAGGTAGTGGTGGCACAAGAAGTGGTGTAAAGTCATGAATATTCAGCACGGATGAGTTTTGAAGCACGTGAGCACTTTGAACATACATGTTAAATGGCAATGGACATTTGAGATTAATATTATATGTCTATGGTTTGAAATTGTGATTGTTTTTTGATTGCACTTTATAATAATTGTCACGTTGTACTTTAAAGTGTTAGGTTGGTACATAAAATATAAAGGTATAAACACTGTATTAGTGGTAATAGTATATAAGTACTTGTTTGGATTAGCGCAGTTACATTATTTGAATACATCCCTCCCTATACAAGGTATAGGATATCCTAACTGCAGCAGATCAACTTTGTAAACATATATTTTATTTTTATATCTATACTACTATATATTTGATATATTTTTTTGCGCCGGTGACACTATTTCACAAAAGAAAAAAGCTGTCTTATTTCTCATCAGCACTGCATGCCACAAATTAATTGGCTCTGGCTTTCAATATCAGTTAGTTAGGGAGAAAATACCTGTTGTAGTCACTAGGTACATATTTTTATTTTTGGAGTAAACATTTGTAAGGGGTCACCTTAAATCCATTCATTCATCCTTTCCTTGATTCACATAACCTGCACATGTCCACAATGTGTCTGCCTGCTGGGATGAAGTTTATTCACAGGAAATATAGAGGGAGAGTTCACGCTCAGCTGTTTAATCAGAACTGACATTGCATCTCAAGAGAAAGAGGAGCTTAGGATTTTGGAGAGGTCAGGATAGGGCAAGCAGACAGTCAATAAAATATTAAATAAAGTGCTTTGATATCATACATGTAATATATAGATGCATACACAACACAAAGCACACATAAACAAATGTCAGCAGTGCACACTATTATTTGCCCCTGTATATAATGAACTGTGATGTACTGAAGGGCATACAACACAAACCCATGAATTATAGTATATGAACAGATTGCACAAATGCCAGGAGTAACTTGGACTCAACCAGCAGACAACTAAAAGGAATTCCTTGTTTTTTTTTCTGAGCAAGAAGAAATTACTGTGGACACATTTCTGAGCATGCCCATCAACATTGCGTATGACCTCTAAACAACACCATTAGTAATCAATAAATGTAAGTCTGCAATATTATCATTAAAATGGGAATATTTTATTTTACAACATGCAATCTTATCTTTAAATACTGCTACTGAAGAAGTTGTAAAACTCCAGCTACTGCTAGAAAATTCACAATTTAAAGTCAAAGTTAAACGATTGCTTTCACATCCCAAATTTAGAAAGTGCTGACATATAAAGCAATGTTTCACAGAGTATGAATTTCCCATATTTATATAGCACTGCCTTACAAAGTACATAGAACCATTCACATCAGTCCCTGTCCTCTGGGTTGTGAAAGGAAACTGGAGCATCCAGAGGAAATACAAGCAAACATGAACAGAACGTACAAATAGAGATTTGAACCCAAGAACTAGAGCTGCAGGATAAGGATGCTAGTCAAATATCATCAGTGGTAAAATATTTGGTAGCACGATAGCCAATCTTAATAAACTAGTGGAAACCAGGAAAATGTTTTCATGAATAACATGTATGCTAAATTTCTCTATGTTTTTCAAACATATTTTAAAGCTTAAACAACCATACATTTTATTTAAAAATATTTTACCATACATTAACAATTGGTACCAAGCTGCCACAGTGATCAATAGAGTCTGTAAGGAAAATAATGGTCCAAAGCATTGATCGTGTGGCCCTGTCAAAGGGTTTGATCATTGAGCAGGTAATAGGATGGCATAGCTTAAATAAAATTCTCCAATGCCCCTTCAGTAAAGATGCCTTGATATTCTGGGTTAAGTTGTGGCTTTGTATCATGTGATACTCTGTACCTTGTGCTGATAGACTCTGCACCTTCCACAACCCCTTCCTGCAGCAGCTAAAGTCTGTGAAACTTCCCTTGTAGTCTTTCAGACTCTGCAAACGATGTAACTTCCTTCACAGCTCTGATAGTGAGTGGGATTGAATACATCCTAATTATCATTCAATCCTGCCCAGTCACACCTACAGGAAGAGTCCAAATTTCCCAAGTCACAGATCACAGCATTATTCAAGAAGGAAACACCTTCATGCATAGCCTATTTTGAAAGCTAGCTGTGCTGCTGCTGGGCAGGATTGAATGGATAACAGTTGGAATTCAGTCCTGCCCAGTAAAATAGGCTGACCAGTAGGGATGAGCCGAACAACCCCCGGTTCGGTTCGCACCAGAACAAGCAAACAGGCAAACAATTCGTACAAACAGGCGAACACCGTTAAAGTCTATGGGACACGAACATGAAGTGCTAATTTTAAAGGCTTATATGCAAGTTATTGCCATAAAAAGTGTTTGTGGACCCGGCACCTGCCCCAGGGGACATGTAGCAATGCAAAAAATGTTTTTAAAAAACGGCAGTTTTTTCAGGAGCAGTGATTTTAATAATGCTTAAATTAAACAATAAAAATTAAATATTCCTTTAAATATCGTGCCTGGGGGGTGTCATTAGTATGCCTGTAAAGTAGTGCATTTTCCCCATGCTTAGAACAGTGCCACAGCAAAATTACATTTCTAAAGGAAAAAAAGTAGTTTAAAACTATTTGCGGCTGTAATGTATTGTCGGTTTCCGGCAATATAGAAAAAAATTATTGAAAAAAACAGCATGGGTTTCCCCGCCTCAGTCCATTACCAGGCCCTTTGGGTCTGGTATGAATATTAAGGGGAACCCTGTGCCAAATAAAAAAAATGACGTAGGGGTCCCCCCCAAATCTATTCTAGACCCTTATCCGAGCACGCAACCTGGCAGGCTGCAGGATGGGGGGGATGAGAGGCCCCCCTCCTGAACTGTACCAATGCCCTCAACATGGGGAAGATGTTTTGGGGTGCCCCCCCAAAATATCTTGTCCCCATGTTTATGGGGACAAGGGCCTCATCCCACACAACCCTTTCCCGATGGTTGTGGGGGTCTGCGGGTGGGGGGCTTATCGAAATCCGTAAGCACCCTTTAACAAGGGGACCCCCAGATACTGGCCCCCTATGTGAATGGGTATCGGGTACAAATTCACCAAAAATGTGTCAAAAATAGTAAAAATTACAGGAGACACTTTGGGACATAAAAAAAAAAAAAAAATTTACATGCACAAATGTCACGCTAAGTCAGAGGAAGGCGGGGGTCACCCTTTTATGTCACCAGGTGGCCCCACCCTCAGCTATATAACAGCTGTCATCGGGAAGAAGCCTCAGTCAGTGGGAGCCTCCCATGGAGGCAGAGTTGTTGCAGGGTTTTTTCGTACTTTTTTCAGTCCGTCAGGCGCTGTCATCGAAGATGGATTTATATTGTGGGACAGTTTTTTTAAAATAAAGGACTTTTTCATGTTAGTGTCCCGTAGACTTTAAGAGTGTTCCACAGCTTTTTGAATTTGCCGCAAACACTGCATAATGTTCGCTGTTATTGGGCTCATCCCTACTGACCAGTGTGAACAGGTAGAGTCCCACCACTCAGATCCCACCCTCCCAGAGCACTGCTCTCTGTGAAGTAATTAATTTACATATGAAGAAAACATCTTCATAACCTCTTATAGCCCTTTAGCTGTAGTCTTGCAGTAAGCCATTCTTTGGCATGCTGCAAGACAGGAATGATACAGGAAGAAATATGACACATTTACAAGTTTCAGCACCCACATGAAGGCCCAGAAACACCTGCATTACCCCAGGATCCACCCACATCAACTCCGAGAACTGAAAAAAGTGACTCCCATAGCCTGCCCTGAAGCTACAGAGGCTCAAAAGATCATTGGACATGTAGTATCACGACTGGAACAAGGAAACAGGAAGTCAGAGAACTTTGAAATTCAGCCCGGAGGAGTGACATCTGAGACACAGAAACCTGCTGTATACAGCTAAAGGAGGTAAGCTACACAAAAACTGACAGTGGGGTTGTGATTCATTTACATGCAATCTGTTGCTTTGGGGAGAAAAAGCCAGAGTTCCTCTTTAAAGTTCTCTAAAAACATGATAATTATATAGTGAGGAAATCTTTACAACTTCCTGTAATCTATGTTGACCTAGTTCTGAAACTCTCATCTGAACAGACACATAAGATGAGCATAGAAAAGGGGCTCAGTAGTGCCCAAAAGGGATCAGTACTGGCAAGGTTGCCCTCATGGAAAGAATAACGCTGCTTGTAGTGGTAATACCACACTGAAAGTTTTGATTTGATTTTTGATTTTAACTACTGTATTTTTTTTTTTTTTATATGATTACAGTTTGATATTCCCTTGCCACCGTGTCAGCTAGCAGCATAGTCTTGGGTATCAAAAATCCCTGTGAATAATTAAGTATGTATATTTTGAATATCATTTCAACAATAAAACGGAGCAGTGTTTAAAAGGCTCATCTGCATAACTGAACACAGAACTTTTGTGAATATACTTTTTTCATGGTGGATGAAAAGAAAGCATCCATTGAAGTACTTTTTGAACAAACCTCTGGGAGTGAAAGAGTTACGTGGGTTTAGTTATATAAACTATAATGCATGTGTTGGAGGAACAAAGGCTTAGGATACAAATTTGTCAAGTTTGGAATATTTCTAGTACAGCCAAGTAAATGGATGACAACAATAGTGCCTTAGTCAGAGCAGAGAAAGGCTATCTTATTCCATTTTTGTTCATTACAGAAACGATTATTTGTAACTCTTCACTTCCATAAAAAATATTCTGATTGTTCAATGAAAACAGTTTCCCACATTGTGTCGACACCCACACATCAACATTTCTGTGTGAATGAAAAGCTGGATGAGAAGCTGAAGACTTTATTAACCTCTTGCTGTGCTCCTGTTTTGGCAAAGTACTTTCCCACCAAGTGTAGTCTTCAAAAAAGTTATTCATAGATTGCTGTGTTTAGTGCTAAAAATATATTATGAGACAGCATGTTAAGGCTCAAGATGGAGATACAGACATTATTTGAGCAAAGACAGGCTTGTACTCTGCACAAACAAAATAGTTGACTTATAATGCTTGATATATTTAAAGATCATAGAAAAAGCACAATTATCAATTAAACTAAACAAACAACACATAATGAGCTTATTATCACAGAAGTTTAAGCTTTTTTTTTTTTCAAAAGTTTTTTGAAAAGTTTTACAAAAATGGAAGGTGAGAAATGGTACATATAGTATCAGAATCTGGGTAAAAGCATGCCTTCTAAATAAGACTGTGAGGGCTTGAAAGATCATGAATAAAACGTACCTACAAAAGTTCTGTATATCGTATACATACATTTTTGTTAACTTCTACATCACCTAGTGCTAAATAAGACAAACATGTAATGGGAACAAAAGGGAACAACAAGCATATCTTTTCAAATTCTCAAACTGAATCTGTTTATAATGCAGGACACTGGTTAATTTTTCACTGACCATAATCAAAGACAATTGTTTACTGACAAGACCAAAATTTGCAAGCAATAACTGCCAAGGCATCCCCACAGAAATCTTTGCTGCTGGGAATGTAAATTAAATGAGAGCATATGGTAATTTAAGGGATATATGAGATGGTATGGCTTAGTAGGGTAATATTTGCACATAAATGATGAATCATTAGTTTCTGGCACAGAAGCTTGGGTGCAAACTTTTGAATTTAGGCTTTATTAAAACAACACATATTCTTCTTTAATATGTTGACAAAGATACCATAAGTGAAATAACATGAAACAAATAGACAAGTAAGAGCAGATATATTGTATTCTAAGTATGTGACAAAAAAAGTATGGACTAAAATAAACAGAACTGCATTTATTATGTTGTTCAGAAAGTTGACAAAAATGTCTGCATAGGAGCGTAACAATATGAACTTATGTAGTACCTACTGAAAAAATAAAATGTTTTAGCGCTGTATGAACGCATAAAGCATAACATTTTACATGAATATGTCCATGAAAGATGCTCTGTGAACTTGTTTCCACTTGGAAAACTGGCCTGGGATAAGACGCAGTCCCTACCATTAGTTCGAGAAACTATGAAAAGTTATATCAGGAACATCACAGAAATCTATAGCTGAATTCAGTGAAGTGACCTTCAGTGTGTGATCCGCTCAGAAGCACAGAGGACCATTATTCTGGACAGCCATTTTGAACACAGAAGTGATTAAAATGCTGCCAGAAAATAAAAACAGTCCATTAAAAAGACTGCCCTGAGGTCCCCATTTCAAATCAGATGTTACAGTGTTGAACAAGAACAATGATAGCTCAGTTTTCTATGTCGCCTTTTGGTCACTTAGCACAGAGAAAGGCCTTAAAAATTACTCAAAGGACAATGGACCCTCAAGCCTTCAAACCATTTTAAAGAATGGGTAGAAACCATACAAAACACTTTTTAAAAATACATTTAACACTGCCTTTGACATTTCTTGAGCCATGGACATGACTCTTCTCTATTTTACAATATCACTGCTTTCTTCACAACTCCATACCGGGATGTTGGTGAGTTTCTACTGAATGCTATAATTTCTTGGTCTATAATGATGACATATTGATCTTTTGACTTACTGGCCTTTGTGAAAGGCAGTCACACAAGAGCAGTCACACAGTCAACCAAGCTAATTACTTTGGATAATCATTTTAATAAAAAGTCATTTTCAAAGAGAAGAAGCAGTGAACAGTGGTGACATAGACCAATTTCAGCATGTATAACAAAGAAACTAAAACAATTCCTTTTATAAGAACCCTGACAGTCATCCATGTTGAACCTTAATTAAATAATGTCACATTATAAAAATAGAAGTATAAAAAAAAAGTATAGTACAACATTTATAGTTTAAAGATATAATGAATAATAAGTGTAGGTTAAAAGACCTCTCAGATAATTTATTGCTGATTTTTATAGCAATGTAATGAAACACATTAGCTGCTTTTACATCTGTAAGGCTTTAGTCACAAGTTCTGTAAGGTGAAACAGTAGGTATTTCAAAAAGTAAGGGTACCTACTGTATAGATGGGCAGGTATCAGGGTGATAGGCAGGAAGATATTAGTCTGCTCCACATCTAGGCCCCACAGTAATACTTGGCCAATGGACTATGATGTGTAATATCTCATCCTGCATAAGGAAGGATTGGGTCTCCTTATAGAAAAATGCCTATTTGGAAAATCTATTTATGATTTAATAAGAGACAGCCAGAGGTATCTAATAATAAATTCAAGATCTGAAAATTCATTGTTTAATTTGCAACCAACTGTTGTGTTTACTGGGGTGTTTTAGAACTACCCCAACTCAACCCCAAACCAATATTTCACTGTTGTGTAGGCACTATAGATAAAGTGTATGAAAAAGACACAACTTTTTTTTAACTTTCATTTTGAATCGAGTAGCAAAGTGCTAGATCCTCTGACAAGTTTTATTGCTATCCATTCCCCTCTGTTGAGGTTCACCCTACTTATTGAGACAAAATTCACCCTCACTTTGCAGAGATTTCCTCTAAACTCATGTTGTGACTTTAGGTCAGGATATGAAGGGAAATCTCTACTAGATTCTGCCATTTCCTTGCATATATAATTGGCTGATTGTGGGTAGGCAGAATTTAGTTGGCTAGGATTTATTACCTTTATTACCAAATATTACCAGAGATATAAAAAGCCAGCTGGTAATCCAACCCGCCTCCACCTATAACTGAAAAACAAATTGTGGTTGCAAAGATCCTGGGTGTGGCTTGCGAGCCATAGTTTTGAGACCCCAATTTAAAGTGTCATTAAATCCACATCATTAAAATCTATCAGTACATGCTATATGATATATATGATGGCACAGTTTTTTCTTCTTTACATTGCATACGGTGCTTATCCCACTATTCTGCAGCCGGGTCTGATTATTGTTTTTATATTTTTTATATATTTGCATTATTATTTTTTTCTTATCCAATCCCCTGTTCCCCATTGGGCTAGCACGTTTTTTTCGCCTGCATGCTATATGATATGCTGTTCATACTCATTAAATCCCTATGGGATTTGTTTTCTGTATTCTGCAATGAACCTGGTTGATCCTGCTGTTCACTGTCCTTCCCACCTTTCTGTGCCCCCCGCCACCGCTGCAGCATGAGATTGTGTAGACCAGCCATTGTCGCATCTAGTAAGCATGTTGCGGCTTCCTTCTTAGTTCATTTCCTCCTTTTTCTTATCTGTGCAGCACACATGACTATAGAGTGACACATGTGGGTGTATATACACTGATAAAATGACAGCCCACTCCCTCCCTCTTCCTCCATGCCTACTAAAAAACTAAACACAATAGGGATGTGATATTACATGCTGATTGATGGAGGTGTCACCTCCCTGTAATTTCAAGCACATACAACCTATATAGATTAAATACTTATTTGTATGACAATTAAAAACATTTATTTGATTTTAATGATGTATTTTTCCTCTGTATTTCCTATTTGGGAAAGAGCTGGGTCAGATAAAGAGGAGAGATATTGGGGTTAATTTACTAAAACTGGAGAGTTTAGTGCATTTTTATGGAGTGCATAAAAACCAATCAGCTTCCAGGTTTTATTGTCAAAGCTTAATTGAACAAGCTGAAGTTAGAAGCCGATTGGCTACCGTTTTAGCAAATCAACCTCAATGTGTTTAGAAGAACTTTAAATCAATGACAGAAGTAAAAGTTCATGATGAATTTTCTATTTTTCCTTTCCATAACAGAAGATCTACCAGTGATGTCAATCAACAAATGAAAATAACAGTTCCCTTAACAGAATGAAACACTTTAAGAAGGAATGCACAAAAGTTTGCTACACACAGAACACAGTGAAATACAAAGTGCAATATTAACACTTTTTATGATGACACTTTCATTTATGAATACAAACACATACATCTACATGCTTAGATAAATAAACTGCATGCCCACATTGGAGCAGAGCTGTCATCAGCACATTAAACAAACATATTTTCACAGTTTAGAAAAGCCTGATATCTGTTATGTATTTAAGAAAACAATATCGTTTGCTTTTCTACAAAAAAAAAAAAAAAATGATTTGATTTCCTGGTATCCCACAGGAATTACCCGGAAAAGGGCCTGGACACTGGGTATAGATAATGCCACGATGAACATAATTTCAATAATATGAATAAAGGGTTGCTTTCTGACATCACTTATTCGAATTTGCTGAAAGATTACCATTTTAATTAGTTATTGGATTAGTTTAAATCTCTGCTTTCTTGAGAATTGTACTTTGTACCATGTTTGTGAACTTTAGAAAGTAGTTTTGTTACTCCCGTCAACAGCCTTTAAAAAGACAAATAGGTGACTAAACACCTGTAGAGAAAATAATTCCTGTCTGCAGAAATACTAACAAAAAGAAGGCAATGCTTACTGGGATTCCCACAAAGGAGGTGAGATTTCAGTGCACAAGCCTAGGAGTATCTTCCATCCATTCAAACTGTAGCAATAGCAAAGAGTAAATCGAATATCTCGCCTATGTCTGCAGAATTACTGCCTGCAGCCTCCTAGCACTCTCCGAGTACATCTTTCTGTGCTAGGAAAAAGCTACGCCTTGCTTATTGCACTGTAGATATCCTACCTACGAATGGCACCGTCCAGTGGTGGCCAGAAACAGACAGTTTACAGCAAATAATTAACACTGTGCCTGGCAATAGTGCTGGAAACAGGACAGATTTTTAGTACAGGTAACCAAGCATATTGTCATTTTTTCATAGGCTGATTACTACATTAGTAATTATTAATTGTAGATTACTACAAATGCAATATACTTAGCAAAAGCATAATTGCACTTTGAAGATCCCATTGGTTTATAATAGATGTGGCCATATTTGCCAACATTTGTCAAAATATTTAGGATGGACACCTTGAAGAATCAGGGAGAAAAAAATTGCCACCCACTGAGGACAACATAGTGTGGGCAAAAAGTGAGTGTGGCCATCAATTTTGGTGTTACTTTATGAAATGTAGCTTCTATTGTGGCACCTCTACTGAGGGGCCTGTGGGTAAGCTGAAAAAAAATGGATAGAAAAATAATTACTTTTGGTGTCAGTGAGAGTAAATTAGATTCCATCATTTATGTCAATGGGAGTAAAATAACACCCAACTGCGTTGTCATTGGAAGTAAAATATGTCCCAATGGTGGGGCAATGGGAGTAAAAATAAAATTGCTACTTTAGTGTCAGTGGGCATAAAAGAAGCCTTACTAATGGTGACAATGGGAGCAAAAAAAATCCTATTGATGGTGTCAGTAAAGGTAAAATAAACTCCATTGTTGGTGTCAATGGACATAAAAGAAGTCTTACTAATGGTGTCAGTAGGAACAAAAAAAGTCCTTTCGTTGCCGTCAGCATAAGTGAAATAAACCCCATTGTTGGTGTTACTGGGAGTTGAATAAACCCTATCATTGGTGTCAGGGGCAGAAAAATAAACAACATCAAGCTCCATCATTGGGACAACAACTGTAAAATAATCTGTATAACGTTAGTGTCAGTGGGAGCAAGTATAAGTCAAACTGTTGGCGTGAGCAGGAGCAAAAACAGTCTTATGGCTACAATGGTGTTCAGAATTTACTCAAACACAATCCATTGTTGCTCTGCCTTTCTTCTTTCCTGTGGCTGGGACTATGCTGCCACTGTTGGGCAGATTCCTCTGGCCCAAAGGGCCAGGATAATATGCAGTGTCAGGTGGACTCAGCACCCCGCTGACATGTTGCAATGTATAGGATATTGTGGGACAGAGTACAAAGACACTGGACCATCCCATAGGATTCAGAACACTTGGCAGCGTTGGATGTGGCTTAGAGCCATATGAAATAATTCATTGTAATATTCATTGTAACACACACAAACTGAGCTGATTAGTGCTTGACGGAAAAGCATCTGCTATTGTCTATAGTAACCTAAACGTACATTTCATGTGTTCAGTGTAGCACAAGAGAAGAAAATTAAAGTGCATCTAAGACCAAAAAATTTTTTTTTCTGGCTAGTGTGTTTAAGGTTTGGAACCCCTGTAGGGCTTTTTTTCTTCTGTCTAGTAGATATTGCCATCCTTTTTTTTTTTGCCCTGGCAACCACTGCCTTTGGGACTGAAAGTTGGGAGAAATCAAATGTTTCAGTTGTCACCAGAAAAAGGGTAGACTGCAAATCTTATAATGGGGACACTTCTTCCAGTGACAACTGGCTAAGAGGTGATTTTAGTCACTTTGGACAGAGATTTCTTGTTGTGTCTGTAAGACAGATGGTTAGGGGAAATTATCCCAAAAAAAAAAAAAACTTGACAGAGGTTCTTCTGCCCATTCACTTCTCCACCCAAAATTAAAAATGTTTTGGCTATATATATACCTAAATAATTTGGTTGCTATATAATGGCTCTTTCCTCACAATTTCAGATGAAGGGTATTAGAAGTACAAGTATACTTGTATAAATAATAATATAATTAATCAATAATTTTTTGCAGATTCATTAGCAATAACAGGCATGCACAAGGTGTAGCTTCCATGCAGCTGTTGTACATCACTTCCTTTAAAACACATTTATTTAAAGATTGCTTGACGCAGGTCATTATCTTGAGAAAAAAAAAGTTAATTTTCTCAGCAGCATCTTGCTTCATGCTTTATGATATGCCCTGACGTGGGAAACAGCAGTTGGGAAAATCCAGACTCCTAAAAAACTAACAAACCAAATGTAAAGGTCCTGCAAAGTGGCACCGAGAAATATTTTGCTTCTTCACAGTCCACATCTTGTTCACACGACCTCGGAAATATTTTTAGCCAAGGCGCCCATTTTCATTTGGATGTGGTGCAATACCTTGCATCGGAATTTCATATCTGTACAAATAAACTTTGCAGAGTGTTGACATAAAAATAAAACACTGGGAGAGGGAGAAGGGTTCTCTTTTTTTTTTTCAAGCCTCTGTGAATGTTTCCAGAGAAGCTCTTAGCAATTGTAATGCTGGTCTGGGATAGTCTTGAGAGGAATAAGCCCCCTGAGCTTAGGCTGAAGGATATATCAAACCGTACAAAGTGAGGAAATGTTTGTAAAACAGTTTGTAAATCACTGACTGCAAGGTCGCCATGCCTAACAGCAGGAACGACACTTTGATAAAGCCCCAGCTGAGAAAGGGGCGGCACAGTGGACAGCTTAAACTTGCTTAACAAGACTTTTCTAAATCTTATTTTTTAATTAGGTGTGCCCTAGACACTCTTTAATTTGCGTTCACTCTTACCAACATATGTTACAAATCACTTTTATACATTCTTCCCACCTTATTATCACCTAATCCCACTTGCTTTGTTTTTCCACTGGTGTCTAGGCTGGCTTTGCAATGCTAAGCATTTCAGCTAGAGCCCTCTGACTTTTTCCAAATCTAACAGAGCTATTGATGTTTGAAGGCTCCTGCAGTAAGTTCATGTAAACTATAAAGAGTCATTGAAGAAGCTACAACATATATATATAGAGAGGGTAGGCTGGTACAAAGTTCATACAGCATTCAAAGATCACTATGTTTGACCTATGGGCTGTATATATTCACACATTATCAGCACTATTGTAATAAGACTGTAATTCAGTATCCAAGCTCAAATGGTAATTTTTTGTTTAACCAGTAAATGTCCAGAAACAAAATGCTAAATATGCAAATATCCATCTCCAGCCGCAAAGTCAGAGGTCCAACCCACTGCTTTCCCCAGCCCCTCAATGTAAGGGATGGCGTTACTGACCAATAGCATTATTTGTAATGATTCGGTCAAAGCTCATCTTCAGAGCGGAAGTTAAGATTCAATTAAACAGAGGGCTTGGGTTTTTAAGGCTGTAGGGGAGATAAAAGGAATCAGAAGGTACATGCAGGCACCACTAGCAAAAATGTTTGGTTGACATTTGATTTAACCACTTGCCTACCAGGTACGAACACCCCCTTCTTGACCAAGCCATTTTTCAGCTTTCAGCGCTCTCACATTTTGAATGACAATTGCGCGGTCATGCAAGAATGTACCCAAATAAAATTTTTAGCATTTTTTCCCCACAAATAGAGCTTTATTTTGGTGGTATTTGATTACCTCTGTGGTTTTTATTTCTTGCGCTATAAACAAATTAAGAGGGACAAGTTTGAAAAAACGCAATATTTTTTACTTATTATTATAATAAATATCCAATTTTTTTTTTTTTTTTTAAACAAATTTTTTCCTCAGTTTAGGCCAATACTTATTCTTCTACATATTTTTGGTCAAAAAAAAAATCGCAATAAGCATCTATTGATTGGTTTGCGCAAAAGTTATAGCGTCTACAAAATAGGGGATAGATTTATAGCATTTTTATTATTATTTTTTTTTTTACTAGTAATAGCGGCAATTTGCGATTTTTATCATGACTGCGACATTGCGGCGGACATATCGGACACTTTTGACACATTTTTGAGACCATTCACATTTATACAGCGATCCGTGCTATAAAAATGCATTGATTACTGTATAAATGTGACTGGCAGGGAAGGGGTTAACACTAGGGGGCACGGCAGGGGTTAATATGTTCCCTATATGAGTGATTCTAACTGTGGGGGGAGGGGACTGACTGGGGGAGGGGACCGATCGGTGTCCCTATGTACAAGGGACACACCATCGGTCTCCTCTCCTCTGACAGGACGTGGATCTGTGTGTTTACACACACAGATCCACGTCCTGCTCAATTACCGGGCAATCGCGGGTGCCTGGCGGACATTGCGGCCGCCGGGCGCACGGATCGGGTCCCCAGCTACGCGGCGTGCACGCGCGCGCGCGCCTCCCGCAGCGCAGGCGCGCCTCTAGTGCCCAAAAAGCGAGCGCCGTCATATGACGGCGGCCCGCCACAAGAGCTGCACCGTCCCGCCGTCATTTGACAGTGGGCGGTCAGCTACAGGTTAAACAAGTGAATATTGAAAAAAGAAAATACTAAATTAAGAAATATTAGTTTTACTATCTACGTTTGAAGCCCAGATGAATGGACTGCCATACATTTTTACATTTCACTCAGAGTTGTTGAAAAGGACTTAAAATACAATTTTCAGCTTCTTGTTCTCCCACTCCAGTGTTCTATCCTAGCATAGATGAGCAACGACCACATCTCTCATCACAAGTGTCCTATAACAGACTTGTATTCGTGAGGAAGAGAAGGGGTGTGCCAGACCAGGTCTGTTACTGAGTGCTGATTACTGAACACAGCCATACAAGGATCAAAATTTGCAGGTTCAGCAGGGATCGGTTGAAATTCTATCCATGTATGGACAGGCTGGTTGTACGGTAGTCCATCTACTGATGGACTACTGTACAACCAACCTGTCTGTTTTTTACTTAACGATCAGTACCGCCTGTTATAGCCAGCAACACTGATCAATGTGTTCTCAACTTCCTTGGAAAGGGAAATGGGGTAAGCACTGCTCCAAAGGCTTTCCTGTGAGATCTCCAGCTGCCAAAAAATCCTGGGTGCCTGCCGGTGTCCACAAACCCCATGTGCAGATAGAAAAGAAATAGATGGTGGCACTTCCAGAGAATAAGAACAGCTCCTATTATTATGCAAAAATAGAAATGAGAGACATGCCACACACACCCAACCCACGAAGGGTCAGCAGAGGCGTTTCACACTCCTGTGCTTAATCCTTCTGACTTTCCTTCCCCTCCATCAGAAAAGATTAACACAGAGGGAGTGATTTCTAAAAAGCCTGGTACACACTATAGGTTTTTTCCATTCAACCCAGCGGGTTGTTTGGGAGCCACATCGCACGGCCGCGCAATTGTCACTTAAAGCGACCGCAGTGCCGAATCGCAAAAAGTGCTCTGGTCTTTGGCCAGCCAAATGGTCCGGGGCTGAAGTGGTTAAGATGCAGATGCATTAACACTAAAATAGTGAAGACTCCCTCTATTAAAGATTTCAAATTTTTTACATACAGTATGTCATTCACTCCTAACAAAAGTCAAGGGAAATTATAATTATTGGATATAAACAAAAAAAAAAGATAATATCTGCCTTTAAATATAGTTGAAATTGGTCCCTCTGCTAAAAGTGTCAACACAGCAATATAGGAATCCTATATTCTCTCTAAGAATTAATACATTAGCTCACTTGCAACTGCAAATGCATCTGCTAAAAGATTGCACTGAAGGTAAAACACGAGAACATGAAATGCCCTACGGAAATTGTAAACCCAGGATTGTTCAGTATTACAAGAAAAAAAGAGCATAAGTGCATTATCTTTTCTACAGCACACACACCTCTTTCTCCATTATCAACTTGTCAGACAAATAGATGGCACCATCATATGCCTCTAAGGAGCGCCTTTATTGCCCTAATCTCTCACCCATTAATGTGAGTTCAAACACCTTTCAGTACATAGAGTGCATACGAAAGCTTTATATACAGTATATAAATTAAATTGACACACTGCACAATTGCATTACAAGATTGAAAACATGTCCTTTTTCAGACACATACACTGCCTAAATACTGTTGTACTGTTGCTTTAGTGATTGCTTGCGCAAAAAAGAAAGCAAACTGTAGGGCCTTTCTACCGAAGAATAGAGAACAATCTGGCATTCTGAATGAATAATCTCCTTTCAACCTATAAGCAACATGTTAGCAGGAAGCTATGCTAATAAATATGAGGATGTCTTAATTCTATGGCTATAATTAAAATGAAAAAACAAAACAAAATCAATGCAACTTTACTAATTTTAGAAAATATATATTATCACATTAAAAAGTACAGGAAATACTACTACTTATTTTTAGTATGATAACTATTGATTTAGATGGTGCTGTAAAAAGATGTTCCTATTACATAGTAAAAGATAAAGAAAAAAATATATAATGAAAGTAAAAGCCCTGATGTGATTCACTTAACAGAAACAATTGTGAACCCTAATATTATCTAGGTGTATTTATTCATGAATAAAAAGAAACGGAAACCGCGCCACCTTACACTTGGCTGTGTCGCCAGCTAGAGAAGATTCAAACTATAAAAACATAACGTGCCATGAAATCCATTAATCTTTTATCCTGGTGCATGTGGATAGAAAGTGCTAATGTGCTGTGCAATCCAAAAAATATATTTTTCTTAGATAAATATATATAAAGTGCTTCTTTGTTGTCCCCCTAAGTTGCTATCCCCTGCGTGAATCTCTAATTTGTCATGCACAGTGATCCATTAGACCATATATCTAACAATAAAATAAACTTAAATAAAATTCCCACATGAGCCAGTATGCATTAATATATCTAAAACCAAATGAAGTAAGTGCAAATAGGTGCAAGTAGACTTGCACGTGCAGATATATGGTCTAATTGTTAGATATTAAGTTTATTTTATTGTTAGATATATGGTCTAATGGATCACTGTGCATGACAAATTAGAGATTCACGCAGGGGATAGCAACTTAGGGGGACAACAAAGAAGCACTTTATATATATTTATCTAAGAAAAATATATTTTTTGGATTGCACAGCACATTAGCACTTTCTATCCACATGCACCAGGATAAAAGATTAATGGATTTCATGGCACGTTATGTTTTTATAGTTTGAATCTTCTCTAGCTGGCGACACAGCCAAGTGTAAGGTGGCGCGGTTTCCGTTTCTTTTTATTCAATTTTAAGCGATCTATGATTGTTGTATTTGAAACTGCTAGAACACCAAAATCAAAATAATTTCCTAGAAACACCCTGACCATTTAATGAAACAGTAGCGCCAGTACCCCACATTTCCCCGTATTTATTCATGACTAGCAAACTGTTAGCGAACATTCATTTACATCATACATTTTTTTTATTCTTATTAAACAAAAACATTTTACATTGCCCTATCTTTATAAAAATGGTTTAAACAACCAATGTTATTTAGGCAGATGGACGTCAAGGATGGTAATATCCTGAAAAAAAAAATGGAACTGGAGTTGGGTGATCCAGTTAGGAATTAATACATTCCCAATAATTTAGTTGTGAAATATTTAACTGGCTACATTCTGTTGAAATGCAATGTAGCTCGATCAAAAGGGATTTTTGAAAAAATTGCAGAAGAATTGTTGAATCTAATAAGCTTTGAAAGTATTGAGAAAGGATTTTTCAAGTGTCAGAACTGTATTAGTGCAAAGTCAAGCAGACAGTTCACTACTGGATGAAGTCCAGGATTGATGTTTCTCTGCTTAAAAGTGGTTGTCTTACAAAAATCAATGCAGGGACCAGACTGAAATCCTCCACAATTGGCCAGCCCCTGACAACGTCATCTGTGACAAAACGCATTAGGAGGAGGATAGTGCATTGAGTTTGTGAGTGTTATTTTTTAATGTAATAAACAAAGCTTTTTTTTTTTTTCTTTAATACACTATGTGGAGCATTCTCCTTCCTTTCATATGTGTTATGGCGATATATGCTCTTTGCGATTCTACAGCAGGGTTGTGCTAGAGGATGCCATCCACTACCTAGGAGAGGACCTATTATGTTAAAGGGTGTATTGTGGGTGTATTTTGGGGTACAATCTCTATGGTAAGGGTCATTTCTCTTAGTGGAGGAGTGGAATTTACTGAATAAGTTACTAAGTGAATATTGGTGAAGATTAAGTTTCATGTTGATTCACCTTCAATGTCTTTGTGATGTTTTGGACATTTTCGTTAATACTATTGGATTTGCACGTTGGTTATGGAGATATACAAATTATGTTTTTTGAAATGTAAAATTATTATTTAAAGGGACAGTGCAGCTTTTTTGAGTGGCATCCTCCAAAACGTGAGAATTAGGGATGAGTGGTCAGTACACACTTACATTTGCTGTTCATCTGAATGCCTATTGTTTGGAGAGTTCAGCATGGACAAATTATGACAGCTTACTGCTGTCAATTGTTGCTAAGGAAGGAGCAGGTGAATCCAAGGCTATGTAAGTAAATAGGATGAGTGACATCAGTGGTCGCTAAGTAGGCAGTGCAAGCACCCACTGTATCCCCGGCAACGATTGATGGATGTTACAAAACCCCACTTATTTACATGGCTGGGAATCCCCAGCCACATAAACAAAGGAGCGGCCATAAGGGTAATGACATAATTGCCTAAATATGGCCACATATCTGGGCAGTGATGTCCCCACTATAACCACCCCTTCTGCCTTAATGCAGATGACAGCTTGGGGAGCTGTCATTTGGCGAGTGGTTGTTGTTGCATTAGGGTTGTTTTTTTTCTTTTTTGGATTTACATCGTTGGATGACATGATTGACAATGGGTTAACATTCTGGGACTTTTTTGTTGTTTTTTAATGAAGGACTTGTCAAAAAACGATGTACTCTTTAAAATTTCCTGCCTACCAATGATTTTAGTAGGGTTCAGATTTGGTATCCTAACTTATGCAATGTTTGCTGAACCCTGCTTGAAACAGATGTGCGTTCGGCACATCCCTACTAAATCAGTGTTAATAAATGTATTAAACACTGGTCAAAAGTGTTGTTAATGTAAGTTTTCTAAAGAGGTATCTGCAAGAAAAATGTTCTGTAGTGAGATAAAACACACTTTGAGCTTTTATGTAAATATTCACAGCATTATGCTGGGAGAAAGCAGAATACTGCATACAAACACCAAAATCATCTCAAGTATGGTGAAAGGTAGAACATGTTGTGAAGCTGCTCTGCTTCTTTAGGGCCTGAACAGCTTACAGTCATTGAGTGACCACAAGGTCTATCAGAAAATTCTATACGTGGGCTAAAAAAAATGTCATGCACAGGAAGGGGCCGAAATACCAAACAACTCTAAAGCCCCATACACACGGTCGGACAATCCGCGGACCAGGTCCATCGGATCATGTCCGTCGTACTTTGTCCGATGTTGGTTTTGCGTACACACGGTCGGACAAAGTTGTCGGAAAATCCGATCATTCTGAACGTGGTGACGTTTGTTGCCTACGACGGGACAACGTAGAGGCTAGTAGCCAATAGCTTTGGTCTTGTAATGTGATCTGAGCATGCGTAGCACTTTGTCCGGTCGGACAACCGTACACACGATCGGGTTTGGTGTGATCGGACCGGGTTGACGGCAAATCTTTCCAGCAGGAGATAAGACTTTGTCCGTCGGACAAACCGACGAACACTGTCCGATGGTGCATACACACGGTCTGATTTTTCAACAACATTGTCCGATCGGACAGAATCCATGAAAAAGTCCGACCGTGTGTATGGGGCTTTAAAGAGTTTGTTAAGCCATGCAACAACCTTTCAACAATCCCCTCTTCTATGTGAAACAATGTCCCCAGTGTACTCGTTTTTTTAAAACTGCCGCTGTATATCTTAGTTTATAGCGCTTAACAGCTCTCACATGACTGGGCGCCTCTCACCTCTTTAGAGCCGATAGCTCCAGCCAGTGGGGCTGGGAACCCCCCACTGATGTCAGTCAGGAGTTGGATAGGGGAGGAGGAGAGAGGTTGCTGGTCACGTGAGCGCTGATCGGCGCTCTGAAAGCAGGTACACAGCGGCATTTAAATTTTTTTTTTTAAATACACTGGGGACATTGTTAACATAGCAGAGGGGATTGTTAAAAGGTTGTTGTATTATCAGAGCAGCAGGAGGGGAGGATAGTGCAGAGAGCTGACAGGCGGGGAGGGGAGGGGAGGAGGACACAGACACAGGAGAGCAGGGCTGTGGATGACGGAGGCACGTAAACTGACCACGGTGTCAGGGCTCAGCAGCCATGATATACCATGGTCAGTTTACAGGGGAGAGGGCAAAACCTGGCAGGATCAGCCAGGTATTTTAGGTGATAGAAGGAGCCAAATGACACAGCACAAGCACTGTGCTGTATAACATGCTTTTAGGGTAACAAACGCTTAAAGCAAACCCCTAAACCAAAGCCTCTTAAAAGGTTGGTTTACCTTTTCAATAAAATACACCAGGCAGTTGAGGAGGGCCCAGTGTGTTCAAAATCTCATGCAGCTTTGAAATAAATATCCATACCTGTAGGCCATTTTTGTCCCCCTCAAGCTGAAAAAATCATAAGGTAACCCTGCCCTACCCTGTTAACTTTTGGACATCAGCATCATCTGTGTGTAGGAGTGTGTATTCTCCTTGTTAAAACCCCCATGCATGCAAAATGTTGCAATACGAAAATCAGCCTCAACATCCTTTCTTGTGTGCAAAGTCTTTGAAAAGATCTTAGTAACAACAAAAATCATATTTGAAAGTGATGGCAATAATTTGACCTCAAGCTCTGTGTAAAGAAATGGGCCAAAACATATAAGTAGGGAGATGTAAATTCTGTACTTTTTATACATAACCAGGGTGCTGTTGCCATTGGTACAAGTCAGAGAAAGACACATTTTCTAAGCTGGCTGCAGATTTAAATGCAAAGGTACATTTTCATAATATTAAATTACAAAATGTATTTATTAGCTCGTACTATTTTTATGTAAGCAGAGTTTTCCTTTAAAGAATGCTGTCTGCTTGTGTACTAACATTTTCACTTATTAATTTCTTATATATTACCCAACGATAAAATAAATACCCTTTGGAGTACATTATCTAAATTACTCAAGCAGTTGGAAACTATTTAGTACAATATACAAAGTGCTTCTATAACTTGCCAGAAGCATTCAGTATATGTGTTATGATAATTAAACAAATCTAAAACAACTGCTAGACAGCAGTAAACACTAATAGACTCCAACTATCCTCTTAGTAATATTTTTAGGGCAATAAGGCAAGACAGTTGGAAATGATATGTAATTAAATGTAACAAAATATTATATATCTTTGAAGTAAATCTGCCACAATAGGAAAAATGGAGATGCCATAGCAGCCTTTTAAAGTAAAAGCTGCTAGATCCCTGTCTGCCATGCTGGTCAGTTTTCACTGGTAACATGTTTGGAGCATATGATGTACTGAAGCCTTAGGATAGGCATGAAAGTCAAGGAGCCAGCGAATTAAAGTGCACCTGTGCCCAGATCATTAAAGTGTTTATATTATTCAATATGCAGTTATGGTCCATTAAAACGTTTCTGTTGCTGCAAAACACTTAACAGAGAGCAATGCACTTGTTCCATGTGCAGTGCAATGCACTTGTGCTATGAATGGCACCCCAACCAACTGAACTGCAGAGTACAAAGCATGACGCACCACAGTGCACAGTATGCTTGTTTTGCATTGCTAAAAAAGGGTTATGTGCATCTCTTTATGTGCAATGTAACACGTGTAAATGCACCACAAGAGTGATTCGGCATTTAAAGAACTTTAAAACAAGTCATCACTGACCTTTGTAGCTGTTGACACTGTACAGCTAATAATCCACAAACATGGTCTGTCATACCCATCTATATTTGCATGCAAACTATGTCAAGAGAAGTGGGCGAACAAAAAGTAATGTGAGCACATACAGTGTCTCCCAAAAGTGAGTACACCCCTCATATTTTTGTAAATATATTTTATATTTTATGTGACAACACTGAAAAAATTACACTTTGGCATAATGTAAAGTAGTGAGTGTACAGCTTGTATAAAAGTGTAAATTTTCTGTCCCCTCAAAATAACTCAACACACAGCCATTAATGTCTAAACCGCTGGCAACAAAAGCGAGTACACCCCTAAGCGAAAATGTCCAAATTCGGCCCAATTAGCCATTTTCCCTCCCCGGTGTTATGTGACTCGTTAGTGCGACAGGGTCTCAGGTGTGAATGGAGAGCAGGTGTGTTAAATTTGGTGTTATCGCTCTCACTCTCTCATACTGGTTATTGGAAGTTCAGCATGGCACCTCATGGCAAAGAACTCTCTGAGGATCTGAAAAAAAAAGAATTTTTGCTCTACATAAAGATGGCCTAGGCTATAAGAAGATTGCCAAGACCCTGAAACTGAGCTGCAGCACGGTGGCTGCGACCATACAGTGGTTTAACAGGACAGGTTCCACTCAGAACAGGCCCCGCCATGGTCGACCAAAGAAGTTGAGTGCACGTGTTCAGCATCATATTCAGAGGCTATCTTAGGGAAATAGACATATGAGTGCTGCCAGCATTGCTGCAGAGGTTTAAGGGGTGGGGGGGTCAGCCTGTAAGTGCTCAGACCATACACTGCACACTGCATGAAATTGGTCTGCATGGCTGTGGTCCCAGAAGGAAGCCTCTTCTAAAGATGATGCACAAGAAAGACGCAAACTGTTTGCTGAAGACAAGAAGACTAAGGACATGGATTGCTGGAACCATGTCCTGTGGTCTCATGAAACCAAGATAAACTTATTTGGTTCAGATGGTGTCAAGCATGTGTGGCGGCAACCAGGTGAGGAGTACAAAGACAAGTGTGTCTTGCTTTAAGGCAGTGCTGAAAAATAATTGTGGTGACACAAAATATTGACACTTCGGTCCCAGTTTGGACATTTTCACTTAGGGGTGTACTCCCTTTTTTTGCCAGCGGTTTAGACATTAATGGCTGTGTGTTGAGTTATTTTGAGGGGACAGCAAATGTACACTGTTATACAAGCTGTACACTCACTACTTTACATTGTAGCAAAGTGTAATTTTTCAGCGTTGTCACATGAAAAGATATAATAAAATATTTACAAAAATATGAGGGGTGTACTCACTTTTGTGAGATACTGTACAAAAAGCCTTGATTGGGAATATTACCATTGGCCCCAATTCCATCTCACCCACACTAAGGCTCATTCACAACTACAATGTCCACTGTGTCATGGGAAATTTATTTTTTGCAAGCAGTGCAGCACAGTGAGCAGAAGTGGCTTATCCATTGGACTTGAAACCTCCTCTGGGTGCCTAGTCCTAGTGTCTGTTTCTCAATGTCAGTTGTGACATCACAGAGTTTTAAAAGTAATTTTTCTATGAAACTGTGAACATGCACATGTTTATTATGCACCTATGTAAAAGAAGGAATTGTGGAAATTAACTTTTATCTTAGAGTTTAACCACTTGCTTACCGGGCACTTAAACCCCCCTCCTGCCCAGACCAATTTTTAGCTTTCAGCACTGTCACACTTTGAATGACAATTGCACGATCATGCTACACTGTACTCAAATTTAGTTTTTATAATTTTTTTTCACACAAATGGAGCTTTCTTTTGGTGGCATTTAATCACCACTTTTTTTATTTTTTGCTAAACAAACAAAAAAAGACAAAAATTTTTGAAAAAAAATAAAACAAACATGTTTCATAGTTTGTTACAAAACTTTGCAAACGTGTAATTTCGTTGATATTCGCTGATGAGGCTGCACTGATAGGCACAGATAAGGCGACACTGATAGGCACAGATAAGGTGACACTGATAGACACTGATAAGATGGCACTCATGGGCACTGATAAGACGGCACTGTTGGGTCCTGGTGGGTGGCACTGATAGATGTCACTGATGGGCACTGGTAGGTGGCACTGCTAGGTGGTATTGATAGGCAGCACTGGTGATGAGGCACTTTGGTGGTTACTTTTATAGGTGGCACTGTGGGCACTGATAGGTGACACTGTGGGCACTGGTAGGTGGCGCTGGTTGGCACTGGTAGGTGGCGCTGGTGGGCACTGGTAGGTGGCACAGAAGCCTCTGTAGAGGCTTTCTACGATCGGGACTGACATCCCTCTCACAGCCGCCAGTGATCGGCTTTTTTTTTCTCCTCGCTACCAGTGTAAGGAGAAAAAAAAGCCGATTACCGGCTCTGTTTACATCACATGATCAGCTGTCATTGGCTGACAGCCGATTACATGGTAAGGGGTCGGGATTGACCCCTTACTCCGATCAGCCGAGTCTCAGACTCGCTGATCACAGAGCACGTCGCACGTGCCCTGCAGGTGGCGCGCAGGCCGCTCGAGCATGGGAGGACGTCTATGGAGAGCCTCCCAGCAAATTAATTCCGTGCTGCAGCCGTCTTTCGGCTATATTGCGGACGGGAGGTGGTTAACATTAATGAAAGCAAAACTAGGGAGAGAAACAATATCTCATGTTGTTAAAGTAGATGTGTAAACCCTAACTGAAGGTGACATTTAGTCTGCTAAAGCAATGTGCTTAATTTTAGAATGGATTTATGTGTTTTCTCCTTTTTTCATCTTTTGTTGCATTTCATTGCTGCTGATCTTCTGCAACTCCTATTGCAGCCACTTCTTGTCTACATGTAGCATCCCAACAATGCTATTATGGCTCTCAGGGTGATTTTTCCTGATGGTGACAACAGTGGACCATGCCTTTGTAATGTGGGTTGAGACAGATTGACCATGCAGAAGCATGATCGGGAGACAGGGACAGAGTATTGTTACCCTATTACATGAAGTACCTAAACAAGGACCTTTATGGCAGGATCACCAGGTATTGTTTTAGTTTAATGAAATGTTCACATTTGGAAAATGACTTTTGTAATTACATGAACATGTCAAAGTTTATATGAGATTTTAATGACTGAGTTTATACATACTTCAATCTTGCTAAATATAGTAATTTTTTTCTATATGGTTGTATAAATATAATTAAAATGTATTGTATAAGGCCATTGGTGTATTTTAGATTGGATTACATGGGTTTTTAATATACTTACATTTGTACAGGCTGTCATATAGTTGGATTTTTTTTTAGCTTGTATAAAAAAAAAGTTATAACAGCAAAATGCCTCCCATTCATATTCAGAGTAGAATCTATTTATAAGCATCATCAGTAATTACTTAGAAGCAGAGAGGAAATCTTATCTTGCAAAGGGATTGTTGGCCTCAGAAAGGCCTGTTAGTGTTTCCAATTTCCTTATATAACAAGGTCCTAATGTTGTAAAGGAAGTGGGCAGAGACAGTGGAATCAAGCAGGATAGAAAAGCACTAGACCCATGACCTCCAAGGTCAAGAGGTGATGACTTCAGGGTGTAACAGTAAGGTGGAAGTCTGGAAGGATGGTTTCAGGTAGTGTTGAATTACCACATTTTTTTTACTGCTTCTTGAAAGGGAAAATAGATAGGATCTGGCAGTGAGACAGATAGTGCAGACATGAACACACGCAGGCAAAGGGATCACAGGAACCCACTGAAATTAAGTTGTCACTTCTGAATAGGAGACCAATTCTAAAAAGGCCTACTCGGTAATTAGTGCTATGTGCACAATTAAGAAAAAAAGAAATATCTAGCCATGCTGTCATCATTAATGATATCACCAATGAATGAACAGCACTGTTCTGTGCATGCTTCTTAACCTTAAAGCAGCCATGCCACACTGGTTTGCAGTTATCCCAGAATGCTTCTGATTTCTCTCTCATTATATAACATATATACTGTACAGAAAGGACAGGCCATCATATCTACCTGACAGACCATGGTGCTGGGTACGCCATGGATCTCCTCTTATGTACACAGATTTGTGAGCATTTCTGTTACACTGGAAGCTCTTTTAAGCAACATCCCTAAAACATTTTGTTTAAACATTTTAACCACTTCCCGGCCATGCTCTGCATATAAACATCCTGTAGGATTTCAAATAATCCTACAGGGTGTTTACATGACAAGCACAATTTGGGTGGCTGTGATGCAAAGTGACTCTGTGTAGATGCCGTCTTGGAAATCCTTTGGCTTTCATTGACACCTGCAGTTCAACTCTTAAGTCCAAAGTTGACTGATTCGGCATTATAGCTATGGATCTTGCTATAAAAAACTGAAGTTGGCTATATACAGTATGCAATGATAAATAAACAATGGATTATAGATTGGATCATTTAAAAAAAAATCTATAAATCAAAAACAAATGCCACGGCAAAGAAAAAAATCAAATTGCTCAAATGTAAAATGTTTGCTTCAAAAAGAGTTATGCCGGCATTTGCCCATGATATGTCACTGTTGGGGGTTTGGCTTTGCCCTGTTGAGTTGTGCGATTCTGTTCTCTGTGTTTTGTATTTCTATTCATGGAGATGATCGTGTCACTCTTCTTTTTTACTTTAAATAAATACATGTCTTTATGGAAAAAAATGTTTTTTTTTGCAGGCCCACCAGCTTCCTTTCAATAAAAACAAGCACTAACAAAAAAACTCCAACAATGTTAAAGTCTTTCAGAAATAATTGCACTTAAAGAAGTTCTTGGTGAAATAAATTTCAGATTTATTTTTAATTTTTTTATCTTTCATCATAAAAAAAAAATTATATTACTGAATGTAAGATTAGCATTAGTATGACTGCTCTATAGAAGGTCCAGACCTGTAATGAAAATTCTAAGTGGATCAGAGGGTGATTCAGATCATCTGATGCTTATTCGGAAGGTAGATTTGGTCTTTTAAAAAACATACAATTTTTTAAATGAATTTATTGAAAACAAGTTTAAAATATTCTGGCAACATGTAAGAGGTTTGGGGGTAGTTCAGAAAGTGGCATTAATCAGAGAGCATTTAGTAAACTATTATACAGTAGTTTCACCTACAATATTAGTACCCTGCAACTAGCTTGCATTATCATAAGAGGTGGATCCTTCTGGAATTTTCATCATCACATTTTTTGGAGAGCATAGGCAACAGGGTTAAGGGGCGCCATGCTATTCTTCTTGCAACCAAAAGCTACTCATAGACTTGCAGGTGTTTGTGCATTATCCAACTAACCTCAGAGCAAACTTTCTACTACAAGGTGCTCTGCGTACATAACTACCTTAAAGATGAGCACAATGATCCTGTTGTTTGGTTGGGGATCAGAGGAGGGGGGCGAGGGTGGTGTGTCATCCTGCCGAATTACTGGCAGGCAAGTATGTATGGGTGTGAAAGTATGTGTGGATATGGCTGTTTTGGATGATGAGTGCAAAACTAATGTCTACAGAATTGGGACTTACCAAAATGGACCCTGTGTGGTCCACATAAAGTAGCCTAAAATACTTTTAGACCAAAGTTCGTTCCTCCGTTGAAAAAGGAAATAAAGACCTACGGTCACTACTTGGCCACTGTAGTGGCAGTGTTCTATCTGACGTTAATGTCAACACATATATATATGAAGACAACAATTGTACGATGTAACTGTTAATACATGTATGTAATATCCTTTTATTTTTGAAAAAAAATAACATTTAAAAAAAAAAAAAAAAACCAAGGTGCTCTGCAATTGGTGCAGGTGTATGTGAATGTAGAGGGAAGGTGTGGGCAACATAAGAAAGGTACTTGCCTCTCCAGTGATCCCCAAAAGCTCCCACCTGCATCAGAGTGGACATCAAAATACCCACTAGCATCTGATAATGGAGCTTATAGGGAGTGTAAACATCACCCCTGCATGATGTGACAGTTCTCAGGCCTCATTAACTGCTAGACCCAAGCACTTTCCCATAATCGGAGGCCACATGTACCTAAAAGCACCTGCTATTTTGTACCAGCTGACTGGACCAAATAACAATGGGGGTTATTTACAAAAGGCAAATCCACTTTGCACTATAAGTGCAAAGTGCACTTGAATTTGCACTGAAAGTGCACTTGGAAGTGCAGTCGCTGTAAATCTGAGGGGTAGATCTGAAATGAGGGGAAGCTCTGCTGATTTTATTATCCAATCATGTGCAAGCTAAAATGCTGTTTTTTATAATTCCAAGCACACTTTGCACTTGCAGTTTGCACTTGTAGTGCAAAGTGGATTTGCCTTTAGTAAATAACCCCCTTGTCTCCAGAACATCCTTAAATTATCATCCTTGTGAGTAAAATAAAATGTAGCAAATGGACAATATATAGGGCATTTCTTAGCACTATATCAATATAGTATAGTCAGTTCGGTGAAAGATATATTCTGGTAGGGTGTTGCATATACCTGCACATTGCTTATCCTAAATAAACCCATATTTGATGTAAATGGGTAAGTATGTATTTTTACAAAATTTCATTTTATAGTCATGTTTGAAAAGCCGAAGCCTAAAAACCTTCGCTCTGTCCAAATTTTCATTGACTTTTTCACTTGAGTAGCGCTGTCTCCTTTCAGTTTACAATATGGCTTGCTTATTTACATTCTGATAAAATTTGACCCAGCTACTCTAAACAAGTAACACACAACAATTCTTACTGGAGGACGATAACTTATTTTCGACCACTGCATATATTTGTTAATCCAAAGTTTTAAATTGATTCACAGTACTACTTTTCTGTTTATGTTCACACACCCACGTAAATTGAGCAGTCACACAAGAAAAGCTAAACTAGGCCAAGACAGATGGATGTCTTATGTACAACACTGTCGCATTGCCATCCAAATGGGGATCTTCATATGCCATATAATAATTATAGTGACAGAGATCAATTGTGGATCTTGACACTCGCTGTGGCCGGGTAGTGACTATTAACCATGGCAACCCCGTCCGACTATAGTAAATGCCCCAACTGTCCAGCTGCATGATGAAATATAGGCATGTTAGCAAACGTATGACTTTATAAATGACAGTTAAAAGATGCAATTGGGCACAAGCTTGCCTCACTCCTCTAAACATAAAAACAATGGAGCAGATGCTGCTGGTGCAAGCACCTTTGTTAAAGAGGAACTGCAGTCTGCTCACATAATTTGTAATGAAAACATCTTTGCCATTCTGAAGCTTCCCTATTATTTTATATATACTGTGATTCTATACTTGCCAAATATGCTGCAGAAATCTCCCTCCACTGAGTCTGGCTGCAATCATTTTAACTGTGGGCAGCTGAAGCTGCTGCCTGTTGAATTCCTGGATTTACACAGAGGCACACCTCCAGCTCTGCAGCTCTCATTGGCCTTCTTATGACTTATTCCCCCTCCCTTCCTGGAAAACTGTCATGAGAGTGAGAGAGAGAGCTATGGATGATGTCATAAGCCTAAGCTAATGACCAGACAAGAAACAGGAAGTGGGCTGTATAAGGCATTTAGAAAAAATATATTTTACTATCCAAAGTTAAAACAACAAGGGCAGAAGATTTAATAGATGGAAAGTTGAAAAAATAACACAAGGTCCACTTTAATTAGGAGTGAGCAGTTCTCTGTTCAGCCTTGTCTGTGACTGTTAATCCTGCAGGCTCTGCTCGTGTAGTGTAATCACTGCACGGGCAGAGAGATGGACTGTCTACTGGAGCTGCTACTATCAAGTTACATTCCATATGACAGGTCACACTTGGATGGAATCTGCAGCAACTTTCTATATGGAAAACCGCCACGTTCCCTCTATAAATTAGGGGCAGACTTGTGCTAGGCATTCTGAAATAGAAACTGGTGTAGGAGGTACAGACAGACCTGAAACAGGTCTATCTGCTTAGTTAATGTGGGATACGCCCCACCTCACTGTTTTCTGTGCCACTGTAATGGTGCTAGAAGCTTAACTGGCTTGTGTATATGATCAATGCAGAACTGATGTAAAAGCAATTAATAAGAAAAATAAATTACAACGGAACTCCAAGCAAACAGAAAAAATACATATAGATGGAGACTATTTAAACTGCCAAAGAATCTGTAGCTCTGTACATTTTTGTATTTCAGGCACCTTTGCCATAAAGAACTGCCAGATCATCAACCTCCACCACACTAGCACCGCTAAGTCAATACACAACTCCATAAACTAGTAGAAGCAAACTAACAAGTCATCACTCTGCTTTATTTTCTCTCCTTCCATGTTCACAGTCAGCACATATGCATGAACCAGAGCCTGACTGGCTCAAGGGCTGGTCTTTCCTCATCCAATAAGAGTGTTACAGGTGTTTACAGGACGCTGATATCAAGAATAATTTAGGGATGTTAGCTAGTTGCAATAAAAAATACTTTTAATGATTTTTTAATGAATGCATGACTGCATCTATCAAGGTTTTTTATGTGTCTGCATATCAACTTAAGGGGTTTTCCTCTTCCTGTCCAAAGCAAAAAAGCCTTCAATTCTATAACAAGGCCATTTATTGTGGAATAGATTTCAAGAAAGCACCTTGTTGGCTCTGCTTCTATGCATATAATTTGCTGAACTAATAGGAACTGGCCAAAACATTTCACCCACTTAAAAGGACACAAAACAATATAATTATTCTCCAAAAATAACCCCTACACATCCACTACTTAAAGTACTACTAAAGTCTTGTTTTTTTTTTTTTTTATTATTATTAAAAATAACAAACATGTTATACTCACCTGCTCTGTGCAGTGGTTTTGCACAGAGCAGCTCGGATCCTCCTCTTCTCGGGTCCCTCTTCAGTGATCCTGGCCCCTCCCTGCTGTTGAGTGCCCCACAGCAAGCAGCTTTTGCTATGGGGGAGCACCCGAGCTGAGCCACAGCTCCGTGTCCAATCAGACATGGAGTCGCGGCCCGGCCCCCCACCCTCTCTCTCTCCTCATTGGCTTACTGACTTTGACTGACAGAAGTGGAAGCCAATTGCACTTCACTGCTGTCTTAGCCAATGAGGAAGGAGAGTCCTGGACAGGCGAGGCTCTCATGCAACATTGCTGGATCAAAATGGGGCTCAGGTAAGCATTAGGGGGGCTGCTGCACATAGAAGGATTTTTATCTTAATGCATTCAAATAAAAAATCGTCTACCTTTACAACCACTTCAATGGCCCTTTAATCTTATTTTCATTGTTTCTTTCCATGTTTTCATGCCTCCTTATTCTGAAGAAATTCATGTGCGTTTGTCTGTGCTTCTGTACTGAGTGGGTCTAATGGGAGGGGATTCATAATTATCAGTCAGCTGTGGCACCTGCAAAGCTCCAATGAGGAAATCTGCTGGGCCTGCATCCCTTTAGACGTGTTGCAGGGGATGCCTGAAATCTGACTTGTATCTTAGACAGACTTCCGGGACAATTGGTGAGCCAATCACCTAAGCAGGAAATTATGTTTCTGGGGGGTGGTCAGCACAAACTCTGTGTACAGAACAACTCCAGGTAGCCATATTGCTTTGCATTTATAGAAAATTACAGCGGCTGCAGATTGAAAAGGAAAGGTAATTTTTAATAACATTTAATTACAATATGACTTTTTACTATTTATTTTATTTATTTGCCATTTTTTTTCCCCACAAAAGTGGAGTTACCCTTTAAATAAAGAAAGCCAACATGATTGAAAGTAGCAAATAAACAAATTCAAGCATAGGTACCTTTTTTAAAGCTTGGGAAAGGTGTCGTTCAAGTTTTGCATAAGGGTGATTCACACATCCTAAAATATTAACATACTTTTATAACTAACAAAATGTTAATGTGCCCATCATGTGACCTATTTATCAGCATAAGTCAGATGGTGTGTTGATGTAGTACATTGTGGAGCCGTAAGGTCAGTGGAGTCCTTAGACAGAGCAACAATGAACCACTTGGCAGGCCACATGACCTCCGACAAGGACTAGGTCTTGTGTGATAAGAACCAAAGCACCTCAATCTTCTTTTATTACAAGAGATAAAAACATTGGACGCATAATCGTTTATTATTTTTTTTCCTTATGCTAATAATGTCTCATAATGAAAACCAATAGGTTACTAAAGTTACAAAATTCTCGTACGTCAGAATACAACTTCAGAAGTGATGTAATTGTATTGTATTGAAATATATTCTTTCATTTCTGAGCATGCGTGGTCTTGGTCACACAATTTTTTTTGTACAAATTCGTACTAATTACATGAAAATTGTTAATTCTGTTATTGTACGAGAAATATTTTTGTGCTTGTCCCTTTGACTGTTGTGATCGGCTCTGAAAAGCTGTGTACAAATGTTCAGATTATCAGTCAATCGCTCCGGAACCGGTATTTTACATTCAATTTTCTCATCATGTGTACTAGGCATTATTGTAGAGGATACTCCATGCACATTCTAGTTGTGTTATCTTGAAAAAATTTTAAGGCCCATTTTTTTATAAGGCACATATTTTCTGTATAGTATTAAGTAAACAAAATAAGCAACTGTCAGGCAAAACTGGAAAATTGCTTTAGTTATTAACCATCTCGTGCCCAAGGTACGTGTAGCTACAGGCATCATCCAGATATCAAGTTTTTTCAGTCGGCGATTCTGTGCACCGTAAGAATGATCATAGGATTCATAGAACCAATCAACATACGGTACAAATATGTAGAAGAATACATATTGGCCTAAACTGAGGAAGAAATTAGTTTTTTTATATATTTTTATATCCGCAAGTACGCGGATCTGTCTTTATATGCCCTGATATCTCTGTATTGATGTAAGTAGACTGTATATAAATAAAAATTTTAAGTTTACCTTACGGGCTTTACTATTGGCTGTTTCCTTCCTTTACCCTGTGGGAGATTCCTTTAGCATATTTCCATCCATCTGGTTCTGTGAATCCTGCTATTAACACCTATTGAAGAATTTTGGATCCAGTCTTCATTTATCGCATTCATCAAATCGCATCAACCTCCGACATCATATGACAACATCGCTTATTTACAACTTGGTTCTGGTAAGCAGATCGAGATCACAAGTTTTTGGATTGTTCACCTTTTTTGTTCCTGTTTTTGTCTCATATTAACAATCAAGTCACTGTTGTGTTTGATCGATTAGAATTGAAGATGGACTATCAAATTTTTGGATAATAATTTTTCCAATCTTTTTTTACTTCACATACCTTAAGCGCTACACTCTGGATTTTATGATATTTATTATAGCAAAAAGTAGAAATAATTGCTTTTTTTTTCTAAATTGTTGCTCTATTTTTATTTATAGCGTAAAAAAAAAATGCAGAGGTGATCAAATACCACCAAAAGAAAGCTCTATTTGTGGGAAAAAAAGAACGTCAATTTTGTTTGGATACAACGTCGCACGACTGGGCAATTGTCAGTTAAAACGACGCAGTGCCGTATCGCAAAAAAGGACTTGGTCAGGAAGGGGGTAAATCCTTCCGGGGCTGAAGTGGTTGAATACATAAAGTGCTTAACCACTTGACCACTGGGCACTTAAACACCCTTAATAACCAGACCAATTTTCAGCTTTCGGTGCTCTCACATTTTGAATGACAATTACTCAGTCATACAACACTGTACCCATATGAAATTTTTGTTCTTTTTTTCACACAAATAGAGCTTGCTTTTGGTGGTATTTAATCACCGTTGAGTTTTTTATTTTTTGCGCTATAAAAGAAAAAAGACTGAAAACTCAGTAAAAAAATGAATTTTTCTTTGTTTCTGTTATAAAATTTAGCAAATTTGTAATTTTTCTTGATAAATTTTGGCCAAAATTTATACTGCTACATATCCTTGGTAAAAATAAGTACAAATTGGGGTATATTATTTGGTCTTTGTGAAAGTTATAGAGTCCACAAGCTATGGTGCCAATATCTGAAAATTGATCACACCTGAAGTACTGACAGCCTATCTCATTTCTTGAGACCCTAACATGCCATAAAAGTACAAATACCCCCCAAATGACCCCTTTTTGGAAAGAAGACATTCCAAGGTATTTGGAAAGAGGCATGGTGAGTTTTTTGAAGTTGTAATTTTTTCCCACAATTCTTTGCAAAATCAAGATATTTTTATCTTTTTTTTTTTTTCACAAAATTGTCATATTAGCAGGTTATTTCTCACACACAGCATATGCATAGCACAAATTACACCCCAAAACACATTCTGCTATTACTCCCGAGTATGGCGATACCACATGTGTGAGACTTTTACACAGTGTGGCCATATACAGAGGCCCAACATGCAGGGAGCACCATCAGGCGTTTTGGAGCACCCGGGCCAATTCTGGCATTTCTCTCCTACATGTAAAAAATCATCATTTATTTGCTAGAAAATTACATAGAACCACAAAACATTATATATGTTTTTTTAGCAAAGACCCTAGAGAATACAATGGCAGTCGTTGCAACTTTTTATCTAGCACGGTACTTGCGCAGCAATTTTTCGAACGCGTTTTTTTGGGAAAAAAAAGTTTTGTGCTTTACAAAAAACAAAACTGTAAATTTGGCCCAATGTTTTTGCATAATGTGAAAGATTAAGTTACGCCGAGTAAATAGATACCTAACATGTCACCCTTCAAAATTGCAGACGCTCGTGGAATGGCGCCAAACTTCGCTACTTAAAAATCCCCATAGGCGGCGCTTTAAAAATGTTTACTGGTTACATGTTTTGAGTTACAGAGGAGTTCTAGGGCCAAAATTATTGTTCTCGCTCCAACGTTCGCAGCGATACCTCACATGTGTGGTTTGAACACCGTTTTCATATGTGGGCGGGACTTACATATGCGTTCGCTTCTGCATGCGAGCACACAGGGGCAGGGGCGCTTTAATTTTTTTTTTTTTTTTATTGTTCATTTTACTTTATTTATTTTAGTTTGACACTTTTTTTCCCCTATAAAAATGTTTTGATCACTTTTGTTCCTATTACAAGGAATGTAAACATCCCTTGTAATAGGAATATGGCATTACAGGTCCTCTTTACAGTGAGATATGGGGTCAATAAGACCCTACATCTCACCTCTAGGCTGGAAAGCCTGAAATAAAATAAAAAAACAATCCTGGCTATGATCGTAGCGAGCATTGCATGGTATCGCAGGGTATCGCATGGTATCGCAGAATATCGCAGGGTATGGCAGAGTATGGCAGAGTATGGCAGAGTATCGCAGGGTATGGCAGAGTATCGCAGGGTATGGCAGAGTATCGCAGGGTATGGGGTATGGCAGAGTATCGCAGGGTATGGCAGAGTATCGCAGGGTATGGCAGAGTATCGCAGGGTATGGCAGAGTATCGCAGGGTATGGCAGAGTATCGCAGGGTATGGCAGAGTATCGCAGGGTATGGCAGAGTATCGCAGGGTATGGCAGAGTATCGCAGGGTATGGCAGAGTATCGCAGGGTATGGCAGAGTATCGCAGGGTATGGCAGAGTATCGCTGGGTATGGCAGAGTATTGCAGAATATCGCAGGGTATAGCATGGTATGGCAGAGTATCACAGGGTATGGCAGAGTATCGCTGGGTATGGCAGAGTATCGCTGGGTATTGCAGAGTATCGTTGGGTATTGCAGAGTATCGCTGGGTATGGCAGAGTATCGCTGGGTATGGCAGAGTATTGCTGGGTATGGCAGAGTATCGCTGGGTATGGCAGAGTATCGCTGGGTATGGCAGAGTATCGCAGGGTATTGCATGGTATGGCAGGGTATCGCAGGGTATGGCAGAGTATCGCAGGGTATGGCAGAGTATCGCAGGGTATGGCAGAGTATTGCAGGGTATGGCAGAGTATCGCAGGGTATGGCAGAGTATCGCTGGGTATGGCAGGGAATCGCAGAGTATGGCAGAGTATTGCTGGGTATGGCAGGGTATGGCAGGGTATGGCAGAGTATGGCAGGGTATGGCAGAGTATGGCAGGGTATGGCAGAGTATGGCAGGGTATGGCAGGGTATGGCAGAGTATGGCAGAGTATAGCAGAATACTGCTGGGTATACATCCATCCATGCTCAGCCATCCCTCCATACCCTGCAATACACTGCAGGCTATTGCTGTGTATTGCAGGGTATGGAGGGATGGCTGAGCATGGATGGATGGATCGGTGGTGACTGCAGAGCAGGCTGTGGGCACTACAGATCCCGCCCACAGCACTGCTGCCACCGATCCCTCCCCCTCTCCTCTCACACTGTACCGATCGGTACAGAGAGAGGAGGGAATAGGAACCGGCGTCATCAAATGACGCCTTTTTGCTTACATGTGATTGCGCCGTCATTTCACGGAGCGATCACGTGGTTAACGGCCGCGATGAGCATCCGTTTACCGTTTACCGTGATCCGCCGGGTCCTCTGGACCCGGCGATCACGGATGTTCTCGAGTGCACGCCCCTGGGGGCGCGCAAGAGGGGAATTCTGGGAGGACGTCATATGACCCCTCCCAGAGTTAAGCAACCGCCCTGTATCCGTTTTTCGGCTATGGGCCGGTTGTGAAGTGGTTAAAGTGTTACTAATTCCACAACAGTAAAATCAGTCTCAATACTCACTGTGGAACCTAAGGGGTCAATCCTCTGCATTGTGTAAAAAGGCTGTTTGATCCTGGCTTTTCTGATCCGCCCCTTCTTTTACTGTCCCCAATCCATCTCCTGATAGAACAGAATCTTGGGGGCATACTGCACATGCTCAGTTTGGTGTGTATTGCTAGAGAGTTTTTTCTTGGGAAGATGCATGGGATCAGCACAGGGCCACAGAGGCACCACTTGTTAAGCTCACCCACTAAGTTCAGTGAGGAAGCTGACAGGCTCATAGAGGCATGCTGACAGTAGAGGGCAGACAGGGGCAGCCAAAGTGCTGGATGTGGCCCAGGGGCCTTCAGTTTGCCCAGGTCTGCCCTGGATGCTAATATCTATAGAATATTTACATTGTTTATTATATTAAATTTATATAAGCATGCACTATTCAGAAACATTACCAAACATTCTGAAAACTACAATGCTATTTTTGTTTCTGATCTAGAGCCCATAAAACAAATAGAACATGCATTACTATGGTGCCAAATAAGTGTTAAAATTGTGCAATCGCACTCTATGTTTGAGACCTGGTGTTACAGGGAGTGTTATCGTCTACATTCTGGGGAGAAAAGCTGAATGTTCTACTAGGAGCATTAAAACGAAAAGGAAAAAAAAAAAAAACTACACAGCCTTAGATCCAAGAGAGGGAGATTAACTATTCACTGAATTTAATGAGGAGTTACAGGATAAAACATCTGGATAACAGTAACTGACTTGTTAAATGAAACAATCTTCAAAGCACACAGCTTCATAAACTTGTATGCTTCTAGTTTCCATGTCAGCAAACTGTGCTGCGAACAGGGGAAACCCAGACTGGAGGGGCTGACTTAAGATTCCAGCCTGCTGGAGACAAAACCAATCAGAAGGATGATATAGTGCAGCCCGTCTAGGGCCAGACTGTGAAGCCTGTCTCCGTACCTCAAAAGAGCTTTATGGCATGATAAATGGGTGGAGAGAGCAAGTTCTCTGCTGGACATCCCACCAGTGGAAGCCACCATTAATACTCCGTCTGTTTCAAATGTGTTGACAAGTCACAAAAGTGGAGCTTGCTTTTCCTCTATCTACTAAACCCTTGCCAATGCACGTACCTTCCTGTACCTCAGATCGAGTTCATAAAGGATTATTTGAATCAAATATACACATATGCAGTAAACTCCAAAGGACACCAGAGACCAGGAGATCAGTCATTGCTTCAACAAATAGGGTCATATATAACTCTGCTTAGTCTTCACTTTGTCTCTACTGTAAAAATGTTTGGGCAAAAAAAAATACTTCTTTGAGATCACAGAGGACTTTACCATCTCGAGAGCCACCGAGCGTTGTTCTTGCTTTTTGAAATTAACACAAAGCATAGACAAAGACAAACAGTACATAGTGCAGAAGGTTATTGTGTATACAATGTAGTGTTGGGCCACGCTATGACTTTAAGACACGTGTTTCAAGTGATAGCTTGGAGCTGAAAAAAATAAAGAGACTACCTTAAAGCTAGGATTTTGCCATAGGCACAGAATAGAGGAAAAGATGCTTTTTTAAAAAGGACTCTTAGAGGAGGAAAAAAGGAAGCCTTTTAAACTGTCAGATTTCATAATTTCAGTGAAAAATGCCTCACTTGTGGCACAAAAGCCTTGCGGATCTTTCATCCCTGAGTGCAATGTTATAAATGCATTTTGAAGAGCTAATGGTTCTGTCCTTACTGGTCACATACAAAACAGTGCAAGTCACATTAAGATGTGTGTATATATCTCTGGATATCTCTGGGCTAAACACATTGTGAGTCAGTTTCGACCACATATGGCATGTGTGCAATTCTACATAAGACCTCATTTTTTTTTATATCATTCATTTGGATCACATGTAAATAAAACTAAAAATGTTGTTGCAGTCATTTTGTGCTCTTGACAACATAGGGCCCAAAAAACACTTTCAGGAAAAAATGATCATATTTTAAATTAAACAAAATTGCTTATGTTACAACCATGTTTAATTACCTGGAGCAACAGCTGTCACAGTTTAGTGTAGTCAGACTGTGGAAATATTATTTCTTTTTTTAAAAGATATGTTTATTGAGTTTCAAAGCCCCCCCAAAAATAAAAAAAACAATTAAGCTATGTCACAGTGTCTCACACATCCCATAAAACAGTAAAAAAAATGTTAATATATAAATCACAGTAAGTCCCCTTTCACACTGGTACGACACGACAGTCGTACGACGGTAGATCCGAATTTGCCCTGCGACTTGAAGTCCGACATGCGTCCGCCTTTAATGAATGGGGATCCAACTTTGATCCCCGACAATGCAGGCACTTTGTGTCTGGTATGAATCTTTAGGGGGAACTCCACGCCAAACTTGAAAAAAATGGCATGGGTGCCCCCTCCCAGAGCATACCAGGCCCTTCGGTCTGGTATGGATTTTCAGGGTCTTCTCCACAGACTCCTCCCTCTGTTCATCTTCCGATGTTGACTCTCTAATGCTGGGTGTGCCACTACTAATATTGGCATGGGGCAGGGTCACCTGGTGATGTCATCCGGAGGCCCCTCCCCTATGACATCACCGCCTGGGGCAGTGATGCCATAAGGTTCAGGGCCTCCAGATGACATCACACGGTGACCCCGCCCCATGCCAATATACATAGTAGCACCCCGCCCCATGCCAATATACATAGTGGCACACCGCATACACCTAGCATTAGAGTGGGAGAGAGCATTGAGTCAACATCGGAAGAAGAACAGAGGAAGAAGGCAGAGGAGAAGACCCAGCAAAAAGAGCGAGAAGATAGCAGAGAAGACCCAGCAGAGGAAGAAGACAGCGGACAGAGGGAGAAGAACCGGAGAGGGCTAGAAGACATCATTGGAGAAGACCCGGAGAGGGGAGAAGAACCGGCAGAGGCTGAAGACATCAGCGGAGAAGGCAGAAGAACTGGAGAGGGGATAAGAGATCGGAAGAGACACCGGAGCTGCCTTAATAAATTACTTTAAAAATCTGTGTACTGTGTTTTATTTTTGACACTTTTTTTTAGGTGAATTGGTAGGGGTACAATAAGGGCCCCCCTGCCCCAAAACACCCACCCCCCCATGTTGAGGGCATGCAGCCTAGTACGGTTCAGGAGGGGGGGCGCTCGCTCGTCCCCACCCCCTTTCCTGACCTGCCGGCTGTGTGCTTGGATAAGTGTCTGGTATGTATTTTGGGGGGACCCCCACACAGTTTTTTTGGCGTGGGGGTTCCCCTTAAAATCCATACCAGACCAAAGGGCCTGGTATGCTCTTGGAGGGGGAACCTATGCCTTTCTTTTTTTTTATTATTTAACATGGAGTTCCCCTTCAAGATCATCAGAGCACAAGTCGCATGCCAAAGTCGGATCAGTCAAGATGGCGATCCGACTTTGATCCGACTTCAGTGATATTCAATGGGCTGAAGTAGGATCAAAGTTGGACCAAAGTAGTGCAGGGACTACTTTAAAATCGGCACGACTTGAAGTCGTACTAATATGAATGGTTGTCATTGGAAATCATGGGGAACGACTTGTACTTTGCAGTTCCAAGTCGTAGGACAAGTCCTACAAGTGTGAAAGGGGCATAAAGGTACATAAGGAATAAAGGTTGCACACTCCATGACAAATGATACAAATATCTCAGCTATAGAAAGGTCAAAGTAAGGGGATTAGAAGTCCGAAAACTGATGAACAGCCTTATCACTGATGAACTTTATTCCATATTTATTTGTGTTATCACTTTGTTTGAACAATATTCATTTCACCTATATTATTTCTATGCATATGTGTTTTAGCAATTTAAACACCCAATAATAGAGTATCACTGCTGATTTTTCGGGTTGAGTAGAATAATATTTATGATTTGGTCCATACTTAATTAATAATTCACTTTTTTTTAGCGCCGCTACATTTTTTCCATTAGAAGTCCACCTGCCCCAAATTTTTATCAAAAAATGTAGGTTTCTAGAGAGGATCTAGAGAGGTCAAAGTAAGGGGATTAGAAATCCACCTGCCCCAAATTTTAGCAAACAATTAAGGTTTTTTTCCTAAGTTCGAAAGTGAGCCTATAAAGAGGGAGGGAGTCATGGATAAGTTTAAGCCAATAAGCCATTGTAGGTAAAACCGACCCTTTCCAGGACAGTAAAATGGCGTTCTTGGCAAAAAAGTATAAAATGCGTAATAATCGTTTTGCATACTAAAACAAAAAGTGACAATTCCCAGAAGATTGGAAATATAGTTGGTTAATTTGGGGTATTACTATTATAGAATATTAATAAACAAAATAGTTATAACAATAATAATTATTATTAATATTTCTAGGTAGACACAAAAAAGCTAATTCTTACAAAAGCACAGCAATTTAAACAGTAGTAATAGTGAAAACGGCGGCAGGAACATTCCACTGCAGCAGATATTAACCCCTGAATGATCTGGAGCAGGGTGTAAGCATATAATTTATCGTTACAGGGAGGATTTATTCAGCATGAAGAATAATATAACTCACATAAAGCCATCACCAACAGAGGTCTCACGGGGGTTAAAATGCACAAGAAAAGACCTGACAGAGATAAACAAGAAGCAAGAACAAATGTGAATATGAATAAATGCAAGTCTTCCGCTTCGGAAACTCCTCACTTATTTGATTAAGTTAGGTGAAAAACGGAGCAGTCACGCTTGTAGCTGTTCTTCCTTTTCCCTTCCCTCCTCTCTTTTTATTTCTAATGTGAATCGGAAGTCTATGTGGAGCAGTCTGGCTAGCCCCAGTCTAACCTCCCCATCTGGAAGGAAACTAACCAGCCTTGGGGCTACTTCCAACCCTTCCCAGCTGTTTGGTTTTGGGTTTTTTGTTTTTGTGGGCTTGAGAAAGCATATTTATATAAATGATTGCCATATCCTCTGCCAGCTGTTGACCCTGTTCTCGTCCCCGGTCGGGGCATGTTTTTCATTTTTAGCGGCCAGCGACTGGAGCTGACCCTCACTGGGCTAGCACGCTAGGAGACAGCTATACGTGTTTGTGCAGTGACACTTAGCACAAAAGATACATAGTGCTGTCCTATGGACCGGTGTTTCCCTCTGGGCTAATGTCACAGAACTCAGAAGAAAGGAATAACAGGGAGAAAAATCAGCTTGCAGTCTTGCAGGCTTTATTTTATGAGATCTTTATGAGTATGTTCTTATTATTGGCAATTAAGCACACGAAGCAGCACATTCTGCTGCACAGCACTGCAAAGCTTAGGTTTGTATTGCATGCATTATTTATTGCTACACTAATAGGAAAGGCAGTTCAGAAGTGCTATATCAGACTCATTAATGATCCAGCCAAAACTTGGATACTTAATCCAATTGCCATAAAAAGACTTCCACCTTTTTTTTTACTGAATGTGGAAAATCTCTTTGCGCTGTCTTTTTTTCACTACCTGGTGCGTGAAATGGTCACATCCACCAGCTCAACAAGCATGCAATACAACAGTGTTTCTCAACAACAGTTCTCAAGGCCCCCCAACAGGTCATGTTTTCAGGCTTTCCATTATTTTGCACAGGCGATTTGATCAGTTTCACTGCCTTAGTAATTACCACAGCCATTTTATCTGCAGGAAATCCTGAAAACATGACCTGCGGGGCCGCCTTGAGGACTGGAGTTGAGAAACACTGCAATACATATATGGGAGCAATTACCTGCCAAGGGGTTTATACTTCTGTCCATCTATTTCAGAGATTTAGGCCTCTTCCGCACGGGGCGGATCAGTGCTGATCCGCCCCGTGGATATCTGCTTGCTCAGCGGGGATCGCCGGAGCGATATCCACTGAGCAGGAAGATGACAGGTCCGTCTCTGCACACTGCACAGGGACGGACCTGTCAGAGTGCTGCTCTCCCCTATGGGAGATCGGGGGACAACGGACCGTAGAGTCCGTCATCACCTGATCCGATGACGGATGGAAAAATAGGTTTTTCCTCCGTCACACTTTTTCGGATCGGAGCGGGTCGGATGTCAGTGGACATGTCACCGCTGACATCCGACGCTCCATAGACCTCTATGGAGCATCCGTTCAGGTCCGCCTGAAAAACTGACAGGTGGATCTGAACAGATCAGCCGTGTGAAAGAGGCCTAAAGCCCCATACACACGCGCGGATTATCCGAGGACCAGGTCCGTCATACCATGTCCGTCATACTTTGTCTGATGTTGGTTTTGCGTACACACGGTCGGACAAAGTTGTCGGAAAATCCGATCATTCTGAACGTGGTGACGTTTGTTGCCTACAACGGGACTACGTAGAGGCTAGTAGCCAATAGCTTTGGTCTTGTAATGTGATCTGAGCATGCGTAGCACTTTGTCCGGTCGGAATTCGCTACACACGATCGGATTTGGTGTGATCGGACTTTGTTGTCAAAAAATCTATCCAGCAGGAGATAGGACTTTGTCCGTCAGACAATCTGATGGAAACTGTCCGATGGTGCCTACACACGGTCTGATTTTCCGACAACATTGTCCGATAGGACAGAATCCATCGGAAAATCCTACCGTGTGTATGGGGCTTTACACTGCTCTGTCACACAGCATAGCCCTGTCTGATAAGGCAGGAGACCTGAGTTTTTTTTAATTACTGCAGTTAAATAATACTTACAGGTCTTGCTGCTTCCCCTGCCTGTGGCTGGACAGTGAAAGGAGAATCAACACATTGATGACCTCATCTTTGTTACGCTGCTCTCTCCTCCTCTCAGCATGCCCAATGTGAGCACTGCAGCACAACTGATTGGCTCCTTGTGCTGCTTTTACCTCCCACAGTCTGAGCTCTGCTACCCATGTCATCACCAAACTCCAGAGGTACTCCATACCTTCAGTAAAGCCTCAAGCACGTGCACTATGAAAGTATTGTTTTAGTTATGGGCATGTAAACAATAGAAAATCACTATAAGGGTCCATGCACAATGGCTTTAAAAAAAAAAAAAAAACAGTTTCCTTGGCAAGAAAAAAAAACGCTAATTTTAATATTTTTATTGTACTAGCATTTAGGCACATTTATGTTTTTTCTTCTGCGAGAAAACTGTTCTCAAAAATGCAAAGCACAAGGGTTTTTTTTTTTCTGCATCTTAATGCTGAGCTCAAAATATGCCTCTAAATGTCCTAATGTGCATGGACACATAGGATAACATTGAGCTGCTTCTACAGGCAAAACGGTAAACTCCTCTAGAAGTAGCATTTTATTTAGCCCAAAGTGTACAGACCCTCAATGTTCTCTGTCCAAAATATGACAGATCATAACAACAAAAGCATGGACCATTTTTGTACAAGTAAAGAAATGATTGTCTGCCATATTTAAAAAAAAAAGATGCCTGCATGTTTTGGAAGTGGTTATCAAAGTACACAAGTAACAAACATAAACCACAAGTCATCTTTATGAGAAATGTCAATCTTATGTATTAATATGTAGTACATGTAAAAGTGAAGCCTATGAGATCAGGCCTACCAGAGAGTACATATATTATAGAAAAGGGAATGATGACTACAACTGGCCACCAATATATTATGCCCCGCCAATCTGCCCAGGAGTGTGAAGACTACAGAGAACTAACCAGTTCTTAGCACTTCAGATTGGAACAAGTCAGGGTAAAAACTCCAAGCATGAAAGTAGGAATGGCGAGATAGTAAAAGTTTACACATTTCAGACACAACAACCCCTAGTCAACACGTTAGCTATTAAAATTGTGCCTTCCTTGCTTTTACAGATTGAAGTCTTATTCTCACTTTGTACTAGATCAAGAATGCTGAGTATTTTTACATGTTACAGTATTTTCCAGTGGGATTATCGAAACAGGAAGTCATTTGTTCTTAGGAAAATATCTCTCACCAGGACCACCACTTCATCTAAACGATTTCCTATTCTGATTCACTCGTTAACCATTTGCCAACCGCCCCATAGCAGTTTTACTGCTACAGGGTGGCTGTGCAGGATCATGTGAGTGTAGGTGTGTGTGTATATATATATACACACACGCGCACTATATTACCAAAAGTATCAGGACGCCTGCCTTTACATGCACACAAACTTTAATGGCATCCCAGTCTTATTCCGTAGCGTTGAATATTGAGTTGGCCCACCCTTTGCAGCTATAACAGCTTCAACTCTTCTGGGAAGGCTCTCCACAAGGTTTAGGAGTTGTCTATGGGAATGTTTGACCATTCTTCCAGAAGTACATTTGTCAGGTCAGGCACTGATCTTGAAGGAGAAGGCCTGGCTCACAGTCTCCGCTCTAATTCATCCCAAAGGTGTTCTGTCGGGTTGAGGTTATGACTCTGTGCAGGTCAGTCATGTTCCTCCACCCCAAAACTTGCTTATCCATATATTTATGGATGTTACTTTGTGCACTAGTTCGCAGACATGTTGGAACAGGAAGGGGCCATCCCCAAACTATTCCCAAAAATTTGGGAACATGAAATGGTCTAAAATGTCTTGGTACGCTGATGTCTTAAGGGTTCCCTTCACTGCAACTAAGGGGCCGAGCCAAACCCCTAAAAAAGAACCCTACACCATAATCCCCCCACCAAATAATTTTGACCAGTGCACAAAGAAAGGTCCATAAAGACATGAATGAGCGAGTTTGGGGTGGAGGAACTTGATTGGCTTGCAAGGTCCTGACCTCAACCCGACAGAACACCTTTCGGATGAATTAGAGCGGAGACTCTGAGCCATGCCTTTTCGTCCAACATCAGTGCCTAACCTCACATATGTGCTTTGCTTCTGGTAGAATGATCAAACTTTCCCATAGACACGCTCCTAAACCTTGTGGACAGCCTTCCCAGAAGAGTTGAAGCTGTTATTGCTGCAAAGGATGGGCCAACTCAATATTGAACCCTATGGACTAGGTGTCCCGATACTTTTGGTAATATAGTGTATGTGATCCTGCACTTTTGGGTAGCGGGCGCGAGTGCGTGCCGCCAGCTCTCTCCAGCTGTGATTCTTTACAGTGGGGGCCAATCAGCAGGTCCTGCAAACTCGATGTCCCCCGGCATCCGCTGATCGTTCGGTATGCAGGCAGAACGGCAGTCTGCCTATGTAAAACGAGGCAGACTGCTGTTCTGTCAACAGGGAAGGCATGGTTCCTGTGTCTATGCAACGCAGGGACATGGATCCATGCCTTCCCCTAGTAAAAGCACCTCCCACACTACACTAAAACACTGGCTAGGCACACAGTCAACCCTTTGATCGCCCATGATGTTAACCTTCCCAGCCAGTGTCATTAGTACAGTGACAGTGCATATTTTTTAGCACTGATCACTGTATTAGTGTCACAGGTTCCCAAAAAAGTGTCAAAAGTTAAGTGTCCAATTTCTCCGCCACAATATCGCAGTCCCACTATAAGTCGCTGATAGCCGCCATTACTAGTAAAAAAAACATAAATAAAAAAAATTCCATAAGTATATCTCACAGTTTGTAGTCAATATAACTTTTGCGCAAACCAATCAATATACACTTATTGGGATTTTTTTTACCTAAAATATGTAGCAGTATACATATTAGCCTAAATTGATGAAGAAATTCGATTATTTTTTTTTTAATTTCTTCTTTTATAGCAGAAAGTAAAAAATATTGTTTTTTTTTTTTTTTCCAAAATTGTCAGTCGTTTTTTTTATAGCACAAAAAATAAGAAACGCAGAGGTGATCAAATACCACCAAAAGAAAGCTCTTATCATAGGAAAAAAAGGACAACATTTTTATTTGGTTTACAATGTCGCATGACCCTGCAATTGAAAGGACGCAGTGTGGTATCGCAAAAAATGGCCTGGTCATGAGGGGGGGGGGGGTAATTCTTCCTGAGCGGAAGGAGGAGAAAGCAGTGACAAAAGAGATGAGCCGATCACTGTGCTGCCTCTCTTTTCAATGTCCAGTCACAGGCTGGGGGTGGGTCCAAGATGGCTTGGGCTTGAAGGAAGTGGTTTGAATAATGCCATCAGAGGGACATCTAGTGGAATAAAAATGAACTGCAAGGGAAATCTCTGTATTATGTGTGAATATTGCAGCAAAAGCTGTAATTTTTTATTCTATCTTTTAATGGGCTATTCATTATTATCTTGTTATTTATGGTTGGAGTTTTGCTTTTATGTTTGCTATTGTTCTGATTCACTGTCCTTTCATATAAAGAAGTTGTAATATGGGATTACTGTCAGTTTAATGATAACTGCTCAGCTTTTAGAACTAGATTAATATAAAGAATAATACTACTACTATAAATCGAGAACTGAGAACCAATTTTTTTTTTTTCTTAACGGTCGCACAGATGCTGCGTTTTAAGCCATGTGCAGCAGAGGTCAGCCTGAGTTTCACCCTTGAAGTGCCACAGAACGCACTAAGCACAGGATGCAAACTCTTGTAAACTGTCAAGGCTTCAAGGTTGATGTGTCAAGATGTTTTAGCCACTAAAGCCTCACCAGCAGTTGCTTTGAGTGGGTCCACTGTAACGGTAAAACACAGCTGATATAATTGAAATAGAATCCTTCATGGTCAGTGACACTTTCGTCTAAAGATAAAATGGAACAGAGACAATGAACTGTAGCCCTCTGCAATCTTCAGAAGCATCACTGCCTCCAATGATAGTAAGTTAAGATGGCATGTGTGCTCTGTTTGGGCTGCAGAAGAGTCTTCTGTTATTCTCAATGCACTGATTTAATTAAAAATAAATTTACTGTTATCGCTTAAAGTGGTGCCAAAATTATCCAAACAGAAGGTTTATGATAATTAATAATTAATTTGCAGCCACAAATTCACAGATTACAGCTAAATCTTTATTATTTAATTACTCTGTTTGCATAGGTGAAAGTGAAGCACCGACTGGCCAAACAAAATGTTTTTGTCCATATAACAGTTGCATAAACTGGAAAAAATATCTGATTTAAAATCGGGCACAAAAAACTTTCAATGGGAAATAAATCTGAAGTCATGGGGATATTTTTAAAGCTTGTACATGCTGAAACCTTAATCCTGAATTTTCTTCCCTGAAGTTTTTTTGTTTTGTTTGTTTTTATGAGCAAACAGTGTGGTGTGCAAAAGTTTTTTCCCCCCAAAAGATGTATATAATCTAATTGCGTAACTGTAAATTCTATTGTTTTTCTGGGTATACAATTAATAAGATTGAGTATATTAAGCCTGCCATAGATGGTCCAAATCTTGGCTGGTTCAGCAGGAACCGGCCAAGATTCGAACAACAGTGCCTTGAAAAAGTATTCATATCCCTTGAAATTTTCTACATTTTGTCATGTTACAACCAAGAAAGGAAATGTATTTTATTGGAATTTTATGTGTTAGACTAACACATAATTGTGAAGTGGAAGGTAAATAATAAAATGTTTTTCATAAATTTTTACAAATAAATATGTGAAAAGTGTGGCGTGCATTTGTATTCATCCCCCTTTACTCTGATACCCCTAACTAAAATTAGTGGAACCAATTGCCTTCACAATTCACCTAATTAGTAAATAGAGTCCACCTGTGTGTAATTTAATCTCAGTATAAATACAGCTGTTCTGTAAACACTGCACATCACTCTAAACACACCATCCCCACCGTGAAACACGGTGGAGGCGGGATCATGTTGTGGGGATGCTTTTCTTCATCAGGGGCAGGGAAGCTGGTCAGAGTTGATGGGAAGATGGATGGAGCCAAATAAAGGGCAATCTTAGAAGAAAAACTGTGATGCCCCATACACACGGTCGGACATTCCGACAACAAAATCCATCTGATTTTTTCCGACGGATTTTGTACCAAACTTGTCTTGCATACACATGGTCGGACAAAGTTGTCGGAAAATCCGATCGTTTTTAACGAGGTAATGTACAATATGTACGTCAGGACTATAAACGGGCCAGTAGCCAATAGCTGTGGTCTCTTAATTTATTCTGAGCATGCGTGGCACTTTGTCCATTGGAATTGTCTACACACGATCGGAATTTAAATGATCAGATTTTGTTGTTGGAAAATTTTAGATCATGCTCTCAAACATTGTGTGTGGGAAATTCCGACGGAAAAAGTCAGATGGAGCCCACATACAATCGGATTTTCCGACAACACAATCCGATCGCACATTTTCCGTCGGAAATTCCGACCGTGTGTACAGGGTATTAGAGTCTGCAAAAGTCTTGAGTCTGACTTGAGACTGGGGCAAGGGTTCACCTTCCAGCAACACAACAACCTTAAACATACAGTCAGAGCTACAATAAAATGGTTTAGATCAAAGCATAGTCATGTGTTAGAATGACCCAAAGTCCAGACCTAAATCCAATTGAGAATCTGTGGCAAGACTTGAAAATTACTGTCCATAGATGCTCTCCATGGGCAAAAATTTCACTCTCTAGATGTGCAAAGCTGTTAGAAACATACTTAAAAAGACTGCAGCTGTAATTGCAGCGAAAGTTCTACAAAGTATTGACTCAGGGGGGCTGAATACAAATGCACGCCACACATTTCACATGTTGCCTTATGGCGTTTATGTGAAATTTCCATTAATATCTGTGAAATTCCCAAGCTCAAGTTAATTGCAGACATTGCGGGGCCGAGACTTGAAGGACAATGGGGAGCCAATTAACATTGTTTGTCACCTATTCACTATAAACGACCCCATGCCGGGATAAATAATGAAGTAAGTCTCACCCCAAGTTTCATACTTAAACTCCCCGGGACCATTCAAGTATATTTTGCATCACTGGGAGTCGCCTGTAAGGGGGCTGGCTTAGACTAAGTAACCAATCAGAATTCACGCTAAGCCAGCCAATGAGACATCAGGCTGGTTTTGGATACTCTCAGAGGAAAGGGGAGGCAGCTCTCTCTTTCCGGGGGAACCAGCAAGCAGAATGGAACTAAGGTAAAAATTCTAGCCAGCAGGGGCAGCCATGCCCTGCTATTTGTAACTAAACATGTGTGTAGACCACGGTCTGAAGGAATATAATCTAAATTCCTTTATGTATATATTTTTATTCCAACCTAGCATTTTATGCCTTGATGTGCTAGGGATTTGTGTATTAGCTAGACTTTTAACTACCTGTAATAAATGTTATTATATGTAAAGCCTTTCCTCCTGGTCAATAGAACTCTCATTTAACCCATATCATATTTTGTGATTAATAAATCAAAAATAGAGATTTTAGAGGGTAACACACATATGTATTTGTAAAAAATGTTGAAAACCATTTATAATTTTCTTTCCACTTCACAATTATGTGCCACTTTGTGTTGGTCTATCACAAAAAATCCCAATAAAATACATTCACGTTTTTGGTTTTAACATGACAAAATGTGGAAAATTTCAAGGGGTATTAATACTTTTTCAAGACACTGTATGTATGGGCAGGCTGATGGATCAACTTGAGTACAACAGGCCTGTCGGATTTTTCATGCCATCATTGCCAGCAGATATAGCCGGTAGCAGTAATCACTGTGTGTTCTCCCAGCTGGGACAACCACACTGGAGAACACAATAGAGCCGCAGGAGGAATTCCCCCATCAACACTAACTGTGTTGATGGGGGAATCAAGTGATTTTCTTTCCTGCCTGGTACACACCAATCTTTTTTTTTTTTCGCTCAACCTAGCGGGCTGAACGTAAAACAACTGACAGCTCAGTCGGAGCCACTGTAAAAAACGATCCCCGCTGAGCTGTTTTGACAGGGGGACGGCTCCCCGCCAGTACACTCGATCTGAGAGCGCTGATTGGGAGTCGGTTCTCCAACATGTTCGTTTTCACCGGCTTCTGTCAGATCGGCTGACATACACACGGGCCGAACGTCAGCAAGTTTTTATTGAATCGGCCGATGCCGCTCGACATTCGGCCCGTGTGTACTAGGCATAACCTATTGTTGCAGTAAAGAAATTTGCACCATCTATGGTCGGCATTAAGTACCATTTAGGTTATACAGATATTGGCCATTTTTCAACCTATTCCACTTTTATATACGTTCAGTTGTTCTATATTTTGCTACATTTGTGCATACGTCCATCTCTATAAAACTGTATTGCACAAATCAGATACTGAATCTAGCTTTGGCACAACACCATTCTAAAAGGCTTCATATAAGCACCGTCTATGTGACACTACAATAAATCTAATTATAGCATTTCAAAGGCAATCTATTTACATTAAAAATCAATATTAACTAAAACAAATCAACATTAACTAAAACAAATCAACATTAACTAAAACAAAACACAATTTCATAAACCCCCAAAAAGGCATATTAGAGTATTGCATTAAGAAACTGATCCTTTAATGGATGCTTATATAAAATGCTTGGATGTGCCATTTAATACATCATATTCTCAATGACTGTAACCATTAGAATACAGAGTTAGCATCACAACGCAGAGTAAGTGGATTCATTTAGTGGTCACAAGAGCTTGCCATCCTTCTGATACGTATGTGTGTGGGTGTGCGGAAGGGGACAGCTGTTATGATGGCCAGGCTCTACAGCTTGGGTCCTGAGCAGCTTCAGCACAAACACGCCAGAAATGTACACAAGTGCTTAACTGTGTTAACTGATGGGATCTTTGAAGCCTCACTAACCCAGATTAACTAAAGACCAAAATCTGTGAAATCACTATTCAATCTTCTTTTTTTTCAGACTGGATGTGTCTGGTGAGGGTGAGGATAACGAGACACTTCCAAGCCATCTGCCACGTGTGTATAGTCTGGTCCAGAAAATTAGTAGCCACACCAACTGCAGGGATTTAGGCACCATTTAAATATGTGCTTTTTGGTGTCACAGTTACACAGGCGATCAAGGAATTGACTGCGTTGACTGCGTATTTCTCGGTGCAGGTTCTCACAATTTACTTACTGTTTCTCGGGGTACAGAATATACAACAATCTCCATACAACATACTTTTAACATAACAGTGTTAACAAATCCTGCTAGCCATTCACAAACGTAAAGCACTATTTAAAGGAAATGTATAAAGGCGAATACAAATGTGAAAAAACAAGTCTCTGAAACTGTGAAAGTCATATAAAAAAAAAAACCTAAATAATTACTTAAATTCAAAAATTACTGAAACTCCCTTTAACGTCTTGCTACCCATATAACACATATGTGCAGTGGCAAAGATGGTGAACTTTAAAGCCCACAAGCCACACATGTGAACGTATGGGTAGCAGACAGCTCTTGGTCTGTACTAATGACCAGGAACAGGCAGGACTGGCTCCCAATCACATGACCACTGTGAAAGCAAATCACAGTGGTGATGTGATTAGGCACACCTTCCAGCCTCCTGGGCACATGAGCCCAGTTAAAGGGACACGAGGGTTGACAGGAAGGGGTTAAACAGCCACTAAACTCTAAAACTGTGGAGGGAATATATCCACTTCCAGACCAGGAATTTTCTGGCACTTCACACCACAAAAACGAACAGCTGTATAGGACAAGCTGTATAAAGCAGGAAATGGCCATCACCCAGGCAGCATAGTAAATGCAAAAACATTTATCTGAATTTGTTAAAATTATCATGGAAATTCCCCATGCAATTAGAAAAACATCACCTTCCAAGATAGGAAAAATATCAATCACCCATACATAATAGTAAAAACAATCCACATTTTTTCCCACTTTGTACATTACTGCAGGTCCTTTGGAACAAAAGAGCCTGTTACATACCCTGCATATCTGTATTGGGGATAATCCCTGTGGAAAATAGTTAGCAGTGTATGCAGTAAACAGGCTTGCACTTTTTGATTACATGTAACAATCAGTATTTTTTGCTAGTAAATTAATAAGACTGACGCGCGCGTTCGCCTTTGCGTGCAAGCACGGGGGAGGGGAGCACTTTTTTTCATAATTAATTTATTTTTTATATTTTTACCGTATATTCTCGAGTATAGGCCGTCCCGAGTATAAGCCGAGGCCCCTAAATCACCACAAAAAAATGGGGAAACGTATTGACCCGTGTATAGGCCAAGGGGCAAAAATGCAGCAGCTACTGTAAGTGGAAAAAGGGTCAGCAATGCCCATCTGCATGTCCCCTGTACAGGCCCCAGTGTCCCCATTGCAGCCCGTGTCCCCATTGCAGCCTACCTGTGCCGATCCGTGGGTCCGGGGTCCTGTGTCCGGGGTCCGTGCAGCCGATGTGGTCCCGATGTGGTCCCGCTCTATCCCCCTCCACAGCGTGTACGGCGTACGGCGCCATTACAATTTAAAAGCCGCGCCTCTTCCTCCTCCTCGTCCGTGATAGGAGGAACACTTTTTTCCCAGCAGTCAGTGTGCAGTGTTCCGCCTATCACGGACCGTCTCTCATCCTCATCCATGAGATGAGAATGACAGGCCATCCGTGATAGGCGGAACACTGTACTGCTGGGAAAATTAGTGTCCGCCTATCACGGACGGGCGGGAGGAGGCGGCGCGGCTGCATGACAAGCTGTTCATGTAGGCAGACGGCGGTGACTCGAATATAAGCCGAGGGGTGGACTTTCAGACCTAAAAAAGGGTCTGAAAATCTCGGCTTATATTCGAGTATATACGGTATATTGTTGCTTTCATTTTTTTTGTATCACTTTTATTGTCGTTACAAGGAATGTAAACATCCTTGTGTCAGCAATAGGCATGTGACAGGTACTCTTGGTGGAGAGATCTAGGGTCTACAAGACCCCAAATCCCTCCTCTCCCCTTAAAAGCATGCAACACACCAAGATAGGCGTTTTCAAATGCTTTTGATTTTTTTTAAATGGCACCGTTGGCATCCAGTGAAACCGACAGTGATGTGGCAGGTTACTAGAGCCGATCCGGGCTTTTTTTCGGCTTTCTGACCAGCTAGCGGACGGGCCAGCTAGTTGTCAAGGTCTCCCAGTGTAACAGCTGTGCTAGTTTGCCGCTAGGATTGCTTTTGCAAGAGAGCCAACCACCTGCTCTTAAAAACAGGACCAGGGCGACGCCTGCAGCTGCAGGCATCATCCAGGTATAACCACCCAAAATCCAGCGACATGCAGTTCGGAAGTCGATATCAAAACTGGAGCAGACTGAATCTGGAGCAGCTGGGCATGTCAGCCAATCAACTTCTATCTTCAGCTTGTTCACTTAAGCTTTGAAAATGAAAGCTAGAAGTGGACTGGTTACTATGCAAGGCTGCTCCAGATTCTGGCTTCTCCAATTTTGATACATTTCTGTTTGTTTCTCAGACATAAGCCAAAAAGGGTAGAACACATGCCTTTGTGCTGACCTAGCATTCCTCTGAAGTCTGAACACCTGCCAAGCGTAGGTCGGTCACCAATCCCATCACTAAACATAGCCTTTCCATATGGGACAGGCTGAAAATGTGATTTGGCCTACAAATCCCTCCTCTCCTTCCACCGTAATCCCTCTTTTTACCCAGCCTGGTCCTCTTTGACCTCCTTCTCTGCTTGGTCAAATGCAGGATTTATACGTGCCCATCACTTCTTCACCTCCACATCAAATCACTCCCTTTCCCATGCTTCGCGAATCACATAATCTTCCAACAACCGAAACCTTTAGATATCTATAGATCAAATATATCCTGGCCCAAAACGCACCACCTGACCCCAGGTTTTTCTACCTTTGAAAGCGCATGGAAATCTGATCCTCACAGACGAGGACTTATCTCCGACTTGTGAACTCAGCTATTACCACAAACAACATTTTCCCCAGCGACCTACACAAACAAATGGGAGAATGACCTTAACCTTAAGCTAGACCCAGTTGACTGGGCACAAAACTTGAAACCAACTAGAAGGTGCTCACCAGGTGGTATCTGGTCCCCGCCAGGATCTCTAAATTCTTACCCCAATACCCTTCACACTGCTTTCGTGGCTGTAAGACACCAGGCACACCTGTCCACATTTGGTGGGAGTGCCCCACAGCACACACCTTTTGGTCAGATGTGTTTGGGATTCCTTCAAACATGTTTAATACTACATTACCACCCAGCAATAGCGCTCCTGAATAGCAAACCACTAGCTCTAACGCCCGTCAGTTCAAACTCTTACTCTTCATTACCACAGCAGCAAAACAAACGATAGCAAAAGCATGGAAATCCACCTCGCTATGTACCCTAACAGTGAAACAGAGGGTCCAGCAAGCAATAATCCACACCAAAATTGAAGCAATCATACTTGATACAGTGTCCAAATTTGAAAAGCTTTGGAAACTGTGGATCGATCATTGCCTGGCTCCAGGCCTCAATAACTCTCTTTTACTACCTTAAGGGTGGAACTGCACCTTCATCCTACACAACCTGTCGCTAGAGAAAGAAAATGATAATCATACATATTCTTTATTTAATATCATGTATTTAGCCATTTTGCTTGTCAGTACAACACATTCCATTCATTTCTGTGCACATGCAAGGGAAAAGTGAAAAACAGAAAATGACAGTTCGGGACTCCAGCTAAGGAGTACCCACAGAGGCAGATTTATTTTCTGAAGAAGTATATCTCCATGCGATGTAATACTATATATACATACGAATCAGTAATAATACCCTAATTTACTGTACTTCAAATAGGGCAATAAAATGCTCAGAACATTTAAACAGCCTGTAAAATGCACTTTGTGGTAATAAATTAAACCGTTTCAACAGCTCGTGCAAGGCAAGAATTGTATAGAACATATACCTAATCTTAACTATGCTGGGCTTATTAACTATTACGATGCAAAAGCACTGGTGTACAATAACCCATAGCTACCCCTAACTAACCATGTTTTATAAGTTAGCTTGTTGCTTACAGCTAATTTCTGATTGGCTGCCACAAAGTCCAATATCTGGTTTGCTGCCCTGAGTTACAGCAAATCAGGAGCAGACATAGTGCTTGTGCAATAGTTCTTGATATCCTGTGGTCCACTGATCGAGGGAAAAGTTCCATTATTATATTTATAATGTATATAAATATATATATATATATATATACATACACACACACACATAGCCACACTCACTGGCCACTTTATTAGGTACATCTGCTCAATTGCTTGGTAACAAAAATTGCTAATCAGGCAGTCACATGGCAGCAACCCAATGCATTTAGGCATCTAAACGTGGTGAAGACGACAATATATATATATATATATATATATATATATATATATATATACATATACTTGTTGAAGTTCAAACTGAGCATCGGAATGGGGAAGAAAGGGGATTTAAGTGACTTTGAACGTGCTGGTCTGAATATTTAAAAAAAATTGCTGATCTACTGGAATTTTCACACACAACCATCTCTAGGGTTTACAAAGAATGGTCTGAAAAAGAGAAAATATCCAGTGAGCGTTAATTGTGTGGATGAAAATGCCTTGTTGATGTCTGAGGAGAATGGGCAGACTGGTTAGAGATGATAGAAAGACAACAGTAAGTCAAATAACTACTCGTTACAACCAAGGTATGCAGAATACCTCTTCTGAACACACATCAAACACATCAAAACCTTGAAGCAGATGGGCTTACAGCAGCAGAAGACCACACTAGGTGCTACTCCTGTCAGCTAAGAACAGGAAACTGATGTTACAAGGCTCACAAAAATTGGGCAATAGAAGATTGGAAAAACTTTGCCTGGTCTAACGAGTCTTGATTTCAGCTGCAACATTCAGATGGTAGGGTCAGAGTTTGGCATAAACAACATGAAAGCATGGATCCACCCTGCCTTGTATCAACGGTTCAGGTTGGTGGTGGTGGTGTAATGGTGTGAGGGATATTTTCTTGGCCACAGCCTACCTGAGTATTGTTATGATGGCTACTTCCAGCAGGATAATGCACCATGTCACAAAGCTCAAATTATCCCACCACTGGTTTCTTGAACATGATAATGAGGTCACTGTACTCAAATGGCCTCCACAGTCACCAGATCTCAATCCAATAGAGCACCTTTGGGATGTGGTGGCCAACATATCTGCAGCAACTGCGTGATGCTATCATGTCAATATGGACCAAAATCTCTGAGGAATGTTTCCAACACCTTGTTGAAAATATGCCATGAAGTATTAGAATTAGTAGTACTGTACTCCAGTTTAATGATTTAAGGCAAACATAATAGTAAAAATAATATTTGTACTACAGTAATTATACTATTATACAGAAACGATTTTCCTTTCCCTTGTGATATTGGTCTCAGCGAAGACTTCAGTTGGGTGAAGGAGTCTGCTTTGTTCTATACATGTGCCAATTATCAACAGTTTTCATTTACACAATAGATGAACAGTGTATAGACTAGCTGAAAGACTGGGTTACAGTTAAAATAAGACAATATATGTCCAGGCCATCTATGAACAAACAATTCCTTGGAGCACAAAGAATAATACAGATGGAAAATGTGCCATAAATATGGGCGCATTCTATTAATGCTAATACCATGAAAGCTACAGTGCTACACAGACAGCTTCCTATACCCGAGGACTACAGTCAACAACATTGGAATTGTAATTTCATAAAGTGTCAGCTAGAAATGGAATGCAAAAGCAATTAAAAAATTGGACCACGTAAGTGGAACAGCACCTTTTAAAGAGTAAAGCGCATGCAAGCTTTCCTAATGGCTAGAAAGCATTTTGAACTGACACTGCAATTGATCTGATGCAAATTATTGAACTCGTAATCATACACATTCCAAAGTGCAAAGATATCAATTATTTATAAATGGAAATGCTGAATAGAGTATATGTTTTTAAGAATGAATAGGCAAATCATAAGATGGATGAGGCAAAGATGTACATCAATACTTAACTTCATCTCACAATGGTCAAGGACACAAAAATAAAGTGATGCAATATTTATGGTGCTGAGATAACAGAAGACACTAGTATCAAAATAAGTCATTTTCTTTTGGCACCTACACTTTAAAACTGGAACAGTCCTAAAAATCAAAGTAATGTATAGAACCTAGTTATTAACACAATATTTTTAAGAAGGTAGACACATGTAATAATGTTAACTCACTTCTATGCCCTAAAAATGTATTCTAAAAGGATGAATACATCATTTTAACTGTGAAGAAATTCATGCTTCAGCAGTTCATATAGATCACTATTACACTCTGAATCACAGATAGACTCAGAATGAACAGGCTGCATGTAATTTGAAAAGCAGTTTACTGTAGATCTCCATGTGACATATCTTTCTCCTTATTCTACAATGCAGTGTTGCCAACCGTCCGTAGATTTACGGGCAGCCAGTAAAAACAGGCACTTTTTAAAAGCCCGTAGGAGCCAGTAAAAATGACTGCGATCGGTGCAGGTGTGAACTGCGCATGCGCAGCTCCGGAATTCCCCAAGACGAACCAATTGTGAGCACAAGCACAACTTTATTAACAGCTATTTTCTTTTCAATGTTTGTTTTTAAAAAAAATGTTGTTGTCCTCTTGACATAGTCCTGGGTTGATGAGGATAAACCTGTTTGTTCATTAAATTGCACTTCTAGCTGATGTAGTAGTTGGCTGAAAGGAAGGTATTGTGCAAATCCTTGAAATGAGCAGCAGGCATCAGATGTTGCTGGAACTTCTAAATAATTCAACTATACATCAACTATGGGTGCAGGAAAATACAGCATTTATTTCTTGATGGTAATACATCTATGCAGTCTAATGGACTATCAGTTTTAGAATATTGTGTACTATTTGAGCTGCTTTAAAGTGAACCTGTGTTTGTTCTGCCTGCATTTAGATGCATGGAGAAGCCTCATGGAAGCAACAGGTCGAGAACTGGAGCTTACACAAAGCTAAGGATTCTCTCCATGCTCCCATGTGACAGATCTAGGTGCCTGACTGACCAGCCGGCAAGAACTAGCACTGTCAGTTGGAGAAAAAGGGTGTAATTCACATTTACCCTCAGTACTATGAAGTACCAGCCATGGACAAAGCATGTAGTGTAGTATAAGCTGCTGCAGGGGCTAACATTAAAATGAACCTACTGCTTTGCCCTGCATGGGCATATGAAAATGATATTTGCTAACTTTGGACTATTTCAGAGAGATAAACAATCTCATATCTATGTGTAGTTTAACCACTTCACGAGCGTCCCATAGCAGATTTACTGCTACAGGACGGTCGTTCTGTGCAGAATCATGTATATATATATATATATATATATACATACACACACACACACACGCGATTCTGCACTTTCGTTGTTTCGAAGACGATCGGCAGGTGCCGGCCAATGGATGTCTGCTGGCACCCGCTGATCGTCGAGGAGAGAGGCTGGATGGAGCTCTGCACATGCACAGTAAACAAGACAGAGCTCCGTCCTGACAGCAGGGATGTGATGGATTTTCTTGAAAATTAATCACATCCCCTAGTAAAAACAGCACACACAGTACACAAACATTGGTTAGGCAAACATTTAACCCTTTGATCGCCCTATATGTTAACCCCTCCCCAGCCAGTGTCATTAGTACAGTGACATTTTGTTTATAAACCTAGTTTTTATACTATGCAACATTTCATTCTGGGGATGTTCCCCACAGAACTATTCAATATGTTTCAATTATACTGTATCTGTGTTTTTGTAAAAACAAACATTTATTGAAAATAAAAAAAATAAAAAATACAAATTCCAGTATATATCCCATAGTTTATAAAAGTTATAACTTTTGCCCTAATCAATTTACGCTTATTGGGATTTTTTTTTTTTTTTTGTAGCAGAATATGTATTGGCCTAAATGTATAAAAAAAAAAAATTTTTTTTTTTTGTATATGTTTTAAAGCAGAAAGTATAAAAAAAAAAAAAAAAAAAAAAATTCTTCAAAATTGTCGGGCTTTTTTGTTTATAGCACAACAACAAACAAACAAAACAACAAAAGAAAGCTCTATTTGTGGGGGAAATAAATGACATAGATTTCATTTGAGTACAGTGTTGCATGACCGCACAATTGTCAGTTAATCACTTCAGCCCCGGACCAATTGGCAGCCAAAGGACCAGGCCACTTTTTGCGATTCGGCACTGTGTAGCTTTAACTGACAATTGCGCGGTCGTGCGACGTGGCTCCCAAACAAAATTGGCGTCCTTTTTTTCCCACAAATAGAGCTTTCTTTTGGTGGTATTTGATCGCCCCTGCGTTTTTTATTTTTTGCGCTATAAACAAAAATAGACTGCCAATTTTGAAAAAATTCAATATTTTTTACTTTTTGCTATAATAAATATCCCCAAAAAATATATAAAAAAACATATTTTTTCCTCAGTTTAGGCCGATACGTATTCTTCTACATATTTTTGGTAAAAAAAATCGCAATTACCGATTATTGATTGGTTTGCGCAAAAGTTATAGCGTTTACAAAATAGGGGATAGTTTTTATAGCATTTTTATTAATATTTTTTTTTTTACTAGTAATGGCGGCGATCAGCGATTTTTATTGTGACTGCGACATTATGGCGGACACATCGGACATTTTTGACACATTTTTGGGACCATTGTCATTTATACAGCAATCAATGCTATATAAATGCATTGATTCCTGTATAAATGACAGTTGTAGTGAAAGAGTTAACCACTAGGGGGAGGGGAGGGGTTATGGGCTGTGACAGGTTTTTTACATTAGGGGGCGGGGCTGACGTCTGACGTCATTGATCGGCTTTCCCGATGACCGGGAACAGCCAATCAATGACAGGCAGAGTAGGAAGCACGGGGAGAGGTTTGTTTACACATGCCTCTCCCCGTTCTTCAGCTCCGTGACCCGATCGCGGGACACCAGCGGCGATCGGGTCCGCTGGTCCCGCGGCCGGGGTCACGGAGCTCCCAACCGGGTCGCGAGCGCGCCGCTGGCGGCACGCGCGCGACCCACGGGCAGGCATTTAAAGGGCCACGTACAGGTACGTGATTCTGCCTGCCCGTGCCATTCTGCACACGTATATGTACATGAGGCGGTCGGGAAGCGGTTAAAATAACGCAGCGCCGTATCACAAAAAATGGCCTGTCATGAAGGGAGTAAATCTTCCTGAAGTCCAGACTGACAGATATCAAGCGAGTAACAGTCTTTTTTGCTGTTATAGCCATCAGTGAATACAGAAAGTTTGGAGTTGGGTGATACGTATTATTGACTAACTTCCAGGATAAACCTAGCTAGTCTTAAAAAATGCTCTCTTCACCCTTTTAACATCTGTGTTGACTAACCTGTGTAAGAAAGATGTATATATTTTCCCTTTTTCAGCCTGCTCTGATCTGGTCACCTGATCTCCTTTGTCAGCCAGAGGTGGCTGCAGGGGAGAGGAGAGAGTGTGCAACATCAGCTAGTAAAGTCGGGAGTGGTAACGTCATTCATAGGCAACAGCCATGGCCCATCTGTTGCTGGCACTCTTTCCTCTTCCTTGCAGCTGCCACTAACACATGGGAGCTGAATCATGTAAACGGACCGGACCGGACTAAAAATAGGTAAGGATATACATTTTAGTATCGTTGATGAAGCATTTTAGAGACTAGTTATGTTTATCCCAGGATTCTACTTTAAGTTTGAAAACATGCAAGCTTTTGAAACCAGGTTATGTTTTTGTTTTTTCAGTTTCCAAAATTTAGCGTCACAAAAATTAGCCAATAATGGGTATCACTTAAACGTCAAAGATACCAGAGAAGAAAGTGGAAAGGTTAGAAAACCTGATTGTTTTGGTTTCACTCATGATAAGCCAACACCAGAACAGTCTGTTGGATGCATCTTTCTTTTTTTCATTTTTTATTTCCAAATATAGCCTAAAAAACTATGATCATGGGGAAAATGAGTGTAAAAAAAAGTTGGCTGAATTATGCCTCTATATTTATGATCTTTGGGTGTCTATGGCCAGATATCTACAAGACAAGCCTGCAGATATTGTATGTTTACTGACTGATGGGCAGACGGCAATGTTTGTATAGGGAAACAAAAGAAACCTCAGTCAGAGAGTACTGCATGCAGGTTAATAGTCATTGACCTAGGCTACTTCTGACCTGAGACATTGACCTTTGACTATGTGCCAGTGGTTCTGTTTATCTGCATGCTGCCACTGGTGTAAATAAAGGAAACACAAAGTGCTAAACTTGTTAGTTACTCATTGCTCAAGGCAACTGACGGCCTGCAAAAGTGTTCTCATTTCACAGTGCCAGTGGGCAAAGTCATCAATAAATCAGAACAAATCTGTTTGTTAATTTGCTTCTAAAGGTGCTGTCCCAGGAGGGCTTGGGGAATAGTGCACATCCAGACTTGGTGACCTCAGAGGTCAGCCAACAATAATATGGCAATGGTTAACAGCAGCAGGAAAGCAAATCTATACAGATATTATTGCTTAATGTCATCTCAATGGCTACCAGACACTATACCAAAATTTCAATTACTGTACATAAAATGTATAATGACCACTCTAAAACAAATATTTCAAGAGAAATGTAGCTTTTTCTGTTTGATTCAAACTTTTTACTGCTAACAAGTCGCTTTTTACAATTTTGTAGGATAGATTTCAGTCTTTACTATATGTGATATTCAAATATCTAATACCCCTTTTTAAAGCCCCAAACTCCTTACATATCAGAGAGGGTAAGGATTAAAACATCTGTCAAGTTTTTTTTACTGCTGTCTGCTTTATCCTTGGGAAGATTTCCCATAACTTCCTATTCTGTTAAAAGGACGCAGCAAGGACAAGTGATGAGATCTCTTTCTGATCTCTATTGGTGACAAGGGCTACCAAAGCACAGGTATTCAATATAGGGTAAAAGGGTTTGGATATTTGTTCGCTTTTTGTTGCCCTCTGTCTCTTTCTGTGCCAGTGACACCCACATCCTTTGTTACCCCATCTTCATTAAATCCAATGACTTATGAGACCTCACTATTCGAGAAAACATATTTGTAATGTTGCACTATATGTTCTTGAATTCAGTGCTGAAAGTTCCTACTGCTGTTGGATTTTGTGCCCATTTTTGGCAGTTGCCAATATCACCAATTTGTTACCATAAATAAATTGGACTCCTAATTAGGGATGAGCCGAACACCCCCCCGTTCGGCTCGCACCAGAACCCGCGAACTGACCTAAAGTCCGTGCGAGCTTTAGAACCCTATTAGTTATAATGGATGCGAACGTTCAAAATTAAAAGTGCTAATTTTAAAGGCTAATATGCATGTTAATGTCATAAAAAGTGTTTGGGGACCTGGGTCCTGCCCCAGGGGACATGTATCAATGCAAATTTTTTTTTTAAAAACGGCAGTTTTTTCAGGAGCAGTGATTTTAATAATGCTTAAATTGAAACAATAAAAGTGTAATATTCCTTTAAATTTTGTACCTGGGGGTGTCTATAGTATGCATGTGAAGGGGCGCATGTTTCCCGTGTTTAGAACTGTCTCTGCGCAAAGTGTCATTTTGAAAGTAAAAAAGCTATTTAAAATCACTCGCGGCTAATGTGTTATTGACGGCTCCCGTAATACAGAGAACAGTCATTCATTGAAACTCATTCATAAAAAAAAGGCATCCTGCCTGTAGCCAATTATGGCTCTCCTCGCTGCCGGCGCTGTGATTGGCCAAGCATGCGGGGTCACAGTGCATGCTTGGCCAATCATCAGCCAGCATTGCACTGCGCGGGCCGCAATGCATTGCGGGGCCGCTCGCATCACACGAATTTGATGCGAGCGGCCCCAATAGTTCTGGGCTCGCCGAGCGAGCGAACGCCCGGTGCTCGATTCGAACATGGGTTCGAATCGAACACCGGGCCCATCCTTACTCCTAATGAATTAGCATTACAAGTAAGCATCATTGGTCTTGTCTACCATACAGTAAGGGAGGCAAAGTGTGGACAGAACAATAGAATTAACTAGGATGCTCTCCTGGTGGCATATCTTCCAAGTGCTAAACTTGTATCATCTGTCAATAAATCCAGGCTTGCTGGAACTCCCCAGATAACAACTTTAGTACGAATCAAAGCATAAATTTACTTACTACACCTTCCTGTTAACACTGTATAATACATTAATGCTTTGCATTGAGGTGTTAAGGTATCAACCGACTGACCATTCAAGGCTGCGCCAATCAATATTAGCAAAATCAGATGATGACTGATTCCCTTTTTTCAGCGGTTAGCTACTGCTCCCTTGACATATACCTGGCACTAGTGCTCCCTGATCACACTAATATACCAACTTCTACCCCAAGAGCATACACATTTGTGAACTAGCGTTGTTTTGTTTAATTAATGTCCCAAAGCTGGGTTGTTAAAGTGTGTCTGGATGTCAACTTAGGCCCATGTCTCACTCGCAATCCTGTCATCGGCACCACCTAGCCAGTGACACTATTGCTGGGAGAGCAAATCATTTGCTAACCTGTTTCCACTATGTTGCTCTCACTGGCTGGACCTGGACCAGGGCTGGACCAGTGAGGCATTGCTCCATAGCTGCACCCTTGTTATAAAAGTGGGTTACTGCAGTTTTTCATCTATTGGAAGAAACTCACATATCCTTAAAATTTCTCTAACATTCTGTGCCTCTCTCCCTGCAGCCGCAGGTGCTGGTAGCCTCACAGTCCCGATACTGCAGGAGTGAAGCTGCACACCACAGATCCTCTGTGTATAAAAATTTAACTGTCAGTAAAGAGAGAGACTACACTACACTACACTACACTCCCACCAATGCATTTTACCTTTTCTGGAGGGGGGGGGGGGTCAAAGTGCTCTAGGAGAGGGAGGACGTAGGTGGAATGTCTCTGTCACTGATGCCAGAATAAATGGATCAGTGGTGTGCAACTTCACTATTTTAGGCATCATGCACACTGTACGTGTTTACAGCTGCGTGAAGGGGTTTTTTTTTTTCCCTACCTCTAAACTCCTCTCCATGTTAGCCTATGTGTCTATGCACACATGGGCTTTTAGCAGCGTTTAGTGGTAGGAGCTTTTAGAGGCAGGAAAAAAAAAACACTGCCAGTGCATCCAGGAGCAGCAGAGTTAGGGCAGAAATAATGCTTGATGCTACTAAAAGATGCTAAACTAAACACTAGTGCATGAGCATTAATTAATTTCAATGGCTAGAATAAATGATTAAGGGCTCTTTCACACGGGGCGGATCAGTGCAGATCCACCCCGTGGATAGCCGCTTGCTCAGCGGGGATCGCCGGAGCGATCTCCGCTGAGCAGGAAGATGACAGGTCCGTCTCTGCACTCCGTGCAGGGACGGACCTGTCAGAGCGCCGCTCTCCCATCTGCAGACGGATGAAAAAATAGGGTTTTCCTCTGTCTGCAGAAACGGAGCAGAGCGGGCACGGACGAGAGTGGGTGTCAGCGGATGCTCATCCGCTGACACCCGCTATCCCATAGGGATACCTGTATGTCCGTTTTTCATCCTTACTCCTGTAAGCCAGGTGAGTGTTCTTTTTAGTGGCCCTGTTGGTGACTAGTTGCCACCAGCAGTGCCATCACTTGTCAGACATGGACCTAATGTTTACGGTCAACTCTTAACCATCTGACATGAGAATGTTGCTACTAGATGCATGCTTTAACTTTATCCCATAATGCTTTGCTTAAAGAGGAAGTAAAGCCTCTTAAAAAAAAAGCTCATTATGAATGACTTACCTGAAAACGAAGCCCCCGAAGCGGTCCTCATCCACGATCTTCTGCGCTGCCATCCAGCGCCTGAGTGACTTCCAGGTCTCGCCGCTCCAGCGCTGTCATTCGCTGGAGCGGCGATGACGTCACTCCCGCGCATGCGCAGGAAAGCGGCATATCGCTGTGAACCCGGCAAGCGCAGTGCGCCTGCGCGCCGCTGTCTACGGCGCATGCGCCATAGACAGCGATGCCTTTTCTTTTCTAAATATCTCCTAAACCATGTAGGTTTAGGAGATATTTATTGGACCTACGGGTAAGCCTTAATCTAGGCTTACCTGTAGGTCAAAGTGCTTTGTAAGGGTTTACAACCACTTTAACTAGTACCTGGTGTTCTAATTCAGTACCTTCAACATGATGATTTGTTCATATCTAATGGTGGCATCCTGTTTATTCCTATATTTTCTACATCACAGTTTTCAGGTCCCTACCATATTTGTAAAACTGCTCAGAGCATATTTTTGTGACAATGTCTCTTTAAATAATGATCTGCCCTGTGACTGAAACCATATCAGATATGAAACAAATGAAAAACACACAGACACGCAATTCAGTTTTCTCTATTGTTAAAAAAAGGCCTTTTGACTTGATGTGGTTTCTGTATTGCAAGGAGACAATCGAATTATAAAAACAGGGCGCCATGCTTTTAGCTTATGGCTTATGTCCTCAAATGTTTGTTGTCGGTGCAAAAACTTTGATACAATCGAACTTTGTAATGTGTCTATCCATCTCTTTGAAACCCAAATTTAATTATGTGTAATTTCACAATTTAGTTCATAACTCCATCTCTGATTTAAATTTCCCAGTTGCAGGCACAGACCTCTAGTTGAGAATTATGTATGTGTAAAAGAAGCTTTGACATCTCTAATTGATTCGATTTACACTGTCCAAGGAAAGGATACCAACAATTTGTGAAAGAATTTTCTTTCCTCCCTTGCTTACATCCCTCATTTGCCATCTTAATTGAATTAAAGCGAATAAGGACTGTTTGACCGATGGATGAACCATATTTTCAACTGAGGACAATTCTATTTAAACTAGAGTATATCAACTCTTGCAACTGTCAGTTAGCTTGCTTCCGACCCTTAACTTTTATTGTGAAAGGTCAGTCTTTGGCCACAGACAAGAAAAGTACAGTGAATCCTAAGGAAAATCTTGCTGATATGAAGAGCTTTTCAGTGTCATGTGTTCTTTTCTCATAAGGCCTCATTAACGCTTGCCAAGCCAGAGTTTGCAAATTTCTGTTCTATTATCTCACTGAACTATCCCATGTAATGTAGATTTCTGCTAAAGAAAGACGAGGCTATGGAAGAAAAAGTTCATATTTTTTTTTTGAACATCAAAGTTTGTTGAAAGATAAAGAAATACAGAAATGGAGTCACAGCTCCATGTAGTGATAAAACAGAAAGTAATCGGATTCTGGTTGACATTGACAATAAAGTATTACAGATTATTGTTGTCTAGAAGACTCATGTTAATATAACTAAACCTTAAGAGTATCTTAAGATGGTATATACACCCAATACATCTGAAACGCGATGTTTAAAACGGAAAGAAGAGAAAGGAATCTAAATATAGGAAAAATAGGTAGTAGCAAGGAGTAGTGTAAAATAGTGTAAAAGTTAATTTTCTTAACTCCATATTGATTCAGTGCGCTGTTTTAGCGCAGCTGGTAAAAAAAAAAGAAAAAAAGCTGTGAACTAGACTTATCTCTATGGTTGTTTTTTTCTGCTGCTGTAAAAATGTAGCTCCAACATGGTGATTGGGAACTAAGGGTAGTCTACCATCAGGCACACTGCAAAGTAAGGCTCAGGGAATGAAAAAGAGCATGGACCAGAAGAAAACTCCTACAGATCTACCAAAAGCATATCTATTAGCATCCCCCATATTTTATTTATTACAGGTACTTACGCTATATAGCGCTGTCAATTTACGCAGCGCTTTATATATATATATATATATATATATATATATATATATATATATATATATATATATATATATATATATTGTACATTCACACAAGGAGCTTACAATCTAAGGTCCCTAACTCACATTCATACATACAGTACAAGAGCCAATTTAGACAGTATCCATCCAGATAACCCATCAGCATGTCTTAAGAGTGTGGGAGGGCCAATTTAGACAGGATCCATCCAATTAACCCACCAGCATGTCTTAGGAGTGTGGGAGAAAACCCGGAGGAAACTCACGGAGGCGCAGGGAGAACATGTAAACTCCAGGCTTGTAGTGTTGTGGTTGGGATTCAAACCAACGACCCTAGTGCTGTTAGACAGAAGTGCTAACCACTACACCACTGTGCTGCCCAATTCCAAAGACATGCTGTCAAAACTGGCTCTAGTATGCGTGTACAAAATGACTATGCACATCTGTTATCACATTCAGTATCCCAGTTCCAAGTTGAGCAATTACGAAGGGTTGTACCTGGTAGCCTAAAAGATAAAAAAAAGGGGAGGAAAATTCTAAAGAAAAGGCTATCATGCATATCAGATATGGTGTCCAAAGATCTGGTCCTTAGAATTGCAAAGGTAGATACACCAAATTGCAGGTCCAGGAGTCCACTAATATACATGTAACCAAACACAAGCAAAGTAACATTGAACATTGAGATCCTGAAATAGGCTTTCTCCCCGACGTATACTGTAAATTTGTTCACAGCATGCCCAGTAATCCCCCCTTGTAATCAGAGGAGACTGTTTATCACTGTCCATCTCCATTTTGCCAACAAAAATGAAATGCTTGTCAGATCTAAAATCCAGCTAGAGATACAGTCCTTCAACACATATGGCCTAATAACCGCACAAAAACAATAATAAACAATATTTTGTAATAATCTCTATGAAAGTATGCCAGACCTCATAGGGGCTCTGCATTTTAAAGTTGCCATACTGTTGTGCTGGTCATAGAAGCCAAATGCTCTCTTTCCTTTCTGAATACACACTGAAGCTGGCTGAATGGCTGCTGTTTTGGGGTGAATAGTAGAATCCCAAGTAAAACTGTGTACAGTAACTGAATAGTGTTGTGTATACACATTGAATATATTCTGAATAAACAGCTTATCATTTCCTTTACACATCTGCAAAGGGAAATTGAAAGCCGTTAGTTGAACATGCTTCATTTGGACAGGAATGTACTAATGAAGTCCTAGTGTGTACAGCAATGTATCAGGCTTCAGATAGGTTACCTAGCACTTGCTATGCCAGGCAATTATGGCTGTAGTTTGACAGTGGGCACAGGCACCTAATATAGCCTTTGAATGATGTCCTGCCACAGAGTTGTGTTAATGACCCTGCAGCACTAGGCAGATCCTGTCCTTCTGCTTTTTTTCTCACTGAATGATTTCCCTAAAGCCAAAAGCTGGGCAAAATGCCACTAATACTGCCGTAAAACTCCTGCTGCGAGAGGAGGGAGGCAGGCGACTGGGGGTTAGGAGGTAATCAAGCTTACAGATTAAGACTCGCTAAAGCTATAAGATCAGCACGGCTCAGGGTGTTTATTAACCCTTCAAGCGCAGTCGCTTGTTAAGCTTCTTTCTTGCTTCACACTAGACATCTTTAATTGACTGCTGTTACACATTGGAATAAGTTCTTTAACCAAAGACAAAAACTTTGTAAGACTTTCACATCTGTATAGTGAACAAAAGCACCCCTACAATGCAGGGCTGTCACCCATGTATGATAAATCTCATCACGGAAAATGACAGATCATATTATTATGCAACCTACACATATAGAACTGTATGTAGACATGGTATGTGAATGAACAAAGTGAGTGAAGTGAGTGAATATGAACAAACACTAGAAGGAAACATCCACATGGGTTTAACAAATACCATCATTTAGGGAGCCTTAAACATTCTTCCTTTTTTGGAAATATTGATATAAATCTAACTGCTAGTGAAATATTTCAGCATGAATAAATCATGTAAGCAAGCACCAGTCTTATGAAGCTTACACAGACCCTTGTATACAAGCTTTATCTAATGTGCAAACACACATCCACCTAGATCTCCCCACTAGAGGAAACGGATCATATGTGCTGAAATTGCCAAAGCCTAAAAAAGGGTTAAAGTCGGCTCTTGCTTGGCTACCCGGCCTGTTGCAGGAACTGGAGAGCTGCATTAAATGAAAGTCTTGGCGATTATTATTTTAAACACAAAGCAAATATAACTATGCTGATGCTTGATTAAAAAGCAACAGCTGTGTGTGGCGGCACATTTTCCACTAATTTGCAGGGGGGATTTTCAAGGAGAATGGTTTGTGCGCACAGATTAATTTGCATATAGTACACAGAGTGTGACAGTTGTTCTAATTGTTCGCCTGTTTCAATATCCCTAAAACATTGCACACACTGTTCTGGCAGCACACAATCTGGGTCTGTAAGGATATGAATGCATATAATGAGCGTAATAACAATAATGCTTGATAATACACTCAACCTGAAATACTAACATAGTAATACAGCAATTTCTTTAGGTATAACAGCCTTGTGGGCATAAGAAAACCCACACTAAGTCACAAACTGTCAAGTAGGTTTATGGTGATGATATACATAAATTAAATATATATTCATATAAAAACACACATTTGACAAGCATTTAAACACATTGATAGCCAGAGTGGGTAGTGCCATATCTGCAATGTGATCTGCTTTATAAAAGGTATAATGCATTCCCAGTTTGAGACTGGAAAAAAAAAAAGTTTAGAGAGGCAAAATACTTTAGCTAGCTAAATACAAGGGGCTATCTGAGTTTTGAACCAACCAAAAGGACCCTTGAATGATTTTTTTTGGTCTAAAGTATATGTTCATTATTTGGTACATTTACTTGCCAGCACTTGAAATTAACTGTGCCAGGTCTATGCATATTCAATTATCTACATTTTCCGATCAAGCATTAAAAGCACTTTAAACAAGCATTCATTTATCTCTGTAGCTATAGGTATTGTGGAGTAATTCATCTTTAAAATGCAACAGCACAGGCACTGAAAAAAACAACTCTTTCCCGTTAAAATGTGTGTCAAGCCAAAATGCTTTTCTAGTTTTGGATAGAATAAGGAAGGATTCAAACTCCTGGCAATTTTTTTCTGCTATCCGGTACTCTGCAAGAGAGATTTTCCTTCACTTTTGCCATGTACACACGAGCGGATTTTCTGTCAGAAAAATATTGGATGGTTTTTCCAATGGAATTCAGCTCAAGCTTGGCTTGCATACACACGGTCACACAAAAGTTCGCGAAACTTCCGACCGCCAAGAACGCGGTGATGGACAACACTACGACGAGCCAAGAAAATTAAGTTCAATGCTTCCGAGCATGCGTCGAATTGTTTCCGAGCATGCGTAGGAATTTTGCGTGTCGGAATTGCTACAGACGATCGGAATTTCCGATCGGAAATTTTTCCGACCGAAAAATTGAGAACACGCTCTCAATCTTTTGCTGGCTGGAATTTGGCCAGCAAAAGTCTGATGGAGCATACACCCAGTCGCATTTTCCGACCAAAAGCTCTCATCAGTCTTTTGCTGGCCGAATTTCCGATCGTGTGTACGTGGCATTACTGTTCTTGTAACCCTGGTTTCACCAGACAGGAAACAAAAACAAATCTTCAACACATACAAAAATAAAAATCTGACAGGGATCTTAGCTTTCCATGACACAAGGAAAATATTTTCAAATGGGTCTGTGCTGCTGTTAGGCAGTTCCACTAACTTCCTGTCCTACAAAACATTGGAACATTCCACGACAGAAAGTGATGAAGATAAATCTCTCTAATGAAGCCCAGGATAGCAAAAGCCAACCTAACCCTTCCCCATGTGATCCAAAACTCAGAAAACAATGTTTGGCTGGATAATCAATGTAACATTCTGAATCTTGGTAGCCTGCCATCCATTTCATGTGAACAAACTGCAGGTGCTTGTAAGTTGCTAGACAGCACTAAAATCTGATAGAATCTCTGTTGTGACCTTTGAGGAAGAATTACTTCACAGTACAAGCAGCTAGACAGGTCAAGGAGGGCTACTTTTAAAGGCCCTTATCATGTAGATTTAAAGGCTTTGCCATGTTTTGTTTTATGAGTATGCCATTCTGTTATGTTACAGTTGAATATTAATCCCATGCAAAATAAAATAAATGTATTTTGCCTGCTACTCATGTTTTAGTTAAAAATGGTATATACTGTATATTACCAATCCTCCAAGGGGATGCATACTTTTAAGCACAACTGTACATATGAACAGGCTTGTCTGGAGTTCTACTTTATTCTTCTGTCTTTTGTGTTTTTATCTGTATCTCTTTATACCTTTTATAAAAGCCTGCTATAGTTTCTCTGTCTCATCAGGGGAAGAAAATGTCACCCCTATCTATGAATTTCCAGCAAGAATCCAATTCATCATAAATTTCATTAAAAAGAATTGCAGACACGCTAATGAAGACAATGTGTGAAAAGTGATTGGATGGTTAAAACCCAACATTGCAGCTAGAAAGACTTTAATTGATTTTATTGCACAGAGACCAAGCCTTCTACATAGTGCACCAGGACTTCATCTAACTTCATTTCCATTGATTTTCACTGATAGACCTATCGTTTGTCCAAGGCTTAAGTACTAAAGTAATAAAGGGATAAAAGACTTTGTAATACAGATTCTGAAAATAATGTCCACACATAATTCCAACAGAATAAAATTGTGTGTTCTGCAGTTACCAAATGACAAAAACAAGGCGTGTGGCTAACTTGAGTTAATCTGCTAAAAAAATATCTCCAATCTCAATTATTTTTAAAAGCTTTTGCCATTTAGGTTCTGGAATAATAAAAGATGCATTTCATCTCTACAATGACAGAGCAAAAAAAGTATGGAATCAAAGGGAGGGCACCCGATATTTTCACCAGAAATTAAACCATGGAGTTGGTTGCACAATACTCATCAGTAAGTGTTTTCTACCCATTCCCAGTGTTCATTTCTAGATGCTAATTTAAGGAAAATCTACTATGCAGAGATGTGTAATGACAGAAGAAAATGATTGCAAGATTGTTATGGATGATGAAAGGCAACAGCCATTGCCTATATTCAATATACACCATCGCAGCTGCACATTCAGATCAAACAGTGGGCTGTAAGTGTAGTTACCCATAGTAACCAAACAGTACTAATTTTCCAATATTCTGCCAACTCCAAAAATACACACCTCAGTTATTTAACCACTTCAATACCAGGCACTTTCGCCTCTTCCTGCCCAGGACAATTTTTAGCTTTCAGCACTGTCACAATTTGAATGACAATTGCAGAGTCATGTAACAACTGTACCCAAACTAAGTTTTTATAAATTTCTTCTGGTAGTATTTGATCAACTCTGGGGTTTTTATTTTTTGCTAAACAAACTAAAAAAGACAGACATTTAAAAAAAATAGTTTTTCTTAGTTTCAGTCATAAAATGTTGTTTTCTCCTTCACTGACTGATAAAGTGGCACTGATGAGGAGGCACTGATATGTTGTATTGGTGGGTACTGATAGGCGGCACTGATATGCAGCTCTGATGGGCACCAATAGGCAGCACTGATATGCAGCACTGGTGGGCACTGATGGGCACCACTGATAAGGTACTGACAGGTGTTACGACTGGGCACTGATTGCCACTGTGGTGGGCTCTGATTTGCACTGTGGTGGGCACAGACACTTTATTGAGGGGTACTTACTGGCAGCTATTGGGCACTGATTGGCAGCTGATTGGGACATTTGATGGGGGCTGTGCTGATAAACAACGTGCTGACTACCAGCTCAGACCCCCCTCTGACAGGAAGAGCCGCCGATCGGATCACTTCCTGGTTCACACAATGATCAGCTGTGATTGGTCACAGCTGATCACATGGTAAGAAGCCTCTGTCAGAGGCTCCTTACCATGATCGGAGATGCAGCGTACTCGCAAATGCCAGGCTGCACGCCCCCGCAGGCATGTTATCCTGCTGGACGTCATATGACGCCAAGTCAGGAGAACAGAACCACTTCTCAGCCATCAATCTGCCATAGGCCGGGCGGGAAGTGGTTAAACTCCTTAAGATCAAGAATATAGTGTGCCTTCAAAGGTTTTAAGCAACATTCCTTTAAATATTTGTTTTACACCTCTTGCACACAGGACACCTAAAACTCCACATTGTTAAGCCAGTTACACACTATTCGTTTTTTTTTGTTCAACCCCACAAGTTGGATGAAAAAAAAAAAAATGTCAGCTCCGGTCAGAGCCGCTGTACTAACCATGCAAGGTTAGATGAGCGATCTCCCCGGCTGAGCTGTTGTGTTCTGACAGAAGGACGGCTCTCCTGCCGAAACACTCCGGCTTTTGTCAGACAGACTGACATACGCACAGGCTGAATGGCGGACGTTTTTTTTTTTTAACCGGCCGTTGTTTCCCGACATTCGACAGGTGTGTACGGGCTTAAGGCATTCAGGCATTTTAATTTACAGATCTAAATGCAGCCTATTGTTTTTAAGGGGCATGTATGTAAACTTGTGCTGCATATAGATTAGTAAAAAAATTAAAAAAAAACTGCGTTACCAAGTATACACACACATACACTATATTGTCAAAAGTATTGGTACACCACACCTGCCTTTACACGCACATGATCTTTAATGGTATCCCAGTCTTATTCCACAGAGTTAAATATTGAGTTGGCCCACCCTTTGCAGCTTTAACAGCTTCAACTCTTCTGGGAAGGCTGTCCACAAGGTTTAGGATTGTGTTTATGGGAATGTCTGACCATTCTTCCTGAAGCGCATTTGTGAGGTCAGTCACTGATGTTGTACGAGAAGGCCAGGCTCACAGTCTCCACTCGAATTCATCCCAAAGGTTTTCTAGCGGGTTGAGGTCAGCGCTGTGCAGGCCAGTCAAGTTCCTCCACCCCAAACTCGCTCATCCATATCTTTATGGACCTTGCTTTGTGCACTGGTCCAAAACATTTGGTGTAGGGGGGATTATGGTGTGGGGTTGTTTTTCAGTGGTTGGGCTTGGCCCCTTAGTTCCAGTGAAGGGAACTCTAAAGGCATCAGCATAATAAGATATTTTGGACAGTTTCATACTCCCAACTTTGTGGGAACAGTTTGGGGATGGCCCATACCTGTTCCAACGTGACTGCACACCAGTGCACAAAGCAAGGTCCATAAAGACACGGATAAGCGAGTTGGGGTGGATGAACTTGACTGGCCTGCACAGAGTCCAGACCGCAACCCGCTAGAACACCTTTCAGATGAATTAGAGCGGAGACTGCAAGCCAGGCCTTCTCATTCACATCAGTGCCTGACCTCACAAATGACCTTCTGGAAGAATTATCAAACATTCCCATAGACGCACTCCTAAACCTTGTGGACAGCCTTTTCAGAAGAGTTGAAACTGTTCTAGCTGCAAAGGGTGGGCCAACTCAATACAAAAACCCTATGGACTAAGATTGGTGGGTTGCCGTTAAAGTTTATGTGTGTGTAAAGGCAGTCTTCAGAATACTTTTGGCAGTATAGTGTACGTGGAAATACATGCGTATACCATCCTCCCTTGATTTAAAAAAAGGTAGGACATTTTTTACTTGCTGTAGACGTATGTGCAAATATGCACAAATACTATATAGCCCATTTTCTTTTTTTTTTTTTTTCTGGCAGGAATATCTGGTGTTCATACGTCAGTACCGTTTGCCAGTACTCATATTCAGACAGTTAGGAAGTGCTTGTACACAGTGTAAACATGTAACTGTCAGTCCCTTTCAATAAGGGATGGAGGTGGGTTGATTTTTATTACAAAACAGTGTTTTTGTAACACTGCTTTATCAGCTGATCACTGTGAATTGACTGTGATCACTACTTCAATGTAGATGTGTTTTGCTCCTATCACCTTCACTGTAATTAAGATGTTAACAGCTTTAGGCCCCATTCATATCTGCTATTGTGGACATTAGTGGATTTTGAAAATAATAATTTGTGGATTCCTGAGGCTGGAATCACAGGCGTGTGCAAACAGCTATAGCCGCTCGGCCTACAGGCTGACAGAAGCTGCAGTTGTCTGCTGCTGTTTGTATATATCACCACATTGGCAGTTGACTGGCCTTGGATGTAGACAGATGGCACTTAGAGACAGACTGTGCTAAATAACAGCCCCTAACAGGTTGTGCCTAAACAGTTACCCTGATTGCTGAATCACCATGTATCATTTTTAATTCATTAATATGATTACACATTCAGATTAGGTAAAACATTACTGAATAACCCAAAAATTACAAAAATAAAACAGTACAGAAAATATATACATTTACTATTATTCTGAGTAATGTATATATTTTACTCACAAACACAATAACATAAATGAATAAATACACTTAAAAACAAAAGCAAGGCACCTTAATCACTTCAACCACTTAGGACGTATCCATACATCCTTGCGTTGAAGTAGGTATACCAGGATGCCGCCAGCAATAATTTAGCTCCAGACCTCCTGTGTAAAGCCATCCATAGATGGTTTGAATCTTTGCTGGTTTAGCAGGGACCGACCTGACGGATTTTACATGCGATTACTGCTAGCAGCTATTATAGCCACTAGCAGTGATCACTGTGTTCTCCTGGCGGGAGAACACAATGGCTCTGCGGGAGGTATTCCCTCATCAAAACTGTTCGCTCCATCATTGGCAAACTTAATCCTAACCTGTACATTTTTTAAAAGTGTCGCCTATGGAGATTTTAAGGTACTGTAGTTTGGAGCTGTTCCACAGGGGGTACACAATTTTCAAGAATTACATATTACATATCAATGTTCTCAGCGTAACATCTTTTATATTTTACAAAAAAATTGATGTTATATTGTGTTTGTGTGCACTAAAATTCAATAAAGCTCGTTTCCTAAAAATCTGCATTTTAAAAATAGCTGACCAAATATCGTGCAACATAAAAAATTGCAACGGAAACCATTTTTTTCTTCTGGGTCTCTGCTTTCAAAAAATGTATCATGTTTGGGGGTTCTAAGTAATTTTCTAGCAAAAAAAGATGCCATAAATGTCAGCATCGGCCTGGGGGTAAAGCGGTTAAGTAACAAAATCGAGTGTGCATGAATCATCTATACTATTGCACAACAGAGGCATCTTCATCACGGATGCAAGCCTCTGAGACATTTTCTGAACTGACGCTGAACTTGCCTAGTGTCAGATGTAGGCATACAGGGCAGTGGCCACCCTCTCCTACACAGATTCATAACAGCAACACTTCCTTGATCTCTGAAGCACATCACATGTGTTTAGTAAGCTGTATACAGATCTGGAAACTCCCACCCACATTATATTGCATGCACTTAGGTCTTCCCATGGAACTTCTAGAAAGGAAAGACGCTACAAAAAAAAAAAAAAAAAAGTTCTCATGGATGGAATTCATTAGTGTTTCAGAGATAGAGACGTCAGCAAGCCCTATTAATCATTTACTTGGTGTCACACAAACAAAATTGGTCTTTTAGAAGAGTCTGTAGCATTTGCATGGCACTGCAGTCTTGTCTGCCAGCCTGCACAATTGAACAAGGTGTCCTGGAGGACTCCAGACTTGGCAAGACAATGTGCATTTTTTATAGACTATAACAAGCATGGAAGAATGACCTATTTGTTAGATTTTGCTGTAGAAAACTTTTGTTACATGTTAAGTGCGCAAAAGTTAATCGTGAAAATGAAAACCCTTATTAGTAATATGCATCAATCCCTTTAAATATATTTTCATGAGAAAATGTATATTAGAAAACATTAGTATTAACCACCGTGTATAGTACACATACCCCATCTTTATTTAAAATTGAACTAAAAAAAAAATAAAAAAACATTTTGCAATTAAAGTATAACTAAGACCAATACTTTTGGATAGAGTGGAGAGGGATTATAACTCCTGTAATTTTTTTATTGCAATCCGTGACACCAATATGAAGGTTCACCCTCTCTGTTTTGTTTACAGTTATATTTGAAAGTGCAAGTAAAATAAATTTATACATTTTGGGTTGTCCCCAGAACAGTTATAGAGGGGAAATCTTCCAATGGGACAACGAGCTCTAGTGATCCTGGTGACAATCAGGGATTCCCTCACTTCAGAGGGGTTTTCTCTCACTTCCTGTTTTAGGCTTTGGGACTGCAAGTGAAGAGAATACTCCCCAATGGGACACGGATGGCAAACAAAAAAAATCTATAAAAAAAGAAAAAAAATAAAGTTTTGCCTTTAGTTCCACTTTAAAGTGTTTGTTAAGGCAAAAAAAAAAAGTTTATGCCAGCCCCTCTATTAGAGGCTGGCATAGCACACTGTGTAAGTTGTATTTAAAAACGAGCGCTGTAAATACTGAATTTCAGTTGTCTTCAGGCCGGTCACATCACTGGCGGTCGCTTTCCAGCTCCGATGGATGTCTTCTGTGGGAGGGGCCGTGATCTTCCTCTGACGTCAGACAGGGAGATTACGTGGCCGCTCGTTTCCTCCGCAAAAGCCATCCATCAGATCTGGAAAGCGTCCGCGAGTCAGGTGACTGGCCTGAAGACAGCTGAAATTCAGTATTTACAGCACTCGTTTTAAAAACAGACTTACACAGTGTGCTAAGCCAGCCTCTAATAGAGAGGCTAGCAGTGACAAATTTAAGATTTTAATATTACAATAATATCAGAGGGGGGTCGGGCCAGAGACAGACAGAAAGGGCGCTGACAGGGAGGAAGGAGGGGGGTGAGGGGGAGAGAGAAGAGCAGAGAGCAGGCAGGCTATCACGGAGGGATGCACTTTGACCACGATGATCAGGGCAGAGCAGCCCTGGTTATCGTGGTCTGTTTAGAGAGGGCATACAGGAAGTGGTAGGTCTAGGGTTTTTAATTTTACAGTTTAGAGGGGGGCAGATTACATAGCAAAAGCGCTGTGCAGTGTAATCTGCTTTAAGGGATCAGAATCTACAATTTTTTTAGGGGTTTTAAAAAACGCTTTAAGTATTAGTTAAAAATGTAATCTTGGAATGCAACTAGTGTAAATAACTGAATTTGTTTGGTAACAGCCTCTTGGATTACTTGGCAACACAGAAAGGGATGGCTAACACTAGAAACAAATCAGGTACACTGTACAGGAATGATGATAGGAAGTAGAAAGTTCCCATGTATCCCCAAAAAGGGATAGTGGGGAAAAGGGGATATTTATTTGCCAAAACCCAAATCAAAAAAAATACATAATTCATAAAATTGCATTTTTAGTTTCACATTAAAATGAGCAAAACATAAAAACATGTATCATCAGCTTCAATCTGACCTAAACACTCATATAAACGGATAGGTGGATCAGTGTGTTTCGACTGAAAAAAGCTTCCTCAGGATCCACTTCGTTGTCCACTCTTTAAAATCGTACAGCTGACAAATGACACAATAAATCAGTCATTACAGAATCACAACGAACAACAAAGTGGATCCTGAGGAAGCTGTTTTCAAGCAAAACGTGCTGATATAAACACTCATAGAAGAGGATGGTGTAAGTGTTTAGATGCATATTCCTTATACCAGATTGCAGTTGATGATACATGTTTTTATGTTTTGCTAATTTTAATGTGGAAATCAAAATGTAACATTATTGATTACATCTTTTTTTTTTTTTATTATTTATTTGTGTTTTGGCACATAAAACCCACTTTTTCCCTTACTATCCCTTTTTGGGGTACATGGGAAGTTTCTATTTCTCTATTTTGACAGTGGCTAATGCCATGTTATGATTATGACAAGACCCCCCAACCTATCTTGCAAATTATGGTAGGAAGAGAGTGAGCAAAGTGATGAGCTCATTTGTGTATTGCTGTTCCTTCAGTGTCCATTACCATGTTGTGGGCAGGGAGGTGACCTAGCTGTATCACATAACTGCAGGTCACCAACTTAGCCTCAGTTCAACTTTGCATATTTCAACTGTGAATTTAGTTTTCAATTTTGTTGTCTGGAGTTTAGCTTTAAATATAATTTGGCTACCAAACAGCCTATTTTACTGTACAGTGATTACACTCAAACTTAAAAAGGTTGGAAATGACCTCTAGGACTCAGCATGTTCTCTGCACAGTAGCCAGCATTTATTCAAGGATGCTTTTCACTTAGGCAGTTAGAAAAAGCATATTATTCTTTGAATACTGTAGACTAATACTCACATGAAAAATTTGGGCATTACACTGACTATAATGAGTGTAAATCTCTGGTGGGTAACACGGGTGTTTGCAACCAGTAGGGACTACCCAGCCTGTAAAAATCAAAGACAGTCTGAAAAGCCCCATGACTGAACACATGTAACTGCACATCCAAGGTGTGATTAGTTACACAAGCGGCCTTGGACAGAGACCATCTGCGTAATCACATGTAACACCTCGGATGTGAAGGTTACATACAAACAGTCATGGTACTTGTCATTCTGCCATTGATTTGTACAGGTTGAATGGCAATGCCTGATGGTAAACCCCTGTGAAACTAGCTTCAGATTAGGGGCCCATACACACAAGGCGCAGACATGTTTCTCCTGTGCAGGGCCTTCTTTTACCAGCAAGGGGATGCACAGCTGCTGCATGCATCCCGTGCTGGTGTCCAATTAATTTCTACTGGGATATGCGGGTGAGTGCGGGTACAGGCCCCCATTACCATGCCAGTAAACGTCAGGCCTGCACAAGAGACGCATGTCAGCTCCTCGTGCGACCTTAGCATGGGCCCTTACACTCATTTTCATGAGTCTAAGACCCAAAGTGACTGTGAGAATGAACCCTTAATATGATCTTACATTTATGCATATGTATTGGGCTGGACTTGCATATACACATGGCAACACATGTAGCTTGCATTATGTTCCCATGCCTTGTGTTTAGAAAAAAAGTGTCATATTTTATTTAAAGTCAGTAAGGGGGCCTTGAAAGCCTATTTATTTTGAATGAACTGTCTTAACGCAACACACATGAACGTGCAAAATAACATAGATTCACCACAAAGTAAATGGGCCCTTAAAGCTGCATTACAAGCAAGCTGTTGTCAATAGCCTTAAAGGTTAAAAAACAGATGATGTTGACATTCAGTTAAAATTCATTGCACAAATTACAAAAAGAATATGTACTTTCCTACAATAACACATTTTTTATAAAATATTTGCATTCAAGCAGCTGAGCAGGGAGGACATTCTCCCAAAACACAAAGAATAAGGGCCTATCTGCCAGGTCCGGGGGGTAGAAGAAGCCAATAAGTGGAGAATGTTAGCAGGTATGTAAAATATAAATCCCATTAAATACACATAAAGCATATAATAGTAAGTATGAAAGATAAAAAATTTAGGCAGCATACAGCCACTCTCTACAGAGCCTTTGTAACTGCTGTTTAGTATGATTTTCGCAATGCTGAAAAATGAAGGTAGACCTACAGCCTCTGTACAGGACACAAGGTAGGTGCTGGAACAACCCCTTTGGTTTTTGAAATCTGCCAAAACTCTCTAAACAAGAAACATTCGCTATGTTTCATGGACCCTCTGAAATGATTTCTGAAAACTGTAGCAAAGTAAAAGATCTATTGCTCATCGCAACTGATGAGGCTCTAGCTTTAATTTTCTAATCTAACTTGCTTTGGATGGAAAATTGCATCAGATGGAAGCTATCTCAAGCACCCCCACACAAAAAACTTTTATGCATAACGTTACAATACTTTTGCTGTGAAGATTCAGGACTTGGGATCCCCTTTGACATTTTTTCCTCTACCCCTACTGCATTCCCTTGCGGTATATACAAAGCCTCCCAAATGATATTATCAAAAACCTGCCACTACTGAATACAGCACACACTGGCAAAATTGTGTGGAAAGCATTTAACATGGCAGATCATATGCAAATCATTACTTTGCTACAAGCTGGGGCTCATGCACACTTCCCCATATGCTACAGTGCAATGTGCGGTGACTCTTTTTAGGTCACGGAGTGTACTGTAGGACATGGGGAGAGGAGTCAGTATCTAGCAATTTGGGATAAAGAATTTAGAAGTGACACCTTGTAGTTCCTGATATCATATATCTATGCCTATCTGTACTATATTGTATAGTGCACACTTCCCCATATGCTACAGTGCAATGTGGGGTGACTCCTAATAGGTCACTAAGTTTATTGTAGGACATAGGAAGAGAAATCAGGACCTAGCACCTAGGGGTCAAGAATTTAGAAGAGACCCCTTGTAGTCCCTGATATCATATACCTATGACTATATGTGCTATATTTTCTACATACAGAATATAGGAAAACATGAAAGCACTAAGATTTAGAAGCAGGGCTGCAAATATAGATGTGACTTGTAAGGTGTGCTGCCCTAAATAAAGTTCCACACAAAACAAATTACTTTGGGGCAAATTGTCTTTAAAAACGCAGAGCTTTCTTAGACTTTATTTACTCACAGCAGTCGATCACAAACCCCCCTCAAAAATAAGGGGTGAATTCCTCATTTTAGGATAAAAGTTGGAGCCATGCAAATCATTCCTTTACAGTTGTGTGGTCAACTGCACATGCAGAACCACAATTCTATGGTACAGGTACAGGCAAATAAGAGCCATTTATTTGAAACTGTATTTGCTGACATCTGATGATCTGAGAATCCTTCCAGGTCACAGTCCTCACATACAGAGCCTGATGTAAAAAAAAATTGCTAGCACTAGAGGCCCAGTTCACAAATATAACACACCAGTATATGGATCCTTATGTGAAAGGAAGTGACAGTTATGTTTAGAACAGATTTAAAAAATAACATTAAAATGGCTAAAATTAAATATGGCTCAGTCGTTAGCGTTACAGCCCTGGGTTTGAGTCTTGTCCAAGACACTATCTGTATATAGTTGGCATGTTCACTCTATGCTTGCATGGTCTCTATTTTCTTACAAAGCATAACATGTTATAGTTTTCAAATTTTATTATAAGGCCAGGTTCACACTGGTGCAATGTGGTTTGGGTGCAGTGCGATTATATGTGCATTTACATGCGGCTTTAGGTGCGCTCCCATTGACTTATATTAACCCAAGTGTTTACTGAAAGTGCATCAAAGATGCAGCATGGTCTATTAAAAGTCAATGGGAGCGTACCTAAAACCGTGTGTAAAACATGTGCACAATCATTCTGTCCCCAAACCGCAGTGCACCGGTGGGCACTCGGCCTTAAGGTCCTGAATCATATTTATGATATATACGTAAACAACAGACCTCCATTGTATGTGTAACTAGAAGGAAAATATTACTTTTCTTCATGGCTCCTATGAATGAGACCAAATGCCTACATTTACCTTGTTTATTGGGAGGGAGACAATATAATTCAAACACAAACAATCCTACAGTGGTAGACACTGGATCCAGCAGAAGGAAGGCCTTGAAAGCCCATGGAATACTTGATTTAGTCAATCTGTCTTTACCCAGTAATATGTATTATATGTGTAAGCATGAGAGCAGATGAATAAGAAAATATTTAAACTGATGCTTATTCCTTGCCTCATTAGTTTTTATCCAAGGACATTCAAAGGCCTAGAAATGGCACAGATTGCTGGAGTGATATCAAGAGTACTATATCTGCCAATAGCAAATAAAAGCCATCATGCCCTATTCACTTAATGGCTTGACAACACATGCTATAAAATAAACATACTACTGGAAAGCGATCAAACAAAGTAAACATTCAAAATATCAGAAAAAGCTTGCATACATGAAAGAAAGTATATTTATACAAAGACATTGTATGCATACATTAAAAGCCGTTTAAATACTCTCATCTCTGTATTTGCACAAATCCCATGTTTTTAATGGCATGACACATCCCAATACTCAAAAGCTACATTAAATTGGTGGTATTTGAATGAACATTTGTAACAGTTTAATTTTTATTTAGAGAAATTGTTGGCTTTGCATTGCACATAACCCTATTTGATTACATGCACAAAAGATCGATCACTCAATCAATTAATCAATCAAATCAATCCTACACAGTTATATATTAGGACAGGAATTTAATGGAAGTGTGTGACCCATATGTAAATAATGCTTAAGTCAATGTCTCACGCTGGGTCATATTTTGGCACTAGACACTGTAGGCATATGCCCCCCCCCCCCTGTGCTCTGGCGAAAAAAAACTACTCTTAAAGTGCACTGGTCAAATGCTTGTCAAGTTGAGGGGTCGAAAAATTAAGTTGAATACATACCTTATTCCTCGCTCTGGTAGGCTTTGGGACTTGCCCCTTCTTTTTTATTGTCTGGATTTTGGGTGGGCCCTTGCTGTCCTTACATAAATAATATCAACCCTGCATTGTAACTGATGACATCAGGGAGCTACTGCTGCACGGAGTGCGTTAGAAAGGAGGCTTCAGGGGATCGGGGATAAAAATAAACTATTAACATTTCTTTCTGAACACATTCTTAATTTACAGTATTTTTTTCACACCTGCTTAAAACGTTTGCACAGTAGTGTATACAGTACAGGGGGTCCCCGACTTACAAACATCCGACTTACAAACGACTCCTACTTACAAACGGAGGGAGACAACAGGAAGTGAGAGGAAATCTACCCCTAGAAAGGGAAATTCACTCCTGTAAGAGTTAGTATGGGTAAAAGGTGTCTCCACTGATGCTTTATCACAACTCCATGCTTCCCTAACAACCCAAAATTTTCAAAATCCAATTGTCATTGGGAGAGAAGGTGAGGTGAAATCTTCTGAACAGGGGCACAGACAGCAAAACAAATGTTACAGGGGTGATAACCCTTCTCTATGTTATCTAAAAAACTTAAAAATAGATTTTTTGGCTGGAGCTACACTTAAAAAATGTACCTGTTCCGACTTAAAAACAGATTCAACTTAAGAACAACCCTACAGTCCCTATCTTGTTTGTAACCCGGGGACCCCCTGTATATACATAGACTGTATGCATGTATTAAAAGCAATTTAAATGCTCTTGTCTGCGCTTACATCTGCGTTAAAGTGGAACTAAAAAAAAAGCTTTGTTTTTTTTCAATTTGGATAGAGTAAGGGAGGGTTATAACCCCTGTCATTTTTTTTCTGACATCTGTGTCTCACTGGGGAGCTTTACCTTTACTTCCTGTCCCATAGCCAAAACAGGAAGCGGTATGAAAACTCCACAAAGTAAGGGAATCCCAGGGTGTCGCTTGAACTAGTGTCTCCATTGGAATAATTCAACACTACTCCTGCTCTAGTGTCAACCCAAAATGTGGAATTTTCTTTCAGTTTCAATGATAACGGCAAACAGGACAAATAGAGAGGGTAAATCCTTGTAAGGGGGGCACAGACAGCAATAAAAACCTGACAGGTGTTCTAATCCCTCTCCACTCTACCCAAAACTGCCTTTCTTATACTTTAAATCTGTACGCCTGGATTTAAAAAAAAACAAAAAAAACAACAACTATCCTTGAAGTGCATTGCTCAAATGCCATGCAATGCAATGTTAGGGCTAAGGGTTGAAGAACAGGATGGATTAGTTACCTTTTTCCTCACTTTGGTAGGCATTCTCCAGAAGTCAGAGTCATGGATGGGCAATCGCTAGTCAAGCCAAGCTGAACCTTTGTAAGTTTACAAAAAAAAAAAAAAAAAATCCCAGAGATACATATTAAACTATGCAGTGCAGGGGGCCTCCCTGCAAGGATAGTTGTTTTTTAAATACCAGAGCTCATCTTTAAAATTTCCCAAATCTTAGTAACAAAGTGTGTATACTGTTTGTTAAGCTAGAAAAACAATAACATTTGTTACATCAATATTTCATTGTCATTGATCAAGTCATTGATCCTGGAACAGTCTGCAGATAAGGACTTCTGACGCTTCTCTGACTTTCGTCTGCATTCTTGATTCACATCAGTAACTCAGAGAGTTTTATAGCCAGTCTTCTCACATTTTCAGAAGAGATCAGCAATGGCTCATATTTCTTTCATAGCAGGACTAATTTAGGTACTGACTCCACTCTCCAGATTTATTTGACCATTGTTTTAAATGGTGAAAGATCGCAGGGCAAACATACTCAAATACACAAGAATCGCTTGGTTCTTAAACTCTTCCCAAGCATTCCAATTCAGAAAAGAAGGTCACATTCAGGAAAGTTAAAAAGGGTGAGAAGGCTCATAGCAAAAACTAAACTCAAACAATAATTTTTACTAAAATCTATATAAAATAATCCAGCAGTTTTCACAAGTAAACTGTTCAGCCCAGTACAGGGTATCTTATAGCGTCTAGAAAAATTGAGTGCTGGACCATGACAACTTCCTGCTCTTTGTACAGCTGCTCTTCTCAACTGACATCACATCATGGGTGGGTAGCATGTCTTTGACATAAAATTGCAGAATTGCTGGTCCAGCCTACCCTTAGAAGTTTCTCTACACTTTTTGAATAGATTCACTGATAAATAATGTTAACCCAAAAGTCCCTGAGCAAAAGAAACACACATAAACCAGTAGTGATAGAACATGGAGGTTACCGCTACACACCTCTTATTCCCAACTGCTGTGCCAATCCAATACTGACCTGGAACAAATGTTCAGTTATTTACTTATTCCAGGTTAATAAAGTAGAAAGTATGAAAGCCAAATACAACCAAGCAGCTACAATTTTTAGCAGGTCAACAATAGAAGGATCCACATTTCTCTACTATTTTCATCTTCCGTTGCCCTCTACTGTGGAAGCTGTGCCAAAAACAGGCAAACTGAGGACAAAGGACTAGTTGCCAGCATTGCCTGTGGGCTCCTTGAGTTTCCCATTGTTCCATACTGTGTCTTTCTCTGGAGGTGGAAATCTTCAGTTATATAAGAGCTGCCCCCCCCCCCCCCCCCCCCGATGACTGGCAATCTGAGGACTGGTGGGGGTAATAATCAAGAAGCATCAGGATTGAAGGAGAAAGCACAAATCCAAAGAATGATTAAAGCAAAAGCATTTAGATCCTTTCATGTTTTTAGGTACAGCTCCAGGTATAGAACCAGAGTGCCTAGGCACAGTCACATGTCAAGTAATGCACTGCTATTTCTTAGGAGAAATTCAAGCCAAAAAGTAAATTTTAAAGGGTACTCTTAAGCACAATAAACATTTTAAAACATTCTCTATAAGAAAATAAACCTTCATTTTGGAATTCAGGTCCACTTTAAAAAGAAAAGTACACATAGCTTGTAAGTATTGTGTTATGGTTCTGCCATCTAGGAACAAACTCACACATGCTTTAAGGACAGATTTACACAAATGTTATAGCAAAGCCTGTTTGTAAAAAGAGGTAGCATATTTTTTTCTTAACAAAATGAAAGATAAGTAATGTATGCCTCATCTATTCAGCTAAGCATATTAGCCTCAAATGATCCAAACTGTGAAATGTCCAGATGCCTATAATATCTCTTTTTACTATCTCCACACACTGAAGTCTGCCTAATGTGCAGCACTAAAGGTGCATACTGAGGCATATTTACTGTATATTTGTAAAGTGCTGGCACAGAAGCACTGCCAGAAATGGAGGCAGACATGAACGGCATAAAACTTCCAATACATGTATAAAAGCTTCAAACATTTATATGGCGGCTGCTGACCACAATTTGGTTTATTTCCTCTACAAAAGGCAGCATAATCTAGTTAAGGCATAACACTGATTCCTCTTTGTAGAAGAGAAATATAATTAGGCTCCATTTATTACAGAAAGCCTAGGCAGTGTGTCTGTAACTGGCAGCTTTCTTTGCAAAGATCACAGTGAAAGATTTAGCTCTTAGGTTATATGCCATGACAAGGTGTCGGGGAAATGGCACATGTGCAGGATGTTCTGCATTCTAAATGGAATTCAACATACCACTAGCTGGTTAAGCTTGAATTTAACAGACCAACTGGAAGAAGAAGAAGACCAGAAGCTCTAATGCATTTCATTAAATAAGGCATACAACGATTTTTTACAATAAGGATTGTGCTCAATTTTTTTCAGTAAAGCTGAATGTATTATAAGCCTGGTTTTAAAAGTCTCCTGCGCTCAGTGCTATTTTATTTTTCATTCATGCTATCTAAATTACACAACTTGCTAAAGGTACACTTAATTCAAATAAAAAGAAAAAAGAACACTACCTACCTCCTCAGACCTGCTATGTTTCATGAAAGGCCCAGCTGTAGTTCCTGAGAACACCCACTGCTCGAAATCCCCTTTCTGGTAACATCAAAGGCCGAGCCATGTGACTATGCAGGCCAGGTATTCCCAACGCCACTCCATTATGATCTTGCCAACAGCACATGGAAGAGTTTGTGCAGATGTATACTGTATGTAATTTTTATCATCTAAGTTTTATGATCTAACACAGTATGTAAACTGAGTGAACTTTCCGTCAATCTAATATATTGTCAGTTTTAAAAATATTATGAGCTAGCTATGTGAATTGCAGACCTCTATTCCACTGAGGCAGCTACATTCACACATCTTCCCCAATGCTCCAGGAGCCGTCGATATTTTAACACCAGGACACTAAAAATAATTATGAAAAAAACAAAGCTGTCCTTCTCTTCCCACACCTTTCTATTGGTCCGTTATTGTGATGGCCAGCCTCACGGGCCAAGAGGAAGGTTTGGGAAGCAGTAGGGGCAGGTCAACTAAAATGGCAAAGTAGTATCAGAATTTAAATTTTAGCGCACCTCAGGTTGCTCCTGGAGATGAGGGTATGTACAGAAAGCGCTAATCATACTGTCAGTTCAGGCGATGTTTCATTGACAGGAATAGATTTGTTCTATAATGGTACAGTGAGTAAAGTATGTTTGGTAAACAGTAAAACAATCAGCTTAATATTGCACTTTCAATAGCTTGGCAACTACAATCTGCCAAAAAGAAACCAAAATCAGATTGGAAGCTTCTAGGTACTAGTAGCATACCAATGTAAGCACCTAGTTTTAAAACAGAAATTCTTGTCAAAGAAGTCTATATGACATTGGTGTAAACAGACCTTGTTCAGTTCAACAGAAGCAATAAATTACGTGTTATTATAATTACAACTTTTTGGAGGAAGAATCAAAATCATTAACGGTACCATTAGCAGAGCAGTGTGAATTATGACATACAAAATGTATTCATAATGGCCTTAGGCAGTGTGCATGACATATGACCCTTGCACTTGCTTATAGTAAATAATTATAATTTCCTATTAAGGACACATCTGTTAAGTGGGGGAAACATTTGGACACATAATGTGCATCCTACATATATGTGATTTTGTGCATATTCAGCGTATGGTAAAGTGCTAATGGCACGCACAGACATTAATTTAAAAAAGCGCAAAGGGAGGTGTTGCTCGTAGTAATCAATATCACAGCTGTCATTTTATTTTTTTCGTTTCAAGTGCGGGTTACAAAAAGCAATTATATAGCCTGTTAGATACTATGAACAACAGGTCCTGTTTCCTTTCAGTTAAGCATTTATATGTAAGGTCAACAATCTTTTCTTTGCCTTTTTTAAGAGTAATGCAATCTTGAACTGCTTCTGTGTCATCAACTTAACCTACCGTGTTGCCTCATATATCATAATCCCCTGTCCATGGTACTGATAACAATGTACATGAATAAGCCAAATGGTTTGCCAAGGTCACAGAACAACATGTCATCTTTTATTGTGACTTTTTTGTTACAGTATGTTCATTATTCCATATTTAATGATGCTTAAATACAATCCTTAAGTTTGAAGCAAAGCTCCCTGCAAAATAGCACATCCATTACTATATGGGTTTTACCTCCTGAATTTCAGTGAACACTTGAAAGTTGTGAAATTGTGTTCTAATACTTGGTAAATCTAAAGAAGAAAATCAGTCTCGATAAAAACCTTTCCATCAGTTTAAAATGAGAAGCTGTTAAAATAAATAAACAGTCGATTGTTGTTATTTCATGCTTTCCTTGTTAAAGGAAAACTACTAGTATACATCTAGTACCTGACTTTCTAAAAGATTTAGTGTCTGTGCCCAATTCCTCCATTACATCAATACAGATAGATCAGAATAAACATCGCTCCTTTTGCATCACACCCTTTTGTTCCTGGTTCAAACCTGCTCAGCTACGACATGATGACCAGGAGTAGTATATGCAGTAATACATGTGCCTGGCAGAACCAGTACATTTTCTTTTGCTTTTTCTCACATATTAGATAGTATTTTATAGAAAATTGTATTGAGGTTATGTTACACTATTTCATTTTCAAGGTGAAGAATGATGGTATTTGCACTTTTTTTTTTGTATCACATATGCAAGCAATGACTTCAAGTAGGCATATAAATATCACTGTGAGGCTCATTCCCTAGCCATGCCCTTTTTACCAACTCTGATCAATGACAACAGGAAGAAAGCTACAGAGTTTCTAGTGGCAGCAAAAAACAACATGTCTCACATAGCATCAGTGGCTGGAAAAATGGCAAACAAGCTATCTTTATTAAAAGAAACAAAACACATATAGTGCCTTGGAAAAGTATTCATACCCCTTGACATTTTCGACATTTTGTCATGTTACAACCAAAATTGCGAATGTATTTTATTGTTTTTTTTTTTGTGATAGACTAACACAGAGTGGCACATAATTGTGAAGTGAAAGGAAAACGATAAATGGTTTTCAACATTTTTTTTACAAATAAATATCTGACAAGTATGGCGTACATTTGTATTCAGTCCCCTTTACTCCGATATCCCTAACTAAAATCTAGTGGACCCAACTGCCTTCAGAAGTCACCTAATTAGTAAATAGAGTCCACCTGTGTATAATTTAATCTCAGTATAAATACAGTTAGTCTGTGAGGCCGTCAGAGGCTTGTCATAGAACCTTAGCAAACAAACAGCATCATGAAGGCCAAGGAACACACCAGCCAGGTCAGGGATAAAGTTGTGAAGAAGTTTAAAGCAGGGTTAGGTTATAAAAAAAATATCCCAAGCTTTAAACATCTCACGGAGCACTGTTCAATCTATCATTCAAAAAGGGAAAGAGTATCGTACAACTGCAAACCTACCAAGACATGGATTTCCACCTAATCCGAAAGGCCGGGGAAGGAGAGCCTTAATCAGAGAAGCAGCCAAGAGGCTCATAATACCTCTGGAGGAGCTGCAGATATCCACAGCTCAGGTGGGAAAATCTGTTCACAGGACTACTATAATGCCACGTACACACGATCGGAATTCTCGTCAGAAAAAGCTCTGACGGTTTTCCCGACGGAATTCCACTCAAACTGCCTTGAATACACACGGTCACACCAAAATCCGACCGTCAAGAACGCGGTGACGTAAAACACTACAACGAGCCGAGTTCAATGCAATCAGATCACTAATGCGAGACCCAATCCTGGATCTTGTGCATGTCCTGGCGCATTATTGTTATGTCTAGTTTAAGTTCCTCCACCTTGCCCATGAGATCTGAATGATTTACCTTAATAATTTTGAGAACATCCAGCAGAGAAGGCTCCGGGTCTTCTTCCATGCCATCCTCGCTAGGGGAGGTCTGGGATAGGAGCGCCGATGGGAGGGGGGCCCCAAGGGAGGGTGGTGGAGAGGGGTCCGGCTCTTCTCCAAACAATGCGTGGATGCGAGGGATGCATGTGGAGCAGTGGAGCGGGGGGCCATCTTGTCCGGAGCACGTGGTGATATTCATTTTGGCTGGTGGCTGCTTCTTCTTACGATTTCCCATCCACTAAAAGCACAAAAGGGTGCACGGGGCCTTCACCATGTAGTGAATCCGCTGAGATACAGAGGCAGGTACACAGGATTGCACAGGATTAAGCAGAGGTTATCACGAAGCTGCTAAGAAATACGTCAGCTCACATGGTGCATTAGGCCACACACCCCCAAAATACAGAATAATCTTATTAGAAAACCCTAGAGTCTGCAAAAGACTTGAGACTGGGGCGAAGGTTCATCTTCTAGCAGGACAAGGACCCTAAACATACAGCCAGAGCTACAATGGAATGGTTTAGATCATAGCATATTCATGTGTTAGAATAGCCCAAAGTCCAGACCTAAATCCAATTGAGAATCTGTGGCAAGTCTTGAAAATTGCTGTTCACAGATGCTCTCCATCCAACCTGACAGAGCTTGAGCTATTTTGTAAAGAAGAATGGGTTAAAATGTCACTCTTTAGATGTGCATAGCTGGTAGAGACATACCCAAAAAGAATTGTAGCTGTAATTGCAGAGAAAGGTCGTTCTACAAAGTATTGACTCAGGGTGGTTGAATACAAATGCATGCTACACTTTTCACATATTTATTTGTAATACATTTTGAAAACCATTTATCGTTTTTCCTTCCACTTTACAATTATGTGCCACTTTGTGTTGGTCTATCGCATAAAGTCCCAATAAAATACATTTACGTTTTTGGTTGTAACATGACAAAATGTGCAACATTTCAAGGTGTATGAATACTTTTTCAAGGCACTGTATTTGCATCCACCCATACCATCTATACATGTCCCAGAGTCCTACATAAGATACTATGAAAGAATATTTCAAAAGCATGGACAACAATCAGTAAAACATAATATTCTAAAAAAATGTACAGTCAAGGTTATACAAACCCAGTCCCAAAAAAGTTGGGTCGCTTAGTAAAATCTATATAACACAGAATGCAACGATTTGAAAATTTCATACACGCAAATTTTACTCACAACAGAAAATAGAAAACATATCAAATGTTTAAACTGTCCCATTTTAAGAAAGAAATTAACTTGTTTTGCGACTAATTAGGTTAATAGGCAACATGAAAATAACATGATAAAAAGAGCATCTTACAAAGTTAGAGTGTCACAGAAGTAAAGATAAGCAGAGGTTCACCAATCTGTGAAAAGATGCGTCTAAAAATGTAAGAATAATGTTCCGCAATGTAAAATTACGAAGACTTTATATATATCTTCATCTACAGGATATATCATCAAAAAATTCTGAGAATCTGGAGAAATCTCGGGGCTCAAGGAACAATGCCAAAGAGCAATATTGGAGGCCTGCGATCATCTTGCCCTCAGACGGCACTGCATTAAAAGCAGGCATGATTCTGTGATGACATCACTGCATGGGCTCAAAAATACTTCCAAAAATCACCATATGTAAACACAGTTCACCGTGCCATCAAAAAATGCAAGTTAGAGATCTATCATGCAAAAAAGAAGCCAAATCTGAACATGATCTAAAAATGCCACAATCTTCTCTGGGTCAAAGCTCATTTAACCGGTTCCTGACCGGCGCACGACGATGTACGTCGGCAGAATGGCACGGACAGGCAGGAGGGCGTATATATAAGTCCCTTTTTAATGCCGTCCGTGCCATCGGGGGCGCTCCCGCGCCGGTCGGGACCCCCGTGAGGCCGGTAGCGGGTCCCGTGGACTCGATCGCCGCGGGGGACACCCGCGATCATCTCACGGGAAGGCTGATCGGGGAGATGCGGAAATAAACAGCATCTCCCCGTTGTGCCTAGCAACTAGTGACGCCGATCTCTGCTCCCTGTGATTGGAGCAGAGATCAGCCTTCACTAGCTGACAGCCCCGCCCCCCACAGTAAGAAACACACCCCTAGGCATACTTAACCCCTACACTGCCACCTAGTGGTTAACCCCTTCACTGCCAGTGTCATTTATACTGGAATCAATGCATTTAAATAGCATTGATTGCTGTATAAATGACAATGGTCCCAAAAATGTGTCAAAAATGTTCGATGTGTCCGCCATAATGTCGCAGTCACAATAAAAATCGCTGATCGCCACCATTACTAATAAAAAAAAATATTAATAAAAATGCTATAAAACTATCCCCTATCTTGTAAACGCTATAACTTCTGCGCAAACCAATCAATAATCGCTTATTGTGATTTTTTTTACCAAAAATATGTAGAATAATACGTATCGCCCTAAACTGAGGAAAAAAATGTTTTTTTTATATATTTTTGGGGAATATTTATTATAGCAAATATAAAATAGAATGCGTTTTTTTTTTTCAAAATTGTCGCTCTTTTTTGTTTATAGCGCAAAAAATAAAAACCGCAAGGGCGATCAAATACCACCAAAAGAAAGCTCTATTTGTGGGAAAAAAAGGAATGTAAATTTTGTTTGGGAGCCATGTCGCAGGACTGCGCAATTGTCAGTTAAAGCGATGCAGTGCTGAATCGCAAAAAGGGGCCTGGTCCTTTGGCTGCAAATTGGTCCGGTCTGAAAGTGGTTAAAAATGGTCTGTTGCAAAGTGTAAAACTGTTCTGTGGTCAGACAAATTTAAATTTGACATTCTTTTTGGCAACCATGGGGACTGCATCTTCCGAACTAAAGAGGAGAGGGACCTTCTGGCTTGTTATTAGCGCTCAGTTCAAAAGCCTGCATCTATGATGGTGTGCGGTGCATTAATGTGTATGGAATGGGCAGCTTGCACATCTGGAAAGGCACCATCAATGAATGAGTTGAAGTTTTTTTGAGGGAAGGCCTTGCATATTTCAGCAGGACTATCCTAAACTGCATACTGCATTTATGACAACAGCATGGCTTTGTAGTAGAAGAGTCCAGATGTTTAACTGGCCTGCCTGCAGTCCAAACCTTTCATTAATTGAAAATACTTGGCACATCTAGAAAAGAAAAATATGACAAAGACGACCTAGGACTGTTGAACACTTAGAATCCCATTTCAGGCAAGAATGGGACAACATTCTCCCAAACCTTCAGTAACTGGTCTCCTCAGTTCCCAGATGTTTAGAAAGTGTTGTTAAAAGAAGAGGGGATGCTACAACATGGTAAACATGGTCCTGTTTCAACTTTTTTGACACATTTCAAAATGACCTTATTTTTTTCTTAAAATAGTACATTTTCTCAGTTTAAACTTTTGCTATGTTTTCTATATTCTATTGTGAATAAAAGACAGGTTTATGAGATTTGCAAATCATTGCACTCAAAGCTATACATAGTCCACAAGGGACTTAACCAAATGATTACAGACTAGGAACACCACTAGACTTGCCTAAAATACTAGAACATTTCAATATCACGCTAGACAAAAGTAATCACAAATAAAATAAAGAAATTATGTCATTACGAAATATATTACTCATTATCCTGAATTTGGTTGAAGTGTCCATTTGACCAGAAAGGCAGAGAGGAATCATACAGTACTGGTTTTATGCAGTAGGGATGAAAAAGGTAATCCTATTATACTATATGTACACTAATAAACATTCCTCCTTCCATCCATGCAAAATTTAAAGCTATTTTGATGTACCACTATAATTAAAGGCTGAGTACACCTTTGGGAGCATGTTACATTTAGGGTACAACATGCTCCAGCAGTTCCCCCCCCCCCCCCCATAATACCCCTGTGACAATTCTTAATGAACTGCAAGGATGCTGGTGAATGCTCTCATAGTACAGTGATCTTCTTGCTCCTGAGTAACTGTCTGCCCATATGGGAGGTATGAGCAGACAGCTATTCTGAGAGTCTGCAGAAGCCTGGCATCGCACCCGTGATTTAATAAAATAAATGCACTTTTTTTTTTTCCAGAAATATGTGCAATTATTGTTTTTCCCTAAAAGGTGAACTTAGCATTTAAAGAATAAAGTCCATAATGAATTGAAGTTCCAAAGAGGTAAAACAAATAGTACAAGATCAGTTTATCATAGTTAGTAAAAAAAACAATAATTAATTATACTAAATTAAGAAATATTAAGCCCAGGCAACTCTTTCATTCTCATGACCCATCTATTAATTAGTAAGCTGGCACATCAAAGAGGCAGCAAGTGAAGAAAATCACAAGAGCCTCTTTGCTGGTGGGATCGTCATTCAAACACTGACTTATCAATTACACCCACAGAAGCAGATGGATGTAGTGGGCTTTTAAGAAAAACAGAGCAAATTCTTAAGAAAAAATAGCTGTCAGACAAATATATCAATCTTGAAACTATAAAAAGAGGACAGTATGATGTTTTTATGCTAAAAATGTTAATACATTCGAGATTTTGGCAAAGGTTATAGCAGGTAAACTTCTTTATTTAATGTTGCTTTGTTCTTAAATAACTACAAGTTAAAAGGAGCTATCACGATAAACTAAAAGTCAAATTTGCCTAATGCCCCATACACACGGTCGGAAATTCCGACCACAAAATCCGTCTGATTTTTTCTGACGGATTTTGTCCAACACTGGTGTTGCATACACACGGTCGGACAAAGTTGTCGGAAAATCCGATCATTCTGAACGTGGTGACGTTCGTTGCATACGACGGAACTACGTAGAGGCTAGTAGCCAACAGCTTTGGTCTTGTAGTTTGATCTGAGCATGCGTGGCACTTTGTCCGTCGGAATTCGCTACACACGATTGGAAAAAGTCCGATAGGACTTTGTTGTCGGAAAATTTGAGAGCAGGAGATAAAACTTTGTCCGTCGGAAAATCCGACGGAAAAAGTCCGATGGAGCCTACACACGGTCGGAATTTCTGACAACATTGTCCGATATGACATTTTCCATCGGAAAATCCGACCGTGTGTACGGGGCATAAGACAGCTAGTATGGCAGCATTGAGCCACTTGCTGTGTGTCCAAGGTTTTGCCTTGTAGTGATATACAGTTGTGCTCATAAGTTTACATACCTGGCAGAATTTATGATTTCTTGGCCATTTTTCTGAGAATATGAATGATAACCCTAAAAACTTTTCTTTCACTTGTGGTTGGTGTTTGGCTGAAGCCATTTATTATCAATCGACTGTGTTTACTCTTTTTAAATAATAATGGCAACATAAACTACCCAAATGACCCTGATCAAAGGTTTACATACCCTGGTGGTGATTTTGGCCTGATAACATGCACACAAGTTGACACAAAGGAGTTTGAATAGCTATTAAAGGTAACCATCTTCACCTGTGATCTGTTTGCTTGTAATTAGTGTGTGTGTGTATAAAAGGTCAATACATTTCTGGACTCCTGACAGACCCTTGCATCTTTCATCCAGTGCTGCACTGACGTTTCTGGATTCTGAGTCATGGGGAAAGCAAAATAATTGTTAAAGGATCTGAGGGAAAAGGTAGTTGAACTGTATAAAGCAGGAAAGGGATATAAAAAGATATCTTAGGAATTGAGAATGACAATCAGCAGTGTTCAAACTCTAATTAAGAAGTAGAAAAGTAGATCTGTTGAAACCAAACCACGGTCAGGTAGACCAACTAAAAATTCAGGCACAACTGCCAGGAAAATTGTTCGGGATGCAAAGAAAAACCCACAAATAACTTCAGGTGAAATCCAGGACTCACTGAAAACTTGTGGTGTGGCTGTTTCAAGATGCACAATAAGGAGGCACTTAAAGAAAGATGGGCTGCATGGTTGAGTCGCCAGAAGAAAGCCATTACTACGCAAATGCCACAAAGTATCCCACTTACAATATGCCAAACAACACAGAGATAAGCCTCAAACCTTCTGGCACAAAGTCATTTGGAGTGATGAGACCAAAATTGAGCTTTTTGGTCACAACCATAAACGCTACATTTGGAGAGGAATTAACAAGGCCTATGATGAAAGGTACACCATTCCTACTGTGAAACACAAAGGTGGATCGCTGATGTTTTGGGGATGTGTGAGCTACAAAGGCACAGGAAATTTGGTCAAAATGGTTGGCAAGATGAATGCACTACGTTATCAAAAAATACTGGAGGAACATTTGTATTCATCCGCCAGGAAGCTGCTCATGGGACATACTTGGACATTCCATAATGACAATGATCTAAAACACAAGGAGAAGTTGACCTGTGATTGGCTACAGCAGAATAAAGTGAAGGTTCTGGAGTTGCCATCACAGTCTCCTGACCTCAATATCATTTAGGCACTCTGGGGAGATCTCAAACGTGCAGTTCATGCAAGACAGCCCAAGAATTTATAGGAACTGGAGGCTTTTTGCCAAGAGGAATGGGCAGCTTTACCATCTGAGAAGATAAAGAGCCTCATTCACAATTACCACAAAAGACTTCATGGTGTCATTGATGTTAAAGGGGTCAATACACAGTATTAAGAACTGGGGTAAGTAAACTTTTGATAGGATTCATTTGGGTAGTTTCTGTTGCCATAATTTATTTAAAAAGAGTAAACACAGTTGATTGATAATAAATGGCTTCAGCCAAACACTAACCATGAGTGAAAGAAAAGTTGTGTTATCATTCATATTCTTTGAAAAATGGCCAAGAAATAAAATTCTGCCAGGGTATGTAAACTTAAGAGCACAACTGTACATTACAATGCCTTTATAAGTTAAAGCCATTACTGAAGCTCAACCATTAAATACAATGGCACTTTATAATCTATATTATATTTTAATAGATGTACTCCACCAAGAGTAATCAAACAGCAGCAGTACAAGAAGAACACAAGTATACAAGGGGATTGTATCCACTGCTACTGGATCCCTACAAGACAGCTCAAGTGGGTTACACTGCCCAAAACTGTTACAGCATGTGAATCTGGAAGCAGGAGACCTATGTTATGTTAAAACAGAAGTAACACACCAGGATAAGTATCCTTTTAAAAAAAAAAATGGTAATAGTTATTTTTTGAGTCTATTAAGGCTTGCAAATTACAGTCACATGGCTAAAATAAAGATCCTTATCCCTGTGTTAAAGATTTCTGAATTTAGTCTATAGTGTTACTACAAATGAAACAATACATTACAGTTAAGATATAATTAGTAAATGAAATACACATGATGGTTTTTACCCTTAATAAGACAGCTATTTCATAAAAGAAACCATAAAGGTTGCTTGTTAAGCAAAGTAGGCAAATCATTACAATGATCAACCACAATTACAAATTACAATACAATGGCATAAATACTACACAACATTGGAATGTTGTTATTTCAGACCTTCAGCTACAATGCCTTCAATTTATGGAACTAACTTCTAGTTATATAAAATAGAAAAACTGAAATTTTAAATGGTACATATGTCATCAAAATCGGAAGGATTTGATTTTGACAGTCGCTAGCAAGAGTATGTAAGCATGTACCTGCACCCAGCATTTATAACCTGCACTAAATTTTAAAACCCGAAATAATCAGGAATAAATTGACAAAGAACTGTCAAAAGCTGCATTTCTGAGCAGTATTACTATTTCCTTATACTAAGTATACATAATAAACAATATAGATGGTCATAGACGATAAATGCCACCCAGAAAAACAGGCCTGACAAGGTTTTTATTACAATTTTTTTCATCTATTTTTGTATAAACACACACTCTTGGATCAGCTAAGGGTGCCTGTTTATGACAAAAGAAGGGGAGAGCCCTGCCAAAATGCGCTATTATCTGAGGTGGACAAAAGCTGGTTGCCAAAAAGTAATGCAGCCTGTGAAGTAGTTAGTGAAATAGTTTAAAACACACAGAAAACCTGGAGCGCTGCAAATATAGGGGCCAAGTGAAGTAACTCTGATGAAAGGTAGTCAAATTGGTAGATCAGACTCAGTGCAGCCAGCACAGCATGTGAAAAATGCAAAACAGTCAAAGAGAAAACGAAGAAGCTGCATTGCTTCTTGATACGGAGACCTCTAGATACTCCGATACTTAAATCCAAATATTTCTGCAGGAATGCCAAGTCCCACTACTGTGCATTCTCATGTTGTTTTGCGTCCTGCAATTGCAAAAAAGCTTTTCTCATCTGGATTTCAAAGACCTTGGAATGAGTAGTTTTATTTACCTTAGGTTTCCGCTGCGGTTCATTTTCTGGGATTTGGATTAAAGATGCCATATAAATTAATATTATCAAAAATAGACTGAAGGCGGTGTGTCCTGTCAGTAGCCATATTCAACAATGGCAAAAATTACTATTGCATAGAGAACGACGTAAAAACAAATGACATGGATAACACAACACAAAACAAGACACAAAACACAATATATGATAAAATTATATAAAACTAGTCACTAAAAAAATGCATAAAATGAAGAGAGAGCTCTGCCAAAATGCTCTATTATCTGAGGTGGACAAAAGCAGGTTGTCAAAAAGTAATGCAGTCTGTGAAGTAGTTAGTGAAATAGTTTACAGACTGTTTAGGTGTGCACTGGTTTAAACATCTGCAAGTAGCTAGCCATATTTATTACACAATAAAAAAATAAAGTACAGTAGCCTGTTGGAATTTACTTTACTGAAGCCAGAGCAAAATGTATTGTGATTGGTCGTCATGGATAATGCATTTTGGCTCTTGCACTGATTTATTGCATAAATCTGAATATTGAATAATCTTGTCTTGGTGGAAATATTTTTTTTTTAGCATTTCTGTTCATGGTAATGGAGTTCAAAAGCATGTGTGCTGCCCTGGCATGACACAGGCTAAGCACTGTCCTTGTCTGAATAATGCTGTAACGTTGATTAGAAAATTGTCATTGAAAAAATAGTACTACAGGAGAGCCCTGTCCTTGTCTAAACACCAATAAATAAATAATAGGTTTTCCAACATTTAAGTGATGCGTTTTAACAAATAAATTGTAATTATAAAAGCACTTATTGCTAAATGTAGGGACCACTGTATTGACACCATGTGATTTGTAAAATGGACCAGTGCATCTTTAGTAGTCGTGTAAAAGTTATACAGCCGTTTAACTAGTAAACCACTGTGCCCTACCAAGAAATACACAAATGTAGATGCCTACTATATCATTTGGGAACTGTGAAGAGGTACATAGATCAATAAATTAGGATTTCCAAAATTTCTTTAACAACTGTGACTTCTCCATATGACACTAGCAGGGAGGTAAGATCTCAAAAATATTCCAGTCATTAGGTGTGGGTGCAGTGTTTTTTCTTTCATTTCTTTGTACTGGTGTTTTATTTGTTACCTGAACCCGATCGTTCCAGCATTGAGGATGAGCGCAGCAGCTACAGCCACTGTCTCAGGTCTTCATTGGAAAGATTTATAGCAGCGGGAGCCATTGGCTCCCACCGCTGTCAATCAAATTCAGTGACACAGGATCTGGGGGCGGGGCCGAGTCCTGCTGTCTGAGTCAATGGACACAGAAGCAGGACTCAGGAGCGTGCCCATACGAGTGCCTCCGTGGAATGCGGCTCTCCGAGGAGGCAATCGATGAGGAGGAGAAGCCAGAAGCGCCGCCGGGGGACCCCAGGAAAGGGGGTTTGGATCCACTCTGTGCAAAACCCTTGCACAGAGCAGGAAAGTATAACATGTTTTTTATTTTAAAAAAAAACAAGCCTTTACTTCCCAATAAGCGTGTATTGATTAGTTTGCCCAAAAGTTATAACGTCTACAACCTATGGGATAGATTTATGGTCTTTTTAAGTTTTTTATTTTTTTACTAGTAATGGCGGTGATCAGCGTTTTTTATTGTGACTGCGACATTATGGCGGACACATCGGACATTTTTGACACATTTTTGGGACCATTGTCATTTATACAGCAATCGATGCTATTTAAATGCATTGATTCCAGTATAAATGACACTGGCAGTGAAGGGGTTAACCACTAGGTGGCAGTGTAGTGGTTAAGTATGCCTAGGGGTGTGTGTCTTAAAAAAAAACAAGCCTTTACTTCCCAATAAGCGTGTATTGATTAGTTTGCCCAAAAGTTATAACGTCTACAACCTATGGGATAGATTTATGGTCTTTTTAAGTTTTTTTTTTTTTTTTACTAATAATGGCGGTGATTAGCGTTTTTTAGCGGCACTGTGACATTGCGGCGGACAAATCTGACACTAAGTGACACTTTTTTGGGGACCAGTGACACAAAAAATGCACTGTCACTGTACAAATTACACTGGCAAGGAAAGGGTTAACATCAGGGGCGATCAGAGGGTTAAGAGTGTTCCCTGGGAGTGCTTTCTAACTGTGTGGGGGATGGTTGCATTGTAGGAATACCGAGATTTGTGTTCCTGCTTAGTAGAAACATAAGAACTCCATCTTCTTTACAAGCAGAATGGCGATCTGCCTTGTTTACATAGGCAGACCGCCGCTCTGCCCGCCGCTTCGCGAAAGATCACCGGCTTTCCGGTGGAAATTGGGTCAGCTGGACCCGCTGATTGGCTCCCGCTGTGTCCAAACACAGCGTGTGCGGGGCTTCGGCAGCGTACGCACGCACCCCAGAGCCCTTGAAAAAAAATCATGTACAGGTATGTGATTTTGAGCTTAAGGGCCGCCCTGCCGCAGTAAATGTACGTGGGGTGATCCTTAAGTGGTTAAACAAAAGGTCTCTGTGGCAGTCACTGGTAATACTTGGAGGTAGCTAGTAGGTACTGGCTACATCACATGTACCTCAGGAAATCTCAGGGTGGTACTGGATCAATAGGAAGGCTGAACTTTCTGCAGCTTGTAAAGGAGACTTGGTGCCAGAATGTACTAGTGTCACGCTGCTTCTTCTTGTATAGAGCACCCACCTATCTGCCTTTGTAGGCACTATCTTGGAACATGTCTCTTGGCCAGAGGCCCATTCATGCCATCCCTTGCCAGAAGCCTTAAAATTCTGAATAAATGAATGTCCACATACAAAAGTGGCTTTTAGGCTTTAAATTGAATCTGAGGTTTGCCTTGTCAAAAATATACCTTTTGGGTAAGACATATTGGTAATAGTGGATTACTGCTGACTCAGGCTGTGTGACTCTGGCTGTAGCACAGTAATTAAGAAATATTTTGTGAGTGTAGTATGCAAAGTAAATCCAGACGCTACATATATAAATATATATATTTACACACATGCCCTTTCACCCACACTCAATTAACACAACACAGTCATGCCCTTTGTACGTGTACACCCCATTTTATCTCTACATTTATGAATCCCACTTTCTTAACTCCTCTGGAAGGCATGTATCTTATGCTGTTGTGACCTGATATAACACAACTATGGAGCATTGTATATAATGTGTTATTATAGTTCTAAGCTCTAACTGGATGACATAATTTTAGTTATGCATATGATATGCTCTTGCTGGGTAATATAACTTTTAGCTCCAACTGGCTGATATAATTGCAGTTTTGCATGGGATATGATCTTGCTGCTTGAAATAATTTGTTATGTTGCCCTTGTATAAAGTTCTATAGCGTCGTGATACAATGTATTATTGGAGTATTGTATAATCTGTAGGCATTTTCCCCATCAGACCATGTTCCTAGATACAGATTTATTTCCATCTCCAGTCCCAGTAATCCACACCTGCAGTAGTGAGCTGAACACACTGCTATAAGGTGGGTCCCACTTCTATTTCCTCTAGTGAGCCAGCGGGCCATTGTCCCAGTCTGACCCTGCCATACACCAAACTATATTCACCACTTGCTGCTGTATTTTTGTGCAAGCAAGAAAAATTTGGTAAAAACTGAGTGTCTCTTTCACAGTTCTTGATTATTTTGACAACAATACTCAACAGTATCTGGAAATCTGCAATGACATCTGAGCTGGTATCTGACAGCTTTAACAGGACCTTCAATACGCAAAAGATGGTGGGGGGGGGGGGAGCCAGCAGATAACATAATTAAGTTTGCAGGGATTGTGAAAAAAAATTTTAACAGGAAAAAGATTAATGAAAAACAAGGGGACACAAGAACCAATTTTTTTTCTGTGTTGAAAAAAAAACTAACATTTTAATGAAAATGTGTAAACTGGTAACAGGGTCTCTTTAATACAAGCATTTAAACTGAATGCAAAGATAGCTTACGGTGCAAAGAATAATAATACGTATAACATAGTAGCTCATATCAATTATATGTCTATAGTAGCTTGATCAGAGAGAGATTCATTCTTAATGCTGCTGATATTTTACACATTACACTTGATCTTACTGAATCCAAAAGTTACAGAATCTATAAATAGAATAGCTGTTTGTGAAGAATATCTGATTTTCTCTCATTTAGTATCTGAGAATTTTATTTTTATTTTTCACTTCCTATTCAGCGTTAGGTTGAAGGAAAAAAAGGATGTCTAAAAAATAAGAGTCGGAAAGGTAAAAGCGGAATTAAAACATTAGTAGATATGTAAAGTAGATGGATGAAGACAAGGTCTTCCAGCGTCAGGGGAGTTGTTTAAGAAGAAACAGTGTCTGTTTGTGGCCAGCGGTAATCCTTTCCATTCAATAGAGTTTGCAGCTTGCTGATTCATATGATTGCATGCTGGCGCCCTACTGCCGAGGCCCTCCACTGAAATTAAATCCACTCTCTTCAGTTATAAATTATAATGCTCTATAAACAACACTCCCACTGGGAAAAGCGAAAAGAGCAAGAAAGAGAAAGGAAGGGAGGGGAAAGACTGCCTTCTAAGTGCTGCAACACCAGCATCCAATCATTACACTAACCCTGCCGTGCTGGAAGATCATAGAATACATTGCTGTCCCGTCCAGCTCAGGCAGAGTTAAAGCCTTACCACTATCCAGGTCTGAAATGCATGCATCTGACAGCACGCTGATGTAATTTATATGTTGTTTGATGTTAGAGTAGAGAAAGGGAAATGTGGATAGTAATGTGAGTCAAAAAGGAAGAAAACTTGGAAGCCAGAGAGCTTGCATGAAAGAGGAAAGCCAGGCAGCATTTTCCACAATGATTTTAGAAATATATCAATGAGAACATCTTAGCTGACCCTAAGGAATAAGACCACGGCAAAGTAAAAACAATTCTGGAATATCACTTAAATCCTAATCGCTCTAGCGTTTATACAGTTTGTGTCAACCCTTCTCAATGAAACATTAAGGATTTTAATACCAAACTAAAGCTGTATAATCGTGCCTGTTACACAAAAGTAGCAACATTCTATACAACACATGCTACAACCAAACTACATAGAAAAAACGTCAACTATAATTATGTTTGTGGATATTAAGACAGGACAAGGACACTGAAAATACAGACCATGAGAACTAAATGCAGATATGGCACTGGACCTCTGAGCCACAAGGCAGCCAGACATTTAAATGAGCCTCCCAAAATGACCCCAAATGTCTTTAAAAGGCTAACTTGTTAATAGTTCATAAGGGCTCCAACAAGTAGATGACCTCCTCCTTTACAGTTCCAGCTCCATTTTTCTGCCAGGATTATGACATACCTTGACTTTATGCCAAATAGTAGCATTATATGGTATGTGTTAGAGTCCTAAAGCCTAACTTCAGTCAATATTTTTTGTTTTGTTAGGAATAGGAAAGAGTTTATATTTTTGGTTTGAATTTCTGTGTGTAACCCCATTGGGGAGATTTTTTCACACTTTCTGTCCCCGCATCATCCGTACCAGAAATGGGGAAGTGGTTATAGCCAAGACAATAAGCACACCAACACTGCCAAAAGCTCTAACCTTTATCCACTTTATGTGTTTTTATTCCTGTGTGTGCCCCCACTGGTGAAGAAGTGAGGAGAAATCTGACCAATAGGGACAAAGAGCAAAAAAACAAAAAAACTAAATAACACGACGGAGGTTTTAACCCTTTCCTGCTCTATGCAAAACAAAAAGTGCTGGCTAAAGCTGGGCTTTAAATTATTTTGATGGAGGAAGTAGACACCACTGATTGCCATGAAGTTAGATGAGATAAATCAAACTACGAGAAGAGCCAAGGATGAGATCTCAAAACATAAACATGAATTTGCTGACTGGTGTTCCATTTTTTTTTTTTACAATTCACTGAGAGACAAATTCCCAGAAGTCCACCTAAAACTGATTCCTAGTTCTAGACAGCCTTACCCCCCAAAAAAAAAGAAAATGAAAACCATATATTTCAGACATATAAAGTGAGTAACATCCCACACACTGCTGGCATTGTGTACGGATACATTTATCCTTATTAAGAATTTATAACGTGAAGTCTTCCAAGATTTGTAAAGGTAATTCTGTAAAACAGTCAAATGTTACACCGTGGAAAGCCAGCCATGAAACATTAAGTTATGTAAAATCTTATTGTTGCAGAGATAGAATTAAGTGCTGCCTTATGATCAATTCCGTGTACTGAATGTCAGAGCTAGCCAGCATCGGTCAACAAATGATGTCTGCTGTCTTCCACCTAACACATGTGTAGACATTCTGCTGAACGAGGGGCCTCACCCGCCAAGTTTTCACAGCAGCCTCTGCCTGGCTCAGCACTACACTACAGCAAAACCACACTGCACATCCAATCTGGTTACTTGGCATGTCTGATTTTGGCTGCTTCAAAAAAGAAATTACATCAAGGAAACATTAAAAGATAAATAGCACTGGATGATCCAAGTCTGAGGTAATTTGAGAGAAAAGGATGAGGCAAAAAAGTGGTAAAGTGGAAAGGGAAGGGTGGGAGTGAGTTTCATTAATGAATGATTTAAGGTCTAAACCAGAGCTGTTTGTTTAACTAGCAAAAACAAAAGGTCATCCCTGCAGGACAGACTCCATACATTAGCTGATCAATATGTATTTCATTTTCTGATCCCATATTACAACATGATTTTATTATACAGAGAGGAGAGACTGAGTTACATTAAACAAAAGCAATGTATACTGTTTGGCGCCTGTACAGATTGAAATCCCAGCTAATACGGCTTCAGATTCTGAATTTCCAGAGGCCTTTGACTTTTTTTAGATGAGCTATGTATTTAAATGTTCTACCTTGAAAACATTGAAGATGTGATAATACATGTAATTTTCCAATATAAATGAGCTTTACTCATCAATTCTACAACCTTATTTGCATATACACTACAGTAATCCTTAAAGCGGGATTGTACTGAAAAAAAAAAATTTAAAAGCCAGCAGCTACAAATACTGCAGCTGCTGACTTTTAAAAAATGGACACTTACCTGTTCCAGGGTCCAGCGGTGTCGGCAGCAGAGGCCGATCGATCGCTCGGCTCCCTGCTGTAGCCGGCGCCATTCTCGGTGAGGGAATCAGGAAGTGGCTTCACTTCCCGATTCCCTACTGCGCATGCGCGAGTCGCGCGGCGCAATGAGAATCCTCAGCGCCGTCTGCCGGGTCACGTGTGTGTCCCGGCAGACAGCGCGCCGGGACAGGAGGTGACGTAAACTCCCGTGGGAGTTTATGCCCGGAAGTGGGTGCAGATACCTGTCTTAGACAGGTATCTGCACCCCCCTCCCCCCTGAAAGGTGCCAAATGTGACACCGGAGGGGGGGAGGGTTCCGAAAAGCGGGAGTTCCACTTTAGGGTGGAATCCCCCTTTAAAGCGGTTCTGCACACACTATTTTTTTTTTCTTGTCATGTTAAAATAATTTTTAGTCTTACAATTAACTTACCATTTTTGGTGTCCGTCTGTTATCCGTGTCCGTATTTCTAAAAAAAACAGCACTTTTAAAATATAAACCAGCAGAAATGTAATTTTGCTTGTGGGCATTTGAAACCCACAAGCATTCACTTCCTTGTTCCCTTTCGTTATGGAAACCAGCATGCCTCACGTTTGCCGAAATCTCACGAGGCCCGTAAATCTCGCGAGATTTTGGCGGATGAATGACACCACATCCCAGGAGACAGTGCGGCATGACGAGGATCCCCGCACAGACCCCGCCCACCCCCGAAGTGACAGAGGAACGACAGTCAGCAATTACAAGGTAAGTAAAAAAAAAAAAAAAAGGCCATTTAGTACTCTTTGCCTGATTTGGAAGGCAAAGAAATTTACTAAATGATGTGTGTGCAGAACGGCTTTAAAGGACAACTTATTCTAGATCCATGAGGTCAGGGAGCCTAACCAAAACTGCTGCTTCCCTTTCTTTATCAGTTGTGCACACATAATACACAATGCCAATTCGTAATAAAGGTGTCAGGGCTGGGCTCAGCCCTTCCTTCTCAAAGCTGGTCGCTCAGCTGTCGGCTAATTGCCAGCTCTTTTCTCTCCACATTGACTCACCTATTGATGATTTCCTGCTCGTCAGTCCTGCCTACTTAAGCCGTCCAGCCCAGATGATCTCTGCCTTCACCTTGGTCACATCTCTAGAGATGCGCTCCTGTGTTCCTGTTAAAGACTTGCTTGGCTGACATTCCTTCTGGCTCCAGATCCTGCTTGCTGTTCTACTACGCTCATCTCTGGCTCCCTAAAGATTTAGCTTGTCCGACTATCCATTCCGGTTCCTGAACTCTGGCTATGTTTTGACTAAGTTTACCTTTTTATTATTATTATTAAACAAGTGTGATTTAACTGTACTTCGTCTCAGTCTAAATCATGGTTTCTGACAAAAGGAACATTTATTTTCTCCTCACATCTCCTAACCAATTAGCTATTGACTGTTCAAACCTTTAGTACACCGAACTGAATAATAAAATTTTACCTAACTATTAAAGTTATAACCTAAAAAGCTCAAGAGAACAGTTTTTTTTTTTTTTAATATAGGGAAGGACCCTGGTATTACGGGAATGTGCAGTATAATATTTTAACGCTTTTTTAAGCTATACAGTGTGTAAGATAGATTTTACAAATTGTGTTTCTTACATATGTATAATTTTTAAATTAATATACACAATAAGTACACAAGGGCAGCCATTAAATCTAATTTTAGCAGTTGTAAAGAGATCTCCATCTAGTGGCTAACCTACACATTTCTATATTTATTATAATAACAAAAAATATGGAAGAGCAAGCTTGTAAACATTTTAATGTCATAAAAGAATTAAGGGATTTCTTCAAAATAAACCAGAGCAGACAGAATCTGGAGCTGCTGTGCCTGGTATCCAATCAGTTTCTAGACTCGGCTTGTTCAGCTAAGATTTGAAAGTGAAAGCTAGCAGCTAACTGGTTGCCAGCACAACTGTTCTCGTCTGTAAATTCCTTTCAGGGACTTTTAATAGTAACTAAAAATATCTGTGCAATGAAATTACACTTTACTCTCCACCTAAACTTTGCCAAATTAAATAATCATTTCCCCACTTAAAGCCTATATAGTAATGCTTTTTTTTTTTTTTAGCTATTTCAGCCGCAAATAACATTAAAGCCCAACACCAGGTTGGGCACAAAACATATCTACTGTTCAGTGCATAACAATAAAAAAAGCTTTCCTTGTTCTGCTGCTGCTGCTCTTCCAGGTTAAATGACACCAACTATTATTCAACCCACTTCCCATGAGCCTAGGAGTTATGGACCCCCACACTTTTGAAGTGTCATTAATGCAGCCTAGGGCTCACACCACTGCTGCATTAAATGGGGTTGACACATTAAATGAATGCTGATCTGTGCAGGAGTAAGGACCGCCCACAGCTGTAAGAAAAGGTGAAATGAAGAGATCCTGCAATATCACGTGATCAACAAGTAGAAAAAAGATATACACCATTTTTTTTATATTAACCCCTTCCTGACCGCCCATTGCAGATTAACTGTGGCAGGGTGGCCACTCTGTGCCAGATCATGTACCTGTACATGGTCTGACACTTCCAGGTCTGGGGCATGCACGCGCGCCACCAGCGACTAGGTCCCGCTGTGATTACACTCTATGTCTGCCGGCACCCACTGATTGTACAGGACACAGGCAGAATGGCAATTTGCCTATGTAAACAAGGCAGATTGCCATTCTGTCAGAAGTGAAGGTATTGATCCTGTGTTCCTGCAAAGCAGGGACATGGATCAATGCCTTCCCATAGTAAAAGCACCTCCCCCACAGTTAGAAAGCACAGGCTAGGCACACAGTTAACCCTTTGATAGCCCCTGATGTTAACCCCTTCCCAGACAGTGTCATTAGTACAGGGACAGTGCATAGTTTTTAGCACTGATTACTGTAATAATGTTACTGGCCCCCAAAAAGTGTCAAAAAAGTGTCAGTTAGTGTCCGATTAGACCGCCGCAATATCGCAGTCCCACTATAAGTTGCTGGTCGCCGCCATTACTAGTAAAGATAAATAAATAAAAATATCCCATACCTTGTAGACGCTATAACTTTTGCGCCAACCAATCAATATATGCTTATTAGCAATTTTTTTTGCCAAAAACATGTAGCAGAATACATATTGGCCTAAATTAATGAAGACATTTTATTTTTTTCATTGGATATGTTTTATAGCAGAAAGTAAAAATATATATATTTTTTTTTTCAAACTTGACAGTCTTTTTTGTTTATAGCATAGAAAAAAAACGCAGAGGTGATCAAATACCACCAAAAGAAAGCTTTATTTGTGGGGAGAAAAAAGAAATACATTGTATTTGGGTACAGTGTTGCATGACCGCACAATTGTCAGTTAAAGTAACGCAGTGCTATATCCCAAAATGTGGCCTGGTCATGGGGGGGGGGGGGTGAATTTTCCAGAGGTCAAGTGGTTATATGCAGACAGGGGACACAAGGGGAAGAGAAGAAGCAGGGGATTTAAGTTATATACAGAAGATAAGCTACCTGATCAGGCTTGTGTTTCAACCAGGCAGAGTTACGGTGTATTAAACAACAGCAGTGGTTAAAGTAATGTTCTTGCCAGTAATCTAGCATTCTAAAAATGTCAATTGCCAAGCCATGTGAACATGCAGGCCAACTATTCTCTATCCCGTTCATTGTAGGCTCCCCACTGTCTCTCTGCCAGCAAAGAGGGAGGAGCTGAACAGCATAGACCCACGTGAGCAAATGCTGAAGTCCTTCTTAGATGCAAATTTAATGACCTTACATTATTTGCCAGCAATAGGTTGCAAAAAACTCAGATTAGGATAAACACTGGGGTTAACTTTTGACTTACATTTGCAAGGTTTCTTGGATAGCAAAAGAAATTCATTAATAACTTTCACATATGGCCTACAATTGCTCTTCCAACAATGCAGACTATGACCAAAAAGCCAGTTAAAGCAGAGCTAAAGTTGCTTTAACAACAAAAAAAGTCACCAGGAAGTAGAATTTGCTGACAGATAAATCATGCAAAAATATCTCTTCTCCAGCTCCTGGTGAGTTTTTGTTTTCTGCGTGCAGTATACATTTTATCTGGCTCATGTATCTCCTGTGTGCATGCATACATAATCCCTGACCACCCAACTGCCAAAGAGGATCACCGTACAACACCAAAGAAATGGTGACAGCACAACAGCATTTAGCTTTGTGACAAATTCTGCAAGATAATCTGTGCAGATTAATGCAAAAGCAATTTGGTGGGAAAATAAATGGTGTATTGGTGCTGAAGAATTAATTTTATCCAGGGAGTAGTAAACTTTGCCAATAAGTGAAAGGGAGGTTTATGAAGGGAGAGCATGAGTTTGATCAGGAAGAGAGCTTTACTAGGAGGAAGGATGAAGGTTGGGTGGCCTTCTGATCAGGGAGGTATGTAGGAGGCCTGTCCTAAAATGGAACCATATGGAACAATGCAAATATTTTATGTAAAATATTTATACAATCGTTTTTGATATCAAAAATTTTAGAAAAAAAATAAATAGCTCTATAGTCAATAACAAACCAGATATCTTGAAAACAATAATATTTTCTTAGGTCAGAGTTAAAGTGAAGTCATTGGAATTATGATATAATAAAATTGTATTCAGTCCATAATAATATAATTATGTCCTAGATTCATTAGGCAGCTGCCCTGGGCCCAGCATCTCAGGGAACACTTTAAGTTTTATAAAATGTCATGGCCTTGTTATGCTGCTACCAGTCACCAGCAATTAAATTCTGTATTTGGCCAACGGTACAACCACCACAAAAACAGTGCTTTACTAAACAGCTTGAAGAAGGTTTAACCACTTGCTTACTGGGCACTTAAACACCCTTCCTGCCCAGACCAATTTTCAGCTTTCGGTGCTCTCACACTTTGAATGACTATTACTCAGTCATGCAACACTGTACCCAAATGAATGGTTTGTCCTTTTTTTCCCACAAATAGAGCTTTCTTTTGGTGGTATTTGATCACCTCTGGGTTTTTAATTTTTTGCGCTATAAATGAAAAAAGACCGAAAATTTCGATTTGATTAGTTTCTGTGATAAAATTTAGCAAATTATTAATTTTTCTTCATAAATTTTGGCCACAATTTATACTGCTACATATCTTTGGTAAAAATAACCCAAATTAGTTGATATTATTTGGTCTTTGTGAAAGTTAGAGAGCCTACAAACTGTGGTGCAAATCATACAAAATTGATCACATCTGATGTACCGGTGACCTATCTCATTTCTTGCCACCCGAACAAGCCAGGAAAGAACAAATACCCCCCAAATTACCCCTTTTTTGAAAGTAGACATTCCAAGGTATTTAGTAAGAGGCATGGTGATGTTTTTGATGTTGTAATTTTTTTCCCACAATTCTTTGCAAAATAAAAAATTTTTTCCCCACAAAATTGTCATTGTAATAGGTTATTTCTCTCACATAGCATGTGTATACCACAAATGACGCCCCAAAATAAATTCTGCTACTCCTCCTGAGTATTACGATACCACATGTGTGGAACTTTTCCACAGCCTAGCCACTTAGAGAGGCCCAACATGCAGGGAGCTCCATCACGTGTTCTAGGAGCATAAATTACACATCTAAATTGTTGACTACCTATTACACTTTTGAAGGCCCTGGAGCACCAGCACAATGACACGTGACACTGACGTGGCACTGATGACAGATGGCACTGATACGTGGCACCGATGACACGTGACACTGATGTGGCAAGGATGACAGATGCCACTTATACAGGGCACTGATGACACGTGACACTGATGACAGATGGCACTTATACGTGGCACTAATATCATGTGGCACTGATGAGAGATGGCACTAATACGTGGCACTGATGACACGACACTGATGACAGATGGCACTGATACGTGGCATTGATGACACGTGACACTGATAACAGATGGCACGCGACACTGACAGGTGGCACTGATGACAGATGACACTAATATGTGGCACTGATGACACGTGACACTGATATGGCACTGATGACACGTGGCACTGATGACAGATGACACTAATATGTGGCACTGATGACACGTGACACTGATATGGCACTGATGACACGTGGCACTGATGACAGATGGCACTTATACATGGCACTGGGTACAGGTGGCACTGACAGGTGGCAGTGGGGACAGGTGGCAGCGGGGATAGATGGCACATTTATTTTCATTTTTTTTTAACTCACGGCCGCTGCAGCCGTTCATCTCTCCCTCCTCACACGCTGTCTCCGTGTGAGAAGGGAGAGCGGCGCTGAGAGATGATCTCATATGTTTACATATGAGATCATCTCTCATTGGACACGCCGATCGCGCTGTAAATGGCCGCTGTGATTGGCCGTTTAGAGCGATCTGTGACTGGCTGTGTCCGAGGGACATGGCCAGCACAGAACTTCCCCGATGCACGCTCTCAGGAGCGCGAATTGCGGAAGTAAACAGGAGGATGTCCAGGGACGTCCTCCCGGCAGGGAGCGTCCGCGATGAAGCCGCCATTCGGGCGCCAAGTGGTTAAAGCAGTTTACATTTCACTATAGCTATGCCCTGCCTATGTCATAAGCACCTGTCTTTGGCTCCTGATTGGCTAAGCCAGCTGCCAATCAGGACTTGGAGATAGAGCTTATTACATAGAAGTTTCCTGAAGTGAATAAACATCTAACACAGCACTACTGATGAAGCAGTCCCTAGAGACCCCTTTTAACGTGAATGCCATTTTTATTTTTTTATTTCAGATAAAGTTGGGAAGTACTGGAATCCTTCCCCCTATATTTACTCTTATCTGGTGTTTCTATTGAGACACTTCCAGAATAAAAAATAAATAAAAATAGGGAAAATCTGCAACAGGGACCCAGACAGCAACAGGAAGCTGATGGGAATTCTAGCCTTCCCCGATCTACGGACAAAAAAATACCTTTTATTTTTTGTATGTGTTGCTGTTACAGGTTTTCCTTTACTTCCTAACTAGTGACAGGAAGTGAGGCAAAAGCTCTCTAACAAAATTCTATCCTAAACAGAACATACATTGATCTAAACTTGCCTTTGCAGCTGTTGAATAAATTGTATTTCAGGAAAGCCAACAAAGTTAGCCTTGAGCCTACCAAAGTCTTAGAACGGTCCCACTAATAACATGTTACCTCTACTTTCAAAGTGTGCCAGTTGAGCTACTACTAAAAGGCAGACCATAGACGAGTCCAAAACCGAACGTTCTGTCGATCGAAAAACAAAAAATGCTGCATACGACCATCATTTGTTTTGGGTTTTTTTTTAAATAAAATCCAGCATTTTGGATCAGGCACTTTCGATTGCAACACTAAAATCATGCGTGGAAGCTGGCACACTAATGATGTGAAAAATGAACAAGAATTTTCATTCGGTTTTGGCCTGCTTAAATTCCTATGCTAAAGTGAATTATTGATGCAGTTTATTTGATGCACCTTCATGGCTATAGAGCAAAAGGCATGTCATTTTGCAACCCTGTAGTTGTTTTGTGCAGTTATCTGTGATCCGTGTGGCTGTTTATTAATCATATATACAAGCCCAGTTGAAATTAAATAAAGCCCTTACAACTAACTAAATTTTGTGAAGATGGCATAAGAAACAAAACATTTTTTGACATTTTTTTCAAGCTTGCATCCAGATGGTAACCTAAGCAGTTGTAAATCCATTTCAGACTTTAGATCAGTCATATGGAATGTGCAGCAGCTTTTAAAAAAAAAAAAAAAAAGTTGTTCATAAGCTTTCTTTGTCAATTGAAAAATATATTAAATCAAAAAGCAATAGTTTATTGTACAGAGAACAAACATTTACTCTATATTTGTTGCATATATAAATATTCAGAACCATTCTGAATTTCACTACACTGTGAAATGTTGCAAGAAGTGCTAAAGAAAGTTGGACTGCCTAAGTAAAGCATCCACAAACAACACGTGATTCTCCATAAATAAGTGTTGGTGAAAGCTTCCATATGAAAGACACATGTAAGGGATGGAGTGTACTCTTTGGTGATTTCACATTTGCTTTTAGCCAGTTCCTGGGTTATTTAGGTCTTATTGGCTGCAAAGGATTCAATGTCCTGCAGTGCTGCAGAGAAAAAGGATAGCAGTGCCCAATGCCTATTGAATACTCCTAATTAGGAGTGCAAAGGATCAAAAAACTCATGGATCGGATAGTTCCTCGTTTCAGATTCACGGATCGGATCCTTTTTTGGATTAACTAAATGTTAAATGTGAAAATCAGAGGTGTTCTGTCACATTAGCAACCATGTAAGGTCAGCAGGTTTGCTGCTGCTTTTAAAATTTAACATCTGAACAGTCCGTCGGATTTACAAATACTGTATTTAAGCATATAACTCAGTTTTGTGTTGAAAATAACTGTGAAATCTAAAATGCCGGTGGGTGTAACAAGATATCCGCTTGCCCCCTTCTCACTCTATCAGTACTGTGCAGGAGTGGGGGGTGTAGCAAGATGGTGGCGACAAAACGTCACTTCCTGATGAGACAGCGGCCACAGACGGGTGTACCAAGATGGAGATTTTCTTTGGGTACAGCGTCGAATGACTGTGCAACTGTCAGTTAAAGCAACACAGTCCCAAACTGTAAAAAGTGCTCTGGTCAGGAAGGGGGTAAAATCTTCCGGGGCTGAAGTTGTTAAAGCATAACTCCACTTTTTTAGAGAAAAAACATCCCCCCCTGGGTGATCTATGTACATTGCAGGGATTATAATAACCTTTGTTGCAGATTCCTACCTTTTGTCATTCTGAAGAAACCCCTGTGCCTCTGTACTGAGTGAGTCTAATGCAGGGGTCTCAAACTGGCGGCCCTCCAGCTGTTGCGAAACTACAAGTCCCATCATGCCTCTGCCTGTGGGAGTCATGCTTGTAACTGTCAGCCTTGCAATGCCTCATGGGACTTGTAGTTTCACAACAGCTGGAGGGCCACCAGTCTGAGACCCCTGGTCTAATGGGAGTAGTTTCATAATTATCAGTCAGCTGTGGCACCTGCAGAGCACTAATGAGGAAAGCTGCTGTACCTGCATCCCTTTAGATGTGATCCTATCGGAACTATCTCCTCAAAAATGAAATTTTTTTGTTGCAGGGATGCCTGAAATCTGACTTGTATCTTAGGCAGACTTCTGGGAAAATCAGTGAGCCAATCACACAAGCAGGAAATGATGTTTCTGGGGAGTGGTCAGCACACACACACTGTGTACAGAACAACTCCATGTAACCATATTGCTTTGCATTTATAGAAAATTACAGTGGCTGCAGATTGAAAGGGAAAGGTCATTTTTTAATAACATTCAATTACAATATGACTTGTATTGCAATTGTACACACTATATTATGTTTTCTTTATTTGCTATTTCCATACAAAAGTGGAGTTACCCTTTAATATTTAATAATATTTTTCTACTTTGATGCCACTTCTACAATTTGCAGCCCATGACTCGAAACAGCAACCAGATGGTTGCACCCTTCTGTGTTGAACAGCAATATTTTGGTTTAAAAGCCCATACAAATACAAGAAAAGATTTAATAAAATGAACAGCCTATCCACATTCTGTATTAGCGGTTTGAGGTATATATGAGTAGGCTTCATATTAACAAGCTTATGTCTCTTGGAAGGTCCACATGTGAGGTGTTTATATCCTCAGCTTCACCCACACAGCTCCCAACATATACTATTATTTAATGCTTTTCCGGCAAACTTTAGGAAGTGATCAGTTTGATGTAAATAATCTTGGAAATTTTATCTTTATAATATAAAATGTGCTCAACACGAATGCAGGCTCTGTTTCCTGCTCTGTGACGCTTTACAATGGTTATACTTTACTAATTTTCCCAACAGTCAGCACTCTCAATGTGGCCGCTATCTTATCAGCAGCAGCTTAAAGAGGTACAAAAATATTTTACTCCCTCTAGTGACTAATCTACAAATCACTATATTTATTACAACAACAAAATGTAAAAGAAAAAAGTTATATAAAAATACTGTAATATAATCAAGATTATCTAAACATTGCAGCAACAGGGAGACGCAATGGTGGAGAAGGGGGCACAGCTTGAGACCTTACCTGGAGTCCTCAAAATACAGGAAAACAGTATTTTATCAAGTCAAAATAAGCTTTGGAAGGATGGCCATTTTTAAAAAAATGAACTAATATAATAACATTATCATAGGTGTTCTCTATAGTAAAAATCTGCTGCATTTACTAGTACTGAGCTTGAATTCTAATCTGATTCTGTACTTAATATAAAAAGTAATCATTTAGTGGTGTAGTCTGGACTGCTAAATGTTACATTTTTCAAGGAAGTTAAAGTGGGAAACCAGGCCAAATGTCTCTGGCCAACTTGCATTTTTCCCATACTGCATGATTCACCTCTTCCCCAGGTAAGCAATGCACACGTACCCATCGATTCACATGATGTAAAAGAAAACATGATTAATAAGACCAGTCCACCTTCTTCCATTGCTCCGTGGTCTAGTTATGATGCTCACGTACCCACTGTAGGCAGTTTTGGCTGTGAACACGGGTCAGCATGGGCACCCTGATCGGTCTGCCACTACACAGCTCCATACACAACAAACTGCAATGCCCATTTTCTCTGCTTTCAACACATCAACTTGTAAGCCAACATGTTTACTCGCTGTCTAATATATTCCACTGATTTTCAGATGCCATTGTAATGAGAAAAACAATGTTTTTCGCTTAACCTGTGAGTGGCCATAAAGTTATGGCTGATCAGAGTAATGCCCCGTACACACGGTCGGAGATCCTGCTCTCAAATTTTCTGACAACAAAGTCCGATCGTGTGTAGCGAATTCTGATGGACAAAGTGCCACACATGCTCAGATCAAATTACAAAAAGCTATTGGCTACTAGCCTCTACGTAGTTCCGTCGTACACAACGAACGTCACCACGTTCAGAATGATCGGATTTTCCGTCAACTTTGTCCGACCGTGTGTATGCAACACCAGTGTCGGACAAAATCCGTCGGAAAAAATCGTGTGTATGGGGCATAAGTTTGCTCTCTGTGTTTCCCTTGGATATATTTCCTTACTTACTGTCCCTTTGAAAGGTGGTCATAGAGCAAGAAAACATGAGTGAGTCTTGTCAGCAGAAACAGCACGAAAACCCTGACAGAGAGTCTAACCCTTCCCTATGCTATCCAACACAAAAAAAAAAAGTTCTGACTGGAGTCTACCTGACTGTCTAGCCACCCACCCATTTACTACAATAAAAAGAATTGCAAACTAACAGTTTTTAATGATAAGTGCTCTAAAATATTGACATAATAGGATTAGTGTAGCAGCCTGACTAATCTATAAGCAATGGAGTGCATTGTTGAAGAAGCGAGTTGGTGAAGTATCAAACTTTTAAGTGCAGTTAAAAGATGTTACAGGACAAGATTTATTAGCGCTTCAATTTTGCCAATCAGCACAATATAGTTCTGTCATCTATCAATCTCTCCGAGACACCAGACCATCAGTTAGGGAGGAGGATGCAGCGCAAAGCATTTTTTAGTAGCACCAGAGACACATGAACAGCCAATATTGAAATATAAAGCTGCTATCTAATGGAACCTAAATGCACTTCTAAACTGTAGTACACATAAACATATCTAAAACAGCTAACATATACAGTGTCAATCACATTAAAGGTCTGCTCAGTGATTTCAGAGTCCCTCTGGTCTCTTATCCCAAGGCCAGCATATCTGTAGGCTGTAGACATCAGAGGTGCAGATTTAAAGTTAAAGTCCTAGAGCCTTCTATGGCAGTGGATAGTTAAATCTCTGCACATATTATCTCACGATTGATGATTATTGCTTAACTGGTGGGCTTCATTATGCTCCCAGAAATGTTAACCAGAATGGTGTGTGATACACCGTTACCCCTACATTTTTGTGTTGCATGTTGCACAGTCCTTGAGGCCGCATTATAATAGGTCTTATATTCTTGCCTTAAGATTCTATGCGCCCCTGTGTGGGCTAAGTGCCTGAGACTGGAAAGTAGTGTTTTGTTTACGTGCATTGTTTTGTACTGTACTGAAAATCAATAAAAAGTAAAAGAAAAAAAAAAAGGATAAAGTCCTATCAAACAATATAATATATCATTCAAAAAGATATTGGAGCTACAGCCTTAATGCCTGCAATTTTAATTGTTTTACTGATGCTTTGTGATGAGCTGTCCTACGCTGTGAATCCTTATGATTTCTAATAACCTGTTCTCTTAGAAGCCCCATTATACATGCCAAAATCACTAAAAAATACATGATTCACCCTTCCAGTCAGACATTGTTGCAGCCTGTGGACAGTGAGTACACAAAGCAGTAGTTGCACATTACAGAATGACAAAAGTCTGCATTCCCCTTCAGAGGTTTTGTGAAGGCAATAGTCTGGTTTAAAGGCATTATAAACCTTCCTACTTGCATCTTGTGTTTTTCAATTAAGATGTGCATTGATCATGTAGTTTTATGCTGTCATTTGATGCCCTATACACATAGCCTATAGTGGAGCAAACCTTCACATTCCTTTAACAGCAATTTCTGTTTCTGTTCAAATATGAGGCATTCTAGCATATAATTCCCAGAGCACACATTCCTGTAAAAAATATCTGTATACATAGATGGGTGCTACAGCGACTATCGGCTGGAATCAGAGACAATCAGAGTGAAAGAATGTGACCAGCACACCACAGATTTCCAAAATGGGTCCAAAACTTAAATAAGTGATCACATGTTTCTGAGCTTCTCAGGACCCCTTCATAAGGCAGGTGACAAAGTGAAATACAGTGAATAAACCATTTAAAGAACCATCCAATCAGTGAATGAGGAAAAAGCTATGCCCTGCCCCAACGATTCTAGAATATTATTCCCAATGCACACATTCCTGTAGAAATGGCTGTGTATGTAGATGAGTGCTGCAGTGACTATAGGCTGGAAGTAAGGTTAATCAGAGTGAAAAAAAATGCGGTTGTATGTCCTATGATATCATTATGATGTCAAGGCATAGCTTTTTCCTGATTCATTGATTGGTGGATGGTCCTTTAACGGCTTCAGCCTCGGATGATTTTCCCCCCTTCTTACTTTCTTCACACGTTTTGCGATTCGGCACTGTGTTGCTTTAACTGACAATTGCGCGGTCGTGCAATGTTGCACCCAAACAAAATTGACGTCCTTTTTTTCCCATAAATAGAGCTTTCTTTTGGTGGTATTTGATCACCTCTGCGGTTTTTATTTTTTGCACCATAAACAAAAGAAGAGTGTCAATTTTGAAAAAAACACAATATTTTTTTACTTTTTGCTATAATAAATATCCAATTTTTTTGAAAAAAAAAAACTAAATTTTTTACTCAGTTTAGGCCGATATGTATTTTTCTACATATTTTTGGTAAAAAAAATCGCAATAAGCGTTTATTGATTGGTTTGCGCAAAGTTATAGCGTTTACAAAATAGGAGATAGATTTATTGCATTTTTATTTTTATTTATTTTTTACTAGTAATGGCGGCGATCTGCGTTTTTTTCGTGACTGCGACTTTGCGGCGGACACTTCGGACACATTTTTGGGACCATTCACATTTACATAGCGGTCGTTGCTATAAAATTGCACTGATTACTATGTAAATGTGACTGGCAGGGAAGGGGTTAACACTAGGGGGCGCTGCAGGGGTTAATATATGTTCCCTGCAAGTGATTCTAACTGTAGGGGGAGGGGACTCACAAGGGGAGGAGACCGATCGGTGTTCCTCTGTATTGGGAACACACCATCGGTCTCCTCTCCAGTGACAGGACGTGGAGCTGTGTGTTTACACACACAGCTCCACGGTCCCGATGTTTTCCCGGGCAATCGCGGGTGCCAGGCGGACATCGCGGCCACCGGGTACGCGCACCGGGTCCCGAGCGAGTCCGCGCGTGCGCCCCCTAGACGGCCGGGAATAGGAGGACGTCATATGACGTCCACCCAGGATGGGAGATCCACCTTGTGGATGTCTATAGGCGGGTATTGAAGTGGTTAAATAGTTTATTCACTGTATCACTTTGTCACAAGCCTGATGAAGAGGTCCTGCGAGGCTCTGAAATGTTGCTTCAGCTGTAACGATGTAATCACCGATTAAAGATTTGGACCCATTTTGGAGATTCATGGTGTGCTGGTGACATTCTTTCACTCAAATATGAGGCATGCCACATGGCATTACACAGGTTAATGCGTAATAGATTACATGTCTGTAATCTAAGGCCACTTTCACACTGAAGACCGCCCGCACAGCGCAGGTAAAGCGCCGCTTAAATGAGCGACGCTTTACCGTGAGCGTGGGCGGTCTTCAGTGTGAAACTGGGACACATTTAACCCCAAAGAAGGGGTTAACAAAAGGTTAAAAGCGCCCGAAAAGCAGCGCTGCCGAATCGCTTTGCCGGCGCGGCCCATTGGTTTCAATGGGCATGGCGTTTTGGAAAAGGTGTATATACCTCTCCCGCACCAGCCCAAAGATGCTGCTTGCAGTACTTTTTTTTTCTTCCTGCAAACGCACCGCCCCAGTGTGAAAACACTCGGGCTTTGAAACTGGGGTGGCTCAAGAGGTGTTAAAATGCCTGAAAAGTGCCTCAGTGTGAAAGTGGACTAAAGAATATAAATAGTAAATATACAGTAAAAACACTGATGGAAGAAAGTATACTTAAACAGCAAAAAAACATTTATAATAATAAGCTGTTTGATCACAACAAAGCAGTTTGAATGCTATTTAGCCTTTGTGTATGTGAAGTTTTTCATTTATCCAGGTCATGGTATAACTAGTAGTAGTTTATCGCATTCAACTGGACTTTTTCTGTAGCATTGAGAAAGTTTCATAGCTTCTCAAAGCCAGATCTTCAGCTCCAATGAGTGTCAGGAAGATACCACAGCATTTTTATCCACACAGGTAGCATAGACACCTAACCCAATCACCATGGAATGTGCAGATGTCGACTGCTTAAGAACAGGATGGGAGGTGTGAAAGTTGTGGAACCGTCCTGTGAAAGAGTCCATCTATGTGAAATTGGAACAACCATCCCTAAACAGCCAATGCAATTCCATTTTAACATCTCTATACAGGCAATTTGACAACAATTCCTATTCTTATGACATGTAAATCAAAAAATAAGTACCTATGCAGACTTCCTGTTCCTGACACCAATGATAGGATTATGTAACTAGAACTGGAAATCAACATCTGCACAGTCCATGGTAATTGTATTAAGGTGTTTGTGCTACCTGTGTGGATATAAATAGACATATCGGTAGGTTATGCTGGTAGGTTAATTAGATCCTGTTGCTAAAAATTGGCCAAATATGTGTATGTGTTTGTAATCGTGTCGGGACCCCACAGGGCAAGGACCGCGCTATACCACAGATGGACACCAGTGGCAAAAGCGCCCTGAGGCGATTCAGTTCGCATAGGTAGCACTATACAAGTCATTCATTCATTCATAAATACTGGGGTATCTTCCTGACACTCATTAGAACTGAAGAAATGGTTTGGAGAAGCTATGAAACATCATCAACAATACAAAGGTCATATGTATAAAGCAGTGAATCTGCTTCCCCTACTGCTTTATTCTGTTTCAATAGTTTTTATTCAAGTTTAACAAGTAGCCAATGTGAAATAGTTGCACCCGCGCAGGGGCTAGCATTGACAGTTATCACACAAGTTAGCCAAAAAAATTGCCAACAGAGGCAATGTAAACAAAGAAGAAAATGAGAACTAACACTGCAGCAGAGAATAGGCCTGTTTCCCCCTACTGCTTTATTCAGTTGCTAGATGAAGGAAAATACCTGGGCCAATCAACATTTACTAGCTGTGTTTTTTTCATAGTTTGAACCCTTTTTATTAAGTTCTGCTTATAATACAAAAAATACCATACATCTCTTCCTAAAATCATTTATACACAGACATGACACATGAAGGAAAACAGACTAAAGCCCCATACACACGCTCGGACAATCCGCGGACAAGGTCGGTCGGACTTTGTCCGACGTACTTTGTCCGATGTTGGCGTTGCGTACACACGGTCGGACTACGTTGTCGGAATATCCGGTCCGGAAGAACGTCGTGACGTAAGTCGTCGTCCACGAGATTACAAAAGGGAAGTTCAGCACCACGTCAGGCACCCGTTGGGCTCCTTCTGCTGATCCCGTGTTTATCGAGAGTTAGTCGAAGTTTGGTGACTTAAGATTCGCGCTTCTCAGTTTTCTGACTCAGATCGTTACTGCTCTTCAGTTTGTGCTTGTCGTGCGTATCTGTTTATTAGTGCGTGTAGTCAGTTCGCATTTGTTGGTCATTGCGGCCTATATCTTGATATAGGACGCTTTGATTTGCACTGCTTATTGTCTGCTCGTTGCTGGTATTCACTTCGTTCTTTCAGGCCTTGCTGTTTATCGGTGCTTTCTGTTTGTCCGTTCTGACCAGCCGACCTTTTGTGACCTTCTGAGCGATGTTTCCCGTGCGTACTCGTCGCCGAGTTCGTGCTGTACGCGGAATTGGTGTCGGGCTTTTAGCTTTGACCCAAGACCCGTCCATGAACAGAGTGATGAGGAGTATGTGGACCAAGAATTGGTTGCTTCAGCGTGACCAGTTCTCGCACATGCCTTTGCTTCGTGAGATCCGGGAGAATAATCCTGATGATTTCAGGAACTTTCTCAGGATGACGGTCCCCGATTTTCACCGTCTTTTGGCTTTGCTGACCCCCTTTATCAGCCGGCAGGATACCTGCATGAGACAAGCCATTACTCCGGAGCAGAGGCTTGTTGCCACGTTGAGGTACTTGGCGACAGGGAGAAGTCTTCAGGATTTGAAGTTCTCTTCAGGTATCTCTCCCCAGGCCCTGGGAATCATTATTCCAGAGACCTGTTCTGCCATCATTCAGGTCCTGCAGGAGGACTATATTAAGGTAACATTTCTACTTTACTATTCCCTTCTATGTATGCTCTGTTTGCTAATGACTTGTATTTTTGACCTCCTTCCCTAATTACCATGATTGCAATATGTTCTAATATGCTGTGCCCCTTTTCTCCTTCATGCATTTTTCCCTTCACTTACCTCACCAGCATGCTCTTCTGCCCCAATAGACACCTATGGCCTACTCACTTAACCACTTGCCGACCGCCCCCTGTATATATACGTCGGCAGAATGGCACGTACAGGCAGAACCACGTACCTGTACGTGCCATTCTTCCGGCGGGTGGGGGGTCCGATCGGACCCCCCCCGGCCGGCGGGGACGGTCGGGATCGCTTCAGGAGCGATCCGGGATGAGGGGACGGCCAGTGGTTTCTGGCCACCCCCTCGCGATCGCTCCTGGCGAATCAGATGCTTCCTCTGTCTGTGTCAATCAAAACACAGGCAGAGGAAGTGATGTCACGCTCGGTGCGCCGGTCTATGTGACCGGAACGCCGAGCTGTGAACATCTAAAGGTTAGTGCACCAACAGTACACTGACACCAGTACACATAGGCACACAAAACACCCCCCTGTCACCCCCAGATCACCCCCCAGATCACCCCCTCCCCCCCCAGTCACAGTGTCACTAATTGCAGTGATCATTTTTTTACTGATCACTGCATTTAGTGTCAGTGTGACTGTAATAACTGTCAGTGCAGTTAGTTTTAGGTCCAAGGTAGCCCCCCACCCCCCCCTAATAAAGGTTTAACCCCTTGATTGCCCCCCAGGTAACCCTTTCACCCCCTTTTGCCAGTGTCACTAAGCGATCGTTTTTCTGATCGCTGTATTAGTGTCACTGCTGTCGCTAGGTAACCATTTTTTTTTTTTAGGTAACCGCCATGTTTATATAGGTTCATAAATAGGTTTATAGGTCAGGTACCCCCATATTACAACCTAAATAAAGGTTTTAACCCCTTGATTGCCCCTAGAGTTAACCCTTTCACCAGTGATCACTGTATAACTGTCACTGGTGACGCTGGTTAGCCAGTTAGTTATTTCGTTATTTAGGTTCCCCGTCAGGTTTTTATATAGCGTCAGGTACCCCCATATATTACCTAATAAAGGTTTTAACCCCCTGATTGCCCCTAGTTAACCCTTTCACCCCCTTTTGCCAGTGTCACTAAGCGATCGTTTTTCTGATCGCTGCATTAGTGTCGCTAGGTAACCATTTTTTTTTTTTAGGTAACCGCCATGTTTATATAGGTTCATAAATAGGTTTATAGGTCAGGTACCCCCATATTACAACCTAAATAAAGGTTTTAACCCCCTGATTGCCCCTAGAGTTAACCCTTTCACCAGTGATCACTGTATAACTGTCACTGGTGACGCTGGTTAGCCAGTTAGTTATTTCGTTATTTAGGTTCCCCGTCAGGTTTTTATATAGCGTCAGGTACCCCCATATATTACCTAATAAAGGTTTTAACCCCCTGATTGCCCCTAGTTAACCCTTTCACCCCCTTTTGCCAGTGTCACTAAGCGATCGTTTTTCTGATCGCTGCATTAGTGTCGCTAGGTAACCAGTTTTTTTTTGTATTACTGTTACGGGTGACGCTGGTTAGTTAGCTTGTTTTTTATACTGTCAGGGCACCCGCCATTTATTACCCAATAACGGTTTAACCCCCTGATCGCCCGGCGGGTGATATCAATTAGGTTTTAGGGTCAAATAAGGTCTGCGTCGCCCCAGGTTAGTGCCAGTACCGCAAACACCCACGCGCAAAGCATACACCTCCCTTAGTGGCACAGTATCTGAACAGATCAATATCTGATCTGATCAGATCTATACTAGCGTCCCAGCAGTTTAGGGTTCCAAAAAAAAACGCATTGTTAGCGGGATCAGCCCAGATACCTGCTAGCACCTGCGTTTTCCCCCTCCGCCCAGCCCAGCCCAGCCCACCCAAGTGCAGTATCGATCGATCACTGTCACTTACAAAACACTAAGCACACATAACTGCAGCGTTCGCAGAGTCAGGCCTGATCCCTGCGATCGCTAACAGTTTTTTTGTGGTAGCGTTTTGATTCAGTCGCTTCAGTCAGGAGCTTTTTTACCTGTGAATCTCAAAAAAATAAAAAAAAATAAAATAGTTGTCGTTTTATTGTTCTCTCTCTCACTCTATTCTCTCTCTATTGTTGCTCTTTTTTTACTCCATTCTATTCTGCAATGTTTTATTATGTTTTATTATGTTTTATTATGTTTTATCATGCTTGCTTTTCAGGTATGTAATTTTGTTTACTGTGTGTTTTAGTGTTGAGCATTTTTTTGTTTTCAGGTGCGCCATTCAGTTGCAACGCGGATTTATTTATCTTGACAGCAACAGCGTTTGCTCCCACGATACATAAAGCCGCGACTCCAACGCTGTAGGAGGTGATTTCACCACCACAGTTAAAAAAAAGAGCATATATGCCGAAGCATGGGGGCAGCAGGGGGGGGGAGGAGCGATTGGCTCCTAATGCCACGTACATACGGTCGAAATTCCGACCGTGTGTACACGGCATAACTTTTGCGGGAGGATGCCCCCATGCATCGGCATATATAAATGGTGCATGTATGCCCATCATTAGAAGTGGGTGGATGAAGGGAGGTATTCTAATGGTGGGCATACCCACCAATCAATCTCTTTTTTTCGTTCAGCCAAGAGGCTGCATGAAAAAAAAAAGATTACAATATATGTCCAGTATGTTGCTGGACTTTGAATGGTTATACCAGAATGATGCCTGCAGGTTTAGGTATCATCTTGGTATCATTCTTTTCAGCCAGTGATCGGCTTTCATGTAAAAGCAATTCTAGCGGGTAATTAGCCTCTAGACTGCTTTTACAAGCAGTGGGAGGGAATGTCCCCCCTCCCGGATATAAACCGCGCCATTGGGAAATTGGGAAAGCATTTTATCACACCAATCTTGGTGTGGTCAGATGCTTTGAGGGCAGAGGAAAGATCTAGGGTCTAATAGACCCCAATTTTTTCAAAAAAAGAGTACCTGTCACTGCCTATTGCTATCATAGGGGATATTTACATTCCCTGAGATAACAATAAAAATCATAACAAAGAAAAAAAATGGAAGGAACAGTTTAAAAATAAAATAAAAAAGCTAAATAAATAAAAAAAAAAACAAAAAAAAAAAAAAAAAGCACCCCTGCCCCCCCTTCTCTTGCGCAAAGGCGTACACAAGCGTTGGTCTGGCGTCATATGTAAACAGCAATTGCACCATGCATGTGAGGTATCACCGCGAAGGTCAGATCGAGGGCAGTAATTTTAGCAGTAGACCTCCTCCGTGAATCTAATGTGGTATCATGTAAAGGCTTTTAAAGGCTTTTAAAAATGTATGTAGTTTGTCGCCACTGCGTGTTTGTGCGCAATTTTAAAGCATGTCGTGTTTGGTATCCATGTACTCGGCCTAAGATCATATTTTTTATTTCATCAAAAATTTGAGCAATATAGTGTGTTTTAGTGCATTAAAATAAAAAAAAGTGTATTTTTTCCACAAAAAATGCGTTTGAAAAATCGCTGCGCAAATACTGTGTGGAAAAAAAAAATGCAACACCCACCATTTTAATCTGTAGGGCCTTTGCTTTAACAATATATATAGTGTTTGGGGGTTCAACGTAATTTTCTTGCAAAAAAAAAATATGTTTTCATGTAAACAAAAAGTGTCAGAAAGGGCTTTGTCTACAAGTGGTTAGAAGAGTGGGTGACGTGTGACATAGGCTTCTAAATGTTGTGCATAAAATGCCAGGACAGTTCAAACCCCCCCCAAATGACCCCATTTTGGAAAGTAGACACCCCAAGCTATTTGATGAGAGCAATGTTGAGCCCATTAAATATTTTTTTTTTTTGTCCCAAGAGATTGAATAATGAAAAAAAAAAAATATATATATTTTTTTTACAAAAAGTTGTCACTAAATGATATATTGCTCAAACATGTCATGGGCATATGTGGAAATACACCCCAAAATACATTCTGTTGCTTCTCCTGAGTACGGGGATACCACATGTGTGGGACTTTTGGGAGCCTAGCTGCGTACGGAACCCCAAAAACCAATCACCGCCTTCAGGCTTTCTAAGGGTGTAATTTTTTTATTTCACTTCTCACTGCCAATCACAGTTTCGGAGGCCATGGAATGCCCAGATGGCATAAAACCCCCCAAAATGACCCCATTTTGGAAAGTAGACACCCCAAGCTATTTGCTGAGAGGTATTGTGAGTATTTTGCAGATCTCGCTTTTTGTCACAAAGTTTTGAAAATTGAAAAAAGAAAAAAATTTTTTTTTTTTCTTTACTTTCTTCATTTTCAAAAACAAATGAGAGCTGTAAAATACTCACCATGCCTCTCAACAAATAGCTTGGGGTGTCTACTTTCCAAAATGGGGTCATTTGGGGGGTTTTGTGCTATTTTGGCATTTTATGGCCTTCGAAACGGTGATAGGTAGTGAGGAGTGAAATCAAAAATTTGCACCCTTAGAAATCCTGAAGGCGGTGCTTGGGTTTCGGGGCCCCGTACGCGGCTAGGCTCCCAAAAAGTCCCACACATGTGGTATCCCCATACTCAGGAGAAGCAGCAAAATGTATTTTGGGGTGCAATTCCACATATAACTATGGCATGTGTGAGCAATATATCATTTAGTGACAACTTTTTGAAAAAAAAAAAAAATCTTTTTTATTTTTGTCTTTATTCAATCACTTGGGACTAAAAAAAAAAATATTCAATGGGCTCAACATGCCTCTCAGCAAATAGCTTGGGGTGTCTACTTTCCAAAATGGGGTCATTTGGGGGGGTTTTGTACTTCTCTGCCATTTTAGCACCTCAAGAAATGAAATAGGCAGTCATAAATTAAAAGCGGTGTAAATTCCAGAAAATGTACTCTAGTTTGTAGACGCTATAACTTTTGCGCAAACCAATAAATATACGCTTATTGGCATTTTTTTTACTAAAGACATGTGGCTGAATACATTTTGGCCCAAATGTTTGACTAAAATTGAGTTTATTAGATTTTTTTTTATAACAAAAAGTAGAAAATCTCTTTTTTTTTTTTTTTCAAAAATTTTCGCTCCTTTTCCGTTTATATCGCAAAAAATAAAAATCACAGAGGCAATCAAATACCATCAAAAGAAAGCTCTATTTGTGGGAAGAAAAGGACGCAAATTTCGTTTGGTTACAAAATTGCATGACCGCGCAATTACCAGTTAAAGTAGTGCAGTGCGAAATTGAAAAAAGACCTCTGGTCCTTAAGCTGACAATTGGTCCGGGGCTAAAGTGGTTAAGCAATGTCTTTTGTCTGCTGCATAGTATTGTTTGCCCCAAAACACCCCCTAAAATATGCACAAATGTTTGCTGTGTGGTTTACTTCATGTAGAGCCCCCTTTTTTTGTTCTTTTGGTGGGGGGGGGGGGGCAAACTCATTAGGAACCCCCTCCCCCAACTGCTCTGTCAGATGGTACCAATCCTTTATCTGCTGGCTTTCCCAAGGTCCATACACACTATATACCTACCTCTTTATAGTGCGCATCTTTAGGGATGAATTCAGCAAAGCATGTAGTGCAAGGGACTGCCTCCATACATTCCATTTCCTATTTTTTTGTCTTCTTTCCCTCCTATTAGCTTGCTTGGTAATTTAATAATGTCACACTGTGCCTGCCTTTTTTGGGGGGGGGGGGGAGGGAAATGTTATTTGATCTTTCCTGTGGCCTGCCAATAGTGTTAAGTACAGAGGGTCTGGCCAAACTAGGCCACATTATTGAGCCATTTGCCAATCAATGAAGTGCAGAGGGTTACCTGTCCACCACCCCCCCCCCCCCAAAACCATAGTTATTGCCAATGTCCCATCAGAAGTGGGGGGATTGATGGGGGGGTGAGTAATCTGTGAAGGGGAGCCTCTACTTTTCTGTGTAAATACTTTCCAGCCTCCAATTTTATACAATGCTCTTGTTCCAAGATGTTGATTGTCTAATCTGCTTGCAATGTTTAGGTGCAAAGTGACTCATTTTTTTTTCTTGTTTCACTCCACAGTTCCCTTCCACGCCACAGGAATGGCAGACTGTGGCCTCCCACTTTGCCAGCCGTTGGGACTTTCCTAACTGCGGAGGGGCAATTGATGGGAAACACGTCCGCATCGTCCCACCGCCCAACTCGGGGTCCTACTATTATAATTATAAAGGGTTTAATAGTGTAGTGATGTTGGCGGTGGTGTCGGCAACATACGAGTTTATGTATGTGGACGTGGGGATGAACGGCCGGATATCGGATGGTGGGGCCATTACGCACACGGAGTTCTACTGGCGTCTCCAAAGTGGCAGTCTGTGCTTGCCACCTCCAGAGGAGAATGCCGAAGGACTCCCCTTCGTCTTTGTCGCAGATGAAGCGTTTGCGCTGACTCCCCATGTGATGAGGCCGTTCCCGATGAGGACCCTCACCCCGGACCAGAGGGTCTTCAACTACAGGCTGTCCAGAGCCAGAAGAGTGGTGGAGAACGCTTTTGGCATCCTGGCCAGCCGCTTCCGCCTGTTCCTGACGGCATTTAACTTGGCGGAATACAAACTGAACCACATAGTTCTTGCCTGTTGCATATTGCACAACTTCCTCAAAAGACATAACAGGAACTATGTGGTGCCCGTTGGCCCAGATGTGGAGGGCCCTCCAAATGCGGACCTCACAGCCCTTCGAGTGGCACGTCCAGGCTTGCCCCCTCTCAATGCCCGCGTGGTCCGGGACCAATATATGGAATACTTTGTGGGTAGGGGGGCCATTGCTCTGCCTGACGATGTGTGAGAGGCATTTTTTAATAAATCTGATATTTTAACCAACCTCTGATTTCTTGTTATTTCAGTCTTCTTTTTAGCTTATTTTACTTTGACATTTTTTCCCTTTGCCTTCGACAGTGGTAATGCACTTTCTGGGCAAAAGGAGGTAACAGTCTCTTCTTCCCAAAAAGATTATTCTCATGTGTGTTTGCTACCTAATCTTTGGTCTAGAGAAGGTTTGTCCTGCATAACTGACACCCAAAATACTCCTTTTCAGCACCAGGTGTGACATGTGTGTATTCTCCAAAATGCTGTGCTCCGTGTTTTCGTACAAAGCACTGTGGGTGTCATTTACATAAGTCAAATCCGCTATGCTCTACAAGTGCATTGAAAAAGTTCCCTGGGAAAGGAAATTGCAGTGCAAAGTGGATTTGCCTTTAGTAAATAACACCCATTGCCCCCCATATCCTTTACATTTTACATACATAATGCATTGTTTTAGTTAAATAAGGAAGCCACACATTTTGAAAAGTAAAAAAGTTTACTTGGAAAACATTCACAAGTGCGTTTACAATCTTCACGCCAAAACTGACAACATCTTGGTTATTTACAACATTATTTACAAAGATTACGCAATTTGTAAAACCAGGCATGGAGCTAAGCAGAACCTATGAAGTAGGAAAGTTCAACTTTGTAAAGTGAAGACAAGATCAGACATGACTATATGTTCAAAGTGTGTTTGATCTTGCCTTCATCACATGGGGGGGGCACCCCCGAAAAGTGGAAATTTGGAACATGCACACAATTTGGTTATGAAAATGGTCATTAGATGGTAAAACACATGCCTAGAAGCTTCAAAAGTGCCATTTTCCATCATGGGGATGAATGGACGTTTTTTGGGGGTGCAACCCCTTCACCACAACCACTTTCGTAGTTCGTAAAGTGTTTGCACCCCCAAAAAAACGTTGCCATTCATCCACCATGATGGGAGCTAGCACATGTGGACACAATGTGTGCATGTTCCAAATTTCACACAGTTTTTAAGTTGCAAATGTGTTCAGAAGCTGGCACAAATGTGTGTAAATTACTTGGTGATTTTTCATATTTTTCCTAAAACATCAATGATGTTCTTCAATTTTTGTTGAACATCATTGATGTTTTGCTTTATGTAATCTAGATCTCGATTGCAGACCATTATCTCTCCGATGAGTACGTGGGCACTCTCTGTGGTAAAGTGCGATTTTTCTTCCACAACATCCACGTCACCTAAAAACCACAAACAAAAAAAATGGGGTGTTGGAAATGAGGCAGCCATACATGGATTAGCTTACCAGTAGCTGTGTTCTCCCACACTCACCTGTTGTGGTGACAATTTCTCCAAGTTCGATGATCTCTCCTTCCTCCTCCTCCTCCTCTGCTTCTGCTCTTTCCCCTTTTTTGGGAGGTGTTGGTTTGGGGGTTTCCTCAGACGGGCCAAGTTTTCGCTCCCCTATGAGAATGTCCAAAAGGAAGATTTAGCAACACAAACTATTGAGGGCAGAAATAGGAAATGACAAACATTGCTTGAAAGTGACGGACACTATTTTAGTTTGGCCAGTTACAAATGTCAACTACATGAATGTAGTCACTTTGTAAAGGTGCTAAACTGACTAGCTTTTTGGTAGAAGTTTGTGTGATGGAGACCCCCCTCTAGTATCCACTGGAGCACATGTGTGGAAAAGGCTAATAAAAAGGGGGTTTGGGTGTCCCAGCACTAGTGCTCTCGAGTCCAGATGGGTAAACACCTACTGGGTGACCTCTCCTTTACATTGAATAAATTGCCTTTACATTCTGGATGACATTTCTAGGGAGAACAAACTTCCTTTCCCCAAAAAAAAAACCAAACATCGTATTATAAGTGGCCGCACGATCGAGGTTGCGTACGATCGAATGGACACACACACGACCATGACAGTGGCAGAAAGATCGAGGCTGAGTACGATCGAATGCACAGACGAACATGAAAGTGGCCATTTTGGAATGTACAACTTTGTAAAAATCAAACCACATGGAGCAGTATGCAAGCAAGAAATCAAACACAAAACACAACTACTTACTTTTTTGAAGAATTCTCTTGATCTTTCTGTACTGATCGGCCTCCCTCAGTTTCAGGTCTGACCAGCGTTTCCTCAGTTGCTCCTTGGATCGTTGTACCCCAAAATGATTGTACAGCCTCCTCACAACTTTAGACATGATCTTGGCCTTGCGGACATTGGGGTTGAGGTAAGGCCCATACTTCCCATCATAGTCGCTCCTCTTTAATATGTCCACCATCTCCAACATTTCTCCAAATGACATATTGGAGGCCTTGAATTTCAGGCTCCGGGATCGGGACGTTTCTGCCTCCGGCCTTTCCTCGTCCTCCTCCTCGTTGGGGGGATATTTGGGGCGCACCTGCTGTGTCCCCGCCATGTGCTCTCCCCACTGCGCCGTAAAGAGAAGGGGTGGGGAATAGACGAGAAAGATCGTCAGGGGCGGGCGGAGTTTGACGCATGCGCACTGTATATAAAACGTCACACGCCTGTGTCGTAGCCACGATCTGGGAGACGAGGGGAGAGAAAGCTCACGCACGAGACGATCGCTACAAACGAAGGTACAATTTGACGTTGGTACATAACTAGCCTAGACTGATTAGAACTTGAGGCTTCTTTATGGAGAAGATTAGGAGTGTTTAGGCTGACATTATTTATATTGTTTTGTGTGGCGTTGTGTCTTGCAGAGGTGATGGAGGCGTTCTACAACGTGAGCTTTCTCCCACACTTCATTGATAAATACCGGCAATTCCCCCTCTTATGGCAGGCAAAACACAGGGATTATAGCAACAGACCAAAGAGGTACGCAGCCCTGCTGAAACTGGTGGCATTTGTAAAGCCTACCCTGCCCATGGCAACCGTCGCAAACTTAAAAGTGAAGATAAACAACATGAAGACTACATATTTCCGGGAGCGCAATAAGGTCCTGAAGTCACAAGCATCTGGAGCTGCAGCAGCTGATGTCCATGTCCCCACGCTCTGGTACTATGACAGGCTCCACTTTCTCAAAGACCAGGCTACTGTCAGGAAGTCACTCTCGACTCTTCCTTGCACGCGTCCTTCCACGCACGCCACCCCGCGTGAGGCTTCCGAGGACCAACCTGGGCCTTCCAGTCAGGAATATGTGCAGGTGCCCAGCTTGTTCCAGGTATAGTAGTTTTGGAACCAGTTTGTTGAATAATGAATGATGTTCAGTTAATTCAGGATCCCCAATTGCTTATTTCCTAACCTAACGTGATTGACATATCAACAGACAGTGGTGTGGGAGACATTTTTGGGAAGAATCTAAACTGCAGGGCTGAGAATTGTATGGTTTTGTATTTGAAAACATTTTGCAACAGTCACTAGATGAGAATTGTGTGTGTTTGATGAACAAATAACTGAAACTATGTCCCTTTTTCAGACACAGGAAGACCTCAGCCAGGAGGTGGCTGTGGAAGGTGGCAGTCAGGAGGAGGCAGGGGGTAGTGGCAGCCAAGAGGGGGGTAGGCGTAGGAGCCTGACTGTCTCCCAAGTCTCTCCCCTCCGCCTTCCCTACAGAAGGGCGAAAAACATGGGGGAGGTGGGAGAGTCAGCGCTCCAGCTGATAAAAGATGCCTCAGCCTCCCTCTATGCCACACCCACCTACGAGGAGGCCTTTGCCTCCTTGGTTACAAGTAAATTTACGGGTATGGAGGCGGGGCAACGCAGCATGTGTGAGGAGGTCATCCTCAAAATACTAAATGAGGGGATGGCTGGGGAGATGACTCCCCTCACACATGTTTGCGAGAGTGACCTTGCTCCGCCTCCTCCTCCTCCTTCTGCCACCCCACCAGCACCAGCACCACGGCGTGGAAGGAAGCGTACAAGGAAGACAAGAGAGTGACAACCTGGACTCAGTCTGGTCTGAGAGAAGATGGAGCCTCTCGTAGTACCAGAGCCTGGGGACCTAGATGGCATCTGCTGCAGTTCCGGATGTTTTGGACTTCAGGACCAGATTGCGCTCCCTTATTATTTAGATAGGTAGTCTTCATGCCCCCAATTGTTTAAGTCTGTAAAATGATGGTTGCCATGGGTGTCCAAGGCTTTGCAAATTCCCCAAGTTTCACCATGGCTGCGTTCCTCTTTGGTCTGTTGCTGAGACCTAAATAAAGGTTTATTTGCTTTGAAATAATCATTGACTATTGTGTTTTACTTTTCTACAATGACAGTTTTTCTTTGAGTAGGCAGGTACATTTCACTAATCCTAGAATTAACAAGGGGCACCAACAACCAACAAACTCCTAGTAAATGTAAGCAAGAAATACAAATGTTAATAATGTGGTTTTGCTAAGTTGAGACATACAAACCCCCTCCAAAAAAAAAAAAAAAAACCTCCTTCAAATATGTATTCCCCCAAAAAAAAAAAAATCTGGTTAAAAAAATAAGAAAGATTGTATTACGATCTGAGTAAAAATAAACATGTAGTGTATAAATGCTGCAAAGTAATAAAGAAGTAAGTTTGTGAGAAGTGCGGGTGAATAGGAGCAGCTAAAAGATGTCATTCTTGTTGCATTTTAAAGAAAAAGAGAATGCGCTGCATTAAAGACATTTTAACATTGCAGCGTGACGAATGTGCTGTGTCGATTAGGAAAGGTAGTTTTACCTGACCGAGCGCTTCCGTCACAGAATTTCTTCTGAGCATGCGTAGCACTTTGTCCGTCGGACAAGCGTACACACGCTCGGATTTGGTGTGATCGGACCGGGTTGACGGGAAATCTTTCCAGCAGGAGATAAGACTTTGTCCGACGGACAAACCGACGAACACTGTCCGATGGTGCATACACACGGTCTGATTTTTCAACAACCTTGTCCGATCGGACCAAATTGATGAAAAAGTCCGACCGTGTGTATGGGGCTTTACGGTTACATAGCCAAATAACCCAATACACCTTATTTAAAGGATAAAATGAACATTGCAGCAGATGGCTTGTAGTTCTCTGTGAACTGCGAGGGCAGTGGTGAACGCTCTCTCTCGTAGTTCATTGACCTTCCTGCTCTTCAGTAACTGTCTGCCTGTATGGGAGGTATGGGCAAACAGCTATACTGAGAGTCTGCAGGAGTCTGGCATTGCACTGTGTTGGACTTTCTAGGCTCCTTTTCTGCCAAAATATGTGCATTCAATATTTTTTTCCCAAAATGTGAACTTAACCTTTAATCCGTTCCTCACTTCTAGTTGGCCTTTCCTTTATTCAATTACCCCTTTTTCCATTCCTACATCACTCTTAAAGCGGAAGTAAACCCATCGATTTAACAGTCTAAAAAAAAAAGGCATGCCGTGAATGCTAACTGCACATTGGCTGTGCTCTCAACCAAACAGTCAAACCATCCAATGGCTGGTGTCATAACGGATCACATGTGCAGCACTGTGGCAGTTGAAGATTAAACAGAGGCAAAGATGGCAGCTTCCTTGGCTGAAAACTATAGGGGGGTTTACTTCCACTTTAACCTACATATACTATACCTCTCTGTTTAATAACCCTTGACTATTGATTCCATCCACCAAATAACTACTATCCCTTCCTATTTATCCCCTTTACAATCTGAATGTCCTCTTCCTCACCTCCTCTATGTGCTCTTATGAAATAAATCCAAATTTACATGTGCTATTATGCTTAAATCCTTTCTCTCCTTCACACCCGCCTCCTGCATGTCCCCCCCCCCCCTTAAACCATGTATTTAGTGATCCCTGATCATTATTTTATAAGAAGGGTGTGGGAGGGGAAATAACTTACCACCTCCCTCCCTCTTAGGTCTACTAGGCATATAAATCATGCAGTGATTCTTTGTTCCACTCATGATGTTATATTTATGTGACTTCTATAGAGAGGATCTTTAAAGTGGGTCAATGGACATTCTTTCTCATTTTATTTGTTACTTCCCAATTCCACAGTCTACTCCCCTCCCTCTCCTGCCCAAATAGGGGACAGTAAAGGCCTCTAAATCAAGTGGGGGCAGTAATGAGACTAACCCCTATTAATTATCCTAATTTCTCAATTAGCTATCATTCCTGTATTCTCTCTTACCAACTATAATCCACCCCTTTCTTGGTACCTATGTATAAATTACTCAGCTCTATCGGATTTTCTGATCCGCTCTCTTTGATCATATATCCCATGTATACAGATGACAGTTTAAACTTTATCCAATCACACCAAACTACATTCGATTTCCTATACATATTCCTATGCATATGCATCAGCTTTTTCACATTCCACTTCCATAATCCACTGTGCTATAGTTGACAACCTCTTTGCTCATGTTAGCACTGTCACATGGGTAGAAGTCCACAGCCCTGTGTAAGCTATGACCTAAGCCAGGGGTGCCCAACCAGTGGCCCGGGGGCCACATGTGGCCCACCGAGCCCTCGGATGTGGCCCGCGACCTCCTGCTCTGGGATGGCTAGTTGGCAAGCCCAGATCGCAGGTTGCCGACCCACCATCCCAGAGCATCAGTGTTGTGAATGAAGCCAGCAGTAGATGAAGCAAGCGGCTGCGGAGCAGAGCTGCATAAGCTGATGCTTCCTGTATAGTGCCCCCTCCTGTCACAGACAGAGTGATACTGAATGCACTTTGCCTGGGCAAGCAACACCCGGTGATACCTTAATGGAAGACTGTTATTAAAAGTAAGTTTATTAGTAAAATCAAAATGTGTATATATGGTCATATCTGTTCTGCTGTGGTTACCTGCACTGACTTCTGTTTTTTGCCACTACTGTGCCCCATCAATTGCTGCCAGAGTGCCCATCAATTGCTGCCAGTGTGCACCATCAATTGCTGCCAATGTGCCCAGCAATTGCTGCTACTGTGCCCCATCAAATGCTGTCAGCGTGCATCGCCCGGAAGTTGGGACTTACCCATTTTGCAGCGGGTCACAGTTGCGTCCTCCACGTCCACACTCCTCCATGTCTCTGGTCCTCTCCATCAGGCCTCCAATCACAGCGCCTGTTGTTTCAGCCAATCAGGTGACAGGTAACCAGACCCGAGCACCTGATTGGCTTAGAGGCGGGTCAGTGCCAACACAACACTGAGTAAACAGCGAACGCACAGCATTGTGACCGCTGTTTACCATTTTGGAAGCCTATTAGAGCCTATGGCTCTAATCAGAACACCTATTAGAGCCCACGGCTCTAATCAGGCACTTCCAAAAAAAAAAACTGTCGCTGTAATTCAGGTGCCCAGCGCCCGACAAGTTGCTGGACATCTGAATAGGGGGCGGCAGCGGCGACCATAGATAAATTCATGCATTGCATGAATTTACCTATGGTGAGAGAGAGGTGACAGGAGAGAGGGGGCGGCGCTCCTGCGCCCTTTATGGACGCACTGCCACTGCCTGAAGGGTATAATAGAAGTCTATGGCAAAGTGCAAGTAACCCGCAGAAAAGCCACAGCTGCATTGCACTGCACCTGCAGTATGGGTAAACTGCGGGATCAATCCAATTCGCTAACAAAAGGGGGATCAGTCCCTTCCATCTGGGTGGATTGGATCTGGGGGCCCATAGAGTAGAGTGGGTTTGTCTGTGTCTGCTCTGCATATGCAGAGTGGAAACAGACCTGTCATACGCCTGCTCTGCTCATTGTGGCCCACGACTGGTTACCAAGTCACTTAAGTGGCTCTTTCTCTTGAATAGTTTGGACACCCCTGGCCTAAGCAATTAGTAGCTTTCAGAGGATGGATTCTTCTGCTATTGACATTTCTGTGGAGCAGCATAGGAGCAGAGGCGAAGTGAATTTAGAGGGGGAGACTAGAGTAAACCCATGGATTTTGCACTACCTAGCTAAAGCACAACTTCATGTAATTGTCCAAATATTTCTAGTTGGAGTAAGGCAGGGTTGTACTCTCCGCTGGGTCTTTCCAGCGAATCACCACAGTAGCAGGGAGCTCTTCCCCCTGCTCCTGTTCCTTTTGTATGAGACAACTTAAAACAAAAAACAAACAATAAAAGTAAGTAACAAACACACATTTATGCACATGCTTTCAATAGCTTTAAGCAGCCACAAGCTCCAGCTGCAGCAGTTTCTTCTGCAGCTCTACTCTGTTTATTAGTCAGTAGCTTTTTTAGATATTCAGAAACTCCTCATGTGCAATGGCTGGGACTTTTTATCCAACTAACTAAAAAAGATCAAATAAGCTGAAGTAGCCAAAACGGAAAAGAAATACCTGATATTTATCTGCCGACAGCAATGTTAGCAGTATACATAAATCAGAACTATTGTAGAGTGAAAGAATTTGCATGAAAGCTCTGGTAATTGCAATCTGCTGTCTGGTACTGTACTTTAAAAATAGCAGCAGTCAGGAGTTCGACTGGCCAATCAATAGGCAGCTATTAAAATCTCAGCCAATTAGAAGATGATTGGCTAAGCAAACAGAGAATTATTGGTTGTTTAGCTGGGCTTTCAGTTTTGCTGCCTTGTTCCCTGTTTCTCATTCAGATCCCCCCCGCCTTTCCTGTTAGGCACAACACATCTGCAAACACCTGATATTCATCTGTGCCTGTGCCGCTGTACAGTCTTGTTAAATTGTTACCACCTTTTCCACAAGCCGTTTTGGCAATTAACCTCCTGGCCAAGCACTTCAAAGAAAACAACTGTTACGTTTAACCTCTCAAAGTCTTTGACGGATTCCTTTGTGATTTCTTTTCCCCTCTGAGCACTTTCATCCTAAACCAAAAATGTAAGACAGATAAGATTGTGCTTCTTTTTTCCTCTATTTTTTGGTTGTTTTCTTAACTCTTTAACCTTTGACTTTTCTCAACTGGGGATGTTACAGAATTATTATTTTATCATTTTAACTCCATCTTCTCAATTTCTTTGGATGATGTTCTCCGTAGTAACATACAGGAATGCACAATAAAGAATAATCTGTAGTTATTTTAAAAAAAAGACAATAGCAATGTTTTAAATCTGTATGATGTACTCATAGCTAGATGTCAACACAGTACACACAGAAGCAGATGAAAGGACTTACTTGATAAGGTAATGCAAAAAGCAGTGATGATCTGTAAGGTGAGGTTAACTCAGCAACCAGACTTCACTATACTTAAGTCCTCCCACAATAAATTCAAACTAGATACTATGGTTTACTTATCCCTCACATTTGTGTGTATGGGCATTGTACAATGCACTTCAACAAACAATGTTAAATAATGAACATTACAAACATTACACTACAAACTGAAAAGACCAATATAGAGCTGGCAACATGTCAAACCAATCAGTGGACTAGAACTAGTCAACATACTCTACAAGAAAGTTCTCTAATTTTCCTCTCTCTGCAAGATACTGAATCCAAGAGCTAGAAAGTAGCTTAAAGGGTCACTGGGAGTGTCCTTCCTGAAGCCTGTGATGTGTAACTTCCTTACTGTTTTCTGTATAACAAATTACATTCAAACTGTAAAAAAAACATTGGGTGGCTGAGAAACTATGATGGTGGCTGAGGATTCTTTATGTAGGAGTGCAGTGGGCAACAGAGTGTATTTCATAACAGCCCACCTAAATCATCAGATTACAAGCAAACCAGGAAAGACTAAAGCAATGAATGGAAAAAAAACCTGAAACATCAGGAAGGACTCAAAAATATATGTACGTTTATCCAAAATATAGAAAAAAATTGAGTTTGAGGGTTACTAAGTACATCAGGGGCTTTACCAAGTCTATCTAGACCAGGACCAGGCAGGACCATAAAGCACACACAAATTCCAAGAGAACCAATGAAAAATAATATTAGAATTCAGAAGCAAGTTGTGGCAGGTATCCTTAAACTGTGACCATCTGTGACCCCAATGGGGAGATTTTTCCCTTGTTAATTGTGACGCCTATACAAGAGATTTGAAAGACCAACAATAATGAACACATTTTCAGAAACTCTAACCCTTCCGCAATCTACTACTAATGTGCTGTGTCGGGAAGCAAAGGGAGGTCTACCCAACAGACACATAGACATCAATAACATTTTATGCAGGCTCCTTCCAAAGCTTGGCTGGAGTTAGGCTTTAAAAATGCCCCCCTTTAAAATATGCCACTCTGTATATATTAAAGCATGCACTTTGATTATATACATTTGGAGTACATTAAGGTGAAGCTAATTTGTATATTCTTATAGACACTAGATTTTGGGGATATTACAAATAATTAAAAATGTGTGTGTAGGTAAACCGTCTGGCCAAGAAAGGATGGATGTGAGTGCAGGAGGTGAGGTGTCTGGATTGAGAGGGAGGGACGAATGTGGAGGCAGAGGTGTCTAGCTATGTAGGGATAGATGTAATTGGTGGATGAGGTATCTGGGTAGGGATGTATGTACATGAGGTGGTTGGCAGACAGGTAGTGTGTGTGTGTGTGTGTGTGTGTGTGTGTGTGTGTGTGTGTGTGTGGTGGAGGGGTGATGGGGAGATCTGAGTAAGGTAGGAAGGATCTGTGAGAGGCAGGGATAAGGTGGTTGGCAGGGAACTCTAAAAAGGGGTGAAGTCAGTGGCATGGAGTTTCGGTAAGGCTCTGTGAAAGGTGGGTGGTGGGGATGCTTTGTAAGGAAGGGTTGAATTGAGCAGTGTGGAGGCTTTGTGAGTGATGGTTGAGGTAGATGGTGCAGGGGTGAGTGATAAGCAGGCTCTATGAGTGGAGGTCTTGCAGCTGGGGGGAGATACACATTTTAATGTTTCCCTTTAGTCCCCCTAGCTCTTGTTCATCCTGTTCACACTCTTCTAGCAGCACTTCCCTGGTGTTTGACTCTTTTAAGCTTCTACCTAACGTTCTGCTGCTTGCGTATCCTGGGAGGTAGCAGAACGTTAGATTGTCCCTGGGATGCCACAACCAAGGAGCCTGTACCACTGCTACAACTTTCTGTGGCAATTTGATATCTCTGATGCAAGCAAAACAGTGGCAGAGGGAGGAGGTGATGCAACACTAATTATGGCCATTAGCATTATGTCTCCAAGCCCAATCTCTGGCTGTGCAACTGGGCATTGGAAGCTGCTGGAGAAGTTATCCTGTGCAACTTCCACACACTGCCATGCTCCATGCATCAGCATTTCCTGAGGTTGCGAAAGGGCTGAATGCCGTTGCTGGCTCCCATGGAGCGCTGGGCATTGAATGGTATGCGAGATCTGGCTTTGGCAGACAAAGGACAGTGTGTGTGGCAGTTGCTAGGGTGTGGAGGAGGGTGCTATATGTCCCACTGGCGTTTTGCTTCTGAGGAACTAAAAACAGAGGCACAGTGTTATATGTGCCCCTATTTCTGTTCCCCTTGTATTATGAAAAATACAAGATAAAAGTAAAACATTATTATTATGGAAGTTCAAATACTAACAGTAACAGCCAGGCAACACATTAGCTCTAGAACCATTAAAGTGGTTCTAAAGGCAGAAGGTTTTTTATCTTAACGCATTCTATGCATTAAGATAAAAAAACCTTTGGTGTGCAGCAGCTCACCTAATACTTTCCTGAGCCCCATCTTGATCCAGCGATGTTGCACAAGAGACTCGGCTGTCCGGGACTCTCCCTCCTGATTGGCTGAGACACAGCTGTGGGCACCATTGGCCCCCGCTGCTGTCAAAGTCAGTGAACCAATAAGGAGAGAGGCGAGCAACGGGTCTATGTGTGAATGGACACAGAGAAGCAGCTCAGGTGCCCCCATAGCAAGCTGCTTGCTGTGGGGGCACTCGGCAGGAGGGAGGGGCCAGGATTGCCGACAAGAGACCTGAAAAAAGGCGGATCTGGGCTGCTCTGTGCAAACCACTGTACAGAGCAGGTGAGTATGACATGTTTGGTATTTATAAACAAAAACAATTGAGACTTTAATATCACTTTAACTTCCAGAGTAATGTGCTAACATTCGAGATCTCTGTATTCCACGTCTCTCTTTATGCTTCCAATTAACACATCCATTTTTTTACAAAGCAACCCATACAGTACATTATGCATTTTTGTTTTCATGCGAGTTGAACGAAAGAAAATGCCTCGATACCCCAATCCAAACATTCATGTGGATGGGGGAATTACTCTCGCTGTGGCATTGTATTTTGATAGCATGGAGCCTACCCTGCTGTCAGAATACAATGATCAGTGTTGCTGGCTATAGCCATGCATGGATAGAAATTTAGTCAGTCCCTGAAGCTGAATTATGATCCATGAATGGCTAGCATAATTCTCCTAATAAAGTGACTCAAGAGAAACTAATAAAACTAACACACAAATTTAAAAGAAGGTCTAAACTTCATACTATAGGTTCATTAAAAAATAACATACCTGTATATTGATCATTCAAGAGCCTGGTTCATTGGCAGGCTTTTATATCCAGAAATAATCTGTACGTTTGAATAACAATAGCAGGAATGATACAGGAGAATACTTTAGGAAGCACAGTTACTAATTTAGACAGTATTTGCTCAAGATGACTAGAATGTCTAAAGGTACAGCCTACCCACCAGGTCTATGTGCAGCCCCTCTCCCTGCTGTCCATGGTAGCTGCGTTCTGTCCTTCCCCTTCCTCCTGCAGCAGAAGAGGTCAAAATAGGAAGGAAATAATTCTTACTTTGCCTCTTATGATTACCTTGCACCTATAATGCAATGCTAAGTAACAAAAGTAGCCAAGTAAAGAAACACAATTATTTTCTACACTTCTGTAATTTTCAATAGAACACTAAATAAGCATGTGGTTTTTGAGAGGCAGAATTAAAACAAATTGGCACTATATATCAAAGTGATGATAGAACATCTGCTATTACCGCCTACACCAAGTAGTATTTTATCTCTAAAAGCACCCCCCCTCCATGCATTATAGTAGAAAAAAGCCGTGATCCCTAAAACCTAGTAAGAGTATAGTAACAAGTTTGCATAACCGCTTCCCGACCGCCTCATGTAGATATACGTCTACACAATGGCTCGGGCAGGCAAAACCACGTACCTGTACGTGGCCCTTTAAATGCCTGCCCGTGGGTCACGCTCGCGACCCGGTCGGGAGCTCCGTGACCCCGGCCGCGGGACCAGCGGACCTGATCGCTGCTGGTGTCCCGCGATCGGGTTACGGAGCTGAAGAACGGGGAGAGGTTTGTGTAAACAAACCTCACCCCGCGCTTCCTACTCTGCCTGTCATTGATTGGCTGTTCCCGGTCATCGGGAAAGCCGATCAATGATGTCAAACGTCAGCCCCGCCCCCTAATGTAAAAAAAAACACACACACGTCAGAGCCCATAACCCCTCCCCTCCCCCTAGTGGTTAACTCTTTCACTACAACTGTCATTTATACAGGAATCAATGCATTTAAATAGCATTGATTGCTGTATAAATGACAATGGTCCCAAAAATGTGTCAAAAATGTCCGATGTGTCCGCCATAATGTCGCAGTCACCATAAAAATCGCTGATCGCCGCCATTACTAGTAAAAAAAAAAAATATTAATAAAAATGCTATAAAACTATCCCCTATTTTGTAAACGCTATAACTTTTGCGCAAACCAATCAATAATCGCTAATTGCGATTTTTTTTACCAAAAATATGTAGAAGAATACGTATCGGCCTAAACTGAGGAAAAAAAATGTTTTTTTATATATTTTTTGGGGATATTTATTATAGCAAAAAGCTAAAAATATTGAATTTTTTTCAAAATTGTCACTCTATTTTTGTTTATAGCGCCAAAAATAAAAACCGCAGGGGCGATCAAATACCACCAAAAGAAAGCTCTATTTGTGGGAAAAAAAGGACGCCAATTTTGTTTTGGAGCCACGTCACACGACCACGCAATTGTCAGTTAAAGCGACGCAGTGCCGAATCGCAAAAAGGGGCCTGGTCGTTTGGCTGCCAATTGGTCCGGGGCTGAAGTGGTTAATAGCTAAGGGCATTAACTGCCGATACTTACCTTCTGTGAAAAAAAAAAAACAGTACTCTCAGATATGGGGAACATATGACTCTATCCCTTTTCTCTCCAGTGCAACAAATTGCCATGTGTGAGAAATGCCAAGTTAAAGCCCATAGCCCTGTATAATATCCAACTCAAATCAATTTGGAAAATATAGAAGCCTTTATCTTGGGGCTCTGGTGGGCAACACTGGTTTACTTTACTTAGAAAAGACAAAACACAAGTTTGCTATAAAACACAACAGATTTGTAGTCCAGGTGTAATCCTTTTTTTCTGTCTTCCCACCACTACATTCTGTGGTCGAAAATGTTCATTAAAATACTTTCTACAGTAAAAACAGAATATGAATAAAATTATTACGAGTAATAACAAGACTTTAACCACAAAATTGTACGTTAATAAAATGTTAGTTTCTAGTCACAAAAACATACATATAATTGATGTTTTTCTTCAGTGCAAAATCTGCAATTAATAAATACATTTCTGTTTGCAGACAACTTTTTTTTATTTATTTTTTTCCTGGCCATGAGCAAGGGCACGGTGCTATGCAGCACAGTTCATTGAACCCCAGCTTGGATCAGTAAGATAGTTGGAAATGTCTCTTTCCGTCTGTTTTTCATCTCCAAAGACCATGTACTCAGCAGCGTGTGAAGAGTGCTGCTTTTCTCCTTGCAGCGTCCCTCCAACTAGCCCCTCTATAGCCCCTACAGCGGGAAGCAGGAACTAGAGCAAATGCTTTTTGTGAATTAAGAGCTCTTGTGAGCGTAAATTTGGTCAGGCTGCTCCTTACTGCAGGCCAAGCTCTGCTGCTGCCCCAGGATGTGAACTGTCACTTTCTATAGCTGGTGATGGCTTGCAGAACCATCAGCAAAGGTGAAGACGGGAGAAAACAAGAAAGATTCAAGACTGGTGGAAATCATTTTGCAAGGAAAATTTCAGTCATCAGACAGAGGAAGCCTTCAAAAACACTGCCATTTCCGAGTCAGAATGAAGAAAAAATTAAATTAGTGCTTGCGTCTCGAGCCAAAATCATATATTACCCTAGAGATAGCTTTGATAATGGTAATCATTTGACAGCTGGCCTGAAGTTGCTATCACGTTCTAACAGTTGTTACCGTCCAAATGAAACATGTCTGATAAGTAAACACACAGACAAAAGAAAAAAAAAATGATTTCACACTTTGTCTTTTTTCCATATTTTTCTGCAACATTCTGCACAGTGAAGCCCTACAGCCAATCTGGTTTACAACAGCTTGTCACTATCAGCCTGATTACGCCTCTATTTTTATATGAACACTCCAGACATTGTGACACGGTTATATGAGCTGATGCAGTACAAAGTCGGCTGTTTTTTAGCGACTGCATGGAACCAGAATTTGTTTTTAAATAGCTCAGATAAGAGGACCACCCTGAATACATAGTTACAACTGTATCATGTTTGGGGGCCAAGATTTTCAAATGCAGCTGCTAACAGTAATGCTGTACAATGTGTCACCTACCAATATGCCATATCTCAAAGGCACTGTGTTCCAAAATATACAGTAAATGAATACATTTTTATGTAATTATCTAATATATGTTGTATTCCTTAAAGGGTCCGCTCTTGACTTTTTATATGTTGTAAATACTCAGAGTCTTCATGGTAGTTTTTGGTGTTCCCACCTACCTTTGCGAGTTTCGGCATCTCCTTTTGAATTTGTCATAACAAACATAGACAGTGGGAATGTCTCATAATGGCCATGGCCATATTAAAAATGGTCAGATAGTTTAATCATTCAGTATCCAACAAAAATTGACATACCGTATATACTCGAGTATAAGCCAAGTTTTTCAGCACACTTTTTTGTGCTGAAAGTGCCCCCCTTCGCTTATACTGGAGTCAAGCACTTTTCTGCAGCAGAGAATGGAATTTTCCGACCCGACTTTGGGGTCTCATATCTCGGGGCCACTTAGTGCTAGGAACTTCAAATTTGGTGTGCAAACCCGGTGGAACTAGCAATACAAAATATCCAAAATATCCAATTTGGGGTTCCTAGCACTAAGTGGCCCTGAGATACAGGGCCCCAAATTCGGTCAACTGTGTCCATCTGCAGCAATGTAATTTCGGGACCATTTGGGTCCAGAGACCCAAATTTTGGCTCCTAGGGGGCATCTAGGAACCCTTAACTACAAAGTTTGAAGTTCAGGGGACCTATGGCTGCAAATGGGCACAGTGAGGCATGCAAATGGGCACAGTGAGGCTGCAAATGGGCATTGTTGACCATTTACACTTACAGTAGCTGCCCATTTCTCACCCTAGGCTTATACTTGAGTCAATAAGTTTTCCCATTTTTTTGTGGTAATATTAGGTGCCTCAGCTTATTTTAGAGTCGGCTTTTACTCGAGTATATACAGTATCAGTTTTTGTTGTACTGACCCCTTTGGAGCAATCAAAGAAATTGCTAATTTTTTTGGGGACAAAATCACTGATGTCTTAGGATACATCAGTCTGGCATACTATGGTACTACACTACACAAGATCATATGATACACTTTTGTTAAAAATTCCTGATAGCCTGTCATACTAAATAATGTGGTATTATTCTGCTGAGGGTCAATGACTGAGTCAAATCATACAATCATACAAGAAAGTGTAATTAGGAGCCCATTATGGACTTCCACACAAAATAACATATGATGTTTCTGATAGTCTATGCTGGCCTTCCACACAGGATCAGATGGTATGGTGCTTATAAGTTCATACAATATTGATCAATTAGACTCATTGCTTACAGTTTGATTTTTTTTTTTTAATTTGTTAGAGTAAGTATTACAGAAGATCTCAGCCTAGGTCTCATTCTTAAACCTTAAAGGCACTGTACACTTTCAAATGTTTTCTTGTTTTAACTAGATAGTAGTGCAGTTATATTCCATGTGTTGTTTGTTTGCTTTAATTTGTAAGGATGTGACTACAGTTTGTAGTGTTGTGGCTGACTGATTACGCTATGCCTACGTATTCATTAACGTAGCTTGTCCCTATTTGCCAAAGGGACAAGACAACTTCCTGGTCACATAGCATCCACTCTGGGTCAAACCACAAAGGCAAGAGTCCTAATGTAATTGAAAAAAAACATCTCCCAGCCACATAGTGAGCTTCCTGTGTGTCTGTGAATACACTGCCTGTTTGTGTCTGTGTCAGATCTAAATACTATTTAGCTCAGACCTGCACCAGCAATATACAAATGTGTATTTTCTTTCCAGGAAATATCAGTTCTCAGACTACAGAGGTTATGCAGTAACCTGTGCTGTGCCATGCTGTATGCCTCGTGTTTCAACACAAACTGAAACTGGTGACACAGGAATGTGAATATATACTCCACTATAGGCTGGGAATACAGGACAAAAAATAACACCATAAAACTATATGATCAATGCACATCTTATGCAGGTAGATAGGTATATAATGCCTTTAAGAAGAGTATAAGAGTTCAATGCAATTCAAGTGAGGTACTAATGCTACTCAGCAAGCACTGCACCTGTACTAAAGCAAAAAAAGATCACTCAGCATACCATATTCTAAACCATTTAAAATAATGTGAACGTATCAGGTGTAATAGTTCTCTCGGAAAAATACCAAACGTAGGACTAAGCAATTCATTTTTATTCAATGTGGCTTAGTAAGATGTCTAAAACACTTTCCAAAATATAATGAACTTGTCATCTTCAATTGCCTTTTTAATGGCGACTTCAATCCAGGCTAAGTGAAATAAGAACACAGGCTTCAATTTGTTTTAAAGTGTATGTAAACCCAAAATCTATTGTTCAGTATGCTTGGCCTCACTGTAAACGGTTTTCTTAAAGCAGAACTTCACCTAAAATGTGTTCTGAGGATCCTCCTCCTCTTCTCTTACTCCCACTTTTGCTCTGCTTGCCTAGGTGATCTGAGCAGAAGTTCACCCACCTCCGCCCAACCCGCAACCTCCTGGGACACGTCACATGTCCCAGGAGACTGCAAGATCAAGCATAGTGTTAAATGCATGTGCAGTGGTAACTGGCTGTGAAACAAAGTCACAGCCAGTTTTCTACATTCAAGATGGCTGCACAAGAGACCCAAAGACCGGCGAAGGACTGGCCTGGGTGAAGACAGCACTGGACTCCTGGACAGGTGAGTGTCTGTTTATTGAAAGTCAGCAGCTACAGTATTTGTAGATGCTCACTTTATTTTTTTCAGAAACAACTGAAGTTCTGCTTTAAGCTATTTATTTTTGTAAAGTTCTATCCTACCTGGAAATCATGCCAGCAACAGCACTTCCTGTTGAGAGCTGACAATGCTAATCCATTGTCTCACAATAAGCGGCGTTGTCAGCTGGCTGTGCAAGCTCCTTTACTTGGCAGTCAACTGCCTATCTGATCTAAAACCCAATAGCCAACTGAAGAAGTACAAATGTCAGCTGACAACATTGCTGCTAATTGCAGTGGCTTAGCTGGGAACAGAAAGCACTGTATGCCTAGGTTCACACTAATGCGGTGCAGAAAACGCTGAAATTTGTGTGATTCCTGCACAGCATTCCAAACGCATTGTCCTTGTGATTTGCTGTGGGTGTCAATACAAATATAATGACACACTAAATGTAGCTTGCAAACGTAGTGCGTTGCCCTGCATCAGATCACACTAGATCACATGGTACAAAATGACCATGCAATCTGGTTGAGGTGCAGCTACAAAAAAGATGCATGCACATCGTTAGTATGATGCAGTGTGATTTGAGCCCATTCAACTTGAATGGGCTCAAATTGCACTGCACTGAATCGCATGTGAATTGCACAGGAATGTGGTGCGGTTCCTTTTTCGATTCACATGTGTTTCATAGTGTAGATATGGACCAAGTATAAGAAAGCAGTCTGCTACATGTTGCAAGTTTACATATGTAACATGCTGTACTTAGCTTTACGCTTCCTCACCATATTTAGATATGACAGTTCAGATGCTGTATACAACAGTCTCAAAGCGTAAATCATGTTAATAAACGACTCCTTCCCTGTTAAGGGAAGCAGAGATAGTCACAAAAATCCACACCCTCCCCATGCTACAATCAGTCTAGCACAATATTGTAAGAGAAAAGAAATGGGTATTAAAGTAAAGTATTTTGAGAATGTTTCAAAGTCAGGTCAAAGTGGTATTAAAAAACCTACGAGCGTAGGCTAAAATAACAGTCTGGTTACAAAGCATCCACTGCATCTGCTTTCAATTACTGGTTACATCCTCACAGTGTTTGTGACTAGGAAGAACAACACAAGGGAGCCGGGCTGCTTTACAACAATACTAGCGTTTGGTTATTTGTTACAGGAGTCAGATACCTCACTCAGCTTGAAGCCGCGTTGCTTGACAACTGTTTGCCCAAATAAGATAATAGAAGGAAATGCATGGTTTGTGGTTAATTAATCTAATAATATAATTACAAGCAAATGAAAGTTCACAGCTATTGTGGGAACCCAGCATTAATGGATATGTATCCAGAGTCAAATAGAAAACATTATGACTTTGGTGAATTTAAGTCCAACTCCAGCCATTTTTTTTGCTATTTTTGAATAAGTGAGAAGGGGACAGAACCTCTGTACTGTACACAGACAGCAAGCGAGGTGAAATCTCCTAAACGAGGTTATGGACAGTAATAAAAACTTGAAATATGTATTTATTCCCTATAAGCAATATAAACAATAAAAAAAAAAGGGAACATGCCTGTAGTTGCGAACAGAGCTATGAGAATTGGTGGGAAAATGTTATTGCTGACACCATCTCCTACGTCTATATGACATCAGTGGGTGTGGGTGCCTGGTTTCTCAGCGAGCATGTGCAAGAAGTCTAAACACCGGATATGAACATCGTAGTGCCAAATTAGTGACTAAGTAGTGAATCAAATGCAAAAAATAACAAACTCCAGAGACACCTTCAGAAACAAGTTTAAAAATAACAGCTTCTAAATTTCAATCATGACAGGTTCCTTTTTAAGCCCCATACACACGGTCGGACTTTTTCATCAATTTGGTCCGATCGGACAAGGTTGTTGAAAAATCAGACCGTGTGTATGCACCATCGGACAGTGTTCGTCGGTTTGTCCGTCGGACAAAGTCTTATCTCCTGCTGGAAAGATTTGCCGTCAACCCGGTCCGATCACACCAAATCCGATCGTGTGTACGGTTGTCCGACCGGACAAAGTGCTACGCATGCTCACATTACAAGACCAAAGCTATTGGCTACTAGCCTCTACGTAGTCCCGTCGTAGGCAACAAACGTCACCACGTTCAGAATGATCGGATTTTCCGACAACTTTGTCCGACCGTGTGTACGCAAAACCAACATCGGACAAAGTATGACGGACATGGTCCGACGGACCTGGTCCGCGGATTGTCCGACCGTGTGTATGGGGCTTTAGAGATTTCAAAATGCTATCAGAAAACAAGATCTTGATTCGCCATAAAAGCAATGGTTGTTCTTTAAAGAACAATTTTACTTTTAGTTAAAATCAGCTAAATAAATTCAAGGTACATCAAAATAAAAGGAGTGCAAATCTCTCAACATTACTACAACCAGCGCTTTTTTTCTCCCTCAGTCAGACTTTGAGGGTTAATAGTTTAAAGTCTCATACCATACAATCCCTCTGTTTCCCTGTCCAAAAAAGTAACAATTATTCACATCAACATTTTCACATACCCCAATTTTTTCAACATGTATATTATAATAAAAAAAAAAACATAATATAAAGCATATGTTACACATAAAATAAACTATATAACACCACACATTGGCAGAGCTCTAAACCCGGTCAGTAATCCTAAAAGTACAAAGCCTTACAGCTTGTTTCCTTTAGAATGTAGCCATGGCCTGAGCAAAAAAGCCAGAGCCCTATCAGCATGTTCAGGAGATGGACCCTTGCTCTCTTTGCAAAAGCAGTGGTCTACCTGCAGGTAGAGTCAACTACCAGTTGATACAAACTTGTTGCTCTGCAATCTGCAAAGCTCTGCTCTGGTAATTGCATCGCTATAGTTCTGACACAGCTGGGGATGCAGAGAGACCACTGCTTCCCCACAGAGAGCAACAGCCCTTCTCTACAAGTTAGTCGGTGTCAAGCATCTGTAGTAAGAATGGGCTTGGGCATGTTAACCAGGAAGCCGACACTGCACACTGCCAATCATAGGCAGCATGTGTATGTGCGAGCTGCCAGTCGGGAAATGCCTCACTGCCTATGATTGGCGGTGTGCAGTGACGGCTTCCCAGTGGGCTCAATCTGAACACGCCCAAAACCCATCACTAGTCTGTAGTAGTGAGCCCTTGTAGATTGACAACGTGTGGTTCCGCAGGGCGGGGAGTCTAATGCCGCGTACACACGGTCGGAATTCTCGTCGGAAAAAGCTCTGATGGTTTTCCCATCGGAATTCCGACGGAATTTCGCTCAAACTGTCTTGCCTACACACGGTCACACCAAATTCCAACGGTCTAACACAGCGGCATAAAACACAATCAACAGCACTATAAAAGGGAAGTTTAATGCTTCCGAGCATGCGTCAAATTGTTTCCGAGCATGCGTCGGAATTTTGCGTGTCGGAATTGCATACACACGATCGGAAAATCCGATAGAAAGTTTTTCCGTCAGAAAAATTGAGAACAGGTTCTCAATCCAAAGTCCGTCGAAAATTCCGACAGAAAAAGACCGATGGGCATACACACGGTCGGAAAATCCATTGAAAAGCTCCCATCGGAAATTCCGACCGTGTGTACGCGGCATAAGCCCCAGCCTGCTTCTACATCAGAGCCCCCCATGGTGGGGATGGACTTGCAGCAAGCTGGAACCAGGTCGTGGCCCCCAGGTACACCCAGATGAGGATACAGAGACCACTTGCGTGTGCAGAAAACAAACAGCAGGAGACAACAGGGAAATCTAGGAGACAAGCTGAGGTCAGGAAGGGCAGCAACAAGAACAGACAGTGAATGAAGCCGGGGACAGGCACAGGATACATAAGCAGCAATTGAACAGGGGCTGAGAGAACTGTGACGTTGTTCAGGCAATGTGGGCTACACTGAGCACGTCTTCTATAGGCAAGCAAACTAGGAGGCGAGCCAGGAAGTTATTGAAGAGAAGGAAAAACAAGCCCACAGAATAGCAGGCAATACCCATAGGTGAGCAGAGCCAAACCACATATGTCAAAGGAATCAGGGCAGAGAAAGCATTGCAGCAAGGAAGTAAGGTTACACAAGCAGGAAACTGCAGGATAACTTGTGGCAGTAGGTGACAGGCTTTTCTACTTAGGCTGTGGCTACATAAACAAATGTGTAATACTGTGCACACCTTTTGTTTAGCTGCACCTGGAATGTATTTAGCAGATTTCAACTGAAAATTCAGTTCGGCAATAAAAAAAAAATGTAGAACTTATCTGGATAAATCATTTAGGTTTTAGTTAAAATCTTTCTTTTCTGCAGCAAACAAGGCTTCAGGCAGTGAATAATTACACAAAAGTGTGTCTATAAAACAAGAAGGTTCACATTCATCTAGAACAGTTACCTATTTGAGGGAAACATGAATGCTTTCCTGCCGTTAGCATACACTTAAGCGAGATGCTCATTTCTGATTAAGTATCAAGTCTCAAAAATGCTCCTTTCAAGGTCCTGAATCCGGCAGTAGTACATTAGCGCTGTAATTTGTAGTGACCCTGGAATGCCACAGACTCTCTAGTGCTTATTATACCTAATTGCAGCATGTTACAATACAGATACATACCATGTACTGGCTTACATGGCTTAATATGTGCAGAAAACTGATACTAAAAGTACACGTTATTAACTATATCAATGTTTAAACAGCACTCTGCTCCACCAGGAACAATTTACATATTTCTCTGTTGCTTTAACAGAGGGTTCAAGAAGCCAAGACACGTGTAATTAGATTGCTGACATATTACTTCAGTGTCTTTAATGGATAAAACATTTACCTTGTATTTTCTTTAGTCTTATGTCTGAATTTTCATATAAGCTTCTTGCCGCAGAAACAAGTAGCTATAAGAAATCCTGTTAGTCTAATAGTGGATCAGGTTACTATCTAAGCAATGAATAGGTTAAGCGGTAATGTACTCTGTACATTTAATATCACAATGGATTATGATAGACATAAACCTATAGCAACCTGGGGTTCACCTTTCAACAATATAATGCAATCAGAGCAATAAAATGGTTGGTATTGGTTACTGCACTCTGCTTTATGTCTAATTTAAGTGAAATTCCAAACAAAACAACTCATTATGCAGTTCAAATTAAATTTTACTTTCTTATCTAAAAAATTACTTGTGACTTGCACAATATCTTCCACATGCATACAGCACTATGTATTATTCATATATGTTCTGTGTGGGTATTTTGTTTACAACCTGAAATGTTTAAAAAGCACTCATTGGCCAGTTTTAAGGACAGCAGTTTGTAAAACTGTAGGGGGTATGGGTGCAATGGAGAGTTGAGAAAAGTCAGGAGTCGCTTTATAGTTCGAGAAACATAAAGTCATCTCTCATTCTCATATTTGGTGGTCTTGCACACCTGCATATAAAGCAGATGGTATGCTACCTCCAATAGTGCATTCTATCTTCCATTAGATTTTACTACAGTATTACAGTCACTAGGCACAAACAGAGTCTGTACAAAAAGGATCTCATCATTCAAGTGTTCCCATAGCAGCATTATGTCTAAATACGGCCCAAGTTACAACCCAGAACACTACTGGCAGCTGAACTGGCTTCCATATAAAACTGAGGTGCGCAATTATTACAGTGAATTATTTATTTATTTCAGGTACTTGTATAGCGCCGTCAATTTACGCAGCGCTTTACATATACAGTGTACATTTCACATCAATCCCTGCCCTCAAGGAGCTTACAACCTATGGATTATTATTATACGGGATTTTTATAGCGACTATTGTTTAGTATTTGATTTACCTGTCTATGCTTGAGATATTTGTAGGTGGCTATACTGAGAAAATAATAGGGAGATGTATAAGGATTATTATATTAAGCAGAAAATAAAAGACACTATATAAAGGCACCATGCCCATAACATCCAGCAGAGAAAATGTTACACAGCACAAAGCTCTGGAAGTACTGTCCTAGTGAACCCTTAAGGTCCCATGTACACATAAATTTATTAGCTTCAAAGGCCTCAAGCTAAAGTCCCCTGTGCATTATTTTATTCTTCTTTATTTCATGTTTCAGGACTTTAGAGCTAATAATGTATGCATGAGGCCTAAGATGTCGCTGGATTCTGGCTAAAGTGGATTACAAGGAACTCTGACTAAGGCATATTGACCCTTCTTTCCTCCACATAAACTATTTAAATTGCAAGGATTTTAGATAATGTTTTGTAGATCCTAGTTTTTGTCTGATTTTGATGTAGACCTTACCATACCATTCATCAATCATCTGCTAGGATGGAGACCTTACCATGCCATTTCTCAACTGTCTTCAAATGTAACCACCTAAGCATATCTCAAGGGTTCTAATGTAGCACCCTGCCCCAGACTGGTAAATTTCCTTTTTGGCTCTCGGAGAGTTAACCACTGGGTTATGAATATTTATCTGACCTTAGCCAATCCCTGGAAGGTAGGTCCAGAAGATGTGGCTGAGAAGAAGATAAATGTTGGAAGGGTCTGTTTAGAGTGCTCTGCTAGTATGGGGTCTGAGATCATATAGCATTACCTTTGGGCTCCTATGCCTTTCTTCCCCAACATGTTTTAAGTATTTAAAACAGATATGCTCCAAAATAATAGAAAAGGATCATGGCTGGTCATCATTTTGCCAAGAAAAGTAAATAGTAATACATGAATATTTACAAAGGAGCTGGGAAAAGTGGAGGTTTTCTGTGTTATCACAGAGACAGAATAGAACAATCCAGTTTTCTTTTGGACTCAAACCACATTAAAACTCCATACTAGTAAGTGTATTGTATAGGAACAGCCATTTACACATTCTTATGGATAAATACTTTTGATGTCAAGAATAAATTTGAAATTATGAAAACGGTTCAAAATTTTAAAAATAGCTACTTTTCTAAAGATGAATAAGGATTTATAAGTTAAGAGGCTAAAACAATGCTTGACCAGCCTTTGTATAACAAATTACAGATCTCACCTAAATCATGCAAAATCCAGATGCTGCAATGTGATATTTATACCAATCATGCATAATTATTTATAGTGACTTCTCATGGAGAAGAAAAGTTTTAAAATTTCATACCGAGGATGTCTGTTTATTTATTAATTTATAGCCAAGGAAAAGGGCAAGCTGTTTGTTGCTTGTTGCTAAGATAGGCAATATGTTAATAGGCAGCTAGCTCAGTATTTCATTTGTTTCTCAAACAGCATCAATCAGTAACATATATTTCGCATCACATAACTTCAGAAAAACCCAGATCCTGAGATATCTTTAAATATCTTATAAAACTTGTTCAGGCAGAAAGATACACTTGTTTTAGTTAAACAACACACGGCCCAAAGCGATATCATGTTTAATAAGCTTTATGTAAAAAAGAAGAAAAATATCTGGCATTGGAGCATATAAAAAAAAAAGGCAAGTACTCACAGGGCACATTTTGATATATACCATTTATCATCAGAAGAAGTCTGGTCTAGGACAGGAGAAGCGTGCCAACACGTGCGTCCCATGTATATGCTATAGCAGTGTTGTGTTTTGCACCAGTTGTGACAGCACCGTTAACCGCTTATGGACCGCCCTCCTGCACATTTACGTCAGCAGAATGGCACGGCTGGGCAGATCAACGTACATGTACGTTGCCCTTTAAGAGCCCAGCCGTGGGTCACCGGCACGCTCGCGACCCGGTCCTGAGCTCCGTGACCACGGCCGCGGGACCAGCGGACCCAATCGCCGCTGTTGTCCCACGATCGGGTCACAGAGCTGAAGAACGGTAAGAGGTCTGTGTAAACAAACCTCTCCCCGTGCTTCCTACACTGCCTGTCACTGATCGGCTGTTCCCCGTCATTGGGAAAGCCGATCAGTGATGTCAGTTGTAAAGCCATGCCCCCTACTGTAAAAAAACACACACCGACGTAACCCCTCCCCGCCCCCTAGTGGTTAACTCCTTCACTGCCAGTGTCATTTACATAGGAATCAGTGCATTTAAATAGCACTGATTTCTGTATAAATGACAATGGTCCCAAAAATGTGTCAAAAATGTCCGATGTGTCCGCCATAATGTCGCAGTCACAATAAAAATCGCTGATCGCCGCCATTACTAGTAAAAAAAAAAAAAATATTAATAAAAATGCTATACAACTATCCCCAATTTATTTTGTAAACACTATAACTTTTGCGCAAACCAATCAATTTTACCAAAAATATGTAGCAGAATACGTATCGGCCTAAACTGAGGAAAAAAAAAGTTTTTTTATATATTTTTTGGGGATATTTATTATAGCAAAAAGTAAAAATATTGCATTTCGCTCTATTTTTGTTTATAGCGAAAAAAATAAAAAACGCATAGGCGATCAAATACCACCAAAAGAAAGCTCTATTTGTGGGAAAAAAGGACGCCAATTTTGTTTGGGAGCCACGTCGCACGACCGCGCAATTGTCAGTTAAAGCGACCCAGTGACGAATAGCAAAAAGGGGCCTGGTCCTTTGGCTGCAAATTGGTCCGGGGCTTAAGTGGTTAAAGAGGAAAAGTGCTTGCAGGAAGATCCAGGGCTTTACATTGCAGACAAATCAAATATACAATATACCTTCTTTTGTTTCTAATGTGCCAAAAGGTATAGGGAAACTGGCATATATTGAGTGAAGTACAATGTGTCATAATGGCTGTTTGACATGCAAGTATCGTATGTACAGTATGTCTATGCAGTACAGTGCAGGACTTAAAAACCCATTGTTTGAAAAATTGATAAATACAATCAACAGCTAGTATTCTGTTTTGAATATTTAAAGATTTTGTACTGAACAGTTCCTACTCTAATAACATGATTTTGTGTAGATTAACCTTAAAATAGAACTAAAAGCAAAACTTTGCCATAGAGAACTTTGCCATTTTTGAGAGAAAGTAAGGGAAGGTCACTTTTCTGGAGAAAGGGAGGGTTATAACACCTGTCAATTTTTTTGCCATATGTGTCCCATTGGGCAAATTTCCATTCACTTCCTGTGCCATAGCCAAAACAGGAAGTGAATGGAAATCCCTCCAAAGTGAGGCAATCCTTGCTTTTGCCCAGGGTCTTGAGAACTGGTCTCTCCATTGGAAGAGCTCCCCTTTCCTCTCTATTCCTTTTCTGGTAACAAGTGAAAATCTGGAATTTTCTTTATCTTTCACTCTCTGTAATTAGAGCAAACAGGACAAATAGCAAATACAAGATCTCACAAAAGAGAGTACACCCCTCACATTTTTGTAAATATTTTATTATAGGTTTTCATGTGACAACACTGAAGAAATTACACTTTGCTACAATGTAAAGTAATGAGTGTACAGCTTGTAGAACAGTGTAAATTTGCTGCCCCCTCAAAATAATTCAACACGCAGCCATTAATGTCTAAACCGCTGGGAACAAACGTGAGTACACCCCAAGTGAAAATGTGCAAATTGGGCCCAAAGTGTCAATATTTTGTGTGGCCACGGTTATTTTCCAGCACTGCCTTAACCCTCTTGAGCATGGAGTTCACCAGAGCTTCACAGGTTCCCACTGGAGTCCTCTTCCACTCCTCCACGACGACATCATGGAGCTGGTGGATGTTAGAGACCTTGCGCTCCTCCACCTTCTGTTTGAAGATGCCCCACAGATGCTCAATAGGGTTTAGGTCTGGAGACATGCTTGGCCAGTCCATCACCTTTACTCTCAGCTTCTTTAGCAAGGCAGTGGTTGTCTTAGATGTATGTTTGGGGTCATTATCATGTTGGAATACTGCCCTGTGGCCCAGTCTCTGAAGGGAGGGGACCATGCTCTGCTTCAGTATGTCACAGTGCATATTGGCATTCATGGTTCCCTCAATGAACTATAGCTCCCCAGTGCTGGTAGCACTCATGCAGCCCCAGACCATGACGGTCCCACCACCATGCTTGACTGTAGGCGAGACACACTTGACTTTTTCCTCTTCACCTGGTTGCCGCCACACAAGCTTGACACCATCTGAACCAAATATGTTTATCTTGGTCTCATCAGACCACAGGACATGGTTCTAGTAATCCATGTCCTTAGTCTGCTTGTCTTCAGAAAACTGTTTGCAGGCTTTCTTGTGCATCATCTTTAGAATGAGGTTTAGGCATTAATGGCTGCGTGTTGAGTTATTTTGAGGGGGACAGCAAATGTACACTGATATACAAACTGTACACTCACTGCTTTACATTGTAGCAAAGTGTTGACACATGAAAAGCTATAATAAAATATTTACAAAAATGTGAGGGGTGTACACACTTTTGAGAGAAACAGTAGCAGGGGTGAATCTCCCTAATGGGGGTAACGACAATAAAAAACTGACACATTTTAATCCATCTCTGCTCTATCCAAAACAAAACAAAAAAAATGTTGCCTTAACCACTTCAGCCCCGGACCATTTGGCAGCCAAAGGACCAGAGGTCTTTTTTCAATTTCGCACTGCACTACTTTAACTGGTAATTGCGCGGTCATGCAATTTTGTAACCAAACGAAATTTGCGTCCTTTTCTTCCCACAAAATAGAGCTTTCTTTTGATGGTATTTGATTGCCTCTGTGATTTTTATTTTTTGCGATATAAACGGAAAAAGAGCGAAAATTTTGAAAAAAAAAGAGATTTTCTACTTTTTGTTATAAAAAAAATCTAATAAACTCAATTTTAGTCAAACATTTGGGCCAAAATGTATTCAGCCACATGTCTTTAGTAAAAAAAATGCCAATAAGCGTATATTTATTGGTTTGCGCAAAAGTTATAGCGTCTACAAACTAGAGTACATTTTCTGGAATTTACACCGCTTTTAATTTATGACTGCCTATTTCATTTCTTGAGGTGCTAAAATGGCAGAGAAGTACAAAACCCCCCCAAATGACCCCATTTTGGAAAGTAGACACCCCAAGCTATTTGCTGAGAGGCATGTTGAGCCCATTGAATATTTTTTTTTTTAGTCCCAAGTGATTGAATAAAGACAAAAATAAAAAAGATTTTTTTTTTTTTCAAAAAGTTGTCACTAAATGATATATTGCTCACACATGCCATAGTTATATGTGGAATTGCACCCCAAAATACATTTTGCTGCTTCTCCTGAGTATGGGGATACCACATGTGTGGGACTTTTTGGGAGCCTAGCCGCGTACGGGGCCCGAAACCCAAGCACCGCCTTCAGGATTTCTAAGGGTGCAAATTTTTGATTTCACTCCTCACTACCTATCACCGTTTCGAAGGCCATAAAATGCCAAAATAGCACAAAACCCCCCCAAATGACCCCATTTTGGAAAGTAGACACCCCAAGCTATTTGTTGAGAGGCATGGTGAGTATTTTACAGCTCTCATTTGTTTTTGAAAATGAAGAAAGTAAAGAAAAAAAATTTTTTTTTTCTTTTTTTCAATTTTCAAAACTTTGTGACAAAAAGCGAGATCTGCAAAATACTCACCATACCTCTCAGCAAATAGCTTGGGGTGTCTACTTTCCAAAATGGGGTCATTTTGGGGGGTTTTATGCCATCTGGGCATTCCATGGCCTCCGAAACTGTGATTGGCAGTGAGAAGTGAAATAAAAAAATTACACCCTTAGAAAGCCTGAAGGCGGTGATTGGTTTTTGGGGTTCCGTACGCAGCTAGGCTCCCAAAAAAGTCCCACACATGTGGTATCCCCGTACTCAGGAGAAGCAACAGAATGTATTTTGGGGTGTATTTCCACATATGCCCATGACATGTTTGAGCAATATATCATTTAGTGACAACTTTTTGTAAAAAAAATATATATATATATTTTTTTTTTTCATTATTCAATCTCTTGGGACAAAAAAAAAAAATATTTAATGGGCTCAACATTGCTCTCATCAAATAGCTTGGGGTGTCTACTTTCCAAAATGGGGTCATTTGGGGGGGGTTTGAACTGTCCTGGCATTTTATGCACAACATTTAGAAGCCTATGTCACACGTCACCCACTCTTCTAACCACTTGTAGACAAAGCCCTTTCTAACACTTTTTGTTTACATGAAAACATATTTTTTTTTTGCAAGAAAATTACGTTGAACCCCAAACACTATATATATAATGTTAAAGCAAAGGCCCTACAGATTAAAATGGTGGGTGTTGCATTTTTTTTTTTCCACACAGTATTTGCGCAGCGATTTTTCAAACGCATTTTTTGTGGAAAAAATACACTTTTTTTTATTTTAATGCACTAAAACACACTATATTGCTCAAATTTTTGATGAAATAAAAAATATGATCTTAGGCCGAGTACATGGATACCAAACACGACATGCTTTAAAATTGCGCACAAACACGCAGTGGCGACAAACTACATACATTTTTAAAAGCCTTTAAAGCCTTTACATGATACCACATTAGATTCACGGAGGAGGTCTACTGCTAAAATTACTGCCCTCGATCTGACCTTCGCGGTTATACCTCACATGCATGGTGCAATTGCTGTTTACATATGACGCCAGACCAACGCTTGTGTACGCCTTTGCGCAAGAGAAGGGGGGGCAGGGGTGCTTTTTTTTTTTTTTTTTTGGTTTTTTTTTTATTTATTTAGCTTTTTTATTTTATTTTTAAACTGTTCCTTCCATTTTTTTTCTTTGTTATGATTTTTATTGTTATCTCAGGGAATGTAAATATCCCCTATGATAGCAATATGCAGTGACAGGTACTCTTTTTTGAAAAAATTGGGGTCTATTAGACCCTAGATCTTTCCTCTGCCCTCAAAGCATCTGACCACACCAAGATTGGTGTGATAAAATGCTTTCCCAATTTCCCAATGGCGCGGTTTATATCCGGGAGGGGGGACATTCCCTCCCACTGCTTGTAAAAGCAGTCTAGAGGCTAATTACCCGCTAGAATTGCTTTTACATGAAAGCCGATCACTGGCTGAAAAGAATGATACCAAGATGATACCTAAACCTGCAGGCATCATTCTGGTATAACCATTCAAAGTCCAGCAACATACTGGACATATATTGTAATCTTTTTTTTCATGCAGCCTCTTGGCTGAACGAAAAAAAAGAGATTGATTGGTGGGTATGCCCACCATTAGAATACCTCCCTTCATCCACCCACTTCTAATGATGGGCATACATGCACCATTTATATATGCCGATGCATGGGGGCATCCTCCCGCAAAAGTTATGCCGTGTACACACGGTCGGAATTTCGACCGTATGTACGTGGCATTAGGAGCCAATCGCTCCTCCCCCCCCCCTGCTGCCCCCATGCTTCGGCATATATGCTCTTTTTTTTAACTGTGGTGGTGAAATCACCTCCTACAGCGTTGGAGTCGCGGCTTTATGTATCGTGGGAGCAAACGCTGTTGCTGTCAAGATAAATAAATCCGCGTTGCAACTGAATGGCGCACCTGAAAACAAAAAAATGCTTAACACTAAAACACAGTAAACAAAATTACATACCTGAAAAGCAAGCATGATAAAACATGATAAAACATAATAAAACATTGCAGAATAGAATGGAGTAAAAAAAGAGCAACAATAGAGAGAGAATAGAGTGAGAGAGAGAGAACAATAAAACGACAACTATTTTTATTTTTTTTATTTTTTGAGATTCACAGGTAAAAAAGCTCCTGACTGAAGCGACTGAATCAAAACGCTACCACAAAAAAAATGTTAGCGATCGCAGGGATCAGGCCTGACTCTGCGAACGCTGCAGTTATGTGTGCTTAGTGTTTTGTAAGTGACAGTGATCGATCGATACTGCACTTGGGTGGGCTGGGCTGGGCGGAGGGGGAAAACGCAGGTGCTAGCAGGTATCTGGGCTGATCCCGCTAACAATGCGTTTTTTTTTGGAACCCTAAACTGCTGGGACGCTAGTATAGATCTGATCAGATCTTGATCTGTTCAGATACTGTACCACTAAGGGAGGTGTATGCTTTGCGCGTGGGTGTTTGCGGTACTGGCACTAACCTGGGGCGACGCAGACCTTATTTGACCCTAAAACCTAATTGATATCACCCGCCGGGCGATCAGGGGGTTAAAACCGTTATTGGGTAATAAATGGCGGGTGCCCTGACAGTATAAAAAACAAAGCTAACTAACCAGCGTCACCCGTAACAGTAATACAAAAAAAAACTGGTTACCTAGCGACACTAATGCAGCGATCAGAAAAACGATCGCTTAGTGACACTGGCAAAAGGGGGTGAAAGGGTTAACTAGGGGCAATCAGGGGGTTAAAACCTTTATTAGGTAATATATGGGGGTACCTGACGCTATATAAAAACCTGACGGGGAACCTAAATAACGAAATAACTAACTGGCTAACCAGCGTCACCAGTGACAGTTATACAGTGATCACTGGTGAAAGGGTTAACTCTAGGGGCAATCAGGGGTTTAAAACCTTTATTTAGGTTGTAATATGGGGGTACCTGACCTATAAACCTATTTATGAACCTATATAAACATGGCGGTTACCTAAAAAAAAAAAATGGTTACCTAGCGACACTAATGCAGCGATCAGAAAAACGATCGCTTAGTGACACTGGCAAAAGGGGGTGAAAGGGTTAACTAGGGGCAATCAGGGGGTTAAAACCTTTATTAGGTAATATATGGGGGTACCTGACGCTATATAAAAACCTGACGGGGAACCTAAATAACGAAATAACTAACTGGCTAACCAGCGTCACCAGTGACAGTTATACAGTGATCACTGGTGAAAGGGTTAACTCTAGGGGCAATCAAGGGGTTAAAACCTTTATTTAGGTTGTAATATGGGGGTACCTGACCTATAAACCTATTTATGAACCTATATAAACATGGCGGTTACCTAAAAAAAAAAAATGGTTACCTAGCGACAGCAGTGACACTAATACAGCGATCAGAAAAACGATCGCTTAGTGACACTGGCAAAAGGGGGTGAAAGGGTTACCTGGGGGGCAATCAAGGGGTTAAACCTTTATTAGGGGGGGGTAGGGGGCTACCTTGGACCTAAAACTAACTGCACTGACAGTTATTACAGTCACACTGACACTAAATGCAGTGATCAGTAAAAAAATGATCACTGCAATTAGTGACACTGTGACTGGGGGGGGAGGGGGTGATCTGGGGGGTGATCTGGGGGTGACAGGGGGGTGTTTTGTGTGCCTTTGTGTACTGGTGTCAGTGTACTGTTGGTGCACTAACCTTTAGACGTTCACAGCTCGGCGTTCCGGTCACATAGACCGGCGCACCGAGCGTGACATCACTTCCTCTGCCTGTGTTTTGATTGACACAGACAGAGGAAGCATCTGATTCGCCAGGAGCGATCGCGAGGGGGTGGCCAGAAACCACTGGCCGTCCCCTCATCCCGGATCGCTCCTGAAGCGATCCCGACCGTCCCCGCCGGCCGGGGGGGTCCGATCGGACCCCCACCCGCCGGAAGAATGGCACGTACAGGTACGTGGTTCTGCCTGTACGTGCCATTCTGCCGACGTATATATACAGGGGGCGGTCGGCAAGTGGTTAAGTTATATTTTATAGCACACTTGTGCTTTGAAAATGCAGTGCAAAGTACAAGGCAAACAGGTACAAGCAAGCTGCTTGCTGTGGGGGCACTCAACAGGAGGAAGGGGCCAGGAGCGCCGAAGAGGGACCCGAGAAGAGGAGGATCTGGGCTGCTTTGTGCAAAACCACTGCACAGAGCAGGTAAGTATAACATGTTTGTTATTTTTAACAAAATAAAAAGAAGACTTTAGTATCACTTTAGGCCTGGTTCACACCATTACATTGCAGTCACACATTAACATGCATTATGTCATGTGTTAACACGTGTTCTGTTAAGGCAGTCAATTCCTTTGAATGGGAAGCCTAATTCATTAAAATAACATACATGCACTATTATGTGCCACACTGCACACCACAACACAAGATAATGTTGCTGTGGAGCATTTTATGTGCATTGTCAAGGTGTTTTGGGGTACCATTAAGAGTAAATGGCACTGAGGAGCACCAGCACACAGTAAAGTGGTGCAGTAAAGTGCAACTGTGTCAACCTGGCTTTAAATTTAAAATTTAAAATTAGCTTTAGTTGGCACTCTCAATTTGTTTACTTTGGAATGCAGGGTAACTTCTTGCCTCAGATCATACAACATAACTTACATGTAAAAAGACTAACAAGCCTGTGGAAAAATAAAGCCTATCGCTTGCTTGAATAGACTCTATGACATGCCTGTGGATCTAACTCAAAGCAAAGCCTGCTCTTATTCCAGGCCACTGTAATGAAGTGACATTTACCTAATGCAGCCATAAATTTCTTCATAATTAGTGGGCGCCTGACAGTGACACATTCTGACTAGTGCAACCATATCTGCCTCTAACTAATTCTGCTAACACCCAAAAGTTCAAACGCTTGCCTACTAAACACACACTCAGTCAGTATAACACAAAAACATAGTAAAACAGTGAAAAAAGACAAAACCCATTCTAAAAACAAGACATTTCTGATAATGTGACGTTATTTCAATTTCATGGTAAATGTGCTTTAAAAGTGAACATGAGAACAAAGCAACGTAAATGTTTAATGCTGCGATACAACCATTGAGAAAGGAATGATCTTTTAAATGATGACTGATGTCAGCAAATCAGTCAGATTACTGGGAATGATTAACTGCACACATCTATGATAATTGAACATATAAGTTTGGACAATCAAAGAAATTAAACCAAATGGATTCACCCATTTTACTAAATGATGTCTTCCTGCCTATTTAATAACGTAATGCAAAGAGTAAGGGATTTAGTATAACTCACAGCGTCCAATCACAAGTCATCCTACACTGACAAATACTTATGTGTGATTGGTTGCTTTCACATAATTTTGAAGTAATAACAATAATAAACTTTATTTTATATAGGGCCTTTAGAGGTAGCATCTCAAAGCACTTTAGAGTAGAGAACTCTCTGTCTCCCATTGAGTGTAGGTGAGTAGAGGGGACACACAGAAGACCAAAATTTGATGAGCGGAGGTTACAAGCGGGGGGGGGGGGGTGTCGGTTAATAAAAGTTCAGACAGATAATGGGGTGCCAAACCATAAGGAGCCTTATGGGCGAGCAAGACGAGCTTAAAGTCAATGCAAAGCCTGACATGTAGCCAGTGCGAGGACTCCAGGATAGGGATAATATGATCACGTGTTAATGCAATGGATGCAAAGGGAATACAACTAAAGTTTGGTATGTAAGTTTATGGAACACAACAGCCTAGCTTAAAATCATTCACTTTTTTTAAAATTGTAATTTGAAATGAAATGAATAATTCCGACAGCGCTAAACATGCTTCCAGTACTAAACAAAATCTGGCATTCAAGCAGTATAAGCTTGAGAAAACATATTTAAAAACAATGTAATAGTGCCTTTTCTGCTAATGACTACCTAATTTGCTCCAAATGAAATGCATCCACAATGGTAAATGGTGCTGCGTTTGCCAGCAATTAAGAAACACTTTGAGAGCAAAGCTCTCTGGGCCCACTTAAGAGAAAATCCTTCATTAACACCATTCCAAAGATAAGCTATAGGATGCCTTAGCAGGCTTTTGAAAAACATTTCCAGGGCACTAGATTAATAGTTTTCTGAAACAAATTTTCTAGCGTCAAATTGCACACATACAACATTTCATTAATTAAATAAACATTAGCATCATTAAACACATTTAAAGCGATCCGGTCACCGTTTTATAGAATAAATATGCAAAAGAATAGCATTAATACTCACTTGCCTTGCTTCTGGCATAATATTAACACTTCCAGTTGTATTAGATACCTGCTTTCCCCACTGGGCTTCCATTTGCCAGTCCCTATGTTACTACTATGTTCTTTAATAGTGTAATGCCGCGTACACACGAGCGCAATTTCTGTCTGAAAAATCTTGGATGTTTTTTCCGATGGAATTCTGCTCAAGCTTGGCTTGCATACACACGGTCACACAAATGTTCACTGAACTTTCGACCGTCAAGAACGCAGTGATGTACAACACTACGACAAGCCGAAAAAATGAAGTTCAATGCTTCCGAGCATGCGTCAAATTGTTTTCCAGCATGCGTAGGAATTTTGCGTGTCGGAATTGACCGAAAAATTGAGAACATGCTCTCAATCTTTTGCTGGCTGGAATTCAGCCAGCAAAAGTCCGATGGAGCATACACACGGTCGCATTTTCTGACCAAAAGCTGACTTTTGCTGGCGCAATTTCCGTTCGTGTGTACGGGGCGTAATGGACAACAGATGGAACCACAGCGCACAGAAGAAGACCAGGCAACCGACACACCCAAAAAGTGTATCAAATGTGAAGATTCTGCCAGAGGCCATAGTTCTCCAAGAGCTACTGTATGAACAAAGACCAGACAGAGATTCTAATGCTCTCCAACTATTTCCAAAAAAATTTAAATAAAAACTCTTTGGGCTAAACATATACCTTATATAAGCCAATATAACAGGCAAAGCTAGCTTGTCCATCTTTTACCATTGCCAGATACGGGGGTTGATTTACTAAAGGCAAATAAACTGTGCACTTTGCAAGTGCAGTTGCACTCTCCAAGAGTAGTTGCTCAGAGCTTAGTAAATGAGATAAAGCTTTACTTTTCAAAAATTACCCAATCACGTGCAAGGAAAATTAAAAACAGCATTTTTGCTTGCAGATGATTGAATGAAGGAAGTCAGCAGAGCTTTCCCTCATTTACTACACAATATTGTCAAAAGTATTGAGACACATTGGGTTCAATGTTGAGTTTGCCCACCCTTCGCAGCTACAACTCTTCTGGAAGGTTTAGGAATGTGTCTATAGGAATGTTTGACCATTTTGCCAAAAGCACATTTGTGAGGTCAGGCACTGAAGTGAAGGCCTGGCTCTCAGTCTCTGCTCAAATTCATCCCAAAGGTGTTTTATCAGGTTGAGGTCAGGACTCTGTGCAAGCCAGTCATGTTCCTCCACCCCAAACTCGCTCATCCATGTCTTTATGGACCTTGGTTTGTGCACTGGTGGGCAGTCATGTTGGAACAGGAAGGGGCCATCCCCAAACTGTTCCCACACAGTTGGCAGCATGAAATTGTCCATAATGTATTGGTATGCTAATGCCTTATGAGATCCATTCACTGGAACTAAGGGGCCAAGCCCACCCCCTGAAAAACAACCCACACCATAATCCCCCCTCCACCAAATGATTTGGACCAGTGCACAAAGCAATATTTTTGGCAATATAGTGTATGTTTTGGAGCAACTTAACTTGCAAAGCGCACAGTCTATTTGCCTTTAGTAAATCGACCCCACTGAGTCTGTCAATGTAACGTTTCTGACATAATGGGCCTGCGTTATTATTTTCACTGATATCAGAATCTGGCGCCCTGCAGATCCGAAAGCATAACCAATAGATCCAAAATACCATGTCCACCGTAGGCTCTACATTCAGCTGAGACTGCCAGATTGCTATGGTGTAGATGGTGACATTTCATTCTGTTTTATGTACTATTAGTCACCTTCTTGATGTTTATGTCGACTCTGGCACTAAAGACCATTAATTTTGTTCACAGAGTGTTGATGTGTCAGAAGGCTCTTGATTTATTTTGGTTTGTTTGCTTTACAGTTTAGCACTACTTAGCCTCAAACCAAGCTAAATCGGGCACGTCCGAAGCTGATCAAGACAACTTCCCCTTTGTATCACATTTAGTATGGGAAGTCTCACACACTGGTGTAATTGGTGAGAAAGCATTTCAAACAATGCAAAAACAGACACAAAAAATAAAAAGTTTTAAAACTATTGATATATCCAGCACTGTTACACTTTGCTCTTCTGATCTCCATCTAAATATCCTAAGTCTGCTTCCTTCCTTGTAAAAAAAAAATAATAATACGGCTGCTACGAAAAGTATACATATCAAAGCTCAGGATGTATTGAATCCATTCTCTCTGTAGTCGCCCGTCTCTATTGTATGCACAACACTTTCTACAATTATTTTTATGCCCTCTCTGTTAGGGTGCAAATGACTATAAAAAATAATCACTGTCATTGTCAGTAACAAATGCTAACCATAACAACTCTGGACTAAGCGGCACAAAGGCAAAGAGATCAAAGCTACATAATGCATCCCAGCCTCCCAGATCACACATCTACTAAACACTGCTCCCATTACTTTACCTTTACTCTAATGTGTTTGTATACAGGCACATGAAATGATGGGTAAAAACATTTAGGCACAGAAAAGTATATGCAGAACCAGGACAATCTTCTGCACTGAGCATTTACATGCAGATAAAATGTTTGCTTTTATTAATAGACAACATATAATTTGGGGGGAGATTAAAGGAAACGTATTTGAATAGGATGCCCACATATCACAATAATACAATGAACTATGTTTTTGTAGAACCATGCTAAATTTGCAATACCTGAACACAATACTATATTGTTAAATATTAAAAATAGACATGCTGCCATTAAAAAAAAAAAAAAAAAACAAGTTCTGCACGGAGGACTTTTATTTGTAGATTAATTCAAGTGATTCTAAAGGTTTGCAGTTTAAAAAAATTTAATAAAAAACATGTTCTAATTACCTGCTCTGTGCAATGGTTTTGCCCAGAGGAGCCCTGATGTTCTTTTTGGGGTCCCCCGCCAACAGTCCTGGCTCCTCCCCCCTGCCAAGTGCCTCCAATAGCAAGCCTCTTGTCCATTCACACACAGAGCGCAGCTCGGCCCAGCCCCTCACTCTCTCCTTATTGGCTCACTGACTGGGATTGACAGCAGCAGAAGCTAATGGCTCCTGCTGCTGTGTGAGCCAATGAGGAGAGAGAGAGACCCAGGCAAGCCGCTGCTCTCATGCACATCGCTGGATGGAAATGGGGCTTAGGTAAGTAAAGGGGAGGGGGGGCTGGGGGGGAGCTGCACCCAGGTTTTTTACCTTAACCGCTTCCGGACCAGTCGCCGCAGTTTTACTGTGGCAGGTTGGCTCCCCTGCGTGAAACCACGTAACTGTACGTTGGCTCTTGGGGTCAGGATAGCAGGCGCGTGCGTGCCCACTGCACATCGGGGGTGCTGATGCTCGTGGCTGACGGTCGCAAAGACAGAACAGGGACGAGTAAACACACATTTCCCTGTTCTGACAGGAGTGACAGATCGTGTGTTCCTATTAGCTAGGAACCACGATCCGTCACTTCCTCTAGTTAGTCCAATCCCACGTCAGTTAGAATCACTTCCCAGGGAACAGTTAACCCCTTCACTGGCAGTGACATTTTTACAGTAATCAATGCATTTTTATTAGCACTGATCGCTGTATTAATGCCAATGGTTCCAAAAAGTGTCAAAAGTGTCTGATGTGTCCGCCATAATGTCACAGTCATGATAAAAATTTAAGATCGCTGCCATTACTAGTAAAAAAAATAATAATAATAAAAATGCTATAAATTTATCCCCTATTTCGTAGAACGCTATAACTTTTGCGCAAACCAATCAATATACGCTTATTGCAGTTTTTTTTTACCAAAAATATGTAAAAGAAAACATATCGGCCTAAACTGAGGAAAAAATATGTTTTTATATATTTTTGGGGGGTATTTATTATAGCAAAAAGTAAAAAAATAATGTGTTTTTTTTTTCAAAATTGTCGCACTTTTTTTATAGCGCAAAAAATAAAGACTGCAGAGGCGATCAAATACCACCAAAAGAAAGCTCTATTTGTGGGGGAAAAAGGACGTCAATTTTGTTTGGGTACAACATCATACTACCACGCAATTGTAAGTTAAAGTGACACAGTGCCGAATCGCAAAAAGTGTTCAGGAAGGGGGTAAATTATTCCGGGGCTGAAGCGGTTAAATGAGTTGTAAAGGCAGAAGGTTTTTTTATCTTAATGCATTGTATGCTTTAAGATAAAAAAAAAACTTCTGTCTGTTTGTAGCAGCCTCCCCAGCAGCCCCCTAATACTTACCTGAGCCCCATCTCTAGCAATGTCCACAAGTGTCTTAGCTGTCCGGAACTCTCCTCCTGATTGTCTGAGACACAGTATTGACTCCATTGGCTCCCCACGGCTGTCAATCAAATTCAGTTAGCCAATCAGGGGTGGGCCGGGTCAGGGCTCCATGACTAAATGGAGACAGGGAGCTGTGACTCTGCTTGGGTACCCCATAGCAAGCTGATAGCTGTGGGGGCACTCGACAGGAGGGAGGGGCCAGGAGAAGCGAAGGAGGACCTGAGAAGAGGAGGATCAGGGCTGCTCTGTGCAAAATCAACTGCACGGAGGAGGTAAGTATAACATGCTTGTTATTTATTTATTTATTTTTAAAACCGGGACTTTACAACCACTTTAATGCAGTAAAAACCCTTCTCTCTTTAGAACCACTTTAACACAGTTCTCTTTAACATTGCCACCTTTTGGGTCATGTAACCACCCTTTCTTATAGTAAAGTGTGCATACTACACTTTTGGTAGGGTTCCATTCCACCTAAGCTGCCCCAACAGCCAGTGCATTTCCTATTAATACAAAGCAATGTATGATGTGTGGTAAAAATTAACAAAGTATCAAGCAATGAATATTTACTTTTAGGTAAACTAAAAGTTAGTCCTGCTTCAGACCTTTCTGTGTAGTAATGCTGACGACCTCCTTCCTGTTTGTTTCTGACCACGCTAAGTGGATCTTAGCATGGTCAGTCTGGGTCTAAGTTTTTCCTCCTTGGTACCTACTGCATGCAACTCCACTGGACTGCCTGCAGTCAGAATGCTTCTGACGCATCCACCATCCAGCAGAAGTAACCATGGAGCAAAAGAGCTTATACAATCTGTGACATTGGTGGAAGCAGCCCCACCTCCACCCTTTGATGCTTGTGAATGCAGGGCTGTATAGCAGTCACGTGACCATGGATAAAAAATGCAGTTTTTTTTAAATGTTACAAATTTTTTTAATAACAAAGCTCTTCTGTTTCTTTAAGCAAGAATGGTTTGCATACACTTCAAATATATTTTTTTGGCTAAGATATAGTGGAGAGGAAATAGAATGCCTGTCAGGAATTTATTGCTGTGTATTTTTTTTAATCAGAAATAAAGTTTATTGAACAACAAAAAAACATGTCAAATACAGTGTAGTGGAAATCATTCTGCCACAAGGTCGCAGAGGGATGATACAAAAAAACTAAATATAATTATATAAGCACATAGCATTAGCTTATACACAATGTCCAGAATTAAAAAGGACCTACGATTCCGGATGTACGGAATCCTTCCCATATATAATATATAAGTGCCACCACAACATCGGAATAAAAAGGATCCTTTGAAAATATAAAAAAAATGTATAAATTAATGAAAAAGCAGAGAGTAAGAACAATGACCTAGACATATTTAACACAATACTAAATACGTAATATCAGGCAAAGTAACCAAAAGAGTTATACCGACCCCTATCAGGATTTAACCCTGCAGAAGCCTATTCCTGTGTACCTATTAGGGAGATTCACCCTCTCAGTTATGGTGACCCTGGCAACTAATAGGGATTGTCTCACTTTGGAGGGATTTATGCTCACTTTCTGTTTTGGCAATGGGGAAGTGAAAAGAAATCTCCCCATGGGATGCAAACGCAAATAAAAAAACTGAAATTGGTTATAACCTTCTCTTATTTTTAAAAATGTAAATAAAAAAAGTTTTGCCTTCGGATCTACATTAAGATCCACTAAAATTGTGAATGTGATGCACAAGCTTATTATTATAGCCTACAATTTTAGTATGATCTCGATATGGCTAGGAGATCACAAGGCAGCCAGCAATTTTAGCAGACATCCCAAGTGAACACAGAATATTGAAAACTTGACAAATAATACAATTTAAATTGAATGTAGAGTCCTTGTTTAACAAAATAAGCTTTCAGGACATTGTTAGATGAAAAATAATGGCAAAAACTAAAATACACACCCTAGCCTTGTAAGAAAGCATTAACATGGTAAGCTGGGTGGCCAGACCTGCATCAAGGCAAGCAAAGGTGTGATTAACATCAACAGGTCATGCCATCTCTTGTAAGATGGAAAAACATTTGGTAGCATTACTCAGGTTATTAGTCATGAACATTTACACCCTGAAAAAGCTGTCAGCTTTGTGTGTGCAAGTAACAGGCAGTGCAGGCACCTGGCAATTGTAAATCCCCTGCACATAATGAAGTGCCGGGTGCTATGAAGCTCTACATGGAATTGTATACAGCAGAAACCCTGTGATACAACATGTTTTTCCCATAACCAAGAAGACTTTCACATGAGAGTCCTGCTAAATTGAATGATATGCAAAGACCCTCAGTACCAAGGAGATTGGCAAAAATATTGGTTTGAATGTGAGTCAAAGAAGCCATCACCCCCCTTTCTTTGAGGCCAAATTGTTCCATGTGCAGAAAGTAACACAAACCTGTGCAAATAAAACATCTAAAAGTTTATGCCAGTTAATTAACCAAACATATTATAATGGAGAGAAGGATATTGCAATAACAGAGTAGGACCATTATGGCAATTAGAAATTGCTACTGGTGATACAATAAGCCAAGGGCAAGATTTATGTACCTAGGGCCTTAATGATTCACAGACTACAGATAGCACAAAAATACATTCAATCCAGTTACATATTTGTAAAAAAAAAAAAAAACATTAAATATATTTTTGAATAGAATTAGTACCAGATTTGTTTTTTTATTGGCCTATTATAATGCAGCGTACACACGATCGGAATTCCAGCCAGAAAAAGACTGATGAGAGCTTTTAATGGGAAAATGCGACCGTGTGTAGGCTCCATCAGAATTTTGCTGGCAGAATTTCTGACAGCAAAAAATTGAGAGCATGTTCCCAATTTTTCTGACGGAAAAGGTTTCTATCGGAAATTCCGATCGTCTGTAGCAATTCTGACACGCAAAATTCCTACGCATGCTTGGAAACAATTCGACCCATGCTCGGAAGCATTGAACTCGGCTCGTTGTAGTGTTGTACGTCACCGCGTTCTTGACGGTCGGAATTTGGTGTGACCGTGTGTAGGCACGACAGTTTGAGCGGAATTCCGTCGGGAAAACCATTAGAGCTTTTTAAGTCGAGAATTCCGATCGTGTGTACGTGGCATAACTCTCTTTATGGCATACTGGGAGAGAAAGGGGAAGCATTTTGAACCACTCACGACTGCACAGTGCTGTCAGGAACAAGCTTACAGTAGGGTGACAGTGTGAAATGCTCATTCATAAATAAGGGCATGCCAAACAGTGAAGATCTCAATGTAGCGGGGTTGAAGGTACTAGTGGCTATAAAAAAGTCTAAGTTAAAATGTCGGGTTTCTGTGATGTAAAAAAGTCAGACAAAGATAAATAATTTCAGAACTTTTACCACCTTTAGGCTCCATGCACACTTGACGTTAAAATAACATTATAAAAATGGCAGTAGCTTTGCAGTGACACTTTCAACGTTTTTTTTAACGTTTTTGCAATAGCGTTTATTAAAGTTTTTTTTTTTTGCGTTTTTTCGTGTTAGAGTTTCTTTAGCGTTTTTTATTTTTTAATGGATCAAAAATGTTAAACGCTGGTGAGCCACATATGTGCTGTTAAAAAAAAAAAAAAACTCCCAAAAACGGCTGTTTATGAGCTTCAGTGTGCATGGAGACTTGATGTGACCTATAAACGTAGTTTAACAAAAAAATGTAATCTTTTAGATGGAGGGAAGTAAAAATAAAAAAAAAAAAATATGGTTGCATAAGTGTGCACACCCATAAACTAATACTTTGTTGAAGCAGCTTTTGATTTTATTACAGCACTCAGTCTTTTTGGGTATGAGTTTATCAGCATGGCACATCTTGACTTGGCAATATTTGCCCACTCTTCTTTGCAAAAACACTCCAAATCTGTCAGATTGTGAGGGCATCTCCTGTGGACAACCCTCTTCAGACCACCCCGCAGATTTTCAATCAGATTCAGGTCTGGGCTCTGGCTGAGCTATTTCAAAACTTTAACCTTCTTCTGGTGATCCCTTCCTTTGTTGATTTGGATGTATGCTTTGGGTTATTGTCATGCTGAAAGATGAAGTTCCTCTTCATGTTCAGCTTTCTAGCAGAAGCCTGAAGGTTTTGTGCAAATATGGACTGGTATTTGGAACTGTTCATAATTCTGTTCATAAAGCTGATTTGCTAACATGCAGAGCTGCATCAGATTTTGTACTCTCCGGTTTTAGTAAATTAACCCCACAGTGCCTAGGCACCGTTGGCGCAATGCTAGTTTTCAGGAGGAAAATCAAGACAAAAGCTACATTTCTTACAGTACTGCTTAGGCACAATTAACGTTTCTAGATCTTTCCTTCAATACAGCAGATATTAAGTTTTTGAGTTCAGGTACATGTCAAGAAAATCACCCCAGTCACCAAACTTCAGTTTACCTTTATGTGATTATACAATTTGCCCAGTGATTGGAGATAGATCAAAGAGTCCTTTACAAAGGAAAATTACATGTAGGTGATAACTTGCCTTGGATAGCTGTAAATATTTACATTTATGGTTTTAAGAATGCTTAGTTCTCCTTGTCTAGCACCATACCTGATGAAGAGAACTGAGTATTCTCAAAAGTCTTCACTACAAAATATATGATGTAAGCCAAAGTCAAAGTAGAACCTAAATGTTCACTTCCCTACACATAACAGCAGGGAATGTATTCGATTGCATTAGACTAGCATAATGAACAACTATAGTGTAAAATAAAAAAGGTCAAGTGGTGTTTATACAGTACATATGTATGTGTGTATATATATATATATATATATATATATATATATATATATATATATATATATATATATATATATATATACACATACACAGTATATATATAAATAAAATAATAGATAAATATATAGAGCTAAATATATATATATATATATATATATATATATATATATATATATTATTTTTCCCCCTAGTGTTTGTTTAATTAAGACTGCTTACTTTTAACTTAATGCCCAGTATATGTATGGCATGGCCATTTATATAATGTACAATATAAAGGTTTTTGCTGCTATTAAGGTAACATTATAACATACAGTATATGTGTTTAAAAGAGAGCAGAATACCCTCATGAGTTATGGATAGGCTAAACATGAAAAAAAATAATTAAGTAGAACAGTACAAAGTCCACCGTTACCCACTTTACAAGCTCAATTTCAGTCTGTTTAAGGTAGCATAATAGCTTGAAGTGGTCTTTTGTGAAATGGAATCCTTTTAAGGAAGCCTGTACTATTTAACAGTTCATTATGTTTGTGTGACAAACAAGATGACCCATTTAAAGTCAGTCTTTTGGTGCCTGGATTCATACAGCTAATAAACCAATTCTAAACTTGCCTTTACAATAACCTGCAGAGCATGCCCTGCATGCAAAACTAGGAACATGGTAAGGGTAGAGATGTCTAAGCTTACAAGGTCTACAGTTGGACCTGCTGAAAATTGGAAAACAGGTCATTAAACAGATTTTTATTTTATGTCCCCACAAAACTTGCATTGGGTAGACATATATTCTGCTTCAGTGGTTTGATTACACTTCAAAGCTCTGTAGCAGGAAACACTGCTAAAAGAGAGTTGCAGTAATCAAGGCAGGAAATGATGAGGGCATACGGTATATAAAAGTTTTGCTGAGTGGAAAAGGAAACTGCATATCTTGCTGATGAAGAATCTAAATGGCATTAGAAAAAGAAAACGTTTGATTACAAGAGTAGAATGAGAGGTGAAGTGAAATGTCACACTAAAATCAGTGTACAATTGGGGACTACATGAATAGAAGAGCAATCAAATATGATGGATATGGATAAACAGTGATCCATTTAAACTTTTAACCAAAGTCCTAGGACCTACAGCACAGTTCAGTCAAAGGATATAAGAAAACAAATAAACACATGAGACTGTATTAATCGTGTGAGAAATCGCCTTTGGCCAGGAAACATAGTACTATTCAACTACAGTAGTCGAAAAAGGAGATGTGGAGACGCAAATGGTATATGAAAAGTACATTTTAGATGAAAAGCGTGGGGACCATTTGCATCTGGATTGGTTATGTAAATGTGGTACAACTTCACAGGTATTACCATATACCATCCATATCACTGCATAATGTGTGAAGAAAATTTATGAAAATGGCTTATGGAATAGCCAAATTTTGCATGTCTTTAGGAAAATATGTTCAAATATATTCAAAATTGCTAACAGTAAACAGTGATGTATTCTTACTGGACCCATGCTCAAGTCACATATTTGTCCGTTTAAGTCTTATCTACTCGTAACCATTCCATGCAAGTCATAAATACTGATTGTATTGTTTGGTAATTTGAATAAATGTATACTGTTGTTGCAAGGCGATGTAAATATTCTCAAGAAAACGTGGAACTTTTTCTTATAAAATCCACCTTATGAAATAAAGTTCACCACATAAGTTAAAATCTAAATGGACAATCTCCTATAGATCTACCACCACAATGTGCAATGACCGGCCTGAATGGATACAAATAACTTGGATAATTTAAGTAGTTATTCATATTATATAGTTTTGTAAAAATCGAAAGGTGCAGTCAGAAAATTTATGCTGAGCTTAAGAGATCTGGCCAAAAGTTTGTATGGCCTCAAGCTTGGCCCCTGGGCTACTTTAGGTTTCTCATGCTCCAAGGTGCTGATCTGTAGTGCTGGAAAATGCACAGTAGGCACCACCTTAAGGCTAGCTGATGCAACTGTTAGAGAGCAAGAACTACAGTTACCTTCTGTTCATTACAGTATATGAGGTAATCTGTGCTCCAGAGGGTACATGGGCTTTGTGGGTATATAGGCTGCTTATGATTGATCCCCACTGCAGGAAGGGGAAGTGTGGGTAAGGTTTGTTGTGGAGAGAGATGTGTGTCTGACAGCTCTGCCAGTATCTGTCACTGGTATGAACATATTTTATGCTGTCAATACAGTGACACTGATGGATGCTGCAGAAAACGGTTGTCAAAGTTGGCTAGGGTCATATCAAAACTTTTTCCGTGGGGACCTCTGGTTTGCTGTTATGTCCCTTGCTTAAGATCAGGTATATTTAGTTTACAAAATTTTTTTTTAGGGGAATGTGACAGGGAAAATACAAAAACATAAAGTGTCATAATGCACATAGAAGCTTCTTAATGGATGAAGCTATATGTACATTGCTTGGACCAACCTACATGAGACATTTTAGCATAATTTTCAGTCACACAAGCTATGGAACTAAACATTACCTGCAATCGCTCTATCCTACAACCTCTTCCACCGCAGACAGGTATTAAGATTACTGCCACCTGTGCACTGTCATGATCACCATGCATGTTTCCTGCAACCCTCTTTAACCACTTGCCTATTGGGCACTGGTAGGCGGCACTGATAGGCGACACTGATTGGGAGAACTGGTGGGCACTGATGGGACTGCACTGATAATTAGGAAACTGATAATCAGTGCCCAGATTATCAGTGTAGATGTCTCTTTTACACAAGCTGGTTACTGGCTCTCCTCAAGCGGACAGCGTCAGGAAAGGAATGCCGATAACGGGCTTGTGCTTACATCGTGATCAGCTGTGATTGGCTTTTTAACCCGATCTGTGATCAGCTGTGTCCTGAGGACACAGCAATCACAGAGCGCACCACCCAAGCATCACGTCATACGACGCCCTCCCAGAACTGTCCGGTCATGCTGTAGCCATGATTCGGCTGGTTGGCAAGTGGTTAAAGTGATATTAATCCCAAAACCAAAAATGTAATGTACTGCAGCTTACCTGACAATAGATGTGGTGGCTGCATTTGTTTTAGTTATTTTCTTTTTTTTTCCCCACGGTTTTCACCTGGGCCAGTAACAAACCTCTTGTATTAGCATGCCCCCACTCTTTATGAAGGAGCACAGGGGGCACCTTTTGACAGAAGCACTGTCAGTCTAGGGGGAGGGGAGTGTTAAATGGACTAGCAGATTTAGATACACTAACAACTTGAAGCCATACACCAGCTCAAACTGCAATTACAGCAAACTACGGCCATCCAGCTGTTGCAGAACTGCACATCCCATGAGGCATTATAAAACTCTGACATTCACAGACATGACTAGGCATGATGGGAATTGTACTTCCTGAACTGGAGGGCCATAGTTTGGAGACCCCTGCTCTAACTGCTACACCTGCAGGACAATTTTTCTGTTGAAGAACAACATACTTGACTAGGTCACAAGGTAAAAATAAAGAAAAGAAAGCCTAAAAAAAAGAATATTAATACAGCCATCACATCCAAGAATTGGTAAGATGCAATATAATAAATGTTTGCTTTTGTGTTTAACACTGCTATAAATGTTTGGCAATGTGTAATCATCCATGGTCAATCATAAATGATCGCAGGGCAGTTGTATAAATACCAAAACATTTGGAATCACAGCAAATGATTAGTGGGAGGATATTGTAATAGATTGCAGCAACCAAAATAAGTAAAAACCCGAGAAAAAGAAGAAAGAAATAGCTTTTTCAAACAGTTATGATTTATATCAAGCTACAGATATGTTGAGGAATTTTGAGTGTAGGCATAAAGGGCTGTACATCATTATGATGGTGGAAATATCGGTAATTAAACGCCAGGCAAACAGATAAATACATATGTATAATATGCGTGAACTGTCTTAGCTGCCAATAGATTTGTAATTCTATTAATCCACTTTTGTGATTCATATACTACTGTCAAACTGAACAGCCAGTAGTATGTAAACACAAGTATGAAACCACATTATGTTGGCGGTAGGGATTACAGTGGTGTCAACCCTCCCACCTACAACCAGCTGGATGGACAATGAAGGAGTAACAACACTCCTAAACTGCTTTCTCTGCTCTCTCCTCCTGCTAGCATGTCCTTTGCCAGCACATGCAGCAGAACCTGTTTGGGTCCTAATGTTAACCCTCTCCCAGTCTGAGTGTAGCTGTGCAATGAATGACAGAGACTGATATCAAGACATATTCAGGCACTTTGGCCTCTTTCACACGGCCGATCCGTTCAGACCCGCATGTCAGTTTTTCAGGCGGACCTGAACGGATGCTCCATAGAGGTCTATGGAGCTTCGGATGTCAGCTGTGACATGTCTGCTGACATCCGACCTGCTCCGATCCGAAAAAGTGTGACGGAGGAAAAAGCTATTTTTCCATCCGTCATCGGATCGGATGACGACGGACTCTACGGTCCGTCGTCACCCGATCTCCCATATGGGAGAGCGGCGCTCTGACAGGTCCGTCCCTGCGCAGTGTGCAGAGACGGACCTGTAATCTTCCTGCTCAGCGGAGATCACTCCGGCGATCCCCGCTGAGCAATCGGATATCCACGGGGCAGATCAACACTGATCCGCCCCGTGTAAAAGAGGCCTTAAGATATTGGTAGTTAATACACAAAATAATTTTAAAAAGAATAGCATTACATTATAAACTGCCTGGAGTTCAGCTTTAATGTGACTGGAAACAGATATCATAGACCTGAATTGACCAGATCTAAATGGAAAACAAAAGACTGACTTCTGAAAGGAGCCCCACAGGATGCATAACCAGAGAAATCCCAAAGGCTCGCGTGTAAAGGTGAAATCAGAAGGGAAGTACAAAGACATGAGCAGTGTGAAAGTTCCATGTTATCCAATCTGAATCAAAAAATGATCTTCGCCACGCATATCTTTTCCTAAAATGATTATACTCAATCAAAAGCAACATTTAACTTTTTGCATTCTGTTTGGTGGAATTATCTGCATAATGAGTTTCCAGATAGCAGATCACATACATTACATATAGCATATAGTGCATACAGTAAGTGACCACTGATTCATTTAAAATTGCAAGGCTTACAAACTAAGCAATGCTAATTGTATGTCTTATGCTGGTACACTAATTCCTTAAAGAAGCTTAAGTGCTTAACAGGTCAGAACGTTAAAACTTCTTTTATGTACTGGATACCCTCATAAAGAGAGTGTGCTAACTATCTGTCAAGGGTTAATTGCACTCGGCATGAAAAGCAGTTAACAAGTGAGACAAAGAACACCCAGGAGGAAAAGAAACATTTCAGCAGTGCCATATGAAATAAACAAGAGTAGGCGAATACGTCCTTTGGCCACCATCAACCCCTCTTCAAAAAGCTCAGAAGAGCAGTGGGAAATGTCAGGGCATTGGTTTGCTGTTGACTCCCTGTGAATCATTTGTCTTCATTACAACTCTTTTTAATCAGGGTTCTTGCATGTGTGTTCCTGCTCAACCCCCATGGGGCAACTCTCAACTGCGATAAATCAGAGTCCACACCACAAGTCACTAATCACCACTCCTAGGGAAACGATAACAGCAAAGTTCAAACTACTAAAGGTCTGAAGAAACCTGGAGGCTTACTGGCCCTAAGGAGGAATAGTCTGAGGAAAACATAATAAGTCAGTGAACCATTACTTCTTCTAAGGCTTACTGGTGTTAGGAAGTCCCACAATTTTTAAGAAGCCTTTGGAAGAAAAAAGAAACCTGCTGAATTCCATCTTTTTTTATTAATATTATCACAACCACCAAAATTATGAATTAAACAGTCTCACTGCTTTAAAATATCTATGGCAATAATACAGAATAATACCAATATTTAATTAAAAAAAAAAAGTACAAACTTAAACCTGTTATGAAATAGATAACCAAAAACCTACATGGACTACAAGCATATACAATGACCACAACTTTCCTAAACATACAGTAGAAGTTCTAAAACATTCAACCCATAGGAAAATCATACACTTTGTGAACTTTGTTTTCAAGGTCTCAGAAATATGATATTATCAGCAGATTGGGCAAATCAGCACATCAAGATATCAGAAAATGATTCAACCATTATTCTCCTAAAAAGTATCAATTCGCCAGATACACATTTATTTGTCTGGTTTGCAGGAACTGCAAATCGGTCTACTCATTTCCACCAACAGAGCTACATTAACCTATTGAAAACCTCTGCCTGTAAATGATGGTGGCATGACATTGCAGGCATCTCCTGCACGCAGACCTACTTTTCTGCAAAGTGCAAAAACAATTTGAAGAACCATGGGAAAAAGCAATCAGATTCCTCATGGTCACTGAGTACAGTCCTTCCTACCCGCTTTGCCTCCCTTTTTTCCAGTAAAGAGGAGAGCAGGGAGGGCTGGACTACACAGTGACCTTGTGAAATCTGGTTGCTTTTTCTTTAATACAGCGCTACGGATTTCAAGATTAATGGGACAAATCTGCATGCAGCCACTATTATTCAGTCAACAGTTGCCTATTCATTCACTTTTAGTGGCCACATTGGATACATGATCATAGACCTATAGTTTTTCTCAGTTGGCAAGTTCACAACTTTTAGCACCTTTGTTTAAAACTACTCATAAAAATACATCAGTTTAAATATAATGCAAAGTATAATAGATCACATTGTAAACCCCCTTTCTTTACCCCATGCATTTAGATTGTGTTAAAAAAATGCACAATATAGTAATGTCAATGGGTTTCAAAGCATCTTCTTCCAGATTGCAAGGATAGCTGCACTAATGTGTTAGCAGGTGCCTGCTGTTAAGTCCAGATGAAAGTTTAGTAATGATAAAGTATCTACAGGTAAAGTTTAATAATGAGAAAAAATGTTTATTGTTACTTCCAAAGCTTTCTGTTGGAAACATGCTCTAGGCTACATCTGCAATGGTGGCTGCTGCTGGATATACTTATAAGCATTCATAGCTAGGCTCACAAAAATTAAACAATGCAAACTACCTGAAAATTATACCTTGATGCTGTACTCCTTCCCTACTGCCATAGACACTGGTTCAGGAGAGCCTTATGCAAAATACAGCCCTGTTGTGTTCTTCTGAGATGTTAGTATGCATGTCTGGTTATCTATAAGTTTAATGGGAAAGAACAGCAAAACACAATATATACAGTAAGTTATACTTCAAATAAATAATATGTCAGTAGCTGTTAGGCTGCCTTCACACATGACCGCAAGTGGAATCCTCGCTATTCCACCCCCCAATTTCAAATGGCTGCAAAACACAGGACGCGTTTACGATGCCATTACTTCTAATGGCACCCCAAATTTGGTAAATCGTGGTAAATCATGCTGCAATCACGGCAAATTGCAATGCACGCCATTATCGCCCAAAAGAGGCTCATGTTGCTTTTTGAGCGTCAAGCTTTGCGATTGCAGCACGATTTACCGCGCAACAATCACAGCAAAATTGTGGTGCAATTGGGGTGCCATTAGAAGTAATGTCATCGCAAATGCATCCCGATTCCACCGACAATCATGTGTGAATGCAGCCTAAGAAAGTTTATGCCAGTGTGCAGAATGGCACTGGCACATCTGGATAAATATCTGAGCGCAGGCAGAGCTAGGCTCATAGTCATGCATATCTGTGCACATACAAGAGAGTGCATATACACGTGAAAGTGCATGTGATTATCACTAATGCTGGTACCAAATTATTTTATTATTTAAACTGATCAGCTGCACACAACCAGTGTTCTCTTGTGTACAGCGTGAAATCTGTGATCTGTGGCTTTGTCCCTAACTACCTGTTACCGACCTACATGCCTTGGACTGCTCCTAATAACAACTTGCACCAATCCCAGCTTCAACTTGGATTATGCTTCTGTCTGCCCTTCTGTTCCTTATCTGCACATTTATTTGTGATTCCAGCCTGAACCCCAACTACGCTTCTGCCTACGTTATTGTACTTGATCTGATCACCAGTTGCTAACCCAGCTTGCCTAATTTTGCACCAGTCCTGAGTTCCTGTGTCACAGTAATCACCAGTAGACATGTGCAGAACAGACATTTGTTTAATTTAGTTTCGGATAGATTAATTATGTTACTAGTTTCATTTGTTGATTAGTTTCGGAATTCATTTAGGTTTTTTTGTTTTTCAATTTTCTAACGAATTCCAAATTTTCAGAACAATGCGAATTCGGAGCAGTCATAAAATAATTGACCAATTCAAATTATGTGTTTAGAGTAGCTGGTTGTTAAGGAGCGGGCGGGAAGCTGGCGGCCATGTCCTTAATAACCGATGACTCATCAACTGTTAGCGGGTTTCCTCACTGGAAGCTGAAATGTAAACAAAAGAATGCCGATAAATTTAGAAAAAAAAAACAGCGTGGAGTCCCCCCTCCTCAATCCTCAAGGGCCTTCAGGTCTGGTATGGATTTTAATAGCTTAAGGACCGCCTCCTGTAGATTTACGTCAACAGAATGGCACGGCTGGGCAGAAGCACGTACTGGTACGTCCTCCTTTAAGTGCCCAGCCGTGGGTCGCGCGCTGCCGGTGGTGCGCTCGCGACCCAGTCCTGAGCTCCGTGGCCGCGGGACCAGCGGACCCGATCGCCACTGGTGTCCCGCGATCGGGTCACAGAGCTAAAGAACGGAGAGAGGTCTGTGTAAACAAACCTCTCCCCATGCTTCCTACACTGTTCCCTGTCATCGGGAAAGCCGATCAGTGACGTCAGACGTAAAGCCACGTCCCCCTACTGTAAAAAAAAAAAACACACACGCACTGATGTAACCCCTCCCCGCCCCCTAGTGGTTAACTCCTTCACTGCCAGTGCCATTTACATAGGAATCAGTTCATTTAAATAGCACTGATTTCTGTATAAATGACAATGGTCCCAAAAATGTCCGATGTGTCCCCAATAATGTCGCAGTCACAATAAAAATCGCTGATCGCCGCCATTACTAGTAAAAAAAAATATTAATAAAAATGCTATAAAACTTTCCCCAATTTTGTAAACGCTATAACTTTTGCGCAAACCAATCAATAATCGCTAATTGCGATTTTTTTTTACCAAAAATATGTAGAAGAATGCGTATCGGCCTAAACTGAGGAAAAAAAAAATTTTTATATATTTTTTGGGGATATTTATTATAGCAAAAAGTTAAAAAGTTCAAATTTTTCAAAATTGTCGCTCTATTTTTGTTTATAGCACAAAAAAAAAAAAAAAAAAGAAAAACCGCATAGGCGATCAAATACCACAAAAAGAAAGCTCTATTTGTGGGGAAAAAAAAGGACGCCAATTTTGTTTGAGAGTCACATCGCACGACCGCGCAATTGTCAGTTAAAGCGATGCAGTGCCGAATCGCAAAAAGGGGCCTGGTCCTTTGGCTGCAAATTGGTCCGGGGCTTAAGTGGTTAAGTGGTTGTAGGGTCCCCCCAAAATCTATACTAGACCCTTCTCCGACCAGCAGACCAGGAAAGGGGAGAGGGAGGGGAGCAACCGCCCCTCTTCCTGAACCATACCAGGCCACATGCCCTCAACATGGGGACAAGGTGCTTTCCAAAGCAACCCCCCATGCCGAGGGCATGTAGCCTGGTATGGATCAGAACTTGATTACAGTGTCATGGGTTGCTCTGGTGACAGCTTGACTCTTCATCCAAACAACAACATTTGCATTATTCTGTATACCCTTCATGACTAGATGTAAATACAATTTTTGTGACTATACCATATTTTGTAGTTTGTATATGTGTGTGATTTTTTTTCTATTCTAATGTATCAGTCAGATTTAAACTCTACACTAAACCACTAAAAAAAGAACACCCAATTATTCGTGCAACAACTTTTTTCGGATTAGGGAGACCTATCATGTGTGTACTACCTGCATCTAGAGTCGATGAAAATGACTAAATAAAAAAAAGATACAAGCCTAATTAACCACTTGCCGCCCACCCACCGTCAAATGATGGAGGAGAGGTGCTGCTCTCGTTCTGGGTGGATGGCATATGACGTCAGAACTGCAGATCTTGTGTGCCCATTCAGTCTATCAGTGCCGCCTCCTCAGCGCACATCAGTGAAGGAGAACAATTACTAATTTACAAAACTTACTGACAAACTTTTTTTTTTTTTTCAAAATTTTCGATCTTTTATTAGTAAAAAATAAAAAAAAATCAGCAGTTACTGATTAAATACCACAAAAAGAAAGCTCTATTTGTGTAAAGAAAATTATTCAAAATGAATTTGGGTACAGTGTTGCATGACCACGCAATTGTCATTCAAAGTGCGACAGCATTGAAAGCTGAAAAATGACCTGGGCAGGAAGGGGGTGAAAGTGCCCTGTATTGAAGTGGTTAATCAAATTAATTATTTGAGCAATCTATTAATCAAAGTAAAACAACAAATTTATTAGCCTAAAACTCTAACCTAATTTCATGAAAACTTAACAGATATAGCTAAAACCTATTTTTTTTTTCAATGCAAGTGATGGAATAGACATTAACTGTAAGGGATGGCCTATAAGGGGGAATGTAAAGGTTTTTAGGTGGAGGCGGGAATGTCTTCCCTGAAAAAGATAAGTAATCAAGGATCACCTAATCAATTAACCTTCCAATTTAACAGTGATGGTGAACCTCTGCACCCGAGATGTTTTGGAACTACATTTCCCATGATACTCATGCATTCTGCAGTGTAGTTGAGCATCATGGGAAATGTAGTTCCAAAACACCTGTGGAGCCAAGGTTCGCCATCACTGCCATATAATCTTAAGCTTTTTCACACCTATGTCCTTGCAGTACTTGGGGGTGGGGTATTTTTAATGCCACATGCATTTATGCTTGTTTTGTGTGATTTAAATATTGATTTATGTGTGTTTTGGGTACTGAAAAAGTACATATTTTTCTTCATGCATTATGTAATTTAAAGGAGAAGTATTAAGGCCAAATATTTTTTTCTCTTTTGCATCTCATGCTAATATCCTACAGCTTCTTTGCAGCCACCTCCAGTCTACATACGCATGCTTCATCAGTGGCTGCACAATAGGCTTCCTGGTGGTGGCAGTGGAGGAAAATGACTGCACAATGTCTTTAGGAAAAGTTACTTGTAGTCTCAATTGGTAGCACATGGGTAACAGGGTGACAAGCAATTGGGGGACAGGCGGAAGGAGTGCTGTCACCCCATAACTGTACAAGTTAATTAAAAGAAGCTTTAAAATGTTACTCATCTACCTATCACCGGGGTAATAGAAAAACCTTTCTTCTGGAAATAACTAGGATTATGACTGTGCTGGCTGTAGACCAGCCCAGATTAGTCATCCTTGGAGATTTAAATGCTTTGGGAGATGAGACACAATCTCAATTTGGACAAGAACTCCTTACCATGACAGCACTGGGATTCACTCAAGAAGTATCATCTGTTTCTACTGTCACTCACATTAAAGGTCAACACTTGACCTTGTTTTCCATTTGGGACTCAAAATAACTGATCTAACTACAAACCTAGTTGTATGGTAAGATCACTACATTGTGAATATCTGTACTGATCTTCCGCTCTATACAAATCAGAAATAGGAACTCTTTCTATACAATGCAACAACCTATACAACAAAAATGCCACTTCTGCTTTTGTTCCTGTCAAAATCATGTCTCTCCCCTCGCGCCCCTATACTGTGGCTTAGTATGATCAGACTGTAAAGCAAATCAAAGCGAAGAGACACAGTCTGGAAAGGCAATGGAAGACAACACATACTGAGCAGGCCAAAAAAATCCCTGAATTCACAGCTTAAAGAGGAAGTAGGACGTGGCGAACAGGGAGAACTTGGCGTCTTTGCTTCTTAGCCTCGACGCCGAAAAAGCCTTTGACCTTCTTGGTTGGCCCTTCCTGTTCGCCACGCTCCAACATGCAGGCTTCAAGGGGCCCTTCCTGCGGGCGATCCAGCATCTCTATTCCCACCCCACAGCCCAAGTGAGGACCCCCTTCGCCCTATCTCCATCACTCTCCATAACCAACTGCACCCGGCAGGGGTGCCCACTTTCACCCCTGCTGTTTGCAATATGTGTAGAACCCCTAGCTGCCGCGATCAGAGGCAACCCTAATATTAGGGGAATACCGGTCAGGGGCAAAGAATTTAAAATCTCACTATTTGCCGATTACATTATCCTTTCCCTGACACAACCTAGAATATCTCTCCCCAACCTCCATGCAGAACTGGACCGATATGGGGCTCTATCAGGATACAAAATTAATACGTCCAAATGGGAGGCCCTCCCACTTAACATACCGGAAGAGGAGGTCACACACCTACAGGCAAATTTCTCCTATCAGTGGAAGTGCACTTCCCTGAAGTACCTGGGAATACACATCACCCCAAAATTTACCACACTATATCAGGAGAATTTCACCCCCCTCTTTCGCTCGATTAGAAACTTGATCCTGTCATAGAAAAAATATCAAATCTCCCTCCTAGGCCGGATCACATCAATAAAGATGACGATCCTCCCGAAATTACTCTATCTGTTCCAAACACTACCCATCTCAGTCCCCTATAAGCACTTGAGAAAACTTCAATCTCATTCACTCAAATTTGTCTGGAACTACAAAAGGCATAGAATACCCCAATCCGTTTAGATGTCAGCCCGCTCGGACGGAGGACATTTCCCAACCTCATTAAGTATTTTCAGGCGGCCCAACTCCGAGCAATAACATCATGGTTCACCCAAAGGTCATACAATAAGTGGACAGAAATCTTAAAAATATGGATGGCCCCTACCCATCCAAACATCCTGCTTTGGAGCGCGAATGCGGAGGAGCCCCTCGATCGTCTATTGGGACCTATGGCTCAGCTTCGCCGACTTTGGCGTAAGCCATCGCCCACACATGCCCTATCCTCAGACAAGTCACCCTTGACCTCGTTTATCTGTAATCCCAAAGTGCCAGACAGCCTTACGCACCAAATGTCGTACCCCTGGTCCTCACGAAACCTATTCCACTACGGGAACCTGATAGACCCGAGATCACGCAAACTATTACCCTTCTCCGAATTACAGACCAAGCATGATCTCCCCCGCCAGGCGTTCTATAGTTACTTGCAAATTTGCCACTATGCCCTGACCATAGCACCTGACCTAATATTCTCCCTCCCGACCCCATTTGAATGCCTGGTGCTAGCAGGCACGGCTCAGAGGGGCTTGATCTCTGATATTTACAAACTACTAAATGCTTATCCTATGGACACTAAAGGAAAACATACGTACATGCTTAAATGGGAGAAGCTCCTTAATGAGGACATCTCCAGAGAACAATGGCAGGTGATAAGGTCACAGGCAGCAAAGAGCTCACTTTGCACATTATACAAAGAAAATGCTTATAAAATCATATTTTTCTGGTACATGACCCCAGACGTACTCCGCATCATATATCCCACAAGCTCAGACCAGTGCTGGAGGTGCCTGCAGGACAGGGGCACCCTCCTTCATATTTACTGGAGCTGTACGATGATCGCCCCTTTCTAGAATGTGGTCCAACAACTTCTGACTAACCTCCTTGGCATACCGATCCCTATGAGCCCCAAATTTGCCCTACTAGGCCTTTCACTACTTAAGATCCTCACTCCCCGTAAAAAGCTAGTACGTCACATCCTTACAGCGGCACGCTGTCTCATCGCCCTAAATTTGAAAAAAAAGACAGCCCCACCCCTGATACACTATACGCTAGAATAAAAGATGTGGAGCTGATGGAGAAGATGACGGCCAGGATACAGGACAGACTAGAAGCCCACAATAAAGTGTGGGAGCTGTGGGAGGACCCACCGTGATCAGGTGAACAAGCTACTCTTCTCTTTCCCCTTCCCCACCCCCCCTTTTTTTTCCCCTCTCTTCTCCTTCTCTTCTTTCTCTCCCTACTTTCTTCTCCTCTGCCTGGAGTATTCTGGTGACTCCAACCAGTTGTTATTAGGCGATATCTGTTAATACACAAGGTTAAAACATATGATTGACAAACCTAGCTCAGTAAAGACACTGAACCTGAAATAGATTGCAGTGAACACTGACCTCCTATCTGGTTGACTACTGTTTATTACGAAATGTATACTCTCAAGATATCTATTTGTGTATTGTAAAAGCTGAAAATAAAAATCAATGTTATTTGAAAAAAATAAAAAGAAGAAGTAAACCCTGATGGGTGTTACTTCCTCTTTGTTTCCCTGCAAAGGTAAAGCATAATGGGCTACTATGCATCGCATAGTACCCATTATGTGACACTTACCTGCAGGAGAAGCCCACGATGTCCCCGTATTCCTCGCTAGTAGCGAGCGTCCATTCTTCACCCCTCTTCCTTCTGGGGCTGCAAACTCCAGCTCTGTGACTGGTCGGAGTCGCGTGAAGTCACTCCCACTCATTCACGCGGGAGCCGCCTTTAACGGCATGACCTGCTGTCATAAGTGACAGCAGGCGCAGGTAGCTTGTATCAAGCTACCTCCTGTCCATGACAAAGGAGTCTGCCATGCATAATAATATTTTACAGTCCTGTCTGAAAATCTGAAAAACAGCATTTTTAGGGCTTCTTAATTTTTTTTTTCTTGTTCTTTAGATAAAAATTTTGATCTGAGTCTCATATGTAACAGATTCAACCTCCTAATGGTATTCATAAATAAAAGAATATATATATATATATATAATTTATTTTTATCTGTGGATTAGATATTTTGTTCCCTAACTATAGAGCTGGTTCTTTATAGTTACCACTGTATATAGATATTCAAGAATAAATTGTCTTTTTTTAAACTTTAAATTACCGTATATACTCGAATATAAGCCGAGATTTTCAGCCCATTTTTTAGGGCTGAAAGTCCCCCCCTCGGCTTATATTCGAGTCACCGCCGTCTGCCTACATGAACAGCTTGTCATGCAGACAGACAGCAGTTTTAAAAAGCCGCGCCGCCGCCTCCCGCCCGTCCGTGATAGGCGCACACTAATTTTCCCAGCAGTACAGTGTTCCGACTATCACGGATGTCCTGTCATTCTCATCTCATGGATGAGAGGGCGTCCGTGATAGGCGGAACACTGCACACTGACTGCTGGGAAAACAGCGTTCCTCCTATCACGGACGAGGAGGAGGCGCGGCTTTTTAATTTTACAATGGCTCCGTACACGCTGACAGAGCGGGGACAGAGCGGAGAGCGGGGACAGAGCGGAGAGCGGGGACCGAAGACCAATGGCAGAGGGCACAGGACGGATGGCACAGGACCCGCAGATCGGCACAGGTAGGCTGCAATGGGGACACGGGGGGGTCTATATAGGGGACAGGCAGCTGCAGATGGGCATTGCTGGCCCTCTTTTCCACTTACAGTAGCTGCTGCACTTTGTACCCTCGGCTTATACATGGGTCAATGCAGTTTTCCCATTTTTTGTGGTGAATTAGGGGCCTCGGCTTATAGTCGAGTATATACGGTATACTACACTTTGAGTTTTTTTTATCTGATTAATCGATTAATTGAAACAAAAATCGGCCAACTAATCAATTATGAAAATAATCGTTAGTTGCAGCCCTAAATACCTGACAAATCCCTCCATCCCCATGGGAGAAATACACTTAAGAAATTATATTATTATTATTTTATGTAACTCACAAATCAGTAAAAAAGCATAGAAGTCAGAAAAAAAAGTCTAGATTTCATCCATATATATTTTATAAAATGTCTCTCATTGTGTGAAAAGTAATATTTCAGTATTTTGTTAGGTTTGTTATTTTGTCAGGAAAATTCAGTTGCAAATTTCTTATCCATTAATATAACAACCACTGATCTTTTTACCTTGTGCTTTGCGACTATTATTCTTGTAGTGAAGAAATAATATTCTAAATCATGCTACTATTTTTCAAAGGAATGCAACATATTCTAGCGAGAATGTGACGTTGTCATGCACAGGAAAAACTTGGGACTGCAGAAAATTGAGTCTGATTCCTTTCTCACTTAAATTATCCTTTCATTTCCGTTCGTCTCTGTGAGCCCTCAGGTGGCCATTCCACGTAACTCTGGCTGTGGTTGCACATAAAGTTCACAGTTTTTTGCCCTATCTCCTGATCCTCTATCAAAACACTCGCTCTCAGAAGTGTTTCCTGTCTAGCAATGCTTTGCGTGATTTGCTCTTTAGTCAAACAAGCTGCCAAACTCAACCCCCCTCCTTCTCCTTCCATTGGAAAACTGCAGAAAAGCTTAACTCGCCTCCATTCCCCTTTCAACTTAGAGGCTGGGATCCGGAACTGGAATAGGAAGTCTCCTAATAGTTACCAAATTTTTTGGAAACTGCCTTAAATTTTCTGAGGTAATCAGATGTTTTAGTGCAGCGTATTGAGTGTTCTCAGCTTGACCCTGGGCTCTGTTCACATTGTGGTTTCTTATTATTGTGCATTCAGCTGATCTGGTTTGCAGCACAGTATATTTAATTAACTACAGTTTGTCTATTTATTTTCTTTTTGTATTGATTCATATTTTTGCTGTCATTCTGAGCACTTTTTCATACGCTGCAACTTTTTATATTGGTTACATTCATCTGTCTATCTATGAATCTATCTGCTTTGTTTGTAGTGATGTAAATGCAAAATCATGTTGTGAAACGCTTTGAGAGCATGCTGCGTTCCAGATGTTTAACGAGACAGTGCAGAAACTACACAAGAAAGGTCAACAGTTTCCGTCAGGAACTCTGCTGGGTGCCCCACATTCGCAGCGCCAAAGGACTAAGGGATATGCACAGCTGTCAAATCGTTTACAAAGATGAAATAAATCAAAAATAAGGTTTAATACCAGATTTTTAAACATCTTGCTCAGTTTTTGAGTTAAGCGTCAATATAGAAAAAAAGATTTCTTTGAGTCTGACATTCTTTTTAACATGAGCCAGCCACAAATGGTGTTGGTGTCTTTATCTGTTAAGTAGCCTTAAACTCATAACATACAAATGTATGTTTAGTTTCCTTTACTTCTACAGAATAACAACACAACAAAAGTATTTCAAAGTGTTATTTTACAAAAAGTAGAATAAGGTTATAAAAAAAAAAAGTTATCCGTTTATAAAGTTGCAGAAGAACAGAGGGTTCAGAAAGCAAAGATCTATCCAAGCACAAGGCTTATTGCATCAAGTAGAACGTCATTCTGTCTGATACAAAGTGCATTCTCAGGCCTGAACCTCTAGACCTACATAGTGGACCTCCTGTAAAGGCCTGAAAGAACTGAGCTGCTCATAGCAAAGGTTTCTTTTTACTAGAATATACACTGAGCGGTTGCTACAGGGAACAGAAATAACTCCTCTTTATATATGGAGTCAACATGCAGTAAGTATCATCACATATGACACTGTCACCAGCTGGAGAAATGGTGCATTTCAATACGATGACCTCCTATAATAATCGTGATGTTGTCATAGCACTCTGGTTCTAAATATTTTTTTTTTTAGATTTTGTTTTTCATCAAATATACACTATATCAGGGGTCTCAAACTGGTGGCCCTCCAGCTGTGGCAGAACTTCAAGTCCCATCATGCCTCTGCCTGAGGGAGTCATGCTGGTAACTGTCAGCCTTGCAATGCATCATGGGACTTGTAGTTTCAAAACAGCTGGAGGGTCGCCAATTTGAGACCCCTGCACTATATTGTCAAAAGTATTAAGACGCCTGCCTTTACACACACACACAATAACTTTAATGGCATCCCAGTCTTAGTCTGTAGGGTTTAATGTTGAATTTACCCACCCTTTGCATCTATAACAGCTTCAACTCTTCTGGGAAGGCTGTCCACAAGGTTTAGGAGTGTGTCTATGGGAATATTTGACCATTCTTCCAGAAGCGCATTTGTGAGGTCAGGCATTGATGTGGATGTTCTATCAGGTTGAGGTCAGTCAAGTTCCTCCACCCCGAACTCATCCATGTCTTTATGGACCTTGTTTGTGCACTGGTGCGCAGTCATGTTGGAACAAGAAGGGGCCAACCCCAAACTGTTTACCAAAAGTTGGGAGCATAAAAATGTCTTGGTAAGCTGAGGACTTAAGAGTTCCCTTCACTTGAACTTAGGGGCCAAGCCAAACCCCTGAAAAACAACCACACACCATAATCTCCCATCCACCAAATGATTTGGACCAGTGCACAAAGCAAGGTCCATAAAGACATGGATGAGCCCGTTTGGGGTGGAGGAACTTGACTGGCCTGCACAACCCGACCGCAACCTGATAGAACACTTTTGGGATGAATTAGAGCAGAGACTGTGAGCCAGGTGTTCTCGTCCAACATCAGTGCCTGACCTCACAAATGCGCTTCTGAAAGAATGGTCAAACATTCCCATAGACACACTCCTAAACCTTGTGGACAGCCTTCCCAGAAGAGTTGAAGCTGTTATAGCAGCAAAGGGTGGGCCAACTCCATATTGAACCCTACAGCCTAAGACTGGGATGCCATTAAAGTTCATGTGTCTGTAAAGGCAGGCATACCAAAACTTTTGACAATATAGAGTATGTTTAGAAAACCAGCCAGTTTTTTTTGCTGTCTATATCAATGGAGAATGGAGAAGTGGCAATCTCTTTTAGACAGCTCTAATCAAGACTCATTACAAGATCTTTTTCTGTGCTGATGACAACTGTAACATTTTGGATCACCTTTTACTTTCTGTCCCAGTGACAATAGTCACCGAAACAGAGTAGGTGAATCTTCCCAGCAGGGGCAGATACAGCAGTAAACATCAGCCAGAACTTCCTTACACACTAAATTAAAAAATGAAAAAAATTAATTCTTTTGGTTAGAAACCCCTGTAAAAAATAAATTAACCACTTGAAGACCAGGGTTTTTTTTGGCACTTTTTGTTTACAAGTTTAAATCCGTATTTTTTCTCGAAAATTACTTATAACCCCCAAACATTCTACTTGTTTTTTTTTTTGCAGAAGAGACCCTAGGTAATAAAATGGCGATTGTTGCAATTTTTTATGTTACACAGTATTTACGCAGCGGTTTTGCAAACACTATTTTTTTTGCCAATTGTTTTGTAAAATGTGAAAGATGATGTTACGATAAGTAAATAGATACCCAACATGTCACACTTTAAAATTGCACACACTCGTGGATTGGTGACAAACTAAGGTACTTAAAATCTCCATAGACGATGCTTTAAACATCTCGCTCTAACGTTCGCGGCAATACCTAACATGTGTGGTCCAAGTACGTTGACATATGTATCCCCTCTGCTTTGCAAAGTGTTCCAGCGGCTCATGAGCCACTCTGACCGCTTTCATGAGAAAGCCAGCTGCTGCTGCAAAAAAAATGCAGGGGTATGGCTGATTTCTTCAGCCATAATCCTGGTAAACCATGTGCATACCGCAACTTATACTTATTGCGGTCTACAAGTGGTTAATGGAACTTAAAGTGGTTCTAAAGTGGAAACATTTTTTATCTTAATGCATTCCTTGCAAAACATTTTTAGGCATCAGCATCTCCTCCCCCCCTTTTTACTTACCTGAGCCCTCATTCTGTGCACATCTGCAGCTCTTCTCTTCCCTCACTTCCGGGTCTCATTGGCTTTGCTGTGGCACCGGGAGTCATTGGCTCCCCGTGCTGTCAATCAAAGCTGTCTGTGTCAATGGATGCATCAGTGGAGCTTGGGAGAGAGAATGCAGACTACACTCATGGGAAGCGGCTTCCCGTGGGGGGCACTGGACAGAGAGGAAAGGCAGGAGCTCTGGCAGGGGACACGAGAAGGAGGTTCGCTCAAATCACTTTAACTTTGTACAACCCCAATTTCAAAAAAGTTGGGACGATGTATAATATTTAATAAAAACAGAATGCAATGATTTGAAAATCACATAAACTAATATTTTATTCATAACAGAACATAAAAAACATCAAATATTTAAACTGAGAAAATGTACAATTTTTTGAAAATTTTAAAAGGTAATTTTAAAAATTGTTGGCAGCAAAATGATTAAAAAAAGTAGGGACAAGGCAACAAAAAGCTGGCAAAAGTAAGTGGTACTAACAAGGAAAAGTTGGAATAACATTTTACAACTAATTAGGTTAATTGGCAACTAGTCAGTAGCATGATTGGGGTTAAAAAGAGCATCTTTGAGAGTCAGAGTGTCTCAGAAGTAAAGATGGTCTGAGATCCACCAATCTGTGAAAAGCTGCATCTAACCATTGTCAAACAATTTCAGAATAATGTTCCTCAATGTAAAATTGCAGACTTTAAATATATCATCATCGACAGTATATAAAATCATCAAAAGTTTACAAGAATCTAGATAAATCTCTGGCACGAGGAACAAGGCAGAAATGCAATATTGGATGCCCATGATCTTCAAGCCCTCAGACGGCATTGCATTGAAAACAGTCATGATTCTATGATGGCATTGCTACACGAGCTCAGGAATACTTCCAAAAATCACTGTCTGTGAACACAGTTCGCCCTGCCATCCAAAAATGCAAGTTAAAGCAAAGAAGAAGCCATATCTAAACATGATCCATAAACGTTGCCATCTTCTCTAGGCCAAAGCTCATTCAAAATGGTCTGTTGCAAAGTTGAAAACCGTTCTGTGGTCAGACAAATCAAAGTTTTACATTCTTTTTGGCAACCATGCGTGACATGTCCTCTGGACTAAAGAGGAGAAGGACCTTATGTCTTGTTATCAGTGCTCAGTTCAAAAGCCTGCATCTCTGATGGTTTTGGTGTGTAGTAGTGCATATGGAATGGACAGTTTGCACATCTGGAAAGGCACCATCAATGCTGAAAGATATAGGGTCAGAACAGCATATGTTCAGGTAAGAATGGGACCACATTCCTCTCCTAACACTCCAGAAACTGGTTTTCTCAGTTCCAACGCGTTTACAGAGTGTTGTTACACTATTGTAAATATGGCCTTGTCCCAACTTTTTTTGGAATTTGGGTTATACTTCGCCAGCTTTTTGTTGCTCAGTCCCAACTTTTTTGAGACATGTTGCTGCCATCAATTTCAAAATACCATATTCTTTTTCTTAAAACGGTAAATTTTTTCAGTTTGAACATTTGATATATATTTTTTTATTGTAAATAAAATATGGGCTTATTAGAAAAAATCTGTGCATTCTGTTTTTATGTAGATTTTACACAGTGTCCCAACTTTTTGAAATCAGGGTTGTAGAATTTTCTCATTTAATCTATAATCAATAAATGTAAGAAGTAGAAAAAACATAATCAGATAAATCTTCCAACCACAAAAATAGTTTGTTTGCAGTAATAAAAAGATATGCTGGTTTAATAGGCTACATTAGAATTGTTCAGCAATGTTATCATCAGAGAGCACCTCAGTACAGCAAACATAAATAAAGTTACCCACTTCCATTTATCTTACAGCTTCCTCTCCTAGATTTACACTCACCTTCAATTGCCGTGACTGACAGCAGGCATCTGGAAGTAGGAGGGAAAAAGTTTACTGACCTCCTAATATGTTTATTTAAAGAGGAGGTTTTTGTTAGAAGCCATTTTAGTGTGCAGTCTTTCCAAAACACTGGAGGTTGTCAAGTTCAAATACATACTGAAGTTCAAGAGATTATCAAGACACATTTGGAGAATTATTCCTCCACTCATAGGAAAGATGAGACTACTGATCTGAATAATACGGTCACCTACTCATACATACTAGCAACCAAAATATGTGTGTCTGTGTGTGTGTATATATACATACACACACACACACACGGTCATGTAAATAACTAAGTACACCCCGCAGAAATTGACTTTTTCAACATGCAAACATTAAAGGGTAACTCCATTTTTGTGGGGGAAAAAATGCAAATAACGAAAAAATTATATACTGCATATAATTGCAACACAAGTCATATTGTAATTGAATGTTATTAAAAAAAAATATATTTTACCTTTTCTATCTGTACTCTCTGTCTGTATCTGTACTATCTCTGTCATTTTCTGTGAAATGCAATGCAATATGGCTACCTACACCCTAGAAACATAATTTCCTACTTGTTGGCTCACTGATTTTCCCAAAAGTCTGCACTAAAATACAAAAAAATACTAAAAAGTCAGATTTCAGGCATTCCCTGCAACAAAAAAATTCATTTTTGGTGAGCTACTCCCTATAGGAAATTGACGTCTAAAGGGATGCGAGCCCTGCAGGTGCAGCTGCTGATTGGTAATTATGAAACCACTCCCATTAGTCTCACTTTCCCACATGGACAAACACACAGGGATTTCTTCAGAATAACAAAAGGTAGAGATCTGCAAAAAAGTCTGTTAAAATCCTTGTAATGTACACAGATCACCCGCAGGGGAGTTACTCTTTAGATATTTATTCAAACAGTGCCTACAGATTAAGGTGGAATATTTGAATAAAAATAAAAGAAAAAAATGCCTTTGTAATTATTAATTAAAAAAAAAATCAATATATGTATTATTTACCGTGGACAAAGTAAGTGCACCCTTGGCATCAAAAAGCTGGCATTGCCCTTCAGTTGCAAGATGTCTGAAGGTTTCTTTACGTGAATAGCCCCTTTAACCCCCCCCCCCCCCCCCCCAAACACACAAAATTTGACTGGGGATCAAATCAGGGCTTTGACTAAGGAATTCCACAACCCTTCATGTCTTCTTTTTGAGAAATTTTTTGGTGGCTTTGGATAATTATTTTTAGTTCAATTTCAACTTATGACAACACATCAAGCACACTTTGATATGATGCAGAATGTATAGTTGACTTGATGACTGTAATCTGTCAGGGCCTCGAAGAAGACCAACCCCAGACTATAACATTTCCACCATCATGCTTCACAGTTGTTATAAGGTTCTTCTTCTAAAATAATTTATTTGGTCCACGACAAACATTTCCACTGTCTAGTGCAACTAAACTACACTATCTTTGATCAATCAGTCTTCAACTGCATTGTTCCAAAAGGCCTTCTCCTGACTCCAACTGTTCCAAGAGTTACCTGATATAATATAATTTGGGTTTATTGGAGACTTCTTTTAGCATCAAACAGTCAACTGGCCAGTCCTGAACAAATTTGCAGTTGTTTTATATATATACCATTTGTAGATTATTTTCCCTACAGTGAAATTATTGATTTCAAATAATATTGTTATCTTTTTAAATCCCTTGATAGACTACTAGAAATTCACAACTTTCTTTCTTAAGGCCTTAGAAAGCTCTATTGATCTTGGCATGACAACACCACACTTGTCAATAGCAAAGCGAACACCAGACCTTATATGTATATATGTATATATAACTAAGACAGGTTACACCTTCATACTCCCTATGGAGGTTCCAGGTAGTGGCACCCAATCTGGAACACTGGATTCTAATGTCAGGGGTTTGAAGTGGGGCTTAATGTATGGGGTGTATTTACGGTTTCCATATGACAAATCTGAATTAAAATTGACATCATGAAATTGAATATGTCATGTAAATTTTATGTGATATTTTTAAGGTGTGCACTTCTTTACACAAACAGTATATACATTTTTTTGCATATTTCTCACACTTAAATGATTCAGATCAAACACATTTTAATATTACACAAAGGATAAGCCAAGTAAATCCAACATGCAGTTTTTAAATTATTATTTCAATTAAGGGAAAAAAGTTGTTCAAACCTGCCTGGCCCTATGTGAAAAAGTAATTCCCCCCTCCCATGCTGAATCATGAATGAACTGTGATTAAAGTGGAGGTCTGCCCACCGCTGCAGAAATGTAAAGCCAGCAGATGCACATACTGCAGCTGCTGGCTTCTAACCACTTAAGGACTGCCTCCTGCACATATACGTCGGCAGAATGGCATGGCTGTGCACAAGCACCTACAGGTACGTTGCTCTTTAAGAGCCCAGCCTCAGGTCACGAGCCCGACCCGGTCCTGAGCTCCGTGGCCGCGGGACCCGCGGACCCGATAGCTGCCGGTGTCCCGCGATTGGGTCACAGAGCTGAAGAACGGGCAAGGGTAAACAAACCCCTCCCCGTGCTTCCTAGTGAGGCTGTCACTGATCGTCTGTTCCCTGTCATAGGGTAAGACGATCAGTGATGTCACATGCCAAGCCACGCCCCCTACAGTAAAAAAAAAACACATAGGTCACACTTTACCCCTACACTGCCCCCTAGTGGTTAACCCCTTCACTGCCATTTTTACAGTAATCAATGCATTTTTAATTGCATTGATCACTGTATTAATGCCAATCGTCCCAAAAATGTGTCAACATTGTCCGATGTGTCCACCATAATGTCGCAGTCACAATAAAAATCGCTAATCGCCACCATTACTAGTAAAAAAAAACATTAATAAAAATGCCATAAAACGATCCCCTATTTTGTAGATGCTATAAATTTTTGCGCAAACCAATCAATAAACACTTATTGCGATTTTTTTTACCAAAAATATGTAGAAGATTACGTATCGGCCTAAACTGAGGAAAAAATATGTTTTTTTATATATTTTTGGGGGATATTTATTAAAGCAAAAAGTAAAAAAAAATTTTTTTTTTTAAATTATCGCTTTATTTTTGTTTATAGCGCAAAAATTAAAAACTGCAGAGGTGATCAAATACCAAAAGAAAGCTCTATTTGTGGGAAAAAAAAAGGACGCAAATTTTGTTTGGGAGCCACGTCGCACGACCGCACAATTGTCAGTTAAAGCGACGCAGTGCCGAATCGCAACAAAGGGGCCTGGTCCTTTAGCTGCAAATTGGTCCAGGGCTTAAGTGGTTAATAATCGGACACTTACCTGTCCTGAAGTCCAGCGATGTCGGCAATGCAGCTGATGTTTCCATCAGCTGTCGGGTGTATGCCGCCTCCATTGCGAGTAAGGGAACCCGGCAGTGTAGCCTTACGGCTTCACACTGGGAATCCTACTGCGCATGCCTGAGGCTCCGCTCCTCTCTCCTATTGGCCGATGGGCAGGGAAGGAGGAGGGAGGAGGAGGAGGGAATATCTGTCCCACCACTTATGCCTCTGATCTCTGCTGTCTTCCTGAGCTGCACCAGCCAACAAATCATCATTTGACACTTCCTAGATGTGCTGGATGCCAGCACCCCCATGTAGTGCACTAAGGTTCCACCCGCCAGCCACCAAATCAGTACAGCTCTACAGAGACACAGTAGTAATGTAACAACCGAAACATGGAAACACAACAGGGGAAGAAGGTATCTGAAATACCCAGAAGTGTTGAACACTGAAATTTCTTCAGCACATGTAGTGCTGCAAAACAATAGATATCAGACGCACATTATCTGTACAGCTATTATTACTCTTCTTTTGAATGGCGACCTGGCATTTATTTATTTCTTTGTTTGTCTATTTTTTTTTTTTGTGACAGTCACCTTGACAGACAGTTTGCATGTCAGTAAGTACAGAACAAGCCAGCTTTGCAAATGAAACCTTTTAAGCAAACGAGAAAAGAAACATTTTGATTACAAGTTTGGTCAGAAGTAAACATTTATACAAGATTTGAAATAAGTACATTTCCTATAATTGCACACAAATGAATTTGTTATTCACACTCATACAAATATTGTATATAGTAAAAAAAAAAAAATCAAACGTTATCCTCTATCACATAAAGGGAAAAAAGCAAGACTTACTCACAGACGCCACTAACATGCAGACACAATAAACAGACAGACTTATGATGCAAACATAAAACAGGGCACTGCTGACATTTATGTCTTTTTCTTCTGTGAAGAACAATGCTTAAAAATTAAGGCCAGATCAGCACATTATACATCCTGTAGAACTGTTAAGACAAATTAGATATGTTTAAATATGTCTACTATTAACAGTATTAACAGAAAGCTAGTGCAGCTTTCCAAGGCTAAACTTTTTTTTTTTTTTCCAAGTTCCAAAAACACTAAAGTACTGCAATAAAATATATGCCCATTCCAGAACATAAAAAAAGCCCAGAGGTACGCAGCAAATAAAAACTCAATTAGCATTCATGTGTGCAATAGAAACATCACAACAATTCATAAGACACTGAATAATAAATTATTGCATTTAGGGGCTGAAGTTGATAACAGTAGCAATCAATCATGTTTCATCTTCAATTATAATGAAGAGTAAAACAATTACTTTACAGGCATCAATATAATTTTTTTAATTTAAATTTGGCTTATCTAATTTTAGGGATTTATCCCCTTAGGCTAGGTTCCCATCTATACGACCATGCGGGCTGCGGTTTGTGCAGGCACGACAGCCCTTTCATCTGAATGGGCTGCCTTGCCTCAAGAAATGCAGGAAAGAATTCCCTGCACTACTTTGGAAATTGCAGCCAACATACAAACCACTAGTACAGCGGGGTTCCCAGTGCAGGTGCAGTTTCCAGTCAGGGCGGCGTGTGGCATTTCACTGAGTGGGTGGTTGCAGCTGTGGGAATTTGTGTGGGTCCCACAGTGGCACCACTCGCACTGATGTGAACCTAGCCTTAGGCCTCGTTCACATGGGGCGTACATTTAGCATACACCCATGCGAGGGCTGCGTTTGCCCACATGAGCAAGCACAGGTGTTCCGTGCATACCCATGCAGGTAGTCCAATTCCTTTCAACTGGGAGGCAGCAGCTGCATGGATACAGCTGCTGCTCCCAATCTGACCGCTGGGTGAGTACAGTGCATGTCCTCAAATGCAGACGATGTGCATTCGGGGCTGTGCATCAACAATCCACGAGGCTGTCAAATTGTAAGCAGCAGCTGTGTCCATGCAGCCATTGCATCCCAATTGAAATGAATGGGACTGCCTGAATAGAACATCTGTGCAAATGAAGCCCGCAATGTCCCTGCTGGTGCCCGCGTCAATCTTCACCCCTCTTCCTCCCAGGGGCTGTGGACTCCGGCTCTGTGACTGGCCGGAGTCGCGTGACGTCACGGCTCTGTGACTGACGGGAGGGGACGGTCACGGCATGGGCCCTTTAGAAGCGGCACGACCGTGCCCTTTCTTCAGTGTGCATGCACCTATGTCGTCGGCACAAGCGTATATAGTAAAAAATCTTCTAAACCGTGCAGGTTTAGGAGATATTTCCAGTACCTACAGGTAAGTCTTATTATAGGCTTACCTGTTGGTAAAAGTGGTGTGTGAGGGTTTACAATCACTTTAAGTATATTGTTTTCATATTTTGTTTTTAATAGTTAGGCACTGTTCAATAAAGAAAAAGCTACATATCACAATATATGTGAATTAAAGTTCATATCCAGCCAAAGCTTATTTTTTTTCTTTTTTGATAGTGTGGGGAATGATTAGAACATCTGTCAGATTTTTACTACTGTCCTGGCTACTGTTACAGAAAGATGACTAAGCCAAATTGTTCAGAAAAATGCCTCTTCCCAGGAAGTGAATATGTTTTCATGCTCTGCCTTTCAGTAGCCTCATGCACAGAGGGAATAATGGGTTTTGTGGGGGGGGGGGGGGGGGGTCAGCCAGAGCATTACTTTATATTGCTTTAGTAGGTTTCCAGATATGGGAAGAAACATAGATCATCAAGTTAGACTGAGTTACATCATCACTGTGCAACAAAGCAACGGGGCTTGACATTACTAACAGAAGACCCCAACTAGTTAAACTGATAAGAAGTGTGTTAATGTCCTAGGTGCATATGAAAGTCCCTTAAAATAATAGAATCAGTCACTGTGACAGTCATAGCTTCTGTTCTCCACCTGCTATACAAAGAGAAGAAAGCAGGCCAAATTCTCATTTAAATTGCAGCACTACAAATAATGATGAACCCACATGAATTAGTAATGGCATTGCTATAATTCCTGTAAATGATGTTTTTCCCTTCAAGCAATTTGAAATGTTGCACCGTGGAACAATACCGCTACTGAACAACTGGTACAACCCAAAGCAGCAACCCATAAATGAAATAGGAACTGCAACTATTTGTAATGTTTTGGATTGTACAGGAAAACATTAGAACCTGTGTCAAATTTTATCATTCTGTACTATTTGTGGAAAATTATCCTCATTTCCTATTCCAGTGACCAAACAGGAAATGAGTGTAATTAGATCTCCAATGGGAATACAGTAAGCAAAAAACAAAAATACACCTCCCCACTCTAATTTTGCTACAACAGCAGATTAACTGCAGTGTAATATATGATGATTAATCCAATGCTGAATGTATCACTTTATACAGACTAAAATGCATGCATTGTTTTCTATGCTGTCCAGTAAGCAGTCAGAAAACGTATCTGTTTAGGTTGTTGTGCAATTAATGACATTACAATCATAGTTTACTTTATTGTGGACTGTTGGTGCCTTCTCCATTACTTTTCAGCCAAGTTTTTGTCCCTTTCCTCTCTCCAGCAGAAAAAGTGTTAATATAAGCAGAATCCTTGGCAGTGTGTGTTAAAGGTTAGAGGAATAATCAGTCACTTGAAAAACACTACATAAACATTTTTCCGGATGTAATTTTCAGTCCAAGGATACATTTCCCAGTAGAAATCAGCGGCTAAAAAGGAAATCATTTAGTCTCCATAAGTGCCAAATTGTATCCTGATTTTTCCTGGCCTGGCTCAGCTTTCAAAACTAGTGGTTCAACTTCTGCAATCTTTCACCCAAAGACTATATAAACACGTCCTTATAATAACGACATAATCTTTGGGTGGGCCAATTTATGCTGGATTATGAAAATACTTAAAATACAAAATCACATAATGACTGCTGTGCTTTCGCCTTTCCACTCCAGTAAAAAAAAAAAAAAAAAAAGTTATCTCATGGCAGCTATATAGTGATGTGCTAAAACGTATAATCTGAAAGCTGCCGTGTGTTTGTTTATAGGTTCCTAAGTTATTTAAGCTTTCGTGAATTGAGCCAATAAAATTACCTTTACAGCTGCAATGTTAAGTTATAAGGGCCCATCTCTCACACTCACAATATACAAAAGGTTTTGTAATGGTTGGAGGACATATAGTTGAATTTTGAAACACAAATTCATAATCACATGGTTTTCTGAATATTTAGTTTTTTTTTAACATATGATCGTGTACATTATGCAAATAGATCTTCAAGCAAGAGGATACACAATACTTCTTCCAGGAATCTTGTGAGGAATCTCCAGGAACCATGTGAAGCCAGAAATTTGACTATATTAACCTTAATGGGAGCTCCTCACATATACATTGGGAGTGATTACTTCCTGGAAGATTCCTGGAAGAAGTGTTATGTATCTTCTTCTATTTCCACTTGACATGTCACCAATTAAATCACATTGTTGGTTAATGAGGCACTTCTTGAAACGTCTTGCTTTCTGTAACAGCAAGGAGCCTAAGTGAATAGCACTACAGCCATTCCTGGATATAAAAGTGAATTAGCAGGTAGACTTTAGTCCTTGCAAACATTTTTAACATCTTAACAATCTTCCTGGGATGGATGAATCAAGACTAATAGAAAGACTGAATACTTTGACTTTCATGAAGAGTATGTTGATCAGCCTCCCGCTGCTATGGTCAAGTGACCATGACCTAGGTAATTATTTATGTGATCTCTGCAAAAGGAGAAATTCTCAATTTAAGACTGAATGTTTTAGGTTTTACTAATAAGATCAAGCCTTTCAACCATTTTAATAATCTTCAGTAGAACTGTAACTATATAATACATTAACCTTCATGTATAAGTCATCTTTCACATAACAAGGTTAATTTACTAAAGACATTGAGAACAATCACTGCATTTGTGTGAATATTCACTTCAATTAACCAATCATATACAAAGCTGATTATTACTTACTTATTTCATTTGCACATGATTGGTTTTAAAGTGAATATACAGCGGGTGAAATAAGTATTGAAGATGTCACCATTTTTCTAGGTAAATATATTTCTAAAGGTGCTATTGACATTAAATTTTCACCACATTTCCATAACAACCCATACAATCCTTACATACAAAGAAACCAAAACAAATACGCTCAGAAATCAAGCGATGTGTAATAAAATGGAATGACACAGGGAAAAACAAGTGAACATGCTAACTGAAATCTATTTAATACTTTGTACAAAATCCTTTGTTGGTAATGACAGCTTCAAGATGCCTCCTCTATGGAAAAACTAGTCGCAGGCATTGCTCAGGTGTGATTTTAGCCCATTCTTCCACACAGTCTTCAAAACTTGAAGGTTCTGTGGGCCTCTTCAATGAACTCTGATCTAGTTCATAGAAGAGCTAGATTTAGTTTTTTCCATTTTCTATTGGATTCAAGTCAAGTGATTGGCTAGGCCATTCTAGCTGCTTTATTTTCTTTCTTTGAAACCAATTGAGAGTTTCCTTGGCTTTGTGTTTGGGATCATTTTCTTTCTGACATGTCCACCCTCATTTCATCTTCATCATCCTGGTAGATGGCAGTATATTTTATCAAGAATGTCTTGGTGCATTCTTCCATACATCCTTCCTTTAATGATATGAAGTTTGCCAGAACCATATGCATAAAAACAGCCCCACACCATGACCCCACATTACTCTTGGTATGGGGGTGTTTTTGGGGTGATGTGCACTGCCCTTTGACCTCCAAACATGGTGTGTATTATGGCATCCAAAGAGTTCAATTTTGGTCTATTTTGACCAGACTACATTCTCCCAGTATTTCACAGGTTTAAATGCTTGTCTAAATGTTGTGCAGCACACTAAATTTGAGCTTCAACATGCTTTTTCTTCAGCAATGGAGTCTTGCATGGTGAGCATTCATACAAGCCATGGCGGTTGCGTGCATTACTTGTGTTCTTTGAAACTATTGTACCTGATAATTTCAGGTTTTCTGAAGCTCTCCACAAATGGTCCTTGGCTCTTGGACAACTCTTCTGATAATTATTTTTACCCCTCTTTCAGAAATCTTTCAAAGAGCACCTGTTTGCGGCCAGTTTATGGTGAAATTATGTCCGGATTATGGCCCCAACAGTGCTCACTTGAACATTCAGAAATCCTTCCGTAAGCAATCCTATCAGTATGTTTTGCAACAATAAGGTGGCACAGGTCTTGAGAGAGCTCTTTGCTTTTACCCATCATGAGATGTTTGTTGTGTGACATCTTGGTAATGAGACCTTTTTATAGGTCATCAGTTGATACTGAGCCAGCTGATATTAATTTGCACTGACAAGGGGCAGTATTGCTTTCTAATTACTGATAGATTTAAGCTGGTGTCTTGGCCTTCCATACTTCTGAAGACAATTGGTTCCACTAGATTTTAGTTAGGGGTGTCCGAATAAAGGGGACTGGATACAAACGCATGCCACACTTTCAGATATTTATTTGTAAAAATTGTTGAAAAGCATTTATCATTTTCCTTCCACTTCACAATTAGGTGCCATTTTGTGTTAGTCTAACACATAAAATTCCAATAAAATACATTTACGTTTTTGGTTGTAACGTGACAAAATGTGGAACATTTCAATGAGTATTAATACTTTTTCAAGCACTGTAGTTCGAATATTGTCCGGCTCCTGCTGAACCGGCCAAGATTTGGACCATCTATGGCATGCTGTTTGTTCACTAAGGATCACTAACAAACCTCTGAGGGTTTCACAGAACAGCTGTATTTATACTGACAATAAATTACACACAGGTGGACTCTATTTACTAATTAGGTGACTTCTGAAGGCAATTGGTTTCACTAGATTTTAATTAGGGGTATCAGGGTAAAGGGGGCTGAAAACCAATGCACGCCACACTTTTCTGTTATTTATTTGTAAAAAAAACCTTTGAAAACCATTTATAATTTTCCTTCCACTTCCAATTATCTGCTACTTTGTGTTGGTCTATCCTATAAAATCCCAATAAAATACATTTACGTATTTGGTTGTAACATGACAAAATGTGGAACATTTCAAGGGGTATGAATACTTTTTCAAGGCACTGTATATACATACACAACCTGAAAACATTCTGTTTGAAGATGGATGTAACAATATGTACCATATATTGTATTTTAGGTAATGGCACATTTCTGGGTCAGCTTTCTGCAATTGTTGTTAAGAATTTCTTGAATAACAGAAAATAATGGTTGCTTAATATCTTGAAAGCAGAGCTGACAAATGATCAGAATGTAACCCTACTCACTTACCACACATTATGAATGGCGGCTGTATTACGCAAACACAATTCTCACCCTTGAAAATATTTTAGCGATTGCATGAATGGTCAAAGGTTATATCAACATTATTTTTAAGAGGGACAGTGTGATCTAAATATAAAGCCACTCATTATAAACACAATTTACAGCTGTTTAAAAAAAAATCATTCATAATTCTAGGGTTCAACATGTGCAGATCTGCAGCTTTTTAACCAAAATATGATATTAGCTATCAACGGGTTTACTTCATGAAGTTTGCCTGTCAGCTTTTATAGGCAGAGTGCCAGTTTTAGATATGCACGACACAACAAACTCTTGTTCTTTTGCAGTGCTCCAAAGTCTACATTAAACTCATTTTCATAAGAAACTCACTTTTTTCAAAAGATAAAAACACATCAACACATGCATTTAGTCCCTTTTGATAGATATGTCAGTAAATGTCAGTTACATTAAGTGCAAAATCACAAAAGCACATGCGAGAACACTTGCTGGGTTTTCTCAAACTCAACAGCTTTCTCTGATGCAGCAGACCCTGGTAATCATCATCAATCATGAATGCAGGAGAGCAGTATCTGGTACAGTAGGAAAACACTCTATGGACCAGCATCCAGCACCACTAGAAGGTTAAAACCCAATTGAACTTTTCTGTTTTTATTTGTGGGATCCAGTCAAGTTGCCTAAAAAGTAAAATAGGTACTAGTGTTTTTTTTTTTTAACTGCTATCGCTGGAGCCTCTCTGTGATATCAGCATGCTGTAGATCTCTTACACATAGTACAGCAATTCGGATCACCAGCAGTCCAACATGGTCCCTACACAGTTACAACTGGGCTTTAGTCAACAAGGCTCATGCTTCCTGAGAAAGGTTGCTGATTGATGCACTGCAGATGGGGCACTGGAAACAAAGCAGGCTGTCAACACCGGGGAGTTTGATATAGGACTACAGCAAAAGTACATTAAAAACAACACTAACCCTTACCTTACTTTTTAGATAATGTGACTGCATCTACTACCTACTAGAGTAGGTTTTTGTGGCCGATATGGAACTTTCAGGAAGATAATTCCAACACAATATAATCAGGATAGGAGCTGGACAAATAATGCACAACATAAAGACACCCAATGCATAAATGAAACGGTTTAATATCCTTTCAGAACAATTAGAAATACAAAGCTTACCATACAGTTGCTTCAAAGAATCTGCACAGGCAACACAGGACGTACGTACTGGAGTTGATTTACTAAAGGTAAATAGACTAGTCACTCTGCAAGGAATGGTACGCTTTGCAAGGGAACTTCCCTAGAGCTTAGTAAATGAGGGGAAACACTGCTGACTTCCATCATCCTATCATTTGCAAGCAAAAATTATTTTATTTTTACTTGCACGTGATTGACTTACTGATGAGCATGCTTAGACTTCACAAGAGTCATGTACGCATTGTAATGCCAAATTTCCCACTACCAACCTGCCTGCCACCTGTCTGAACTGGTATCACAATGGGCACACAAAACAATAGATAACTGCTTTGTGAACCTTTATTTTGTTCACAAATAAAATTCCTACAAAACTTACCCTACACGATGGGCACCACCAGGGTCATTTGTTAACCTTCTTCCCTTAATTAGCAAGCTTAACTTTTCCACCAGGTGTTAAAGATGGCTATTTCACAAATCTTTTTTTACTTGAGGATTTATAAGTCCCATCATTTCATAACACAAGAAAACCGGCTCTTGACAGGGCAGCAGACTCATACCAGGTGCAGCTGTGCTTTTAGCGAATGGTCCAGTTATAAATTTTTGTCAGATATTTACCTCGACCCACTGACATTCACAGGCATTTTAGGGAGGGAGGGCAAAACATATTTACACCTGCATATAATGTAATAGCAGGGATTTGCAATTAGCGGACCTCCAGCTGTTGCAAAACTACAAGGCTACTTTCACACTGGGGCGTTGGGGGCGTCGGTGGTAAAGCGCCGCTATTTTTAGTGACGCTCTACCGTCGCTTTTTGGCCTCTAGCGGGGCACTTTTAACCCCCCGCTATTGGCCAAATAGGGTTAAAATCGCCCACAAAGCCCTGCTTTGCCGGCACTTTGGCGGCGCTTACCATTGATTTCAATGGGCAGGGGCGCTGTAGGAGTGGTGTATACACTGCTCCTACAGCGCCTCAAAGATGCGGCTTGCAGGACTTTTTTTGGCATCCTGCCTGCGCAGCGCCCCAGTGTGAAAGCACTCAGGCTTTTACACTAGAGTGAGAGGAGAGGCTCTTTACAGTCGCTATTTTTAGCGCAATAGCGCCTCTAAATCGCCTCAGTGTAAAAGTAGCCCAAGTCCCATCATGCCTCTGCCTCTGGGTGTCATACTTGTGGCTGTCAGAGTCTTGCTATGCCTCATGGGACTTGTAGTTCTGCAACAGCTGGAGGTCTGCTAATTGCATATCCCTACTGTACAGTATATAAAAAGGGAGAAAGACCTAAACCTCAAATTTACTCTGGAAAATAAAGAGAGAATCCTGTACTTTATACATAAAACCCAACTTTGCACAATATACCAAAAATCATTATCTTAAGTCATCACCTGCAAGAGCAAGACACCCCGAATACTCCACCATATATTCCCAACAGCTATTAACACCTGCTGAAAATGTGGGCAAAGAATTTCAGATATCTTACATATAATCTGGTCCTGTGAACCTTTCTGGCACAGGGTTCAGACCATCTCTCAAAAATTCACAGATTTGACAATTCTAGCCGACAGCCTTTTTTCACCAACACTCCCGAACCTTGGGACACATTTATCCTCACCATTGATCATAGGGCTCTCTTGTGCAATAACTCCGCTCACCAATACAAATACCCAACAGTTGAATATTTGAGACGCATAGCTTGACAGATGCTTGGTGCCCATGGACAGACCCCACCCCACCCTTTTTGATTCTTTCTATCTTTTTTTTTTATTCCTCTCATTTCTTACCCTCCCTCACTGCTCCTTTTTTTTTTACGACCCACTTCCCTTATTAACCCTTTTACATCACTGTGAAACTACACAGTCAGAATTGTGACTTCATAGACAAGCTCACCTCACCGCTGTACCCAGATCAGACACATAGACACAATGGGGGTTATTTACGAAAGGCAAATCCACTTTGTGCTGCAAGTGCACTTGAAAGTGCAGTCGCTCTAAATCTAAGGGGTAGATCTGAAATGAGTGGAAGCTCTGCTGATTTTATCATCCAATCATGTGCAAGCTAAAATGCTGTTTTTTTTTTCCTTGCATGTCCCCCTCGGATCTACAGTGACTGCACTTCCAAGTGCACTTTCAGTGCAAAGTGGATTTTCCTTTAGTAAATAACACCCGAAAAAGCAAACAACATGCATACTTTATTGTTATTTTTCTTTGTACTTACCTGAGAGAATATGCCCTAATGTGACAGTGTTTGATGTCCTATTCCCATTGTCCAAACCATTTTTAAAAATAAAGAATATATAAAAAGCAAAGAATTAAATGTTGTAGAATGTTAGTGCATCCTCTGAGAATATAAAGCATAATTTATTTTGATACAAATCTGGAAAGTCCAGGGAGAAGTGCAGTTAGTTTCACATCTGTGTCTGCACATTCATGTCTAGGGAATAATGGATCTGTCGTAACGTTCACAGAAAAATGTGAGAAAGTGTTCAATCTCATGAATGTAGCAAAGTAGTGTGCTACTTGTGATCTTATGTCTTGGCTTAGGTTCAATGAAGGGGGCAAGGGGAGGACTCAAACTAATGATACTGCAACAATCACACTTGGAAACAGAACACGCATACTGGAAAAGCTATATAGCACAAAATAAACTTGCATGTAAACATTTCAAGTATTCCAGCTAAACATTGATGCAAAATTATAACAATTTCTTAATGTGATCCTGTCATCTTTTTGGGGCCCCATGTGTTGAAATGTTGCCACTTGCTTCTCCACAACCACCACAGGTATTCCACACTTTCAGGTAAGTAGGATATCTGCTCCACTGCTGGGATACCTGATCCACACCACACATGGTTTTTCTTGATGGCTCATACCTCACTACAAGCAAATTTTCTATTTACATCTATGCATATGCAATATCATTCATTTGTTGTTGTTGTTTATTCATTATGGAGAGTGAAAATGTACTTAAACCAAAAAACAAAAATGTAATATATTTCAGCTTACTAGCCTCTGGTGTGGTGGCTGGATTCATTACATTTTTTCAAGCTATTTTTGCCTTATTTACACCTGGTAATCATGCAAATAATGTACTTCCTGTCCCCAGGAGGCTATGTCACTCCTCCATTCATTTATGGAGGGAGGCATGGTTGTTACCCTACTGATATGGACTACAAAGATTTCCGTATCTTTTCATCTACATTACATGGGGCAGGACAACTGGTAGTTTACAGAAGATAGCGAGGAAGCAAGATATTCTTCTGTGCAGCTCACAGGAAGTGACAAGGACATTGCATTTTTAGCAAGATCATTAGACAGTTTCTGTATTTGCTGAAAATGTTCTTGACTTGGAAAAAAAATAAAAATAAATGCAAACACCACAATCAAGGACTGCAATATATTACATTTCTGTTCTTGTATTTAGTTATCCTTTGAGGAGAATCATTTAGTGCATGATTGTATGTATTTTTGTGCATTTGACATTTATTTCAATGGTCCTGCTTAACACATATGAACACACAATATGCAGTACACTATTTCACTTTAAAATGCACAAAAAAGCTGCAGCACACAGGTGTGGGCCTTTCTCAAAAAGTTGCCAGCATTTCAGAGGAGTCTTTAATTTTAATAAATTTATTGCATGCAAGGGCACATGGTCCCCTTTTCCTGAAGTGGAACGTTACCCATAACAACTTGGTAAAAAATAATGTTCTTCAGCAAGGAACATACATTCCACATTAATAACTGAGCTATCAAAATGAGTGTGCGCTGTGAATTGCCTCCAGCCTTGCACCTGTTTTTTTCTTGCTGGAGGCTGCCATTTTGCTGAAGCCCAGAGCCCCTGAGCAGCAGTAAACCATAAAGCGTAACTAAACCCATCGATTTACCAGTTTATATTACAATCCTGGAATGCCGGGATTGCCAAACTATCTCAACCAAACTGTCAAACCATCAAATGGCTGGTGTCATAACTGATCACATGTGCAGCACCATGGAAGTTGCAGATCAAACAGAAGCAGCTTCCTTGGCCAGAAAGGATAGGAGGGCTTAAATCTGCTGTAAGGTTGTCAGCAGATCAGCCTTTACAAATTCAGCAGTGCCTAAAAATAGAGAGCAACTAAGAATGTGCAAAGCAGGGTGAGACAGTGTTTTACTGGATTTTAAACAGTATAGACACTTATTTTTAACCACTTTCCGACCGGCGCACGACGATGTACGTCCCTTTTTTGAAGAGGGATATCTCAGTAACGGCAGCAGCTGCTGCCACAACCGAGATATCCATCTCTTCAGGCGCCGGTCGGCATGCCGATAATGGTGGCCATCGCGGCGGATTCGCCGCGAGATCACCGTTATCGGTGGCGGGAGAGGTGCCCCCCCCCTCCCGCCGCTCTCCCGCGCCTTCCGCCGCTTACCGGAGCCGTTGGCAGCGGCGGAGGCGATCGGGTCCGTTCCCTGCCTGTGCATAGAGATGAGTGACGCTAAGATGGCCGCCACTCATCTCTATACCATAGGAGGGTGGAAGCGACGTCAAAAACATCACTTCCGCCCATACGTCTTAAAGAGAAATTTACAAATGTCATTTTTTTAAATGACATTTTTTTTTTTTTTTTCATTGAAGTCCAAATATGAGATCGGAGGACTTTTTGACCCCAGATGTCATATTTAAGAGGACCTGTCATGCTTTTTTCTATTACAAGCGATGTTTACATTCCTTGTAATAGGAATAAAAGTGAGCCAATTAAATTTTTTTTTTAAAAACAGTGTAAAAATAAATAAAATCAAGAAAAATAAATAAGAAAAACCAAAAAAAAAATGTTGAAAGCGCCCCATCCCGACGAGCTCGTGCGCAGAAGCGAACGCATACGTGAGTAGCGCCCGCATATGAAAACGGTGGTCAAACCACACATATGAGGTATCGCCGCGATCAGTAGAGCGAGAGCAATAATTATAGCCATAGACCTCCTCTGTAACGCAAAATATGCAACCTGTAGAATTTTTTAAACGTCGCCTATGGAGATTTTTGAGGGTAAAAGTTTGATGCCATTCCACAAGCGGGCGCAATTTTGAAGCGTGACATGTTAGGTATCAATTTACTCGGCGTAACATTATCTTTCACAATATATAAAAAAATTGGACTAACTTTACTGTTGTCTTATTTTTTTATTCAAAAAAGTGAATTTTTTCCAAAAAAAGTGCGCTTGCAAGACCGCTGCGCAAGTACGGTGTGAAAAAAAGTATTGCAACGCCTGCCATTTTATTCTCTAGGTGTTAGAAAAAAAACAATATATAATGTTTGGGGGTTCTAAGTTTTTTTCTAGCAAAAAAAACAGTTTTAAACATGTAAACACCTAAAATCCAAAACGAGGCTGGTCTTAAAGTGGTTAATGTCTTACATCTCTATACCTGCAAAAGGGGTCAGTCTGAAGTGATCTAGCAGGACTTAATTTTTTGACAAATATTCCACTTTAAAGAGGAGTTTCCATAAAAAAAAAAAAAAAATAATTAAAAGTCAGCAGCTACAAATACTGCAACTGCTGACTTAATAATCGGACACTAACCTGCCCCAGGGTCCAGCAATGCGGGGGATCGTCCCCCCCTCTGCTCGGCGGTGCCGGCATTGTAACTGTGGGCACCCGGCTGTGGCTTCACAGCCGGGCACCCACTGCGCATGTCATGTGTCCCAGATGATTGACAGGAGGGAGGGGGCAGAGCTGAGCCCTTCATGCGCCGAGGGGAAGTGACACTGAAGGAGGCAGACTACGAGGGACCCCCTAGCAACAGGCATTTAGAGGCGAGTTAAAAAAAAATTCCAAATGTTTTTTTTTTTTTTTTTTTTTTTTTTTTAGGAATCTTAATGATTTTTTTATTTTTTCTGTGCACCACCACTTTAAGGTACAAACATACTAGTGTAAACAATCAAGTGCAATTTATTTTTACAACCCTAACTCTATGTATTTAGGGATCCAGTATAAATAACAAACACATTCATAACCTCAAGGGTACGCACTGCTTAACAGTGAAGATCAGGTTTACTATACTGCACATTTTGGTATTGCACTTACATTTGACAAAATCAGGTCTCTATCCTGGATTACCATCATCTACATCTCTTGTTCCTACAATGTTTTACATAGCCTTATAGTAAAACTTTATAGGTATGCGGTTTGTGAGAATAGGCACCCCTTTTTGGATATGCATTGGAAGAAAAATAAAGGTATTTTTATTTGTTGTAAGTGTACAATAGACTTTAAAGCTGAACTCTGGGGAAAACAAGATTTACTACTACAGTGGGCTCCCTTCCACACTGCCAGGGTTAACCATCTATTTTGTCCAAAGCTTGTCAAATAAGGTTTTATATATATATATATATATATATATATATATATATATATATATATATATACACACCTTATTCCTCACTCCTGCCGCCTTTCTCCTGTTCATGTGAAGATTCTGTGGTCATCCCGTACAATGCAGCAGAGGGCTCGCTCACATTCCAGAGCATCAGACAGTGAAGGAGAGCATCAGTTGTCGCTGGAGCAAGGAATAAGTGCATCACCTTATTCATCAAAGCAAAAGGAGCAGTTGAATTGAAATATTTTTTTTTTCCCAAAGAGTTAAGCTTTAAATAACTTCTGAGAGTTACAGAAGCGGTTTTCAACTACCTTGGACTTATTCTGCCTCAAAACCAGCCACTGCTTTTTTTTTTTTTTTAACAAAACAGCATAAAACAAAAGTAAAATCAAACATTTAACACAACAGTAAACATAATTAAAAGATAAGGGGAAAAACAGAGATAAACAAAATAAAAAACATTGCTAATTCAGCCCCATATTAAAAAACAAACAAAAAAAAAACCTCATGCTATATCCTTCGCAGACTAGGCTTATGAAATTGACTCCAGCTGCCATTTGGAAAGTTTGTACTTTTTTAGGCTGGGTTCACACTGCTGCGGTGCGGGAACGCTGCAAATCTACTGCGGCTTCCCGCACCCCAAGTCTCCCGCCAGCAGTTCACACTGCCCTATGCAAGCTGCTGGGAGTGTCAGTGAAATGTTAATGACACCCCCATAGCAGCTCGCATATCGCAGTGCGATCTTCAAACTCGGACAGGAATCGGATCGCATGGTGAGAACACCTATGCGATCCGATTCTGCTGCGGACCGAAAAAAAGGGTCCTGTGCGAGTTTGGGCCGAATGCGATGCAAATTCAGCCATACTATTTGTATGGCTGAAATCGCATCACACAGAGATCGCATATGATTTGAACTGCAGTGCGGTGCGAATCATATGCGATCTCCCGCACCGCAGCAGTCTGTACATAAAACCCAATGGTCCCTGAGATCTTGGGACAAGCCAAGTTCAAGTTTTAGGGATTCACCATGGACTGGGCAGAATCAGGGCTATAGCTGGCCTAGTCTGTATAAGGTATGGAAAGGTCAGAGAGCTAACAGACACCTGGCAAACATGCAGGTGATTTGTATTTGTTTTTGGGATTATTTAGTAGGATCACAATACCTTTTCCTCTATAACTAATAACTACAAAGACTTGTAATAAAAGGATTCTCCAAAAAAATATGAAAGTTCACTAAAAGAGAACTTTGCATGAATGGAAAACTTAAATGATCTTTTAAAATGGGAAAAAAGAAGCACTTACATTCATGAAAAAAAAAAAAAAAAAGACATGACATTTTTTGCGTTCCTTTCTGACATAAAGAGTGTGAGTGAATGAAAGCTGCCATTATTTGGAAGTGAAGAAAGAAAAGGGAATGTACCCCTACTCCCCCACACACACTCCTTTGACAGCTCGCTTTGCTATTGTCACCTGTATCTGTTTCCAGGAAGCCATATTCATTAGGGTTAATCTCTCTCCTAAATGAATAAACAAAGGATTTCTCTGTCACAGGGAAAGGCCAGGTGAGGCGATACCGTCTTCTGACACAGAAAATCATCTGCACAAATGCAGTACAGGAAATTACCTGCTGCAACCCCACACCTGTGACCGCTTGGCAGGCATATGAGAGATGCTGAGATGCTTGCTGAAAAGCTAGCTCATTTTCAGTTACTAGCGGGCCCATATTCTTAAACTATAATATAACCAAACATCATTTTTGTATACATAACGCTATCATTTGAGCAATAAAAACTGCAAACAAAACATAATTGAAACTACCATTGGTGCAGTCCAGGCCAAAGTGTGATAGAACCCAAATTCTCACACCATCTATGTTCATATTATAGAATCATATGTTTTATGTGCATGGGGAAGCTTGCTGTAACTTCACAGAGACCCATCATTTGCTCCAGGGTCAGCAACCAAATAACGCATGCTTGTAAAGAGGAGTCCATTTTTATTTTATTTTTTTAAAGAAACATAGGTCTGATCAAGCCTATAACTTTAAAAAAAAAATTCACCTGGAACATAGGTCTTAAAAAAAACAATGAGGCTGATTTACTGTCCACATAATAAAGTGTGGGAATATAAACTTTAATTATCCAATCATGAGCAGATGAAATTTACTTTTCACATGATTGACTAATTTAAATTTAACTTTGCATTTTTTTTTGGGTCGACATTGTTAATTCATTTAGCAAACCAGCCTCACTGTCACTTTGCACATTTGGGGTAAACTGACAGTGTCTGTGTCAAGCCTACTCCTCTGCCACTTTACACTCACTTCTCCAATGCTTACTCCATTGAAGTTGCCAACAAAATGCCCAGTGCCACCAGGGGTCAAAAGCCCAGGGGAGTGGTGACATTACTCTCTCCATAAAGTGATACTGCAGAGTTTGGCTGCTAAGCATTGAATCATGGAAAAAAGTCACATGTTCCCCTGAACCTGGAAGCACTGAGTCAGTGGTGCCCACGGAAGAAGGAGCTGCAGAGGAGTGCTGGAAAGGTAAGTATAATATAGTCAGGAGTTCTCACCCACTTACTCCACCATGGCCCAGTTATCCTGCTGCTCTGTACTCCTGTTGGTCTTTGTACATACAGTAACTGGAACTTCTAGGTATGGGAGAGAATACAACTTTCTCCCCCTACTTCCAGAATCCATTGCTTGGGAATCAGCAGTCAAATGCCAGACCGGAACACTGTGAGGTGGAGGAGGGGAGAAGGTCACTTACGCCTCGAAAGTTCAAAACAAACCAACAAAGGACTTACACCAGGATTAGGCCCGGTACCCACTAGCTGTATTTTTATTTTTAAGAGCTCGAGAGGAGCCGCTGTACTAGCAATCTGATGTTAGTACAGCGATCTCCCCCACTGAGCTATTGTGTTCTGACAAAGGGACGGCCAGCCAGAACACACTGGCCAGCAGACCTTTATTAGTCATGCCCCTTTCGACAGAATCCAGACATTCGGCCGGCTTCAGTCGGACCGACTACTGTAGACACAGGCCAAATGTCACCTATATTCAGCCTGTGTAAACAGGGCTTTAGAGCCACAGCTTCAATAGAGAAATGGAACATCAGGAGAGTGCAGCAAAGGTATCACTGGGAAGAGAAGTTGCTAGCAAGAAAATCTGTAACTTTATCATGAATGTGTAAAGTGACAGATTCCTTTTAAAGAAGTCCTCTCATCAGGTTCGGCATCATACCATTTTCCTTTGTATCCATATAAAACCATGCACTAAAAAAGCTGCTCTGTTTCAACTTACATTCGCTTTCATGGATGTGTGAAGTGAATTGATAGAAAACTGGAAATATAAGTTCACTGTCTGGCAGCCATACAAGCAATAACCTTCGAAAATATCCTCATGAGAATTTTCATAATATTAACTAGAAAGGGAAAAATATCAGTTTCTCCACACAATGGCTAAGCTTTTTCTTATGAGATTTTGACTATGATCAGATAAATTAAAGCTGTACACAGTATGCTCTTTGATCACTGATCTGGTGAATGTTTTGAAATGTTTTATCCAGACCTTTGCTTCCAACCAATCCGAAAAAAGTTATGTAGAAGTCCACACTTCACAAAATATGGAAACCAAATGGTGACTAATGAATTAAAGGTATAGTTTCTTGGCATAGATGTATTGTTGGGGCCATATGGTGGCATAAATAAGAAGCATGAATGAACTGTGTAACTGTAAATTACCCAGCAGCAATAACACAATGCATACAAAGAAGATGTTTAGCATAATGATTAGCTCCAGTAATCGTTGTACAAAGTTACAAGATACTACTTGTTACTAAAATAAAAAAATAAAAAAACAGGCTACCACCATATGTAAAAGGGTAAAAAAATAAATGCAGTCATTTTTAGCAACCACATAAACGCATATTTCACTTGACACTAGAAATGAGTGATTTTTCTGCAAAGGTTGAGATTCCACCAAGATATGGTTAAAGTGTACAGGTAGGAGAGATTTAAGAATATCTCCAGTTCTGCCAAATATCCACCAGTACTCAATAATATTGGCTTGTTGGGGGTTAACAGAGCTGAAATTAAAAAAAAGAAAACTGTTTCATCTCAAACTGATCCAGCCTGACATACAAAGCACATGGTCACCTTGCATGGTATTTAGAACAAGGTCCCCAAATATGCTTTTCAAAACTTTCACAATTCCAGCATCACCAGTGTCCCCGAAATGTTTAACAGAACAATGCAAATGTTGTATTTTTTCTCTGCAGGTAATGATTGCAGTGTATTGTTATTCTTCAAAAAACATTTTAAAGCAGTACTCAAGTAAAAAAAAAAAAATAAGGCAGGTTCACAATACCCACAGAGAAAAACATTACATTTTTCTCTGTTTACCTGGAGTGCTACTTTAAAATACAAAATATTTAAAATATTTTTTAATAAGGAAATTACAACATATTTGTTAAGGTTAAAGATGAAGGTGTCAGTTCATCACAGGGGAAAAAAAAAACACTGCTGAGTTCTCCAGCATTCACAGAGGAGTGCCTTATGAAGCAGTGTAGATTAGCGTCTGTGTATAAATAGTCAATGAGTTTGTTAGCTCTCACATGGATGCACTAAGCAGGCTAGACACTGAGCCATGAGGAGGTAGAAAAGAACAGTCAAAAGACTTGCGTAACAAGGTAATGAAACTTTACAAAGATGGAAAAGGATATAAAAAGATATTCAAAGCCTTGAATATGCCAGTCAGTACTGTTCAATCACTCAAAAGAGCCCCTAATTCTCCACCTCTTATTGAGTGATTAAACAATTACTTAACCGCTTGCCGACCAACCAACGCCATTTAACTGCGGCAGGTTGGCATGATCCCGCGAACCGTCATAGCTATACTTTGGCTCGTGGGATCGAGGTAGCAGGCCACGAGCGTTCGTTAGCAGGAGACACAGAACAGGAATGAATGTGTGTAAACACACACTACCCCTGTTCGTGTCCTGAGAGGAGTGACAGGTCGTGTGTTCCTATTAGCTAGGAACCACAATCCGTCACTTCCTAGTCAGTCCCCTCCCCCTTCAGTTAAAATCAACTCCCAGGGAATACAGTTAACCCCTTCATCGCCCCCTAGTGTTAACCCCTTCACTGCCAGTGACATTTTTACAGTAATCAATGCATTTTTATAGCACTGATCGCTTTATAAATGCCAATGGTCCCAAAAATGTGTCAAAATTGTCCGATGTGTCCACCATAATGTCATGGTCAGGATAAAAATTGCAAATGCCATTACTAATAAAAAACAAATAATAATAAAAATGCTATAAATCTATCCCCTATTTTGTAGACGCTATTACTTTTGCGCAAACCAATCAACATACACTTATTGCGATTTTTTTTACCAAAAATATGTAGGAGAATACATATCGGCCTAAACTGAAAAAAAAAATTGCTTTTTTTTTAAAAAAAATATGGGATATTTATTATAGCAAAAAGTACAACATATTGTGTTTTTTTTTTAATTGACACTCTTTTTGTTTATAGCACAAAAATTAAAAAACCACAGAGGTGATCAAATACCACCAAAAGAAAGCTCTATTTGTGGAAAAAAAAAAAGGATGTCAATTGTGTTTGGGTGCAGCGTCGCAATTGTCAGTTAAAGCGATAGTGCCGAATCACAAAAAAATGGCCCGGCCATTCAGCAGCCAAATCTTCCAGGGCTGAAGTGGTTAAAAGAACACCCGACCCCCCATAACATTGCTTACCCACACTGCTCAACAAGATAAAATACATAAATAGTTGTGAGTGAAAGGCACACAGGGGAGAGGGGGAATAACAGATAGTACACACAGAGTAGAGGGAGGTTAGCAACAGTACAGGAATGAAGGGGAGGCTAGCATTTCACTGCAACCATGGAGGAGAGGGGGAATTTCAGCAGCAGTACAGGGAAGGAGGTGAGGATTGCACTTCACTGAACACATGGAAAAGAGGGGGATTTTTGGCAGCAGTAAAGTAACCTTCTTATTTAATTATCTTGTACAGCATGATTCAGGTATTGTGGGGTGAGATGAGAAGAGGGGGCGGTGGCAACTGTGCTGTATTGTAGTCCCCTCATAGGAATAAACATAAATTGAGATTCTGCATGGGGGGAGCCGACAGCTGGGGGGGTTCTGCCTCGCAGCCACTGTCACTTTTCAATTTTGTAAGAAATCATCACAAGGCTGAGCACTGTGAGCAATGCAGCTTCTTTTTGGACAGGAATTAGAACATCTCTCAGGTTTTTACTGATGTCTGTGCTCCTTTACAAAGATTCAACCTTCCTATTTGTCCTGTTTACTATTGTCAACAGAAGTCAAAGCCAATCCCAGAATATGAGGAAAGGGAATATCTTCCAACAATGACACTAGTTTTGGTTACCCTGATATAGCCAGGGATTCACCTCACTGAGGAGGGACTTCCTCCCACTTCCTTTATTGGCCATGGGACAGAATGTGGGGGGAAATCTCCCCAATGGGACTAAGGTTTGGCATAAATTGAAATAGGAAAGAAAATTAAATCTTTCCCTACTTTATCAAAAAAAAAGTTGTTGATTTAGTTTTACTTTAAGCCTAATTGTGGCTGCCATGTGCTTTATATCCCAAATGGACCAGAATCTGCAGTGTATCCTAGGCTGCACAGCAATCCCATTCTTCTTGAGCTGGGGAACGAAACAGTACTGCAAATGCACAGTTCTAAAAATTGTAAAAATAAAAATGACTTCTGAAATAAAATTATTATTAAAGTTTATAAAGTCGCGATTATGCATACATATACCTTGTATTTTATGTCTATAGAGGAGGACTGGGAACCGTTTGGCCTGATGTACAAACACAACCAACCAGCCCTTTAATGACATGGGCATATTTCTGTGGGCTAAAGAAGGTGTACCCATATTATAAAGACACGCTAATTGATGTGTGACAGTTGATAATATTTTCATATAAATTAGGAACGCTATTGTAGTGTTATTGACTTGTGTTATCTGTTGAGCTTTTTCTTTCTTTTTAATAAATTTTAAGTTCATAAGCAAGGTCTTGTTTAAGAGGTATCTAAATCTTTTGTCTACACAGCATACTGCTATAGCAGGCATTTACATTAAAGGGGTTCCTCCCCCAATAGTATGACAAGGTCCCTAGCCTTTAGCGGGACCCCCATGGGATGGCTCAAAGGGCTGGGTACTTCTTTTCCCCCTTCACATCTCTCTTACAGGTTGCTCTTGGCAATTACAGCAGAGAATCTGCGTGGCGACAGGAGGTGGTTTGATCAAATTTGGCAGGCAGCTGCAGCCCGCACTTCCTGCTCTTATAAAAGCCAGCTGCTCTAGCGCTGCTGTCGCCCCAGAAGGACCGGGCCGTGGCTCCGCCCTCCCTTCTTATTATCCAAATCCTGTCATGGTTCCTATTTAGTGGGGGATTAGTCGTCCACTTTATCTGGACGGACATCGTGACTAATTTTGTTTATGGTTGATGGTTTAGCCAAAGATGGCTATATATTGGTTAAATAAATCTGCTTTTTGATTTTAATTAAGGTTACCCCATAAATAGCACCATGGTCAAAGTAAAGTGTTTAAAGTTAATTACTGTGTGCTCTTTGCTACCAACTCCTTTGTGCTATCCCATGCTATGGCTCATCCTGTTCTGATTACACAGTGAGAAAGGCTACACCTACATTGTATAATTTTTCCCTTTTTTGTAACATTTCTTGCCTTGCTGAAGTGCATAATAAAAATTTAACTTTTAAAGAAAGTGCACCACTTAAAGTGTTCCGCATTGACTGGTGGGCATGGTGAAAGCAGGGTTTTCCTAAACGTCAGTATTTATTGTGGCACACATTTCAAATCTACCAGAATTAGCTTAATTTGCAGATTTTGGCATTTGTTCACATGACACCTCAGAGCTGCAAGTGAGGTAGGTAGTGGATGACTTCCCTCCATCCGAGCCTACGTTTACAGGTCTGCTGATTTGGCAGTAGCTATATAATGCTCACACCTTATCATTGACTCAGGCCTGGTTCACACCTATGCAGGCTGCAGTTGATGCATATTCCAGGTGCATTTTGCATTTTTCAATACACATTTTTGATCCATTGAAGCCCTTGGAACCGAAAACACAACCTGCTAGTCCCTGACCTTTTCCAAAAAAAATGCACAAATGTGAACGTGACCCAAACAAAAAAAACATGTTAAATGGACTGTAGTGAACACGCACAAAAAAAAAAAAAAAATGAAAACTGAAAACGCACTAAAAAATGTATAGGTGTGAACCAGGCCTAAGTCCTACTCTGATCAATCTCATTTGGATGGTGAAGTATGTCTACACCAGGCCAACATATCATTAGTACTGGCCATGGATGCAAATGCCCTCCCAACCAAGTCCTGTATTGCTACTTGGAAAATTACCAATTTAGATTTTTCTTATCTATTGATGATGCTATTAATTGAACATTTACATTGCATAAAAATAGCATGAGTAGGGCATGAAATTCTTACATTCTCATTCATTTCTTTCTTTAAAGAAAACTTGACCGGCCAATGTGGGCTTTCATAATTTCTCTGCATCCTTATTACAAACTGTGTACTACATTTCTAATCCTCAGAAAATTTTATTTCATTATCACTGTAAATCTACCTTATTCTGGCACCAAAATTAACTTGCGCAGCCAGTTTGTACAGGTTTGTCGCTCAAATTGCAAATCCAAACCAAGCTGTTACTCCATAGCAGCTGTCAAGGTGAATATATAACAAATACTTAACAAACAGTAGGCAGCGATGGATAGCAAAATGTGTCCAAAGATGACCCAGGTTGCTGTTTTTTAGCTTTTAGATGAGTGCATTCTGAGTAAGTAGCACAGAAAAAATGGCTATTTTTGTTTTATCTTCTCATGCATATTTAAACAGTTCCATCATCACCATGGCATATCTAGTTATTTAATGCTTCCAATAGGTGTTAAAAAGTTCCTCAGCTGTAACGCAGCCAATGTATTATGAAAAAGGGAAAGGCAAGTGACTGTCGTTTAAATGCACAAAGGTGAGATAATGGTCTTCCACATCACTAAACTGTCTACTCTACTTAGCATTAAAATGAAGCATCTAGAGACTATAACCCATACAGCCAGTTTTCAAAAATATATACAATATGATAGCAGATGAAAAACGCAAGAGTTGTCACCTTTATTAAGGACAATAACATTGAACAGCAAGATGAGCTGCTTCAGTTCTCTCACATATTTATCAAGCCAACATCTGGCACTCTGTGTATTGTGGTTTCATGACATTTTAACATTTAATTCCCTCTTTTATTAAAGAATATTAGAGTCTACCATGTAGATTATGCAATGTTTCATCTCTGTTTTTTTAGAGGCCTGGCTGACAGCTTCTCATATTTAAGGAGCCATCATGGCGCACTTAAGATTCCATAGGGAAGCATTTGTGGCCTAGTATTGTCAAAAAGGGCAGCCATTCTTGGCATGCTTAGACTGAGAGAGAGTGTTGCATGTTGTTTAATAAAATACCTCACAGCTACATATTTTTTCCTGTAACATTTTTTACAATCTGCTCACAAAATTGTAAACATGCATGTAAGTGTATATACAAGCCTACAGAAATATATGGAATATGTCAAAACAGTTCCCAAACTACAGTATTTATTTGCATAAATCTAAGGTGACCTTCAGACACTTCCCTTGTGAAATTTATCTCTAAAATTGTGGTGGTCTGGAGACATATGTGAAGATTTGGAAGACTTTCTTACAAACATTCTGATGTATGTTTGTGAAGCATAATATAGAATAATGTGTTATGACCCTTACATATGGTACCAAAAGGTCGTATTTTGTTAACACACAAGGTGGCCTTGTCAGTTTTAGAATACCACAGCAAAAGCAATAGTATTTCAAATCTTTGTCTTTTGGCTTCTGGTTGTAATTCTATGTGTATTGCAGAGTGCCATACAATAGAGTATAAGGCAAAGACTAACACTGGCAGCTCAACTGACGATAAAACCCCCTGTGCCAGATAATAGGTGTGGGAACCTCTGCATCTTGTTGATGTATTTGTCAAGGCTTTGAGTGCCACTATGAACAGAGTCAAAATCCTTTCCCTGCACAGTCATGGTATAAAAAGCACATTAAATGAATTGTGGTGCTTGCGTTGACACTATCACATTGTGGCTTAGCCATCACCATGGTTCCAGGACCCATAGGATGAATGACTTTACTGACAATATACGTAATATATCTGCACTGAGTTTGTATGTTCTCTATTCGTATCCATCAGGTACTCCTGTTTCCTCCCACAGTCAATATACTGTACGTACTTCCAAATTAGCTGTTCTATACTTATATTGGACCTGGAGTTTGTGGGTATGTGTATGAATTGGCCAAGAACTGTTATGAATACATCCTATATTAGGCATATGTTGCACCTACATATAGAGAGCTATGAAATGCAAAAACATGATATATGTGAATTCAGAAGTGCCTAATATTTAGTTAAAATTTATAGAATGTACGTACAAAATAACTTGAACTGTTATTTTTTTCTAATAAGTGTAAAATAAAAAGATTCAGTGACAAACACTTGTTTTTAGCAACGAGTTACCACTATAGTTATAATGAATGTAATCTTAACCCATGAAGAAAAATAGATAACCACATTACATTAACATTGAAATATGTTCACATGACATTGATTGGCAACAATGCACGTGCTATATAATGTTTTCTGTCTATATTTTTATACAGCAACAACCTCATCTATATTACCAGGAATAACTTTAGGCAAAAGTGCTCTTGGTGTGAATCATCTTAAGGTCCAACAAATTAGGATTTTACCATAACTCATCTTCACCAACAATGTAATTTTTCCAGAATACCATCAACATTCTACGTACCTGGTTGTACCAGTAACTTATGCATTTTTTCATTTTATATATCCTCATGATATTCAGAAAAAAAAATAAGTACATGAAATGTATTCTGTTGATTATGCTGCATGTTTCCCATTATGTTGCATGCATTCTACTTATAGTATAGGTTCACTGAACTGTAGATGAACACATAAGGCAAATCTGCAGCTTTCACAATGAGCTCAGGCAAGAACTAGTGGAGTATTCTCAGGGGATTCATATAGAAAGTACATTGCTGGAAAACAATGTTCAAAAAACAGCATTGTACAGTTCCAACTGGCACATTAGAGGCGTATCTGTCATTGGAATTATTGTTTATTCTAACATCTGCACACCTCCAAAAAAAATAAACATATTGATAGCATAACCAGGATACACTTAGACTACATTCACACTAGGTTCAAACTGTCTCCATGATCTTTCCAAACCCTTAATAGGACCAACTAAAAACTCCAGATCACTGGGTGATCTAGAACAGTAGCTTCACTCTATGTAAACTGCCAGAGGAGGCTCCCACCTTTCAATTGAACCGGCGGGCCACATAGTGCTGAGCATATTCTATCCATGAATGCTATTAGAAAAGCTGTATCCCTGAAGGCTTCCAAGAAGAAGGCTTTTTCCATTAGGGCCTAGAGAGAAAAGTTGTACACTTCTGGTCCAGGTCTTCATGGTTTGTGAAACCAATGGTAAATATGAATTAAAAACTAAATTATATATATATATATATATATATATATATATATATATATATATATATATATATATATATATATATATATATATATATATATATATATATATATATATATATATATACATACACACACACACATACATACATATATACACACACAACATTACTCCATCCATTGTGCTCCACATAAAACAAATTAGTATGTAGTATTGTAGGGTTCCACTGCTGGACAAGATATACATTTAACTGCACTGTCATTTTGGTGTCACAGGCTACCTTTCTCAAGGCAACAAGAAAATGTACAATGGCCCTCAGGTACCAAACTCAAACGAAAAATCTCCACCTTAAGCATACTGTGTCACCACAGTGAACAATAATTAACATATACAACAGGACACATCATTATGTTTTGTCATAGAGCATTGAGTACTCTGCATGTTGCCTTGACAAAGGTGGGCTATAAGGTGCTGAAACAAGATTGCAATAAACCTATTATCTATAAAATCAATGGGTGAGTGAAACTGGAGTACACAGAATCTGGTGCAGCTGTGCATAGGAACCAAAGAGATTCAAGGTTTTATTGTCAAAAAATGAATTAAACAAGCTGAATTTAGAAGCAGATTGGTTACTATGCACAGCTGCACCAGATTCTGTGTTCACCAGTTTTAGTAAATCCCCCCAATGCGTTTTTATTTTTGCTGTATACATGCTACATCAGTCGTAAAAAACAGTAAACCTCTTCCCAGGCTAGTAGTAGTCTACTTCCCAGACTCTCGGTCAGGATGAACAGTAGACATCCAGAGCCTGAATTGGATACAATAAGAATCATAATTCTGGGAGTTTTTCAGAAACATTGGTAGTCACTGTTCTATAACATTCCGCACAGTGATTAGCAGCTCCTAAATCTTGTGTCACGTAAATATTGTATTCCAGGGCACCCAAGGGAAACCCTGGCGTTATGTGCAGTTTCATGATGCAAGACCAAAGTGTCAAGACTAATTAGAATCAACACTTCCTCTAGGTAGTGTTCAAAAGCACTTAATAGCATGAAAACGACTATTATATGTGTGACATGAAGCAAGAACTCAGTTTGTACTTTTGTTCCAGCTACTGATTTGACAATCTGCTACCAAGAATGAAATGTTGTGTAATCACAGGTAATTAAACCAATTAATGCTTGTAACAATACAATTTAGCCATCATTTGTCTAGTGCAGGGATGTGACAAGAGTCACTAAAGACTTCGCTTTCTTTAGGTTTAATATTAAGACTCCAGGTAGTTGTACTGCCCATGACTAATATTAAAGCTAGTCAACACCGCTCTAAATTCTGCTTTTAAGGTAGTTCAGATCTATGATCACATAATAAAGTGTGACATCTGACAACATACTTGCACAAACAAAAGACATTTTACACCAATAATTATTATTGTATATTGTCACCAATAATTTAGTATATTTTCACTGATAATTAATCCATAGCTACAGCTAGGAAAAAACACTGTATTAAATATGGAAATAAGTTATACTCTGAATTTTGTTAAAGTGATTTATCTATTCAATTAAAGAGGCACGGAATCCAATATCCCTTTATATATAGCTCAGTATGAATGCACATGTAACCATTTACTACTCTGTCAAAAAAACAAAGTAGAATCAACTCCAAGTATAAGTTAATAACTATGGAAAAAGGCAGTTTTATATTTTCTTTTCCCAGCGGGCTACCTATAGAGTCTGTAATAGAGTATAACAATGTCTAACCTTGTTCCCATTTATACAGTACAGGCAAGCTGTTTGCATATGTGCAGATGTGCTGTATATGGAATAATTTACATAGAATACGTCCGTAAATAAATGTCAGTCTTAAAGTCTATCTATGATCGAAATTTAAAATCATATATTTGGACATTGAAAATCAATTATTTCTAGCCTACTCCTATCAAACGGAATGTTCTTGAAGATTGTAAACTTACTTTCTGAACATCCCCACACATTTACTTCCTTGAATTCTGAGACACGTAGTCACTGTACCCTGTGTGTAGGCACTGCTGTGTTACCCATTTCACAGAGTCAGCCTTCTGAACTACAGAAGTGCTGAAAGAAGGAGTTTCAGGAGGGAAAGTTAGTGCAGAAATCACTGCTTACAGACAGCACTGTACCCTGGGACCCATAGTCCTTAAAATAACTAATAATAACTGTATTGGTTTTCTTACAGATATTGCATTAGTGTTGACAGGTTTATTAAGGTGGGTGGGTCAGGGTTCACTTTAAAGAGTAGAATGATGAGCAGACCATAAAAAAGGTTACATCTATTCATGTTATAATAAAGGGAGTAGGAATAGGTGTTAAACACGAGTTTGATAAGAGAAGCTGTGTGTGTTTGAAAATCCTGAAACAGGTTGTGCTGATGCTTTAAAATCCTAATTTATCATTTGCGTCCAAGTATTAAATATAATGTTTATACTGTTTTTGTCCTTACCACACTACTAGCTATTTTTCCATAGTTGCCAGCAATCTCTGCTTTCTTTATTAGTTGTTGCCGGTAAATATCTGTGATCCTCTCAAGTCTTTTACAAAATGCTTTGCTGGTACAGCTGAGAATTACTGAGATGTACGGCCCAAAGTCAATTCATGTTTTGCCCACACATGAGGAAAACAACAGGCTCACTTACTTTAATGCAGACCTATACAGACCATTATACTTACCTTATAACAAGTTATTATTTATCTTTGAGGGGGGGGGTTGGGGCTGAATGGAGTGGCATAAATCAAAAGGAAAGGGCTGTGTAAGCTATGAGTTCTCATGGTGGTAGCTTACAAAAGACTATAATTGCCCCACATGAGTTATGACTGTTCCATTGCTGTCACAAGGACCAAGTCACATGCGCCTGGACACCCAGCAGTACTGGGTATTTTCGCAGCTCCAAGCACTGAATGGAACAGAAGAGGTGGGAAGGTAAGGCAAGTGTATGTTGAGGAGGAGTGGTTAAAGCAAACAAGCTGCTTGGCCCAAAAGTAAAAATGTCATGTTATGAGAAAAATATTGGAGATGGTATTGCTTACCTCCTTCTCAATATGCTAGTGACTGATCATGCAGATTCTCCAACTTCAGTGGGTTGTTATCTGCAGGCTTGTTATTTAGTTCAGTGACATATCAGTAGTGGCATTCCCATGGTTCTCATATGAGAAGTTTAATATAATACAGTTTGCGAGTCTACAGGGTACATTGATACAGGGGTTCCTTGGCTGTTTCCTGCCTAGGGCTCCATTTTTTTTTCATCCAGTTCTCACTGAAAGTTAGTAAAAAATGTTCTGTCATGGACTTTGGACACTGATACATAGCACCCAGTTTGATGAACCCTATACTGAATCTGCTGTAGGTCTTTACAAATACCTCAACTACTACAGTGCAGTTAACAGGCCAGAGGCACCCCCTTCATCTGTGTGGTATCCAACTTGAGTTCAGCATAAAAACAGGCATCTATGTACACTGTCTGGTGCACCTTCCATAGCACAGTGGTCACCAACCCAGTCCTCAGGGACCACTAACAGGCCAGGTTTTATATATTACCTTGGGGAGATGCAGACAAGAATAGTGCAATCACTGAGCAGCAAATGATATCACCTGTGATGTATTTCAGTTATCTTGCAAACCTGGCCTGTAAATGGGCCCTGAGGACAGTGTTGATCACTGCCATAGAACACTAAGTGTAGTAAATGTTGCCAATTCAGCCCCATGGATTAAAGATGACAATTCACACTATTCAATAAAATGTCACAATTTTTAGATGTACTTTACTATTTTGAGAAATAAAACAATAATATAATGATCTATAACTGAATTTCAATAACATTCATAGTTACAATGATCACAATTCTGTGTGCAAGCTGGAGTATTCTTTGGTCATAAACAGAGTTGGATACTAAATCTTATAACTACTGCTAATTCGTAGCAAAATTTGCTAATTGCTTCAACCATATACTGTAAAGGGAAAAACCTACCTTGTCATAGGTTGCTGCCAATTGAAAAGCACTGGAGTCAATGCATGATTATTTGGATGTTTTGTACTACATCCAGCTGTAAATGCCCATGCACAAACAAAGCAGAATACATGTGATGTTTTGTCCTCTACATCAATTGCTCTCTGCAACATATACATGTATCCTCCAAAAGTACCATATATTTTAAAACCTATTTAAAGGGCAAGGGTAGGATAAATAATAAACATTTATAGCACTGGTACAAGTCACAGCCAACTTCTGTTGGAACTATTCTCTGTTCTCATGCTTCATAGCAGTTTGTTGCTTGATTCTGTATAGTATCATAATGATGTGAAAAACTAGCACTGGCCTGAAACACAATGTTATCTGCCATGAGCACCTCTTACAAAAAAAAAGTTGCCTTTTTTCATCACAGATACACGCCATTAAGCATATAATTAAATGTGAGCAAGAAATAGAAATCTGACCCCGAAGAAATAACCAGTTTTATGTCTATTGTTTCCTTGTTCACTGCTATGAGAATTATAAAAAAAAAAAGGGCAATATCCTTCCTTAACAGATTAATTCAAAGCACGTCAGGTCTGAAAGCAAGCACTATCTGTAACAACACAAGCTGCCTTTATGCCATGCAGGTAATTACAGGCTCAGGTCAAGGCTTCTAGACCATATTGATTTCACTGCTGTTCCAACAAGGCCCCTCAAGCACTGGCTGGATCTGCTCATGGAGGGACAGCCTTAAAGGTCCTGTGACGCCAAGAATCTTCCAGTTCTATCATTGCCAGTAATAAGACCCTGATGACCACTCAGCCTTGTCATTTGTTGCCCGCAGCAATTAGAACAGATTGAGCATTCATACTGTGGGTGACTTCATCTGCCTGCTCTATTCACACATCCTGACCACCTGAAATATAATCACTGCTGCAGAAAACATATACACATTACATGTAAGAACAGCAATACATAATATGACAATAATATACCAACTAATACAGAATATCAATTATGGTTACTTTGGACAGAATAACAGAACACAACGTTATCCGCATGTGGGTCACCCATTTCAATCAATTCCAACAGAAAGAAAATATCTGCACCAGACAGGACATTGGCACCACTAGGTGAGCTGGGTAGTGAAAGTCGCTATTCCATTCTGTACTATCTTATGTATGTCCAGCTTTACCCAAATGTGCTTTTCAGTAGTGAGTAGCTGATGGCAGATGGAATCACATGCTAACTTCTTATATTTCTTGGAGACTCTATTGGTTACATATTCCCACCAGAATGTCCATTTCATCAGAACTATGGCAGCCATTACAAAGTCAAATAATAGTGCTGCAATCCTACATGGATTCCCTATAATGCTCAATAAACACGTAGATAGGAGTCCAGCTGCAAATGATTTTCATCTATGCTGTGGCAAGAGATGGCGGCAGAAAGTACTTTTAACTAAAGTTGCCAAGAGAAATAAAAAAGGCAGGTTTTTTTAATCTATCAGTATCCACCTAAAAATTATATATATCCACTATAGTTCAAGTCGTTTTTTTTAGGAAAAACAAGCAAGCACTTCACACTCAAACTATTTAGGGAAATCACAGAACATTCACCACTCAATGTATGCCCATCTCAGGAAAAAGAGGCCCTCATTGAGAAGCATCTCAACAAATTTGCTTAATGAAGAATTAACTTCCAATTTGTGAGCTCTGCAAACCCAGAATATGCAGCAATATAGCTTTATCTTTGTTAGAACAATCACAGGCAATCTAAATAAATGACAGATTCTCTAATGTTTTTAATATGGATTTAATACCGCACATCAGATAGGTCAGTCACCCAGTACTCTGTATAATTATATTGACGCCAACACTGGGCTGCTAAAGAAGAAATGATTTTCTTCTCTCAGCAGACAACAGTTATTTTTTATTCTACTTTTAACTCGATACAAGGATACAGCATTCTACCTGGATCAGATTAGTCACACCACCAGCAATAGTCTCTTGTTTTCATGAGGTTTACTTGTTATGGCTAGAGACAAGCAGGTTATTGCAACCACATGCTGTGCCACACAAACATATTCATTTATGCAGCACAAGCCTAATCAAATGTGAATCAAAGCTGCACAGGTCAGAATTACTGCAGTATTTGATTTTCACAAATATAAGGGAGCAAGCGCACTCTAGAGCATATACCCCCTAAAACATACAAACCAAAACTAAGGATTATGGGGAAATGAATTTTTTTTTTTAAAGCTGAACTCCAGGAATTCATCTACTTTGTAAAATGTAGTGGATAAGTAGGGGTTAGGTCCACCAAGGTGCATGCCACCCTGTGGATTTATCTCTTAATTTTACTGTTTACATTTATTTCTGAGTGCCAAGAGCATAACTATCACTATGTTTCCAGTGCTCCAACACTGGACCCTCTGGTCTCAGCTCCCGAGGCTGCAGAGTTGCATCCATCTACTCTGCCCTCCCTTCCCCTCCCCTTTTCCTGCCCAATCACAGAGCGCTTTGTATTAGGTGAACTCATTCACAAAATAGAAAGCCTTCTGTAAATGAGTAAATCAGTGGAGGAGAGCCGGGCAGAGATGCTGTGTGTGAGAACATAGCATCACTCCTATCAGAACTCTGGAAGTATTGCAATAGCTGTACTCCACAAACTTTGTAAAACTGTCAGATGTAAATTGAAGACATAAGTCTACAGGATGACATGCACAACACTAATTTATTTTCAAATATTCAAAGCAAAGTCACCCACCCATGTCTCCATACTTTATTTTGTTGAGAAATTACACCACCCCACCAGCATTTTTAGCTTTGGCTTCCTGCAATCCAGCGGCTTGGGGCGATTCAGTTCGCATTGTAGCGCTATACAAATTATTCATTCATTCAATCCATCTACTCTAAGCTCAGGCATGCAGGCAGGAGGGAATGCTTAGGTAAAAAAAAAAAAAAAAAACATCTAAAGTACTTAAAGCCTAAAATTAAGTACCCTAAGGTACCCCAACTTTGGTCCCTATATTATTTTAAACTTTCATGCTATTTTTTATGAAGGCAACCCTAATATATTCAACAGACCTTGCTTTTTATTGTTACTACACAAGGTCTGCTTTAAGTGTGCACGAAACAAAGCTCCTTATATACGTCAAAGCTATCTTAGCACAGATTATTAAAATAACTGTAAATTAAAGGTTGAAATGTTGAATAAAAATACTGAAAGCCTTAACCCTAACTCCAACCAGTTTTGAACAGATTGGTTTAGAGATGGACCATGTCTCAGGTTTTCACTCTGGTCAAGGACAGAAATTGATGGGAAATCTTCCCAGTGGAGACATAGAATGTAACAAAACACATCTGATCTTGACTAGGATTAGGCTTTAAAAGAAGTATGTTTTTTTTGTCAGACTCATACTTACCTAGGTGGTTGCAGCATCGGTCCGATGCTGACTCTGTCCCCCGCCAGCTCTAAGATTGAGAACCGAGCGATGAAACAACGGCAATAGCGCTGTTCTCAGGGTTCCCTGAGAAGAGAGCTGATGACTGTCAGTCACAGCTGTCTGCTCTGACCACCCCCTCCACTTCACTCACTGGAGTGCTGGGCTGTGGAGGGGTGGAAGCGGCCAGCTCAGGCTCTTAGCGGCACGCTGGAAGCCTGAGCCGGGTGTCGGTCCAGGCATGTGGGCGGATCCCCACTTCATTGTCACGATCTTGCCAGCCGGTCTTGTCAGCCAACAGCGGGATTCAGCCCGCTGTCTGCTGAAAATGGGTCACAAGAGTGCAGAACGAACTGCACTTCTGTGATCCACAGAAGTACAGGCAAACAAGCTTTGGCTGTACTTCTCCTTTAAAATTAACCTGTGCCCAGACTCTGCACAACAAAGTTCATATTCTGAACAAGCAGTAAGAGCACTTTGAAACAAACCCCCATTCATCCCCAATGCATTCTATGCATTAAGATAAAAAGCGCTCTGTGTGAAGCAGCTCACCTCAGCAACTCCTAATACTTACCTGAGCCCATCTCGATCCAGCGATGTTGCACAAGAGACTTGGCTGTACGGGACTCTCCCTCCTCATTAGCTGAGACAGCAGCAAAGCGCCCTTGGCTCCCGCTGCTGTCAATCAAAATCAGTGAGCCATTGAGGGGAGAGGGGGGCGGTTCCAAGCTACGGCTCCATATCTGAATGGACACAGAGAGCTCTGGCTCAGCTTGGGTGCCCCCATAGCAAGCTGCTTGCTGTGGGGGCACTCAACAGAAGCAAGGGGCCAGGAGCACCAGCGAGGGACCCAAGGAGAGGAGGATTTGGGCTGCTCTGTGCTAAACCACTGCACAGAGCAGGTAAATATAACATGTTTGTTATTTTTTTTTTTTTAAATTAGACTTTAGTATCTCTGTAATAGTAATGCATTTAGTGAATTAACATAATTTTCTAATCCAAAGCATCTTCAAATTGTATTCAATATAGAAAACAGGAAATTGCCTGCGATTTTATTGTTTGTTAAGTCAACATTTAGTATAATCAAAAGGTGCAACCAAGAAGCTACCAGCATTATGACGAAAACTACATTAGTTATTAGTTAGTTTGCTTTATTGTGACAAGCACAATAAAGCCAAACTCTAGTGAGTTTACAGCTAGCACATATTTTTAGGGGTGCCCATGTTGTATTATACATATACAGCTTGCTGGAATTTTCAGGCTTTACACAGGAAAGGAATGTCACAATATGACAATGTCTGCTTATATAACTGCAGTTTACTTTTCTATATTTTACGTGTGACAGATTTCATTTAAGAAAAGTACAGATGTGCAGCTACCAGTAGCTTGATTTTACCTTTCCTCACTTTGAAACAGTTGAAACAAAGACATGACTTTTGACTCTTTGCGGTAGGCTACTTTAAAAACGGTGCTCTTTACTTTTATAAATAATAGAAAACGTCTCTAGTGTGCATATTTCATCCATGTAATATGCAATAAATCAAATAGTTGGTTTGATTTTGTAACTCCAAATAGCATTAGATTTACACAAAACCACAAGAACTACAACTAAAACCTTAATAAACAACTGCTAATTAACAAGCCGTGTTTTAATTGACCCTTAGTGTACAATCATGATTTATGACAACGCTTCTTCACTGTCCAATCTGCAGACGAAGGACAAGAGGATGACACCACTGTATTCTTTAACTGTGACCGGAAAACTGGTGTCACCCGCCTCCCTTTGCAGTATAATGGAGGCGTGTGAATTGTAAAAATGACCAAAAAGAACTACAAACATTTTGTCAGCTCAAAATGTTCACATAAAGGTATTTCAATTGAGTGTTTATCTTATTGGCTGAAGTCCAGCTTTCAACATTTTTTCAAATTAATCTATCCTTGTAAATAACTGCAATTAATACTAGATGCTTAACATTTATACTAAATGATTCACATGTATAGGTTAAAAGTTTATACACAAAAGAATGTAATACTACAAGTACAATGACATCAAAATATATATATTACACACACACACACACAAACTGTATTTTACTATATACCATTTCATCACAATTCACATTTCCTTTGTTTTGTTGCTGTTATCCAGGTCAGAGCAAATTAAATTGTTATAGTCACACATCTGTGTGAGTCATTGTAATTAAATTAGAAATGAAGTCATATCCTTGCCTTGTCACCAAATGTAACATAAAAATATATTAAATTAGGCTGTTTTACTGCATTCTGTTGAGAAAATACAATAAGACACACATGAAAAACTGAAAGAGATGTTAACGCTCTCGCAACCAATGTATTGAGGACACATAGGAAAAGGTTAAACACAAAGTGATGAGAACCTAATGGAACCTTTGAAGGTGAGACAAGGTGATGACTAGTGATAAGGAGAGGCGCCACATTGCTTACATCTCCTAGCAACAAGCAATCAACACTTAGATAGGAATCAAAAGACTCCAACGCAAGGTGTACAGCCTGCATTTACTTCCTGGTTCAGTGCAGCTTGTAAACTTTTACAAGCATCATTCTGACCTGTTTACAGCTAAAAACATCCTCGTAATACCTGTGTAAATGATAAAAAGTTGTGTGGTCCACTGTAGCGGCAGAGAACTCCCTTGCCTGGGGAAATAAAGTTAGTTACTAAAAGTACTATACATTGACAGTCATATCTTCTCCATTCTGTGCAAATGTAGGAATCATTATTGCTGGCATACAACATAAAAAATGATAGCCTTTCTGAACCCATTTTTTTAATTTTTTTTTTATGAAATAAAAAAAAAAAAAACTTAGAACAGGGAAGGGTTAGGACCTCTGTATGGTTTTTGGTTAAATTTTTGAGATAGAGATAAGACAGAATGTAAGTAGAAATCCCCCCAAAGTGAAAGAAACATCTCACCAATAGCAGGTATCTCCATTGGGAGATGTCATCTAACTATATATTTTAGACTTTCCCTCACTTTCTCTCCTGGTGATAGCTTTCACTAATATAGATAATGAGAGTGAATCTCCTCAATAGGAACAGAGAATAACATAAATAAAAAACAGATAAAGGTTCTAACCTTTCCCACTGCAGTGGAGTTCCACTTTAAAAGTCATTTTACATACCTGCCCATTCTGAAGTTAAATGCTTAAGCATTGTATAGATGTTTATTTTAGTTTAACCAGTGGGTTGAACCAGCGAGTTGAACGAAAAAAGAAAAAAAAAAAAAACTTGTAGATCCCTCATTCAACACAATGTGTTTGCAGGGATCTCTCCCACTGTGCTACTCAATTCTGCAAGAGGGACCCCCCCCTCTTCAATACACAGATTAGCGCTGCTTTTCCAGCAAAACCATTTGTTAGAAGCTGGTTATTAGACCATCTTCTTTTGAACAGAGAGGAGCATGGATGTACTGAAAGTTGACCAGTTCCTGTTGAACCGGCCGACTTTTGGTACCTGTATACTCAGCTTTAGTCTCAATTTAGGATCTTACAGTCAGCCTGTCCCTAAGGGACAACCCTATACTAGAACAGCTTTGTATAATTCCTGGCACTGATTTATAGCAATCCCACGGTAATATAATCCTCTTAGATGTCTATCAGAAGGGAACAATGTACACCATGACACTATTTACACAAAAGGAAACACTGTTTCTTCTATAGATTTTTACAACAACACCATGGTCTGGAGAAACAATTGAAAGAGATAAGCCCATCTCTAACTACCCACTAACAGGAATTTTCAAATGACAAGGTACCAAAATGTAAATTGTCATCCCCTATTCTCACTTGTTACATAGTAAGGTAGGCAAACCCCCAAGGAATATATGTACAATATATTTGAAAGCAGATCGAATATTGGACAGACTGGCATTGCATCTCAAATGTGAATATTTAAGGTCCAATATATAAAATAACAGACACAAGTCAAATATGCTATTTACTAATAGTTTAATATAGCTCAAAGCTAAAGATCTCTTAATGGGTTGACATGTTAGCTAGTGATGCATGTCATGCTCATTATACCAGATATAATTTACACCTATAGTTTGGTAAGCTGTAATGCATTACATTTTAGTTTTAGATATATTTAGGATTTAAATATAAAAAAAAAAATACATTACAGAATTACACTTGTATATTTTATATCTTCCTACACTTAGACTTTAAATGAAAACATATCTGACCACAGATCATAAATAACAAGGCTGAGACACTTGTGCCATTCTTGCATCGTACTATCTAGACTCTTGTGTAAACACATTCACTGTAGAATGGCACCTTGTGGTGACACATTAAGAGTTTTTATGAGCTCTTCTAATCCCATATGTTACTGTAATGGACATTATACCCCGCAGGCAGAAAATCATCACTGCTAAAACTGTCATAAGGTAACACAACTGCTGTGTGGTGATTCACCTGCAGATAGAAAGAAACTACTAAACTATGAAACAGAGAACTACAAACACGCCTTTTAGTTTCCTGTATCTAAAGTAAATACAAAGATGTGGTGCTCTTATTTGCAAATTTCATAGGATCGAGGTAACTGTGATTATTAAGCAAAATATGATGCTGATGTATGAACTGAATAAACTGCACGTAATAAGCAGACATCGCCATAAGCTAGATATTTGAAGACTGGGCAAAAATTGCTCTGTTGAGGAATTTTATGTCCAGCATCTAGAACAACAGCAAAAATCACATAATAATGTTATCAATGTACTTTGTGTACACTTTTGTTTTAGTTAGAACAAGTACAATACATGTTGCAATAAATGTTATTGAGTACACAAATGTACTAAAACCAAAAGAAAAATAGTACCTTTGACAATCCTGCAGTCCTTTCTCTCTTTTGGCGTTTGTGTCACTGCTAGATGCATCAATGAAAACTTGCTAATGACAACAGTGTACTATGGCAACAACGCAAAGATGAAAGCCACATATTGCTTCTGTACAACTTACTGAGAAATCAGTGCATGACTGAAATCATCCTACGCTAATAATTCCGTAGGGTATTGAAATATCCTGTAATGTCCTAGGTCTCATGAATGCAATAGTCCAGCTGTAATGTATGGCCAGTAACTTAAAACAAAATGTTGGCAAGTTTCTATGACTGTTTCCCAGTCTCTTATATCACACATTTTTATAGATAAGTAACGAAGCTGAAAAGTTCTGGACACAGCTGAGGATCTGGAACCCTACTGATGTTTACAGACATTAAAGTGGCTGTAAACCCTCACATATACCCAGTATAGTGACTGGTCTCAGGTGATATACAGAGATGCAGAGAAACAAATCCTCTTACATAGGTTGAACCTGTTTATCTGTAGTCTTCTTGTCTCTATAGCTGATCAGAGAGAGTTGAAAATACACACTGCAGAGCTCACAGAGGAGAGCTCTGAGAGCTGATTGGAGGGAAAGAACAAACCCTGTTTACACAGTACACAGGAAAAGAGCTGAAGCGGTCAATCAGCAGGAGCTCCCTCCTCTGCCACCTTTTTTCTCTGTGAACAGAGGCAGACACATGGTTCCAGAGCTCCGCAACCAACCTGCATCCTTCTATGATCCTGACGGTGCCTATATTGCTCCTTTCTCCACGGAACATATACTGACATACTTGGCGGTGCTCCTATGTAGCCCAGCAAGCCCCACTCCACCCACATGTCGATACCTGCTTCTCACGCACAAGCTTCTCCGGCCATCTTGGACATGTGGTCTCCAGTCCCCACCATGTCTGTAAGCACTTAGACCTCCTCAGCTGACAGTGACCTGGACGGGTCAACCACTGCTGACATTCTGGTGGCTATAACAGCGTGTAAAGAAACTCTCACTGCAAAGATAGATAAAATAAAGATCCTGTTCCTTTACAGCATGTTATTCAGCTTGTGCTGTGTATTTGTGCTGTGTATTTTGGCCCCCTGTATCACCTGAAATACCTGGCTGATCCTGACAGTTTCTACCCTCCCCTCTGTACGCTGACCACAATATATCAGGACTGCTGAGCCCTGACACCGTTGTCAGAGTACGTGCCTCAGTCATACGCTATCTCCCTCTGTCCTCCTCCCCCCTCTTCTCCCTGCCTGTCATCTCTCACTATGACTGATCTGCTCCTCTCCCCACTGCTTCAAAACTAACTGATCTGTATATCATCCCCTCTGTCAGATAAACATTTGTGTCCCAGTGTCTCTGCTTTATATAAAAAAAAAAGAAAAAGAAAAGATGTCTACCTGTTTTAACAGTGTTTTCCAGCGATCACATGACTCCAGGCTCTGAGCTCCCCTCCTCCCATACTCCCTGGCTGACGTCAGCAGGGGAATCTTTGCCCCCCACCACTGGAGATATCACACGGGGGAGAGCTGAGAGCCTGGAGTCATCTTTCGCTGGGAGATGCTGTTAAAACAGGTAGAAATATTTTTTTTTGTTTATAAAGCACAGGCACTAGGATGCAGCTTTTTATCAGACAGGGGGATGATATAAAGATGAGATAGTAGCTTAACAACCACTTTAAGTTTCTACTGACATTGGTCTTATCCATAACAATCTTGACAAGTTTTGCTCCCCCTTGTCAGAGCCAGAGGAGAGGATTTCTCATGTGGAAGATAGTCGGCTCGGACTGAATTGCATCCTCTGCAAAGGCAAGTTAAGGCTCTACAGGAAAAGGCTATTGATACTGAAAACTGGCTACACCACAATAATCTCAAAGTGCTGGGGCTGCCTGAACAGGCAAAAGGTACTAACACTGCTGCATTTGTGGAAACCTACCTTACTACCAACTTGGGCCTACAAAATCTCCCATCAACTTTCGTGGTCACATTGTGTTACCCCCACTCCTCCTATACTGGGAGCGCCTCCGCGACCCTTCTTGTTGGGGTTGCTTAATTATAGGGACCGGACATGATCCTTGCTGCTGTTCGGAACAAGCCTGACCTGTCATGAGAGTGCCAAGATATCCATCTTTCCGGATAACTCTGCTGGGGTGCAACAATGGCAATGCTCTTTCTCAGAGGTCTGCAAATGGCTCCAGGGGAAAGGCCTCACATACAGTCTCCTGTTCCCAAGTAATCTGTGTGTGTGGTGGATGGAAACACGTTTCATTTTTTCGATACTCCAGATGCTGCAACATCTTGGCTGGATGCCCATTAGATGGCACTGATGACTGCTCATATATGGCTTCTTGACTGCTGGATACCTGCTGCAACTGAAATCCTTCATCTCCTCTTTTGTGCAAGTGTTTTCTCTTCTTTTGCTGGTTTTCCTCCACCTTCTACCTTTTTTGTGGTGACATTATGCAGGTTACGCATTTACCCTTTGCCGCCTGTCCTTCTGGAGCCAACTTGCCAGATTACAGCTCAATTTTCTGGCTACTCACTTTGATTGCCACCTGCCGCTAGTGTGGTACTGTTGGAAGTTATACTCTGGACTCCTTTTGGCCATGTTGGCCCCTGACAAGGGTTTCCCAGTTTGGTTGCCCTCATAGAATAGTTAGTTCATAGCTGGACTCCAATCTCAGGGTCAGACTCTTCTTTTCTGGCCTTGTTTTTCAGGTCCAGAGGAGCAATGGCAGGGTAGACCTTTATGGTCCTTTAGATGTTTTATTACTTTTGTGTTATTTTATTTTGAAGTTTTTCTACTGGTGTGTTGCCTCATGATGATTTTGCTGCCCTCAGTGTCCTTGCCCTTCCTGCCCCTTGGTCTGTTGACCCTGTTCCCTTTTTGATTACCCATGATTGATAAAAATAGAAATGACTTATGCAGATAGCTGTAGAACGAAGCAGCAGACAGAAATTACACTTAGTTCTCTGGATTGAGACAAGTGGATAATATAGAGGAACATGCTTTATTTATATTTCATGTCTGAGGTTTACAACCCCTTTAACATCTTTCCAAATGGCTTGACCCAACCCTTCTAAAATTGTAACATGCCAAGTTCCAGGAAAGCAGGCTCTTGCACACAATATCACATCTCTATTATATATCCTATTTTTAAATCCACTGTATTAACAACCTTTACAAATCCCTTTCTGTGTTTGTTACAGTTTCTTTTTACAGTTTAAACCTCAATCCACTCAACAGCCTCTCTGGAGGATTTCTGAATCACTGCAGATTAATATCCTGTTTGACTCTCGACTAATGCTTTTGTTTAATAATTTTACTTATGAGAGAATTCATTTGGAAACCATTGTGTATTAGAACCTCTGGTTGCCACTTAGGCTTTAAAGAGAACCAGACTTGTTTGCGTTTATACAAACATTTAGTCTCAGTGATGTATATATATTATATAGATAGATAGATATATAGATAGATAGATAGATAGATAGATAGAGTTAAATATATACCTGACTGCCAGGAAAATGCTTTTTACAACAATCATACTGAGACATGTACTGTGCAAACACGGTTTTCCTGGCTATACAATAGGGAGACATTAGTAATCAGCCCAGAAGATTCTAATTTAGGCAATCAATTTTTGTGTCCGCTAGACCATGTCTGTTACAGTTTTTCCTGAAAATGCCCAAGATGGCCTAGATTGTATAACAGTCATCTTATGTCTATGGGCACCTTAGAAATGTGAATATTTACATAGCTAAAAAAGAATTACAACTTATAAGTTGAGCTGATAAGTAAAATCTGCTAAACTTCTAGCATATTGTAAAATGTGTATGTAAAGTGCTAGAACAATTGTCACTGTATCTGGTCATCCACACTGAAAGAGTGGACACATTTCGCAAACTGCCAATGATTTTGCCAAACAAGCGACACTTTTATGGCCAGTTTGAGTCTTGTCATATCCAAGATGTTTAACAACATTCTAATGCTACAGCATTTGGCTAACACAAAGTCCATAGTTCAAACAATCAATCTAGGAAAATATTGTTTTATGATTTTTCACTTTATCACCAAAGTAAATCATGCTCATAATATCAGAATCTAAAAAATGTAAAATCAAAAATGTACACAATATAGTCTGAGACACAACACAATAAATTTCCAACTTTAGAAATGACACATGCTTCTTAGGATTATTTTTAAGAATAAATTACTTCCCACTGCTGGCAATCCAGAAAGGCCAATTGCATTAATGTGTTGTCATTATTCAACCATCAAGAACTTTAATAGTTTCCTACCTGAGCTGGCATCAATAATCGTCGATACCCCTCTGCGATCAGATACAGGACGAGGTGACCCAGGCATGCTAACTGGCTCAGAGCGCACTGGTTGGATCCTGTAGCAATAATACACATTTTGTTTAAAACAAACATTTTTAAAGTAGAACCTCCTAAAATTGCAGAATTGCTTATTTATGCTCCCACAATCTAAGTTTTCCAGCACACTATGTATTTCTGTGGTGCTTTTTCAGTCCCAGTCATTACTCATTTCCTATTTTCCAATTTGAAATATTTTGTGGGCCAATAAAAACATATATAAGGCATTCTTCTGTAGATCAACAGTAAACATTTTACATTTTCAATTAGGCTAGGTTCACACTTGTGCATTGCTAAATGTGCAGCCCTTTGGCATATGCGAAGTGGTGCCATTAATTCTTAATGGCATCCCCATGCACCTTACTAATGCACGTGTCCGCACTCACCAAAACACATGTTAACAAAGTACCATGCGTTTTGGTGCAGTGTGATATTTCAAAAGGGTCATCATGCACAAAAACGTGCACTCCGCTGTACCTGCATAGGTGTGAACAGAGCCCTATAATACCTTGTAACACAGTTAGAGTGACTGTTTTACCATGGATTGAGTTATCATATGATAAATGTACCTAAATATTTATAAATTAAAACATAGATTATATATAGATTATAATCTATTATTATTGAAATAATAATTACATTAAATAATAGGAGGGGAAAAGAACCTTAAAAGAACAAAGGTTGCTCAGGTAAGCTGCAAGACTCCTGTATAAAGGTATCATGGAACTGTCAAATGATCAAAGAATATGCACCACTTGGTATGCATTCAAGTGTAAGAAGTGATTCCAGGTACCCACAAAATCAGCTCCACTGATGTAGTAGTGTCAGAGTGAATTGTTTAATCAAAAAAAAAAATATACAGAATTTTAATAATGACCAATACATTATCATTTATGGTAGTGTAATGTATTATTTCGCAAAAAAAATAAAAAATATCTGCTAAAACCCAATCATGTGTTCTGTGACAGGCAACAGTGCATATACTGTATAATGATTAAATGTTCTAAGAGTAACAGCAAATGAAAGCAGGGGACAAGGTCATTTCTGCAGTTTACCTTCATTTAAACACTTTCATATTCTTCTAGACTGAGCTGATTTGAACTGGTTGTCCAACCAGTGCAGACACATTTATTTTAGTAACTTTCTTATCAACCAAATCAAAATAGCTGTTGAATCAACATGATTAGGTAATGCCAAGACACAGAGGTTCAAATATATGCTTGCTAAACATTTTGTGGTTGAAAAAGCAATGCCATGTACTTTACCAAATTTTATTAATGTAAATGAGGGCAAAAAAAAAAAAAAACAAACACAAAAGCTAATTCCAAACTTTTAGGATTTCAGGGCTCACTCCGTAAAACACAGGCAAAAAACAAAAATGATCTGCAGTAACCAACAGCAACAAGTTAGTGAGAGCACAGTTTACTGAAGTCCCTTTATTTAAAAAGGCGACTGACATCTGAATGGAGTTCAGCTGTGTGGTAATAAAGTGTCACATGATCTCAGAATGACTATACCTGTCTAGGAAGCCCCCAGAGTTTGTTGGAGAGCATATCAAAATAAGTAGTATTATTGAATTATATTGAATTATTGTTTATGCTGGACTTCTGAGTGGATTTCATGGAAGTTTTCCAACTAAACACAACAAAACAATTGAACATATTTGATCAACAGATTTTATTTTCTTACCTGAGGCTATTTAGGTCAAGGTCATCTGTATCAAAATCTAGCAGTGGTTGAGGGGTGTCACTTGGGCCATGTGAGTGAAGCACAGAAGAACTAGAAGAAATCACTGTTGTTTGTCCAGAGGGATGGATAGTTTTAAATTGAAATTGAGGTCCCATCCATAGACGTCTGTGAGGTCCAGTGTGAGTCACTATTTCAACCTGTGAAAATGAACAAAAAAAAAATCAATTTCATTGGTGTACAATGTGGCAGGGTTCTAGAAGAAACAAAAGACATCCAATAAATTGTCAGAGCAATCCATAACAATGATATCTCATAATGTTCATGTGTAGGAGCAGGAACTTGCATACAAATACTGTTGTATAAGGCTGTGGTGTGATAAAATTAAAGGGAAACAATGGCCAAAGCATTTACTTCAGTTTCAAATAAAGTGGGGAAACATTAGCACCTTAGCCAAGTGCTTAGGTCCACAGTGTCCTATTTGGGAATTTCCCCCCTCACCTCTAGTCCCGGATGCTACATCTCCAATCAATTTAACTTTAGACAAAATTAAAGGTAACAGTAAAGGCATAAAGGTCCTTTACTGAAAACGTCTAAATGACTCATTAATTGCATCCATAATAGCAGAAAGGTAGGTGAAACAAATGGAGTGTTGAATGTACCTAACACTCAGATGAGAAGAAAGCCCCCTTATAGGTTTAGTTGACTAAGCTGCCAAAGGGTGAAATGTGCCAGAGGGATAGTTCTCAGGTGGGTAAAGAATACCCATTTGTCTCAATAAAGAAGTTAGTCATTGGTCTGCAGTTCTTTTGTTTCTTGTATGGATGACACACAGAGCATGAATGGGTGGGTGGTCTGTGGCTGGCACCCAAGTTTACCTACAATTATAAGGAACCTTTGGAGTTTGGAGTGGTATGGTTTCCCTGCAACTCTACTAAATTTAGTTATTGGAGTTACCAATTAGGGATTGCTGTATTCTCTTTGATAAATGTAGCTTTTTGGCTCATAGCTGGTGAATTATTGCATATCAGGTTTTAAATTGTAAACCAGGCCATTTTTTATTTTTAGTTCTATATACAGTGGGGCATAGTTTGAACCTCTTATTGCTTCAGTATATTGAGCTTTGTTAGTAGGATTTTCCATTGCTTGCTGTCATGGTGGCAATGTTACATTTCCAACAGTAAAGCAGACAGAAATAAACATTCTTAGGGTAAGGATAGAACCCCTATCAACTTTGTTTTATTATGGTCTGTGTACAATGTGTTAATCTGTACATGAACAGAGGGGAAAAGCAATAATGTGTAATAGACATAGTGATGATGAGATAATGCAAATACACCAAAAGTCCAAATAATGCAAATTCAGCGTACCTAAAAATCTATTTTGTTCTTAGGAAAATAATGGTAGCATATTAAAGCATATCTGTAACAAGCCAAATGTGTCAACTGTTAGCTTCAAGTGTACACAATGTGTGTGCACTGAAAACCACAAGTATTGTACTGTTTCAAAAGGGATTATGTCATAAACCCAATACCTGCCTGCTGGAAGCTAGCACTGTCTAACTTTTCAAGTAACATACTAGTCAGTTTACCCACAATGATGCCAAACAGATTATTCACTGCCTTGGAATTAGCAAGCAGCTTGTGAGTGGGTTAGTGGTAGCCTCCATCTGAAAGGTTGATGACAGATTCTCTTTAAATATTTATTGATTTAGTGCAAAAACCTGCCATGCGTCATAATATATGGAAAGAATGATCCTAAAAGAAAATCGTAACACTTTTTGGAAAACAGTGTGTGCAATAAACACCTTGATCCAATGGTTTCTGAATGTACTTTTTGATACATTAGGTTAAATTTGTCACTGGTAAGTTTTTAGAAAAGGTCACATGCAAAAGTAGTATTTAACCAGCACTCCTGCAGACAGTATTGCAGATGAGGTACTGGGAAGTCGGCTCTCTTGCTGTGTCTGACTATAAGGTATGTACTACTACCTATTGAGTGGGAATTTTGATGCTAACACTATTGATGTGAAATGCAGCATTTACCACTCACTTCTCAATTCTATTTATATTTATCTAATAACCCCTATTTATTCTATTAGACCCATTGTTGGACTGTCCAATTCGTGGGGCTGCTCCCACGGATCTCAGGGTGCCCTTTCCAGACAGAGGGTTCATTCCATCTGATATCTTCAGGTATATATTAGCTTATTCACCTATTGCAACCTTATATTAAACTATTTTGGAAGGTTGATATTATCCCCAATTGACGTCTGCCTTTTCCATCAGAATTCCAACGAACTGGATACTTTTTAATGGTTCTTCTAAGACCAATCTATTTGGGCTGATTCTTGGCTATTATAAGCCTAATTAAGCCTTACCAGGTAGGTCATATCGGATTGCGAGCCCTAACTATTGGTTAAACTAAGTAGGATAGTATTCACTACCCTTATATATTCATTGTCCCCAGGTGGACACTACTGGCCTAGCCTTAATATCTCTATCTATTCGGCGGAGATGGGCCTCCGATACCAATTCCAACTGTTAGCACCACCAATATAATAGACGTAAGTATATACAATCTTGGATTGCAGATATTTTCAATTTCATTTACCCCTACTTCGTCATCTAATCTTTCTCCCTACAATTTTTTTTTTATTTTTTCCTTCCCCCCCCCCTTTTTTTTTTTTTCTTTTTCTCTTTGTTGTTGTTTCTCTCTCTTAGTAATTGCACCAATTCCAAATGGAACAACCTCTTCAATAAACCAATCTGACGAATACTCCCCTCCAGGGATCATTCTCTTACCCCATGCGATAACACAAAGTTATGTCTCCACCACTGAGGTAGATATCCTCAAACAGGAACACATACCTGTAAGGTAGGCAAAAGACTAACTACCCATAGAGATAAATATATATTGCAAGTAACACTATTCCACTATATATATAAGGAGATCTTGTGGCTCACTTTCAAGTAACTTTCATTTTTCCTTTCTTAGAATTATATCACAGATACTAGAATTGCTGTTCATTGGTTCTGATGAAGCTAAAAGCGAAACGCGTCAACCATCTTCTGATCAGCATTTAAGAACGATCAATGTAACTTGAGATGTTTACATGCATGTTTTATATCCAATGACCAAACCCTCATCATCTTTCTTTCTATTTTTTGTATATCTTTGTATATTATTGTTTAAATTTTCTATAATAAATTAATCTTTATATAAATTATCTACTACGAAATATCCGTTTTTGTTCAGGTACCACGATAGTCCGTCAGGTTGGCTAAACCCCCTCTTGTTCCTTTCTTTTTGTACAATTGTGTGACCAATGATCTTACATTTTGGAAACCACCAATTCACCACAGAAAAAATCCTAATCTTATTTTAGATATGACATTTGTCAAATCCATCAATAAGTATTGATATTTGTAAGACAAATTTAATTTAACATGATTTTGGCCTAGAGGTCAGAAAAAAATACGGAAATAGGCATCAAGCTGTAAACATATCAGTAGCACATATACTTTTCCATGTGCAGGTAAACCTGCTGATTAATAAAAGAATTGGCGTCTCTTAACTCGCTCGATCTCATTATATCATTATATCATACAGGATCAAAAGTGTTTACATATAGTGCATCCGGAAAGTATTCACAGCACTTCACCTTTTCCACATTTTGTCATCTTACAGCCTTATTCCAAAATGAATTCAATTCATTATTTTCCTAAAAATTCTACAAACTACACCCCATAATAACATGAACAAAGTTTGTTTGAAATCTTTACAAACGTATTAAAAATAAAAAAAATAAAATCACATGTACAGAAGTATTCACAGCCTTTACTCAATACTTTGTTGAAGCACCTTTGGCACCATTTACAGCCTAAAGTCTTTTTGAGGATGACGCTACAAGCTTGGCACACCTATTTTTGGGCAGTTTCTCCCATTATTCTTTGCAGGACCTCTCAAGCTCCATCAGGTTGGATGGGGAGCGTCAATGCACAGCCATTTTCAAATCTCTCCAGAGATGCTCAATCAGGTTCAAGTCTAGGCTCTGGCTGGACCACTCAAGGACATTCACAGAGTTGTCCCATAGTCACTCCTTTGTTATCTTGGTTGTGTGCTTAGGGTCATTGTCCTGTTGGAAGATGAACCTTCACCCCATTCTGAGGTCCAGAGCGCTCTAAAGCAAGTTTTTATCAAGGATGTCTCTGTACATTGATGCATTCATCTTTCCCTGAGAGTCCTTCAGGTGCCTTTTGGCACACACAATGAGCTGTCATGTGCCTTTTTACTGAGGAGCAGCATCGGACTGGCCACTCTACACCATACAGGCCTGATTGGTGGAGTGCTGCAGAGATGATTGTTCTACTGGAAGGTCCTCCTCTCCACAGAGAAACGCTGGAGCTCTATCAGAGTGACCATCGGGTCACCTCCCTGACTAAGGCCCTTCACCCCAGATCGCTCGGTTTGGCCTGGCGGCCCACTCTAAGAAGAGTCCTGGTGGTTCCAAACTTCCTCTTTTTATGGATGATGGAGGTCACCGTGCTCATTGGGACCTTCAATTCAGGTCATGTAATAAAGACTACATATGTCCACTTATGAGGCTTCAGGATTATGAGTGCTTCAAATTATCACCCAGTTCTATGTGTCTAACACATAGCGAGGCCTCAGACAGTCCTATGGCTTTGTCACAGCAATAAGACACGTTACTTCCATATCATGCTCATTTCCAGAGATGGAAACCTATGCTATTACACAAAAGTGTTCTTAAAAAATAAAAAGGAGGACCAAACAAGAAAATATAAGATGAGTTTTCATTGGTGATGGGGAGAGTGCTGTAGTAAGGCTAGAACCTGACCAGTATGTGCTAAAGGTATATATTGGGGTAGAGGTGATTGGTTAAATGACAGGAGTGTAAAAAGATAAGCAAAATGGACAACATTATGGCAGCATTTTGGCAAAAGGGTTATAGGTCTCAAACAGGGGCCCTGTGTTATGCACAAGAGGGCTATGTAGTCTATGTTCACCTACCAATTGCTTCTTATGTCACTGACTGACTCTAAATGTAAATGCACTTTTGAGTTCTACAATCTTATTTTAAAAGTCAACACATACTGCTACTACATAAAATTATGCTGGCCAGATTTAGAAAATCATGTTGTACATTTTTAAGCCCCTACGATTAAGCTCAGTTTATTTTACATTTAGTTCTCCATTTTTTCCTATTAAACTGACACAGCTGAGCAAATATTTTCAAATTTAAAAGGGACTTAAATATGTTTTATTAATATGCAAGAAATTCATATATAACACAGCATGTTAATGAATACTATTTTAGAAAGTAATCAGTATTGTGGTTTGTGCAAGCTATGGTTACATATAGTATAACAGTGCATACACATGTTTCCTTTAAAAAGAGCTTCACAGAGTATGAGGGACATTAAAACAATAATGAAAAATAGCTGAAGGGAACATTTTTACTACAAAAAATGTGTAATATATTTCTTAGTTCCATCAGAGGTTCCCCATTTTACCTCAGTAGTATATAACAGTTTTGTGACATAACTGTACAAGGAAAATGATATATATATTATTTGTGACCTTTGTATCCAAAGTTTTTGACCACTATGTTTTTTCAGTTATACTATCCGTTTGTTTTTGTTTTTTTCCAGTTATACACTATACTAGCATGGCATCTCAATTTAGTGAGAACAATATTTGCCATCTTAAGAAAACTAACCCAATCTTATTTATTTAAGAAGAAATGTTCAAATGAGAAGTTATGTACTAGAATTTGCAATACCAAATTCGGAGAGGAGCCAGGTGTCGTCACTTCCAGTCCAGAACCAAAATGAAAAGTCAGTATTATACCACATTTCTCTATGCTGTGATAGAGTCTATGACTCTTTTTAATATGTAAGTGCTTTATTATGTTTTTTTTTAATGTTTGTTAATGATGGAAAATAAAGATTAGCTACACTATTGGGTGATTTTCCTCTTCTGTGAGTACCACTTCTAGCCACCAGCATGATTGAAAGAGACCTGCACAGTTTATTATATATATATATATATATATATATATATATATATATATATACATATACACACACACACACACACACACACATACACAGTATCTCGGCAAGCAGTTAAAATTAGAAGAAAATAGGTTTAACCTTAAACAACGTGGATGGTTCTTTACTGTAAGAGCTGCAAGGACGTGGAATTCCCTTCCACAGGCGGTGGTCTCAGCGGGGAGCATCGATAGAATGACCACAACATACAGGGATATACAATGTAACTGACGCATATAACCACACACACATACAGTATCTCACAAAAGTGAGTACACCCCTCACATTTTTGTAAATATTTTATTCTATCTTTTCATGTGACAACACTGAAGAAATTGCACTTTGCTACAATGTAAAGTAGTGAATATACAGCTTGTAAAACAGTGTAAATTTGCTATCCCCTCAAAATAACTCAACACACAGCAATTAACGTCTAAGTCGCTGGCAACAAAAGTGAGTACACCCCTAACTGAAAATGTACAAATTGGGCACAAAGTGTCAACATTTTGTGTGGCCACCATTATTTTTGAGCACTGCCTTAACCCTCTTGGGCATGGAGTTCACCAGAGCTTCACTGGTTGCCACTGGAGTCCTCTTCCACCCCTCCATGATGATATCACAGAAGCTTGCGCTCCTCCACCTTCCACTTGAGGATGCCCCACAGATGCTCAATAGGGTATAGGTCTGGAGACATGCTTGGCCAGTCCATTACCTTTAGCTTCAGCTTATTTAGCAAGGCAGTGGTCGCCTTGGAGGTGTGTTTGGGGTCATTATCATGTTGGAATACTGCCCTGCGGCCCAGTCTTCAAAGGGAGGGGATCATGCTCGGCTTCAGTATGTCACAGTCCATGTTGGCATTCATGGTTTCCTCAATGAACTGTAACTCCCCAGTGCCGGCAGCACTCATGCAGCCCCAGACCATGACACTCCCACCATCATGCTTGACTGTAGACAAGACACACTTGTCTTTGTACTCCTCACCTGGTTGCCGCCACACGCGCTTGACACCATCTGAACCAAATATGTTTATTTTTGTCTCATCAGACCACAGGACATGGTTCCAGTAATCCATGTCCTTAGTCTGCTTGTCTTCAGCAAACTGTTTGCGGGCTTTCTTGTGCATCATGTTTAGAAGAGGCTTCCTTCTAGAATGACAGCCATGCAGACCAATTTGATGCAGTGTGCGGCATATGGTCTGAGCACTGACAGGCTGACCCACCACCCCTTCAACCTCTGCAGCAATGCTGGCAGCACTCATATGTCTATTTCCCAAAGACAACCTCTGGATATGACGCTGACCATGTGCACTCAACTTCTTTTGGTGACCATGGCGAGGCCTGTTCTGAGTGGAATCTGTCCTGTATGGTCTTGGCCACCATGCTGCAGTTTAGTTTCAGGGTCTTGGCAATCTTCTTGTAGCCTAGGCCATCTTTATGTAGAACAAAAATTATTTTATTCAGATCCTCAAAGAGTTTTTTGCCATGAGGTGCCATGTTAAACTTTCAGTGACCAGTATGAGAGTGATAACACTAAATTTAACACACCTGCTCTCCATTCACACCTGAGACATTGTAACACTAATGAGTCACATGACACCGGGGAGGGAAAATGGCAAATTTGGCCCAATTCGGACATTTTCACTTAGAAGTGTACTCACTTTTGTTGCCAGTGGTTTAGCTGTGTGTTGAGTTATTTTGAGGGGACAGGAAATTTACACTGTTATACAAGCTGTACACTCACTACTTTACATTGTAGCAAAGTGTAATTTCTTCAGTGTTAGTATTTCATTTGCCCATCACACACGTTCCTGGATGCGTTCTCGGATTTGGGTGCTGCAGCAACAACCAGCTGGATACTTGTTCAAGTCACGGTGAAGATATTTGCCATCATACCATGGAACGACACAAATAGCGTCCAAATGGGTGATTTATTGCATGATCACAACACAAGGATAGTGCGACGTTTCAGGGCCAAGAAACGTTGCACTATCCTTGTGTTGTGATCATGCAATAAATCATCTGTTTGGACGCCATTTGTGCCGTTCCATGGTGTGCTGGCAAATAGCTTCACCATTTCTTCAGTGTTGTCACATGAAAAGATATAATACAATATTTACAAAAATGTGAGGGGTGTACTCACTTTTGTGAGATACTGTATATACATATACACACACACACACACACACACACAGTAAATATAAAAAGCCTACACAACCCTGTTAAAATGTCAGGTTTCTGTGATGTAAAAAAACTGAGACAAAGATAATTCATTTCAGAACGTTTTCCACCTTTAATGTGACCTATAAAATGTACAACTTAGTTGAACTACAAACTATAATCTTTTAGGTAGAGAGGAAAAAGAAAACATATAGTTGCATAACTGTGCTCACCCTTAAACTAAGACTTTGTTGAAGCACCTTTTGATTTTATTACAGCACTCTTTTTGTGTATGGAGTCTATCAGCATGGCACATCTTGACTTAGCAATATTTGCCCACTCTTCCTTGCAAAAACACCCCAAATCTGTCAGATTGTGTGGGCATCTCCGTTGCACAGCCCTCTTCAGATCACCCCACAGATTTTCAATCAGATTCATGTCTGGGCTCTGGCAGGGCCATTCCAAAACGTTAATCTTCTTTTGCCATTCTGTTGTTGATTTGGATGTATGCTTTGGGTCATTGTCATGCTGAAAGATGAAGTTCCTCTTCATGTTCAGCTTTCTAGCAGAAGCCTGAAGGTTTTGTGCCAATATTGACTGGTATTTGGAACTGTTCATAATTCCCTCTAACTTGAGTAAGCCCCCTGTTTCAGCTGAAGAAAAACAGCCCCAAAGCATGATACTGCCACCACCAAGCTTCACTGTGGGTATGGTGTTCTTTCGGTAATGTGCAGTGTTGTTTTTGCCCCGTACACATCTTTTGGAATTATGGCAAACCATGTTCAACCTTGTTTTCATCAGACCATAACACATTTTCCCACATGCTTTTGGAACACTTCAGATGTGTTTTTGCAAAATTTAGCCGAGCTTGGATGTTTTTCTTAGCAAGAAAAAGGCTTCCGTCTTGCCACTCTACCCCATAGCACAGACATATGAAGAATACAGAAGATTGTTGTCACATGTACAACACAGCCAGCACTTGCCAGATATTCCAGCACGCTCCTTTAATGTTGCTGTAGGCCTCTTGGCAGACAGTTTTACAGTTTTCTTCTCGTCTTTTCATTAATTTTGGAGGGACATCCAGGTCTTGGTAATGCAACTGTTGTGCCATATTTTCTCCACTTGATGACTGTCTTCACTGTTTTCCATGGTATATATAATGCCTTGGAAATTCTTTTGTACCCTTCTCCTGACTGATACCTTTCCAACAATGAGATCTCTCTGATGCATTATAAGCGCTCTGCGGACCATGGCTTTGCTGTAGGATGCGACTAAGAAATTGTCAAGAAAGACCTACTAGAACAGCTGAACTTTTTTCGGGTTAATCAGAGACACTTTAAATGATGGCAGGTGTGTACTGACTCCTTCTTGACATGATTTTGAATGTGATTGCTTAATTCTGAACAGTTACATCCCCAGTTATAAGAGGGTGTGCACATTTTTTTGTTTTTACTTCCCCCCTAAAAGATTTCAGTTTGTTTTTCAAATTGAGTTGTACATTTTATAGGTCACATTAAAGGAGGTGACATTTTAACAGGGGTGTGTAGACTTTTTAAATCCACTGTATATCAAACCTTGAGGTGAGCGAGCATTCTGTATGGTGGTGAACCTCTGTTGTATTGGAGTGCATTGGGTCAAAGGCAAGGATTGTGGAGTGAGCACAGAATGAAAAATGTTTACAATTTTTCTGGGACTTGTCAATCTTACAGCATTGTTGCTGTGTCACAGATGTTTGATGTTTGGGACAGTTTTGTTATGGTTTGTTATAAATATTATGATATTATTGTGTATATGTACAGTATAAGCTTGAAATGAGCACTTGCATATCATGTTTGATGGTTACACAGATATAATTGTGTTGTATACCTGTTTTGCATTATTATTCTTTTACGCTAAGTTTGCTATATTATATGGTTTTATATCACTTTCCTGATATATTCATAGATATATTGAGGTGGATATTGATATTGAGTTTTTGAGCAGCACAGCTGTATTTATCATTTTAGTCATTGTTTGATGTGCAAGCACATTATTGGTACCTGCAGCAGCTTATGTTAGCACTTTATGGAATTGGGGTACAGGTTAGTGGCAGGAAATTAGATCATTTGGGTTACTTTTCCCTATTTCACCACAATTGCTAAGCTCTGGGGAAAATTTTCTTGCACAGTCTAACTTCCCTTGCAAAGTGAATAGTATATTTGCTTTAACCCAAATATGTCAATGTTATGTGTCATTTGCTTAAGTATATCCTCTTCATCAGTAAACACTGTATGAAAGAAGATAGGTTTACCTGTTGGAATATGTTAAAAATGTAATTTCTTGGGGTGCAGTTCGTTTTTCGCACAACTGTATTTGGAGACAACTGAATATTTACAGTGGCAAGAAAAAAGTGTACTCCTTGAAATGAACTGGTTTTCTGCCGTAATTAGCCATAAAACGTGATCTGATCCTCATTTAAGCCACAACAATAGACAAACACAATGTGCTTAAGCTGATAACAAACAAACTATTCAAATTTCTCATGTTTTTTTTTAAACACGCTCATAAAACATTCACAGTGATGGAAGAAAAAGTAAGGTCTGCCATAGATGGAGCAAAAAATCACTTGATTTCCCCAACACAGTCAGTCAGGGTTGGGGAAGCCAAAATTATAAAACAGGCGCTAACAATAATCACATGTAAAATCCAACAGGCTAGTTGTACCCATCAATCAACTTAGGTACATTCACCCTGTCCATACATGATTCGAAGCCAGCTCAGCAGGAACTGACCGCGATTAAAAACTGCCTATGGCGGGCTTAAGTACATTAATAGCTGGACAAACCTCCTTTCGCAGCAATGACTTCAAGCAAGCACTTTCAGGAGCTCTAGAACAAACTTGCACAATGTTCAGGGGGAATTTTTTTACCATTTCTCTCTACAAAACTAAATACAAAAATTGGGAAATTACCACGCTAACACATATTGAGCTTTAAACCAACAATTAAATTAAAGCTGCAGATCTACTGTGAGATACACAAAGCAATACAAATAAAAGGCAAAGAGAGCTGTGCTAACCTTATTACATTCAATTAACAAATGTGCAAAAATATATGTGAATTAATATTCTATATGAATCATCAAATCCATTGACCAAAACATTGTAAAGGTAAGTGCCTCTTTAAGTGTTCATGGTGACAATTAAATGAATGTTGTCACACTGCGACAAACCAGTGCACCTCCACCACATAGAAGACATGCTTACCAGATGGCAAGCTCATGGAGGGATCACACTCCATGCGAGAAGAAGCCAAATAGACATCTTTATATTCTCACAGGAACCAAGGGGTCAACTCAGCATTCAGTGGACAATAGGCCAGGATACCTGGTAGACATAGTTCAACCAATGAGTAACCTATCCATCACTAATTCCAATGGCTCTGGGGTATCAAGCCAAAGTCCCCAAAGATTTTCAAATTTTCCTATGATATCCAATTAACTGTTCATGTCAGAGAAGCTGTGGCTAGAGCTCTATTTCAAGCCAGAATAGTGGTGCTTTGGTACTGCAAGTCTACTGACTTGTTCGCGCAAGTGTGATCCGTCCATGAGCTGACATCAGAGTTCCCCTGGTTTGTCGTGGTGTGACAACATTCAATTGTCACGATGAACACTTAAAGGGACACATCCCTTTACAATTTTTTGGTCAATGGATTTGATGATCTATATGGACTACTAATTCACATATACACATATTATATATATATATATATATATATATATATATATATATATATATATATATATATTGTGGCAGAGCGTTGCCCTGCCAGGGTCTAGGAGGAGGATGTGACCCAGAATTCTCAACCAGACGGGTTGAGGGGCTCCAGGGAGCATGTAACATGAAGAGGAAACTGGCCTTTCAGTTTCCTCAGTGTTTTGTTAAGTCCACTTTGGGACCTGGAGCTCAGGGATTTCTGAGAGATCCGGGTGGGATGAAATCCCTAGTCCTGGGTCCTGATTTTGAGAACAACCAGCATACTGATTGGTCAGATGTGTGCTTGACTTTTAGTAGTAACCTGACCATGGTTCTGGGCTCCCCCCTAGCAGACAGGAAGTCTGAGTACCAGGAGTCAGGGGGGCTCCACGGGAGAGCCAGTGCAGCAAGAGGCTGTAAGCTGTGTGCACCAAGGTGGTCGGTGAAACAGTCTGTATGAGACAGACAAGGGCCTGGAGGGTAAGGCCAGAGCTGCAGTGCTGCAAGTGAGAGCCAACTAGGATGAATGTAGTTTTGTTGATGAAAAGGAATGCTGAAACCCCTGTGAGGGAAACCTTTCTTTGTTTGTTGGACTTTCTTTTAATAAAAATGGGCAAACAAAGCCCTTAAAAAGAAGAACCAGCGAGTGGCCTTAAACCTCTACATTTGATGCAAATCCTTTACAATATATATATATATATATATATATATATATATATATATATATATATATATATATATACACACATTTATCAATTGAATGTAATAAGGTGTAATATGGTAACGTCGTTTCGCCCAGCCGTGCCATTCTGCCGCAGTAATACTGTGGCGGCTGGTCGGCAAACAGTTAAAATGTTTACAATTTTTGAGTATCTTTTATCAAGCAATGTAACTCTAAACCCAACCTCTAAATATATTTAATTCACTGGTCTCCAGGTGTGCAAACTACTAACCCCAATTAGCTTTTGTTGAAGTAATTAGTCTATTGGTTCACTTACTTTTTCTTCCAGCACTGTAAATGTTTAATGGGTGTGTTTAATAAAGACACACAAAATTGAATTGTTTGTGTGTTATCAGCTTAAGCACTGTGTCTATATATATATATATATATATATATATATATATATATATATACTTACACTTATGTTTACTTACCCTGGCAGAATTTATGATTTCTTGGCCATTTTTCAGAGAATATGACTGATAACACAAAAACTTTTCTGTCACTCATGGTTAATGTTTGGCTGAAGCCATTTATTATGAATAAACTGCGTTTGCTCTTTTTAAGTCATAATGGCAACATAAACTACCAAAATTACCCTGATCAAAAGTTTACATACTCCAGTTCCTAATACCATGTATTGCCCCCTTTAACATCAATGACAGCTTGAAGTATTTTGTGGTATTTGTGGATGAGGCTCTTTATCTTCTCAGATGGTAAAGCTGCCTATTCCTCTTGGTAAAAAGTCTCCAGTTCCTGTAAATTCTTGAGCCGTCTTGCATGAACTGCACGTTTGAGATCTCCCCAAAGTGGCTTGATGATATTGAGGTCAGGAGACAGAGGGCCACTCCAGAACCTTCACTTTATTCTGCTGTAGCCAATGACAGGTTGACTTGGCCTTGTGTTTTGGATCATTGTCATGTTGGAATGTCCAAGTACGTCCCATGCACAGCTTCCTGGATGATGAATGCAAATGTTCCTCCAGTATTTTTTGATATCATAGTGCATTCATCTTGCCAACAATTCTGACCAAATTTCCTGTCCCTTTGTAGCTCACACATCCCCAAAACATCAGTGATCCACCTCCAGTGTACCTTTCATCATAGGTCTTTTTGACTCCTCTCCAAATGTAGCGTTTGTGGCCAAAAAGCAAAATTTTGGTCTCATCACTCCAAATGACTTTGTGCTAGAAGGTTTGAGGCTTGTCTCTGTGCTGTTTGGTGTATTGTAAGCGGGATACTTTGTGGCATTTGCATAGTAATGGCTTTTCTTCTGGCGACTCGACCATCCAGCCCATCTTTCTTCAAGTGCCTCCTTAGTGTGCATCTTGAAACAGACACACCACATGTTTTCAGAGAGTCCTGTATTTCACCAGAAGTTATTTGTGGGTTTTTCTTTGCATCCCGAACAGTTTTTCTGGCAGTTGTGGCTGAAATTTTAGTTGGTCTACTTGACCGTGGTTTGGTTTCAACAGAATCCCTCATTTTCCACTTCTTGATTAAAGTTTGAACACTGCTGATTGGCATTCTCAATTCCTTGTATATCTTTTTATATCCCTTTCCTGTTTTATACAGATCAACTACCTTTTCCCACAGATCCTTTGACAATTCTTTTGCTTTCCCCATGACTCAGAATCCAGAAATGTCAGTGCAGCACTGGATGAAAGATGCAAGAATCTGTCAGGAGACCAGAAACACATTGACCTTTTATACACACTAATAAAAGCAAACAGATCACAGGTAAGGATGGTTACCTTTAATAGCCATTCAAACCCCTTTGTGTCAACTTGTGTGCATGTTATCAGGCCAAAATCACCAGGGTATGTAAACTATTGACCAGGGTCACTTGGGTAGTTTCTCTGTTGCCATTATGATTTAAAAAGAGTAAACACAGTTGATTGATAATAAATGGCTTCAGACAAACACTAACCATGAGTGAAAAAATGTTTTTGTGTTATTTATATTCTCAGAAAAATGGCCAAGAAATCATAGGTTCTGCCAGGGCATGTAAACTTATGAGCGTATATATATATATATATATATATATATATATATATATATATATATATATATATATATATATATATATATATATATATATACCGTATTTATCGGCGTATAACATGCACTAAATCGGGGGAAAGTTGTGGGTGCGTGTTATACGCCGATACCCCCCCAAAAAAGTGACAAAAATTGAAAAAAAACGAAGCGCCGCCGGAAAAAAACGAAGCGCCGCCGAAAAAGACTGAGCCGACTGCTCGGCTCCGCTCGTAGTCCCGCCTCCTGCGCTCGCTCCGGAAACAGCAGGGAGGCGGGACCGCGAGCGGAGCCGAACAGTCGGCTCGGTCTTTTCCGGCGGCGCTTCGGTCTTTTTCAACGGCGCTTCGGTCTTTTTCGGCGGCGGGAAATTTAAACGCGGGCAAGGCTGCAAATGACACTGGGCATGCTACAATGACACTGGGCACGCTACAATGACACTGGGCACGCTACAATGACACTGGGCACGCTACAATGACACTGGGCACGCTACAATGACGCTGGGCAAGGCTGCAAATACGCTGGGCAAGGCTGCAAATAACGCTGGGCAAGGCTGCAAATGACGCTGGGCAAGGCTGCAAATGACGCTGGGCAAGGCTGCAAATGACGCTGGGCAAGCTGCAAATGACGCTGGGCAAGCCTGCAAATGACGCTGGGGAAGCTGCAAATGACGCTTAAATGTAAGTTTTTTTTTCCCCTAAACTTCCCTCCTAAAACTTTTTTTCCTTAACCACTTTCAGACCGGACCAATTTGCAGCCAAAGGACCAGGCCCCTTTTTGCGATTCGGCACTGCGTAGATTTAACTGACAATTGCGCGGTCATGCGACGTGGCTCCCAAACAAAATTGACTTCCTTTTTTTCCCACAAATAGAGCTTTCTTTTGGTGGTATTTGATCGCCCCTGCGGTTTTTATTTTTTGCGCTATAAACAAAAATAGAGCGACAATTTTGAAAAAAATGCATTATTTTTTATTTTTTGCTATAATAAATATCCCCAAAAAATATATAAAAAAAATTTTTTTTTTCCTCAGTTTAGGCCGATACGTATTCTTCTACATATTTTTGGTAAAAAAAATCGCAATAAGCGATTATTGATCGGTTTGCACAGAAGTTATAGCGTTTTCAAGATAGGGGATAGTTTTATAGCATTTTTATTAATAATTTTTTTTTTATTAGTAATGGCGGAGATCTGCGACTTTTTTTGTGACTGCGACATTATGGCGGACACATCGGACATTTTTGACACATTTTTGGGACCATTGTCATTTCAACAGCAATTAATGCTATTTAAATGCATTGATTTCTGTATAAATGACACTGGCAGTGAAGGGGTTAACCACAAGGGGGCAGTGTAAGGGTTAAGTATGCCTAGGGGTGTGTTTTTTACTGTGGGGGGGGCGTGGCTGTCAGCTAGTGAATGCTGATCTCTGCTCCAATCACAGGGAGCAGAGATCGGCGTCACTAGTTGCTAGGCAGAACGGGGAGATGCTGTTTATCTCGGCATCTCCCCGTTCAGCCGCCCCGTGAGACGATCGCGGGGGTCCCCGCGGCGATCGAGTCCGCGGGGACCGCGATCGGACTCACGGGGGTCCCGACCGGCGCGGGAGCGCGCCGCTCCCGCCGCGCTCCCGATGGCACGGACAGGCTAAAGGAGGGACTTATATATACGCCCTCCTTCCTGTACGTGCCATTCTGTCGACGTATATCGTCGTGCGCCGGTCGGCAAGTTACCACTACCAGAAGTGGTTAAAATGCCCTCCTAAACTTGGGGTGCGTGTTATACGCTGATGCGTGTTATACACCGATAAATACGGTATATTATATATATATATATATATATATATATATATATATATATATATATTTATTTGCGCTCATATCAGGGGTCTCAAACTGGTGGCCCTCCAGCTGTTGTGAAACTACAAGTCCCATGAGGCATTGCAAGGCTGACAGTTACAAGCATGACTCCCACATGCAGAGGCATGATGGGACTTGTAGTTTCACAACAGCTGGAGGGCCACCAGTTTGAGACCCCTGATATGAGCGCAAATACATATTATATATATATATATATATATATATATATATATATATATATATATATATATATATATATACACACACACACACCACACCAATTCTTTTGGCAAACTGGCAGCATATATGTCAGAAGCACAGTCATTATTTGTTATTGGGGACCACATTCCCTTTTCAGAACTGCTCATGGGATCAGGCATGCAGATGATACCAGGTAATTTGACTGACAAGGTATTATATTATTCAGTCGCAACACATTGGACAGAATAAATTCAAAATGTAGCATGAAAAATGTGTTCTCAACAAATTCAGATGTCAGTTGTAGTTTTATTTCACTGAACAGTCCACAATTACTCCTTGTGCCCATTACTTCTAATAATGCATGTTGCTTTGTGTCAACACCTGACACCTGCCTTAGTACATACTCATTGCACAAGAACACTGCCTGTGGAAACATTTGTTTCCCTCTAGTTATGCATTATTCCCTTAGATCTCAGCATCTCCAGGCAAGAATTTTGAATATGCTGCTGGATTTATGAGCCTTGAAGGCTCTGAGCATACAGAAGGCTCTCTCCTACTACCTTTTGTTTCTCACCATTCCTTGGTTTGCCCAAAGAGATTTCAGCTTCTATCATAGCCCATACCTCTGAAGCAGTGCAAATTAGGCCACAGATAAAGCATCCTGTATATTTTAAGCTCAGAACCATCAGTGTCACAGAGCCAAGAGGTAAACAGATGCCTTTGCAGTTTAATCGAGGCTATGGCCAGATGTTCCTATTCACTCTCCTGTTGTGTGCAGGACAAACATATTGTATCTACTTCACACTGACAACACACATTACCCACTATTCTAACTGAAAGGTTGAAGTGAAGGGCAGACTTTCTCAATGCATTCTGTTACCCTTGATGACATACGTATAATGTTAGAAAGAAAGATAAAAAACAAGTATAGTGAAAAGAGCTGGATAGCGCTGGCAAGAATAAAACTTTTCAATTCGCCCATTGGAAGTTGCAGCTCTTTACAGTTGGCACTTCCAGTGTGTTTATTCACTCCTGTTCTGTGGTCAGATTAGTCTAGCTGGCTGTCAAGTAAGTAATGTATATGATGTACTGGGTTGAGTAGAGGTAGAATAAAGAGAGGATAAAGCTAAGTGAAGAAAGGAAGGCAATGTAAAAATGATTTGGTTGGTAAAAACAGACTAGCAGATTCAGCTTATATTTTTATTTTTCACTTAAAGGAGTATTTAGGGGAAAGAACGAGGCTGTTAATATACACCGTTTCATTATACTGCTATTGTCTTAGAGCATGTTAAAAAAAATTAAAGGTGACACTTGACATGCCATAACACCCAAACTGTTTACCACCTATCTTGTTTTGAGCGTTATTTTACTGGAACAGGCATGGACTGTTGGAGGTAATCTTTAATGCTAGTATAATGCAATAATGTAAGATATCCTTAAGATCAGATAGAACTCAGGCTTAAAATTGGAGTTAACGGAGACAGCAAATCTCTTCAATGGGTTACATGCAACAAACCAACTTCTTTTAACTTGTTTTATTTATCAACAGTCCACTGCTGCCTCTGCCCCCTGTTGCTCTCTGAAGACCAAGAACCAAGCGACCAGTGGTCTTTGATCGCTCGGTTCTCAGGTCTTCAGCGAGCAGTGAGCTGTTTGATTGTCAGTCAACGGCTCTCTGCTCCTCCAGCGCTCACTGGAGCACCAGGCTGTGCAGGGGGTGGGTGCAGCTGGCTCAGACTCTTATCGGCCCGCTGAGAGCCTGAGCCAGTTGCTGGTCCAGGCATTTTGGTGGATCCCAACATTAAAGTCAGGATTGCTCCAGAATCTTGACCGGCGACATCAGCCAAGGACAAACTTTAGCCCGCTTTCGGCTGAATCTGGGTCTCTGCAGTACAGAACCAAGTGCACTCCTTTGAACAACAGGAGAAGTAGGACCAAAAGAGCTTTGGCCCTACTTCTCCTTCAAGAATCATGCTATGTACAATCATGTGTTACATATATTGATTATATTTGAACTCTTATTTACTTAAATCTGGAAGACAAGGGGGTTAAAAATCTGTCAGGTTTATATTACTATCTCCCTAATGGGGACACAGACAGCAATACATACCTGAAAGATGGCCATTAGTTTAATGGGACTTAGGCTTTAAAATGATGGGTTATTTGCAGATGCCTTCAGGTGATTGGACACTGGAAACAAACTGCTGGTAAATTCCCCATATAATCCCTACTACTCCCAGCTAGCCTCCGTTTTGTGGCAAGCAAAAGGTAGCTCATAAGACCAAAAGGGAGGTTCATGTGTCTGCAGAGGTCCCCAATTATCGGGCTGCGGACCGGTGCCGGTCCACAGCCTGTTGATGACCGGGCCACACAGCAGGAGATGAGCAAAGGGCTATAACAGGCCACGGTTGCCGCTCACCTCCTGCTGTGCAGCCATGCCTGTTTGTCCTCTCCTGGCTCCTCTTCCCACCTGGTCGACAATGTCATCCAATCAGCAGGGCAGGGGGTGGGAGTAGTTGCAGATCGTAATGGAGAGCTCCTGCTGAGAGGATGACATAGTCGGGCGGGCGAGGACACAAACTGATCACAGCATCTGCCCTGCCAAAGGTAGGAGTCCTGTGCAGGGGAGACAGACGTTATAGAGGAAGGGGAGGGCAGACTGCAGGAGCACTGTAATGCAGAAGGCTGTGATTGCTAGGGGCGCTGTAATACAAAGGGGATGCACTGTCACTGTAAAGGGACACTGTAATCATTACAGTGCTGCCTTTACAGTGCAGTCCCCTTTACATCACAGCTCCCATTTACATTACAGTGCCCCCCCCCCCTTACAGAGCAGTCCCCTTTACATTACAGTGCCCCCTTTACAGAGCAGTTTCTGTTACATTAATGTAAAGGGGCACTGTGATGTAAAGGTGACTACACTGCAAAATAAAGGGGGCTGTGATGTGAAGGGGAACTGAGGACACTGATCTAAAGGGGAGACTGTGCGGTAAAGGGGGGCTGAGGACATGCTCAGTGAATAGACCTTCCAGCCCCCGGTCCCCGGGGAAATTGCCTGCTGTGAAAAATATTTTCTACTCCCAATGGCCACAGTCTGGCCCTCCTAAAGTCTGAAGGACAATAGACAGGCCCTTTGTTTAGAAAGTTTGGAGACCCCTGGTATATAAAATCAGTGCTCCAACTTATTGTGCATAAAGTGCTAAAAATAAAATAATAAAAAACAAATTGATGTTTAAAGTCCACATATTATTTCAAGTAGTGCTTTGAAGCAAACACTACACATTGTGTAGGAGTCCACATGCTCCACCACCCTACCAGGTGCTCAGACTCCTTACTAAATTTGGGGGACCTCTAAGTAATAGGAGGTCATAACGGCATTCACTGATAACAACGATCTCAATGACATCAGATTGTGATACACACGGAACTCCTTCCACTACTAGGGGGCCTCCACCCTCTGGGTTTAGGTCTCGGTCTCCTCAGGATAGCCAACAAGTATAGACACCAGAAAGAAAGCAAACAAGCCACATTGTGTAATACATTTGAGTACCATGGTTTATTGCACAAATATAGGTACTCACAATGTTAGCATAACATCAACACCACTGCGTAGAAACCGGTGTGCATGTTGACATTACAAACAAGGTCTGCCCAACATGTTTTGTTACTAGGGAATGTCTTCAGGGGATCAGAAGCTGCCTCAAGCCACTTCTTGCATGGGAGTTTAGCTAACCTGCATTTAGGCCACATGATTCTGCGCATGTGGATAAATAGAAGACTAATTCTGCAATGTTGGCGAACACTAGCTGCCAAGGCATCCACACAGCGAAATAAGGACGTAGGTAAGAGGTCCATTTGATTGTGGACCGAGATATTGATAAGGATGGCATAGTGGTCAAAATGTGTTGAGTTCAGACTGATGGACAGCCATAAAAGCAACCACAGGTTGCATGGCTGGACTTGTCATGAAGAATAGAGCTTTAAAGCGTGCCTATAACTTCTTGTCTAGCAGGTCTTTAAACACATGATTATCATCCACAAGGGGTATGAAAGTTTTATTAGGCAGGAAAGGATCTATCACAGGAAATTCCCACTTGCATAGAAGGTTTTCCTCAATAGCATAGTGCTGGGTGAAACACTTTTGGGGAGAGAAAAGCATCTCTTGGTGAGGCCAGACCCCATACAAGACAGACTCATCAAGTAAATTGAGTCTTGGCTGGTTTTGCAGTTTTTTTTTTGTTTTTTTATTTATTTTGGCATGAGAATTAAGTTGACATTAAAGGCAACCACAACATTTGGCCAAAGTAATGATGGAACAAAGATGACTTTGCAAAAGATCCCATACTGGGCACCCTCAGGTGAGTAGACTTAGGCTGCTCCAATGCTAAGCAAGAGCTTACAGTGTCTATACTACCAGATATAGTTTTCTTTAGTTTACTAGATTAATCTTGGAGAATCTATAAAGTTATAGGTAGCTTACCAAAGACGGCCCTGGAGGCGCCATGCAGTACCAAAAGAGGCACCCGATAAGGGGAAGTCCCCCCCAGGGCAAACACGGGAGATGCTATGAACAACACAAAAAACATAGCTGAAAAATGGTAAGGTGACAATGGGTCCAAGATTAATCTAGTATGTATTGCTACTTGAGTGTCTGTTACACTCAAATCTACCAATTCTTGAAATTTGTATAATTGTTCAAATATGAAACGCTATTCACTCTTGTAGATGTTATTGACTGACCCCTCCTGAAGAAACAATGGATACTGCGAAACATTTAGAGGACTTTGTCAGGATAGACATCTAAGTTTTCTTGTATTAGGACCTACGTGTCCATTACTTGTTTTCATTACCATGCACAGTGTATGTATCTTTGTACCAACTGTTTTTAACCTTGTCTATTTTCAAATTGTTTAATTCTCCTTTTAACTGGTTCAACCGAGATAGTCATGGACATTTTAGTGCCATAGAATATGTTTGGAGCAGCTCCAGGCACTTTCCCTCTTTCCAATATCCATATTTAAGGATGGTGGTACCCACCCCTATCCCCTTATCACCTTGAATGAGGCTTCATTTACTACCTAAGGACACTAGCCAAGAACTTAGGCTAGCTGGGAGATGGAGGAGTTGCATGGGAAAATGTCCTAGCACCTTTTTTTTGCCAGAGTCCAATCACCTAAAGGTAGCTGCATATAACCCAGTTGTAAGGATTTAAAGAAGCCTGCATCATGTACTGTAGAATCAGGAAATACAGGCTTATAAAAAATACTATTAGAAACTATGAGACAAAAAAAAAAAAACGTAATATATTAAAAAGCTTCTGTAAAAGTTAAAAAACAGTAAAATGTCTCCAGCCATACCAAATTCATAGTCTGATTTTAAACGCCTCAGGATGTTTTCTGAGAACTACTGCCATCAATTTGTTTTATTAAAAATCACAGTAACTCTGTATACAGCACTTTGCCTGTAATAAAGTGACATGTTATGATAAACTTTTGGAGGCTTGAAGTTCTTAACATTCTCCTGTGAGAAGGACATTAGGTCAGTTTAAATTCTTTTTTTTTTTTTTTTTTTCCCTTATATTTTGTTTTTTTCCTGTCTGAGAACACAATTACAGCCAACATATTTGCTGCAGCGATGCAGGATTCTCAGGCAACTTTATAGGAAACCCTTGAAGAAAATATAATGAAGTGTTCTTTGGGTAAAGATTACATTTCCGCCTACATGCTGCCTACAGCAATGGCTAAGTGTATCTTGTTCCCCCCATATAGACAGTCCATTAGAATTTGAAAGAGTGGCAGTTCCCATAGAAAATGGAAACTAGCACTATGTACTGCACTGTATAAAGGTGTTTACTTTAGCAAAAGCATTTCCTTATTATTTTACACAAGGAACATCTTCTGCTCAAAGAGGCATAAGAGGCACATATATTTAATGCCAGAGAGGACATATTGGAAGAAAAGCCTAAGAAGCGATATGATAAAGGTTTCATTGTGAGATCACAGAGGAATACATTTTGTATGGGCTTTAGAAGTACAGAAATAAAAAAGATACTGTATATTTTTTAGAAAATGTGGATGTGCTTCTTTGTCAGTAGCATGCAGTTTCAATTTTGATATGTACATGAAGGGGTTTCCCAAAGTTTACCCCGTAAGATTCACAAAACGTTTGACAAACACTTGGGGTACATTCACACCATATGTGGTAGGCCTGTGTTGGACATCTATTCCAGCGCAGTCCCACTGCATGACAAGGCAAAATAACCCCTGTGTTGCGGCGGTGTGCTGAAAAAAAAGTACTGCATGCCCCAGGCATCTAGCAATTGAACTTTTTAAAATATATGTGCGACAATGAATCAAAGTTTGTTAAAAAAAAAAGTAAACATCAAAACTGCACTAATCTCGGCCAGACCGCACCACACACCAACCATCGCGTTGCAATGCAGCGGCTGGTGTGAACAAGCCCTCATATATTTTAAATTCAATAGAAAACTTTTTAATCTTTTGTGAAATATGTGTGAATTATGGGTAAAAATGTACATAAAATAGAGGCAATTTGTTATGTTTTATCCTTACAAATTGTTACCCCACAATAGTATTTAAATGTAAAAGCAATCTGGCGTGCCAATTTTCCCTTTATTTCTATCTATCCATTGAGATGAGAGTCACAGATAAGTGCCTTGTGATCACCTAAGCATTATGTCAAATTTTTATACTAGATAAAATATTTTAGGCATGCTACCTTAAGCAAAACTCAGATATACACTAGATTGTTAAAAGTATTGGGACACCTGCCTTTACACGCACATGAACTTTAATTTCATCCCAGTCTTAGTCCATAGGGTTCAATATTGAGTTGGACCACCCATTATAACAACTCTTTTGGGAAGGCTGTCCACAAGGTTTAGGAGTGTGTCTATGGGAATGTTTGAGCAAACTCGCTCACCCATGCCATCCCCAAACTGTTCCCACAAAGTTGGGAGTATGAAATTGTCCAAAATGTCTTGGTATGCTGACGCCTTAAGAGTTCCCTTCACTGGAACTAAGGGCCAACCCAACCCTTGAAAAACAACCCCACACCATAATCACCACCAAATGATTTGGACCAGTGCACATAGGTCCATAAAGACATGGATGAGCGAGTTTGGGGTGGAGGAACTTGACTGGCCTCAACCTGACGAACACCTTTAGGATGAATTAGAGCAGAGGCTGAGAGCCAGGCCTTCTCATCCAACATGTGCTTGTGGGCACAGTTTGGGGATGACCTCTTCCTGTTACAACATGACTCCGCACCAGTGCACAAAGCAAGGTCCATAAAGACATGGATGAGCAAGTTTGGGGTGGAGGAACTTGACTGGCATGCATAAAGTCCTGACCTCAAACCGATAGAACGCCTTTGAGCGGAGACTGCAAGCCAGTCCTTCTCGCCCAACAGCAGTGCCTGACCTCACAAATGCGCTTCTGGAAGAATGGTCAAACATTCCCATAGACACACTCCTAAACCTTGTGGACAGCCTTCCCAGTAGAGCTGAAGCTATTATAGCCGCAAAAGGTGGGCCAACTCAATACTAAACCCTACAGACTAAGACTGGGGTGCCATTAAAGTTCATGTAAAGGCAGGTGTCACAATACTTTTGGCAATATAGTGTAAATTTAATATAGAAAAAAATGCATTAATATGATAATAGCAGTGACACCACACATTTTAATAAAAAAGTTATTAGTTACTTTTTTTTACTAAACTTTCTATCAAAATGAATAGAGCTTTTTTGCACCTAGATAAGTTTGCTAGTAACTGTGAAGGTAGCATCAAGTATATTATATAAAAGAGTAAAGTGTTCATCTGAAATGCGTGCACCATGCATGACTGTGTTGGCTGTCTTGAAGACAACTTGCATTGGCTTTACAATATTTGACTGGCTCAGTAAACTGGGCCATCAGGAAAAAAAAAATGCATGTTTTCTTTTGAAAATTTTGCACCAAACTCCCTCCCCCTAAGACCCCTTTAACACTGCGCCACCTAGGGTGCCAGCGGAAAAGCGTTGTTTACCGTTGTTTTAGCGGCACTATTCGGCCACTAGCGGGGTGGTTTTAAACCCCAGCTAGCGGCCAAAAAGGGGTTAAATCCGCCCGCAAGATGCCACCGTTTTGCCAGTGGTATCGCAGCGCTGCCCCATTGATTTCAATGGGAAGGAGCGGTGGGTTCACCGCTCCAATGACGCTACTGGCAAGACTTTTTCCGACGCACAGCCAGCGCACCGCTCCAGTGTGAAAGCCCTCTGGCTTTCACACTGGAGTGAATGCAGCTGTTTTAGGGCGTATTACAGGCGCTATTTTTAATGCTATAGCACCTGCAAAACGCCCTCAGTGTGAAAGGGGTCTTAACCACTTCCCGACCGCCCCATGTACATATACGTCGGCAGAATGGCACGTACAGGCAGAACCACGTACCTGTACGTGCCATTCTTCAGGCGCGTGGGGGGTCCGATCGGACCCCCCCCGGCCGGCGGGGACGGTCGGGATCGCTTCAGGAGCGATCCGGGATGAGGGGACGGCCAGTGGTTTCTGGCCACCCCCTCGCGATCGCTCCTGGCGAATCAGATGCTTCCTCTGTCTGTGTCAATCAAAACACAGGCAGAGGAAGTGATGTCACGCTCGGTGCGCCGGTCTATGTGACCGGAACGCCGAGCTGTCAACATGTACAGGTTAGTGCACCAACAGTACACTGACACCAGTACACATAGGCACACAAAACACCCCCCTGTCACCCCCAGATCACCCCCCAGATCACCCCCTCCCCCCCCAGTCACAGTGTCACTAATTGCAGTGATCATTTTTTTACTGATCACTGCATTTAGTGTCAGTGTGACTGTAATAACTGTCAGTGCAGTTAGTTTTAGGTCCAAGGTAGCCCCCTACCCCCCCCTAATAAAGGTTTAACCCCTTGATTGCCCCCCAGGTAACCCTTTCACCCCCTTTGCCAGTGTCACTAAGCGATCGTTTTTCTGATCGCTGTATTAGTGTCACTGCTGTCGCTAGGTAACCATTTTTTTTTTTTTTAGGTAACCGCCATGTTTATATAGGTTCATAAATAGGTTTATAGGTCAGGTACCCCCATATTACAACCTAAATAAAGGTTTTAACCCCTTGATTGCCCCTAGAGTTAACCCTTTCACCAGTGATCACTGTATAACTGTCACTGGTGACGCTGGTTAGCCAGTTAATTATTTCGTTATTTAGGTTCCCCGTCAGGTTTTTATATAGCGTCAGGTACCCCCATATATTACCTAATAAAGGTTTTAACCCCCTGATTGCCCCTAGTTAACCCTTTCACCCCCTTTTGCCAGTGTCACTAAGCGATCGTTTTTCTGATCGCTGCATTAGTGTCGCTAGGTAACCAGTTTTTTTTTGTATTACTGTTACGGGTGATGCTGGTTAGTTAGCTTGTTTTTTATACTGTCAGGGCACCCGCCATTTATTACCCAATAACGGTTTAACCCCCTGATCGCCCGGCGGGTGATATCAATTAGGTTTTAGGGTCAAATAAGGTCTGCGTCGCCCCAGGTTAGTGCCAGTACCGCAAACACCCACGCGCAAAGCATACACCTCCCTTAGTGGCACAGTATCTGAACAGATCAATATCTGATCTGATCAGATCTATACTAGCGTCCCAGCAGTTTAGGGTTCCAAAAAAAACCGCATTGTTAGCGGGATCAGCCCAGATACCTGCTAGCACCTGCGTTTTCCCCCTCCGCCCAGCCCAGCCCACCCAAGTGCAGTATCGATCGATCACTGTCACTTACAAAACACTAAGCACACATAACTGCAGCGTTCGCAGAGTCAGGCCTGATCGCTAACATTTTTTTTGTGGTAGCGTTTTGATTCAGTCGCTTCAGTCAGGAGCTTTTTTACCTGTGAATCTCAAAAAAAAATAAAAAAAAATAAAATAGTTGTCGTTTTATTGTTCTCTCTCTCACTCTATTCTCTCTCTATTGTTGCTCTTTTTTTACTCCATTCTATTCTGCAATGTTTTATTATGTTTTATCATGTTTTATCATGCTTGCTTTTCAGGTATGTAATTTTGTTTACTGTGTTTTAGTGTTAAGCATTTTTTTGTTTTCAGGTGCGCCATTCAGTTGCAACGCGGATTTATTTATCTTGACAGCAACAGCGTTTGCTCCCACGATACATAAAGCCGCGACTCCAACGCTGTAGGAGGTGATTTCACCACCACAGTTAAAAAAAGAGCATATATGCCGAAGCATGGGGGCAGCAGGGGGGGAGGAGCGATTGGCTCCTAATGCCACGTACATACGGTCGAAATTCCGACCGTGTGTACACGGCATAACTTTTGCGGGAGGATGCCCCCATGCATCGGCATATATAAATGGTGCATGTATGCCCATCATTAGAAGTGGGTGGATGAAGGGAGGTATTCTAATGGTGGCATACCCACCAATCAATCTCTTTTTTTCGTTCAGCCAAGAGGCTGCATGAAAAAAAAAAGATTACAATATATGTCCAGTATGTTGCTGGACTTTGAATGGTTATACCAGAATGATGCCTGCAGGTTTAGGTATCATCTTGGTATCATTCTTTTCAGCCAGTGATCGGCTTTCATGTAAAAGCAATTCTAGCGGGTAATTAGCCTCTAGACTGCTTTTACAAGCAGTGGGAGGAATGTCCCCCCTCCCGGATATAAACCGCGCCATTGGGAAATTGGGAAAGCATTTTATCACACCAATCTTGGTGTGGTCAGATGCTTTGAGGCAGAGGAAAGATCTAGGGTCTAATAGACCCCAATTTTTTCAAAAAAAGAGTACCTGTCACTGCCTATTGCTATCATAGGGGATATTTACATTCCCTGAGATAACAATAAAAATCATAACAAAGAAAAAAAAATGGAAGGAACATTTTAAAAATAAAATAAAAAAAGCTAAATAAATAAAAAAAAAAAAAAAAAAAAAAAAAAAAGCACCCCTGCCCCCCCTTCTCTTGCGCAAAGGCGTACACAAGCGTTGGTCTGGCGTCATATGTAAACAGCAATTGCACCATGCATGTGAGGTATCACCGCAAAGGTCAGATCGAGGGCAGTAATTTTAGCAGTAGACCTCCTCCGTGAATCTAATGTGGTATCATGTAAAGGCTTTTAAAGGCTTTTAAAAATGTATGTAGTTTGTCGCCACTGCGTGTTTGTGCGCAATTTTAAAGCATGTCGTGTTTGGTATCCATGTACTCGGCCTAAGATCATATTTTTTATTTCATCAAAAATTTGAGCAATATAGTGTGTTTTAGTGCATTAAAATAAAAAAAAGTGTATTTTTTCCACAAAAAATGCGTTTGAAAAAATCGCTGCGCAAATACTGTGTGGAAAAAAAAAATGCAACACCCACCATTTTAATCTGTAGGGCCTTTGCTTTAACATTATATATAGTGTTTGGGGGTTCAACGTAATTTTCTTGCAAAAAAAAATATGTTTTCATGTAAACAAAAAGTGTCAGAAAGGGCTTTGTCTACAAGTGGTTAGAAGAGTGGGTGACGTGTGACATAGGCTTCTAAATGTTGTGCATAAAATGCCAGGACAGTTCAACCCCCCCCCCAAATGACCCCATTTTGGAAAGTAGACACCCCAAGCTATTTGATGAGAGCAATGTTGAGCCCATTAAATTTTTTTTTTTTTTGTCCCAAGAGATTGAATAATGAAAAAAAAATATATATATATATTTTTTTTTACAAAAAGTTGTCACTAAATGATATATTGCTCAAACATGTCATGGGCATATGTGGAAATACACCCCAAAATACATTCTGTTGCTTCTCCTGAGTACGGGGATACCACATGTGTGGGACTTTTTGGGAGCCTAGCTGCGTACGGAACCCCAAAAACCAATCACCGCCTTCAGGCTTTCTAAGGGTGTAATTTTTTTATTTCACTTCTCACTGCCAATCACAGTTTCGGAGGCCATGGAATGCCCAGATGGCATAAAACCCCCCAAAATGACCCCATTTTGGAAAGTAGACACCCCAAGCTATTTGCTGAGAGGTATGGTGAGTATTTTGCAGATCTCGCTTTTTGTCACAAAGTTTTGAAAATTTAAAAAAAGAAAAAAAAATGTTTTTTTCTTTACTTTCTTCATTTTCAAAAACAAATGAGAGCTGTAAAATACTCACCATGCCTCTCAACAAATAGCTTGGGGTGTCTACTTTCCAAAATGGGGTCATTTGGGGGGGTTTTGTGCTATTTTGGCATTTTATGGCCTTCGAAACGGTGATAGGTAGTGAGGAGTGAAATCAAAAATTTGCACCCTTAGAAATCCTGAAGGCGGTGCTTGGGTTTCGGGGCCCCGTACGCGGCTAGGCTCCCAAAAAGTCCCACACATGTGGTATCCCCATACTCAGGAGAAGCAGCAAAATGTATTTTGGGTGCAATTCCACATATAACTATGGCATGTGTGAGCAATATATCATTTAGTGACAACTTTTTGAAAAAAAAAAAAATCTTTTTTATTTTGTCTTTATTCAATCACTTGGGACTAAAAAAAAAAATATTCAATGGGCTCAACATGCCTCTCAGCAAATAGCTTGGGGGTGTCTACTTTCCAAAATGGGGTCATTTGGGGGGGTTTTGTACTTCTCTGCCATTTTAGCACCTCAAGAAATGAAATAGGCAGTCATAAATTAAAAGCGGTGTAAATTCCAGAAAATGTACTCTAGTTTGTAGACGCTATAACTTTTGCGCAAACCAATAAATATACGCTTATTGGCATTTTTTTTACTAAAGACATGTGGCTGAATACATTTTGGCCCAAATGTTTGACTAAAATTGAGTTTATTAGATTTTTTTTATAACAAAAAGTAGAAAATCTTTTTTTTTTTTCAAAATTTTCGCTCTTTTTCCGTTTATATCGCAAAAAATTAAAATCACAGAGGCAATCAAATACCATCAAAAGAAAGCTCTATTTGTGGGAAGAAAAGGACGCAAATTTCGTTTGGTTACAAAATTGCATGACCGCGCAATTACCAGTTAACCACTTCAGCCCCGGACCAATTGTCAGCTTAAGGACCAGAGGTCTTTTTTCAATTTCGCACTGCACTACTTTAACTGGTAATTGTGCGGTCATGCAATTTTGTAACGAAACGAAATTTGCGTCCTTTTCTTCCCACAAATAGAGCTTTCTTTTGATGGTATTTGATTGCCTCTGTGATTTTTATTTTTTGCGATATAAACGGAAAAAAAAAAAAAGAGAGCGAAAATTTTGAAAAAAAAAGAGATTTTCTACTTTTTGTTATAAAAAAAATCTAATAAACTCAATTTTAGTCAAACATTTGGGCCAAAATGTATTCAGCCACATGTCTTTAGTAAAAAAAATGCCAATAAGCGTATATTTATTGGTTTGCGCAAAAGTTATAGCGTCTACAAACTAGAGTACATTTTCTGGAATTTACACCGCTTTTAATTTATGACTGCCTATTTCATTTCTTGAGGTGCTAAAATGGCAGAGAAGTACAAAACCCCCCCAAATGACCCCATTTTGGAAAGTAGACACCCCAAGCTATTTGCTGAGAGGCATGTTGAGCCCATTGAATATTTTTTTTTTTAGTCCCAAGTGATTGAATAAAGACAAAAATAAAAAATAATTTTTTTTTTCTTCAAAAAGTTGTCACTAAATTATATATTGCTCACACATGCCATAGTTATATGTGGAATTGCACCCCAAAAATACATTTTGCTGCTTCTCCTGAGTATGGGGATACCACATGTGTGGGACTTTTTGGGAGCCTAGCCGCGTACGGGGCCCCGAAACCCAAGCACCGCCTTCAGGATTTCTAAGGGTGCAAATTTTTTGATTTCACTCCTCACTACCTATCACAGTTTCGAAGGCCATAAAATGCCAAAATAGCACAAAACCCCCCAAATGACCCCATTTTGGAAAGTAGACACCCCAAGCTATTTGTTGAGAGGCATGGTGAGTATTTTACAGCTCTCATTTGTTTTTGAAAATGAAGAAAGTAAAGAAAAAAAATTTTTTTTTTTCTTTTTTTCAATTTTCAAAACTTTGTGACAAAAAGCGACATCTGCAAAATACTCACAATACCTCTCAGCAAATAGCTTGGGGTGTCTACTTTCCAAAATGGGGTCATTTTTGGGGGGTTTTATGCCATCTGGGCATTCCATGGCCTCCGAAACTGTGATTGGCAGTGAGAAGTGCGGCACTTTCGGCCACTAGCGGGTGTAAAATGCTTTTCCCAATTCCCAATGGCGCGGGTTTACGGGAGGGGGGACCATTCCCCCTATGCTACTTTAACTGGGGTGGGTTTTAACCCCTTTCATTTGGGTATTTTGATTGCATTTTTATTTTTTGCGATATAAACGGCGAAAATTTTGAAAAAACAAAAAAAGAGATCCCAATAACTCAATTTTAGTCAAAGCCAAGCTTTAGTAAAAAAAAATGCCATAAGGTATATTATTGGTTTTGCCACAAATAGAGTACATTTTTCTGGAATTTACAACGCTTTTAATTTATGACTGCCTATTTCATTTTCTTGAGGTGCTAAAATGGCAGAAGAAGTACAAAACCCCCCAAATGACCCCATTTTGGTAGACACCCCAAGATATTTGGCTGAGAGGCATGTAGAGCCCATTGAAATTTTTTTTTTTAGCCTAAAAAATAATTTTTTTTTTCACTAAATTATATATTGCTCACACATGCCATAGTTTAATGTGGAATTGCACCCCAAAATACATTTTGCTGCTTCTCCTGAGTATGGGGATACCACATGTGGGGACTTTTTGGGAGCCTAGCCGCGTACGGGGCCCCGAAACCCAGCACCGCCTTCAGGATTTCTAAGGGTGCAAATTTTTGATTTCACTCCTCACTACCTAACACAGTTTCGAAGGCCATAAAATGCCAAAATAGCACAAAACCCCCCCCAAATGACCCCATTTTGGAAAGTAGACACCCCAAGCTATTTGTTGAGAGGCATGGTGAGTATTTTACAGCTCTCATTTGTTTTTGAAAATGAAGAAAAGTAAAGAAAAAAAATTTTTTTTTTTCATTTTTTCAATTTTCAAAACTTTGTGACAAAAAGCGACATCTGCAAAATACTCACAATACCTCTCAGCAAATAGCTGGGGTGTCTACTTTCCAAAATGGGGTCATTTTGGGGGTTTTATGCCATCTGGGCATTCCATGGCCTCCGAAACTGTGATTGGCAGTGGGAAGTGAAATAAAAAAATTACACCCTTAGAAAGCCTGAAGGCGGTGATTGGTTTTTGGGGTTCCGTACGCAGCTAGGCTCCCAAAAAGTCCCACACATGTGGTATCCCCGTACTCAGGAGAAGCAACAGAATGTATTTTGGGGTGTATTTCCACATATGCCCATGACATGTTTGAGCAATATATCATTTAGTGACAACTTTTTGTAAAAAAAATTATATATATTTTTTTTTTTTTCATTATTCAATCTCTTGGGACAAAAAAAAAATATATTTAATGGGCTCAACATTGCTCTCAGCAAATAGCTTGGGGTGTCTACTTTCCAAAATGGGGTCATTTGGGGGGGTTTGAACTGTCCTGGCATTTTATGCACAACATTTAGAAGCCTATGTCACACGTCACCCACTCTTCTAACCACTTGAAGACAAAGCCCTTTCTGACACTTTTTGTTTACATGAAAACATATTTTTTTTTTGCAAGAAAATTACGTTGAACCCCCAAACACTATATATATTGTTAAAGCAAAGGCCCTACAGATTAAAATGGTGGGTGTTGCATTTTTTTTTTCCACACAGTATTTGCGCATTTTTTTTTTTGTGGAAAAAATACACTTTTTTTTATTTTAATGCACTAAAACACACTATATTGCTCAAATTTTTGATGAAATAAAAAATATGATCTTAGGCCGAGTACATGGATACCAAACACGACATGCTTTAAAATTGCGCACAAACACGCAGTGGCGACAAACTACATACATTTTTAAAAGCCTTTAAAAGCCTTTACCACATTAGATTCACGGAGGAGGTCTACTGCTAAAATTACTGCCCTCGATCTGACCTTCGCGGTGATACCTCACATGCATGCTGCAATTGCTGTTTACATATGACGCCAGACCAACGCTTGTGTACGCCTTTGCGCAAGAGAAGGGGGGGCAGGGGTGCTTTTTTTTTTTTTTTTTAGTTTTTTTTTTTTATTTATTTAGCTTTTTTATTCTATTTTTAAACTGTTCCTTCCATTTTTTTTCTTTGTTATGATTTTTATTGTTATCTCAGGGAATGTAAATATCCCCTATGATAGCAATAGGCAGTGACAGGTACTCTTTTTTTGAAAAAATTGGGGTCTATTAGACCCTAGATCTTTCCTCTGCCCTCAAAGCATCTGACACACCAAGATTGGTGTGATAAAATGCTTTCCCAATTTCCCAATGGCGCGGTTTATATCCGGGAGGGGGGACATTCCCTCCTACTGCTTGTAAAAGCAGTCTAGAGGCTAATTACCCGCTAGAATTGCTTTTACATGAAAGCCGATCACTGGCTGAAAAGAATGATACCAAGATGATACCTAAACCTGCAGGCATCATTCTGGTATAACCATTCAAAGTCCAGCAACATACTGGACATATATTGTAATCTTTTTTTTTTTTCATGCAGCCTCTTGGCTGAACGAAAAAAAGAGATTGATTGGTGGGTATGCCCACCATTAGAATACCTCCCTTCATCCACCCACTTCTAATGATGGGCATACATGCACCATTTATATATGCCGATGCATGGGGGCATCCTCCCGCAAAAGTTATGCCGTGTACACACGGTCGGAATTTCGACCGTATGTACGTGGCATTAGGAGCCAATCGCTCCTCCGCCCCCCCTGCTGCCCCCATGCTTCGGCACATATGCTCTTTTTTTTAACTGTGGTGGTGAAATCACCTCCTACAGCGTTGGAGTCGCGGCTTTATGTATCGTGGGAGCAAACGCTGTTGCTGTCAAGATAAATAAATCCGCGCTGCAACTGAATGGCGCACCTGAAAACAAAAAAATGCTTAACACTAAAACACAGTAAACAAAATTACATACCTGAAAAGCAAGCATGATAAAACATGATAAAACATAATAAAACATTGCAGAATAGAATGGAGTAAAAAAAGAGCAACAATAGAGAGAGAGAGAGAACAATAAAACGACAACTATTTTTGTTTTTTTTATTTTTTTTGAGATTCACAGGTAAAAAAGCTCCTGACTGTTAGCGACTGAATCAAAACGCTACCACAAAAAAAATGTTAGCGATCGCAGGGATCAGGCCTGACTCTGCGAACACTGCAGTTATGTGTGCTGTGTTTTGTAAGTGACAGTGATCGATCGATACTGCACTTGGGTGGGCTGGGCTGGGCGGAGGGGGAAAACGCAGGTGCTAGCAGGTATCTGGGCTGATCCCGCTAACAATGCGTTTTTTTGGAACCCTAAACTGCTGGGACGCTAGTATAGATCTGATCAGATCAGATATTGATCTGTTCAGATACTATACCACTAAGGGAGGTGTATGCTTTGCGCGTGGGTGTTTGCGGTACTGGCACTAACCTGGGGCGACGCAGACCTATTTGACCCTAAAACCTAATTGATATCACCCGCCGGGCGATCAGGGGGTTAAACCGTTATTGGGTAATAAATGGCGGGTGCCCTGACAGTATAAAAAACAAGCTAACTAACCAGCGTCACCCGTAACAGTAATACAAAAAAAAACTGGTTACCTAGCGACACTAATGCAGGGATCAGAAAAACGATCGCTTAGTGACACTGGCAAAAGGGGGTGAAAGGGTTAACTAGGGGCAATCAGGGGTTAAACCTTTATTAGGTAATATATGGGGGTACCTGACGCTATATAAAAACCTGACGGGGAACCTAAATAACGAAATAACTAACTGGCTAACCAGCGTCACCAGTGACAGTTATACAGTGATCACTGGTGAAAGGGTTAACTCTAGGGGCAATCAGGGGGTTAAAACCTTATTTAGGTTGTAATATGGGGGTACCTGACCTATAAACCTATTTATGAACCTATATAAACATGGCGGTTACCTAAAAAAAAACTGGTTACCTAGCGACACTATGCAGCGATCAGAAAAACGATCGCTTAGTGACACTGGCAAAAGGGGGTGAAAGGGTTAACTAGGGGCAATCAGGGGGTTAAACCTTTATTAGGTAATATATGGGGGTACCTGACGCTATATAAAAACCTGACGGGGAACCTAAATAACGAAATAACTAACTGGCTAACCAGCGTCACCAGTGACAGTTATACGGTGATTACTGGTGAAAGGGTTAACTCTAGGGGCAATCAGGGGGTTAAAACCTTTATTTAGGTTGTAATATGGGGGTACCTGACCTATAAAACTATTTATGAACCTATATAAAACATGGCGGTTAAAATAAAAAAAAAATGGTTACCTAGCGACACAATGCAGCGATCAGAAAAACGATCGCTTAGTGACACTGGCAAAAGGGGGTGAAGGGGTTAACTAGGGGCAATCAGGGGGTTAAACCTTTATTAGGGGGGGGTAGGGGGCTACCTAGGACCTAAAACTAACTGCCCTGACAGTTATTACAGTCACACTGCACTAAATGCAGTGATCAGTAAATAAATGATCACTGCAATTAGTGACACTGTGACTGGGGGGGGAGGGGGTGATGGGGGGTGATCAGGGGGTGACAGGGGGGTGTTTTGTGTGCCTAACTGTACTGGTGTCAGTGTAGTGTTGTGCACTAACCTTAACATGTTCGCCGCTCGGCGTCTCCGGTCACATAGACCGGCGCACCGAGCGTGACATCACTTCCGCCTTCCTGTCTATACAATAGACAGGAAGGGGAAGCTTTTCATTCGCCAGGAGCGATCGCGAGGGGGTGGCCAGAAACCACTGGCCGTCCCCTCGTCCCGGATCGCTCCTGAAGCGATGCCGACCGTCCCCGCCGGCGGAGGGGGGTCCGATCGGACCCCCCAACCGCCTAAAGAATGGCACGTACAGGTACGTGGTTCTGCCTGTACGTGCCATTCTGCCGACGTATATCTACATGGGGCGGTCGGCAAGTGGTTAAAGTAGTGCAGTGCGAAATTGAAAAAAGACCTATGGTCCTTTGGCTGCCAAATGGTCCGGGGCTGAAGTGGTTAAATAGAAACATAAGCAGTGTACAAAACAACTTGCATTAGAATTTTGTCAAAAGCAACACTCAGACACACTAGTTTGAAATATCTGGTAGCCTTCCAACAAAATATGTTATATTATTTAATTTCTAACCTGTGAAAGCCATTCTTCATCCTCCTGGCCACTATGGTCTGATGCTAAGCTGTCATAGGAACCATGCCGTGTGATGGGACCAGGACTTCCAGGAGGAACCACTGAAAAACAAGATTTTAGAATGCATGATTAGAGCCATTCTATAGCCACAAAGAAAACGATCAAGTCATTACACCTGAACTCCAGACAGATTAAGGGCTCTTTCACACGGGGCGGTCAGTTCTCCGCTCTCCCCTATGGGGGATCGGATGAACACGGACCGTCTGTCCATGTTCATCCGATCCGCTCTGCAGACGGATGAAAAAATAGGGTTTTCCTCCGTCTGCAAAATCGGACAATTGCGGAGGCGGACAATAGCGGGTGTCAGCGGATGCTCATCCGCTGACACCCGCTGCCCCATAGACATGCATGTATGTCCGTTTTTTCATCCAAAAACAGATGGATGAAAAACGGACATACGGTCCGCATGTGTGAAAGGGGCCTTAAAAGACAAAAATAATGTGTGTTCAATAAAACATCATTAAATGTATTTTTAAATGCAAACAGTGCAAGTAAGTGGGAGAAGAAAAACCCATGTAAAAGAAGGTGTAATTTAAAGTGGTTGTAAACCTATACATATACCCAGTGAAGTGAAGTGACTAGCCTTAGGTGATAAGAGAGATGAAACCAATCATCCTACATAAGTTGCACCTGATTATCTACAACCATTTCTTCTGTACAACCTTCTAAAACACACAGATCAAATATTTTTTCTGAGCTGCAGAGAACAGGGGGTGGGGATCTGACACCACACACACTGCAGAGCTAAAGCACAGAGTTCCCTGTAATCTGAGAGCTGATTGGAGCGAAGGAACACCTCCCTCTAAACACTGTCATAGAAAAACATACAGAGTTGAGGCTATTGGGGGTGATTTATTAACCACTTCAATACCGGCCGTCGTCGTATGACGTCCACAAGGTGGATCTCCCATCCTGGGTGGACGTCATATGACGTCCTCCTATTCCCGGCCGTCTAGGGGGCGCGCTCGCCACCCACGTTATCGTTCAGGACCCGGTGCGCGTGCCTGGCGGCCGCGATGTCCCCTGGGCACCCGCGATTGCCCGGGAAAACAGCGGGACCGTGGAGCTGTGTGTGTAAACACACAGCTCCACGTCCAGTCACTGGAGAGGAGACCGATGGTGTGTTCCCAGTACAGAGGAACACCGATCGGTCTCCTCCCCTTGTGAGTCCTCTGCCCCTACAGTTAGAATCACTTGCAGAGAACATATATTAACCCCTGCAGCGCCCCCTAGTGTTAACCCCTTCCCTGCCAGTCACATTTACACAGTAATCATTGCAATTTTATAGCAACGATCGCTGTGTAAATGTGAATGGTCCCAAAAATGTGTCAAAAGTGTCCGAAGTGTCCGCCACAAACTCGCAGTCACGAAAAAAAATCGCAGATCGCCACCATTACTAGTATAAAAAATAAATAAAAAAAAATGTAATAAATCTATCTCCTATTTTGTAAACGCTATAACTTTTGCGCAAAATCAATAAACGCTTATTGCGATTTTTTTTTACCAAAAATATGTAGAAGAATACGTATCGGCCTAAACTGAGTAAAAAATTGGATATTTATTATAGCAAAAAGTAAAAAAATATTGTGTTTTTTTCAAAATTGTCGCTCTTCTTTTGTTTATGCGCAAAAAATAAAAACCGCAGAGGTGATCAAATACCACCAAAAAAAAGCTCTATTTGTGGAAAAAAAAGGACATAAATTTTGTTCCGGTGCAATGTCGCACGACCACGCAATTGTCAGTTAAAGCGACGCAGTGCCAAAACGCAAAAAGTGCTCTGGTAAGGAAGGGGGTAAAATCGTCCGGGGCTGAAGCGGTTAAAGGCAATAGACTGTGCACGTTGCAAAGTGCAGTTGCTCCAAAGTTTAATAAATGAGCAAAAGCTCTGCCGACTTCCATCATCCAATTATGTGGAAGCAACATTGCTGTTTTTTCCTTGCATGTGATTGGGTACTTTGCAAAGTGAAGCTTTACCTCATGTATTAAGCTTTGGAACAACTGCACTTGCAGAGGGCAACTACACCTTCCAAATTTCACAATCTATTTACTCCCCTTTCATACTTGTGCAACTTTTTCTGCGACTCAGGACTGCAAAGTCACATGACAAGTCGTACCCCATGATTTCCAATGAGTACAATACATATTTGTGCGACTTCAAAGTAGTCCCTGCACTACTTTGGTCCGACTATAATGGGACTTGAGGTCCATAGACCTCAAGATTACACAGGCATTGCTTCAAGTCACGTCACATCAAAGTCATGCCAAAGTCACACGGCTTTCAAGTCGTACAAGTGTGAAAGGGACCTTACCTTTAGTAAATCAACCCCTACGAGTCACCTTCTGTGTGCTAGAGGGGACAGGCTCTTAGAGCTCTATTAGAGATTTGATTAGATAGCAGTCAGATGAGATATCATAGAGGAACCACACTCTTCTAGTGCTTTGAATTTAGGCTAGTTCAAACGTTGTTCATATTTTATGTCTGAGGTTTACAACCACTTTAGATGAGGGAGAAAAGGATCAGGTCTTCTGCCCTGCCAGACAGGCCTCCAGTTATATAGTTCACCTGTGTGTTAAGATGTTTATTTGGAGTTCAGCTTTAATTTGAATTGTCCCTAACCAGCAGATCTTGCTTAATAAAAAAAAAAACGTAACACTAAAATCTAACAAATACTGTCTAAACTGAAGACCCATGTGTACTTTCTGGTAATGCTTGAATCTTGGTGTACTTCTGTATTTCTTACAGATCTGTGCTTTAATCCACCATGACTTTGCCTTTGTGTTAGGGCTGGGCTCAGCCCTTCTTCCTCAAAGCTGGCCGCTAAGCTGTCAGCTAATTCCCAGCTCCTATCTCTCCACAGTGACTCACCTGTTGATGATATCCTGCTCGTCAGTCCTGCCTACTTAAGTCGTCCTGTCCAGATGATCTCTGTCTTCGCCTTGGTCACATCTCTAGAGATGTGTTCCTGTTAAAGACTTGCTTGGCTGACATTCCTTCTGGCTCCAGATCCTGCTTGCTGTTCTACTACGCTCATCTCTAGCTCTCTGACGTTTTGGCTTGTCTGACTATCCGATCCGGTTCCTGAACTCAGGCTTTGTTTTGACTACGTTTACCTTTTTTTATTATTATTAAACAAGTGTGATTTAACTGTAATTCTGTCTCAGTCTGATTCATGGTTTCTGATACTTTGTATTGGAGTTGCCTGAAATAATGACTGGTCACTGCTATGCAGGGTTGCTGGTCTTGTATTCACTCTCCGTAATTTTCTGCAGGCCGCCACTGGGTTTCACCCATTGCGCTGGCCTTTGCACTGACTATATGCAACATCCTGCTTTTCTGGCATGTCAGATCTATACCAAATACTAAGAAAGGTACCACATGCAGTAACTTTATCAAATGAAGGAAGTCTTGCAAGATCCTATTCTTTCAGATGCTAATTACTTATTATTTCCCTGGCCTCATCCCCTCCCATCAAAGAATCTGCAAGGTCCAGTACCAGCCTGTCATCAAACCTACTGATGACTGTGTGTACTGCAAAAGAATACAGCTATAGTTGCTAGTGCTAACTTTATCTGCACATGTGCAGTATGTGGTGGTAATGGGGGCTCTACATAACAATGTTCCATAAAATTCAAAATGGCACTGGCAAGTATGAAGGAACTTGGAGGAATGCTTTACACTGGTATACATGAATATTGATAATTTTATCTTATTATTTTGTATGGTAAATGTTGCAGAAGTGCATTTTTCACATTAGCAGAATCGGATCGCATGGGTGTGAATACCCATGTGATCCGATTCTGGTGCGGACAAAAAAAAGGGTCCTGTACGAGTTTGGTCTGAATGTGACGCAAATTCAGCCATACAGTTAGCCTGGCTGAATTTGCATTGCACTGACATCGCATGTGATCTGCACAGCAATGCAGTGCAAATCACATGCAATGTCTGGCATAGTGTGAACTGGCCATTAAGGAACCATTACATCTATGGGGAAGGGATCAGCTCAAATGCAGTGTCCTAGTGAGCAACCCTATAGAAATTGTGGTAAAGTCTCTGTTTTAATGTACAGGAAAGCTATATTGGTTTTGGGTCAAATAAATGTTACTTTATCTTTTAATCTATAGGTTTTAAGAATATATATATATATATATATATATATATATATATATATATATATATATATATATATATATATACACACATATATATATATATATATATATATATATATATATGTATACAATATACATAGATCTCTATATAGATATATTTTTTCTTCACTATATAAATATATATATTATTATATATATATAACATTTGCACTATTAATAAATAGCTCATGCCATGCGGTGCTCATGATATATGGATTTTTTTTAATTAGAGCATACATCAGAAGTTTTTTCTTTTTGGAGACACTGGGAAAAATTTACTAATGGAGTTGAGAATCTATACTCTACATATGTGAAGTTGAATATCCACTTCAGCTATCCATGACTGGACACTTGAGTTGAATGTTCGAACAATTTTTTACAAGTTTCAAAAACTTTAGCAAATTAGCCTTATTGTTTCTGATTTAGTAAGGGAGAAGGAGAGAGTCACTGTTTTGACTCAATCTTTAAAAAAAAAAAAATAATAAACATGTCATATTTACCTGCTCTGTGTAATGGGGAATGCACAGAGTGAACCTCCTCTTCTGGGGAGTGCTCTTGGCTCCTCCTCTCCTCTGTGTGACACAATAGGAAGCTACTTCCTATGGGGGCGCATGTGCGGGCTTGCCTCTGAGTTGGGTTGTGTGTGTATATAGACACACACAGCACAGCTCTGCCCCACCCTCTGCTCACAGGGTTTGGTTGACAGCAGCAGGAGCCAATGGCTCCTGCACCTGCCTCTCTGTCTTGTGAATTCAGGGAGAAAGGAGAGAGACCGGCACAGCACTGGATTGAGTGAGGACTGATTTTTTTATACATATATATCTTATAGGCCTTATTGCTGGGCACCACTGGCTCTTTCGTGCGACACTGGTACACACGGTCGGAAATTCCGACCACAAAATCCGTCTGATTTTTTTCGACGGATTTTGTGCGACACTGGTTTTGCATACACACGGTGGGACAAAGTTGTCGGAAAATCCGATCATTCTGAACGTGGTGACGTTCGTTGCGTATGACAGAACTACGTAGAGGCTAGTAGCCAATAGCTTTGGTCTTCTAATGTGATCTGAGCATGCGTGGCACTTTGTCCGTCGGAATTCGCTACACACGATCGGAAAAAGTCCAATCGGACTTTGTTGTCGGAAAATTTGAGAGCAGGATCTCAAATTTTTTTCCGTCGGAATTTCAGACGGAAAAAGTCCAATGGAGCCCACACACGGTCGGATTTTCCGACAACATGGTCCGATAGGACATTTTCCGTCGGAAATTCCGACCGTGTGTACGGGGCATTACTGTTTCTCAACACCAAGGGGGTTATTTACTAAAGGCAAATCCACTTTGCACTTGAAAGTGCAGTCGCTGTAGATCTGAGGGGGACAGGAAAGGAAAATAAAAAAAACAACATTTTAGCTTGCACATGATTGGATGATAAAATCAGCAGAGCTTCCCCTTAGATTCAGAGTCCAAATGCACTTGTAGTGCAAAGTGGATTTGCCTTTCGTAAATAACCCCCCAAGTCTTGTCTTCTAACAAATATCTCATCAAATCACATGCCATGTGCAAGACAGTTATTTGCAGAGACCCATGCACACATCATGATTGTTTTCTATTTCCTGTTATCGTAGATGCTCAGGGAGACTGAATTCAGTACATTCCTAACAGGAGGAAAATATGTGTGCGTGTACTGTCTCATGCTTCCTTCAATTAAAATGTTCTGGTGGCAAGTTCACAAGACGGGCAGCAGTGTGAAAATTTTATCATGAATGATCATGAGCTGGTGCTAAAAAATGTAGAAAAACAATATAAATAGCCGTTTCATAAGTGGCACCACCCAGTTAGTTGCTGTTCTATCTGTGGTAGCTTTTATTACGCCAATCTACTAAGACTTCAAATGCATTAACTGAAAAGTTCTGTGCACATATTTACTGCTAGCCAGGAGGTTACTGACAGAGTGGAACAATGTATTTTACTTATCTATTTTAAAATAGGTAAAAGGTAATATTAAAGTGAAACTATGGGCAAGATTAAAAATTAGATTTATGATTCAATCTGTCAATAGCATCAACAGAACCGTTTTTGTAACCTGTAACATGTTGTAGTTTTAAAAACGAAATTTGCATAAAAAAAAATATATATATATATATACAGTGGTGTGAAAAAGTGGTTGCCCCCTTCCTCATTTCATGTTCCTTTGCATATTTGTCACACTTAAGTGTTTCGGAACATCAAACCAATTTAAACAATAGTCAAGGACAACACAAGTAAACAGCAATTTGTAAATGAAGGTGTATTATTAAAGGTGAAAAAAAATCCAAACCATCATGGCCCTGTGTGAAAAAGTGATTGCCCCCTAAACCTAATAACTGGTTGGGCCACCCTTAGCAGCAACAACTGCAACCAAGCGTTTGCGATAACGTGCATGAGGCTTTTACAGCGTCCTGGATTTTGGCCCACTCATCTTTGCAGAATTGTCCTAATTCAGTTACATTAGAGGGTTTTCGAGCATGAACCACAACATCTCAATAGGATTCAGGTCTGGACTTTGGCTAGGCCACTCCAAAGTCTTCATTTTGTTATTCTTCAGCCATTCGTGGTGGACTTGCTGGTGTGTTTAGGATCATTGTCCTGCTGCAGAACCCAAGTTCGTTTCAGCTTGAGTACACGAACAGATGGTCGGACATTCTAAAAAAAAAATAAATCACGGCAAGTCTTCCAGGTCCTGAAGCAGCAAAACAGCCCCAGACCATACACTACCACCACCATATTTTATGTTGGTATAATGTTCTTTTTCTGAAATGCAGTGTTCCTTCTACGCCAGATATACTTGGACACACACCTTCCAAAGAGTTCGACTTTTGTCTCATCGGTCCACAGAATGTTGTCCCAAAAGTCTTGGGGATCAAGATGTGTTGTGGAGAAATTGAGACGAGCTTTGATGTTCTTTTTGCTCAGCAGTGGTTTTCTCCTTGGAACTCTGCCATGCAGGCCATTTTTTGCCCAGTCTTTTTCTGATGGTGGAGGCATGAACGCTGACCTTAACTGAGGCAAGTGAGGCCTTCAGTTCCTTGGACGTTGTTGTGGGGTCTTTTGTGACCTCTTGGATGAGTCGTCGCTGCGCTCTTGGGGTAATTTTGGGCGGCCGGCCACTCCTGGGAAGGTTCACCACTGTTCCATGTCTTCGCCATTTGTGGATAATGGCTCTCACTGTGGTTCGCTGGATTCCCAGCTTTGGAAATGGCTTTATAACCCTTTCCAGACTGATAGATCTCAATTACTTTCTTTCTCAATTGTTCCTGAATTTCTTTGGGTCTCGGCATGATGTGTAGCTTTTAAGGATCTTCTGGTGGACCTTACTGTGTCAAGCAGCTCTATTTAAGTGATGCCTTGATTGTAACAGGTGTGGCAATAATCAGGCCTGTGTGGCTAGAGAAATTGAACTGGTGTGGACAACCACAGTTATAGTATGTTTTAACAGGGGGGCAATCACTTTTTCACACAGGGCCATGATGGTTTGGATTTTTTTTCACCTTTAATAATAAACACCTTCATTTACAAATTGCATTTTGTGTTTACTTGTGACTATTGTTTAAATTGGTTTGATGTTCCGAAACTTAAGTGTGACAAACATGCAAAGGAACAGGAAATGAGGAAGGGGGCAAACACTTTTTCACACCACTGTATATATATATCTATATATATCTATATCTATATATAATTTTTTTTTTTTTTTGCAAGCAAAAATTTGCATTTTTTCTGAAACCTGCAAAACATTGCACACGCGATCAGCAGATCACGAGTACAATGTCAGGCTCCTCCAAAATATCAGTATAGCTGTCTGACTGGCAGACAGTTATAAGTGAGAAGGAAGGTCAAACTACGAGAGCATTCACCAGTGCCATAACAGTTCACTAAGAAGTACAAGCCATCTGCCGTGGTGGAAGACAGTAGATGTATTTCATTCATTCATAAATCACTGTAAATGAATGAGGCAGCCATGTGGGTGGGTGCAGGGAGAAGATCCCCTGCCCACTGCCAAATCAGATCAGGGGGCTGCAGGCAGGTGCTCTTTGGCAACACGTTACAGGTTACCAAAGGTGAACTTGCCCTTTAATATCTGTTAATGCTGATAGTAAGTCTATTTTACCGTCATTTTAAAGGCCAAGCTATCCAGCAAGAGTGGTGGTTACAGGGTTGAGACAAACCATTTAACAGAAATAGGGGTGCTTACAATGCTCAGCTCTTATTCATTTGGCTAAAACCTACAGTACTGAGCAAAAGTTTAAGGCACGTGTAGAAAAAATGCTGTTGGTTAGGAAAGCTTTCAGAAAAAATAAACCCAGTTCCTATGTTTTAATGCATAGGACATGGAAACAAGGCTAAGCGACTCAACTATGCATGAAAACATAGGAACTGAAGTGCAGAAAATGGCAGCAGGTGCTCTGGACAGATGAGTCAAAATTTTAAATATTTGGCTGTAGAAAAAGTCAGTTTGTTCACAAAGGGCTGGATTGCGGTACAATAATGAGTGTCTGCAGGCAACAGTGAAGCATGGTGGATGTTCCTTGCAAGTTTGGGGCTGCATTTCTGCAAATTGAGTTGGAGATTTTGTCAAGATCAATGTGTCCTCTAAATACAGGCAGATAATTACCCACCGTGCCATACCATCAGGGTGGCGTGTGATTGGCTCCAAATTTATTCTGCAGCAGGACAATGACCCCAAACATACAGCCAAAGTCATTAAGAACTATCTTCAGTGTAAAGAAGAACAAGGAGTCCTTGAAGTGATGGTTTGGCTCCCAAATAGCCCTCTGTCTGGGATTACATGAAGAGACAGAAGGATTTAAGGCAGCCTACATCCACAGGAGATCTGTGGTTAGTTCTCCAAGATATTTGGAACAGCCTACTTGCAGTTGTTACTGTAACTAATTAAAAAATGTTAGCTAGAATTAGACTTAGTTGCTTATCTAAATTTACTACTCCATCCAACACTACCCTCTCCATAGGCTGAAAATGCTGCTGTCCATGAATGGCTGTTAGTCCTCCATAGGTAGAGTGTAGGAGTGAGTGCAGGCAACCTTTCTCCTATAGTGTCTTACTGGCTAGATATTACATTTCTGTTTTGGGGTTTAAATACTCTTTACAGCCAATATTAATATCTCTCATAATTAACCACTTCAACACCGCCCGCTGTCATATGACGCCCACAAGGTGGATCTCCCATCCTGGGTGGGCGTCATATGACGTCCTCGGATTCCCGGCCGCCTGGGCGGCGCGCGCGGCATCGCTCGGGACCCGGTGCGAGTGCGCGGCGGCCGCGATGTCCGCCGGGCACCCGCGATTGCCTGTTAAAACAACGGGACCGTGCGTAAACACACAGCTCCACGTCCTGTCAGCGGAGGAGACCGATCATGTGATCCCAGTACGGAGGAACACATGATCAGTCTTCTCCCCTTGAGTTCCCTCCCCCCACAGTTAGAATCACTTCTATTAGGGAACACATTAACCCCTACAGCGCCCCCTAGTGTTAACCCCTTCCCTGCCAGTCACATTCACACAGTAATCAATGCAATTTTATAGCAACGATCGCTGTGTAAATGTGAATGGTTCCAAAAATGTGTCAAAAGTGTCCGCCGCAATGTCGCAGTCACGAAAAAAAAATCGCAGATCGCCGCCATTACTAGTAAAAAAAGTAAATAAAAAAATTCAATAAATCTATCCCCTATATTGTAGATGCTATAACTTTTGCGCATTCAATATACGCTTATTGCGATTTTTTTTACCAAAAATTTGCGTATCGGCCTAAACTGAGGAAAAAAATTGTTTTTTTTTTTAAAAAATAAAGTAAAAAATATTGTTTTTTTTTCCAAATTGTCGCTCTTCTTTTGTTTATATCGCAAAAAATAAAAACCGCACAGGTGATCAAATACCACCAAAAGAAAGTTCTATTTGTGGGAAAAAAAGGACGTCAACTTTGTTTGGGTGTAACGTTGCACGACCGCGCAATAGTTAAAGCGATGCAGTGCCGAATCGAAAAAGTGCTCTGGTAAGGAAGGGTAAAAAATGGCCCGGTGCTGAAGCGGTTAAAGATTCACCTTAGCACAATTTGCAACTACAGGGTAATTATCTACATATACTGAATGTTACTAATGAAATGAAAAATCCTGAAATGAACTTAAATCAGTTAAAGTTCAGGGAGCTGCAACAAGCAAATCTTAACTTCATTTAAGAGTTTAGTACCTAGCCCCATTATCCCTCGCATCACATTGGCCCAGCATTGTTTCAAACCAACAGGAAAGCAAAGAACGTGAGAGAGGGCAAAGGAAGAGCTAGGACTGCAAGTAGGCCAATGGAAATGCCCGTTTTTGCATGTGAGTAACATATACCTAACTTAGTATGAACTTATCTTTGAAAACAATTAACTGAGTAGCTTTTATGGTTAAGCTAACCAGTAAAGTTAAAGAACAAACTGTACACATAACGTTGACACTATTGGGCTGATTTTCATGGATCTGGTCATGCACAAATAAGTAAAATAAAAGGGTTGCAGACATTCAATCCTACCTACCAACATCATACATCAACATCATCGTGTAAAATGCATATATTGCATCAGATCATGTAATATTCAAGCTAATTGTGAGAGGACAAAAAATTAGCTGCATGCCATTCATGATGCAGGAGAATTAGCATGCCCTTCATCCATACGTCCAACTGAGTAGAGGCACCATAACTTGGACTTCTCCAAAATAGCAAGTAGATTTAAAGTGTATGTAAATGCATTTTTTTAGGTTTGGATAGAGTAGGGAAGAATCGTTTTTTTTTTTTTTTTTTGCCATGCCCTCCTCTTTATTGTTGTCTTGTGACCATTGTTATGAGAGAGAAAGCGTTGGGAAATCCAAACTTTTACAGTCGTCAAGGGGAAATTCTCCAACAGGGATATATGTTTCTATGATAGCTCTCTAAGATGGGAATTGCATTTACTTTAGAGAAATTTCATCTCAATTCCATTTGCATCTCAAGAACAGGATGTGAAAGGTAATTTCTCCACTGGGACAAAAGGCAGCCAAATAAAACTAAAATTTGAAAGGGGTTTTAACTCTTCCCTACTGGAAAAAAAAAAGCTTTGACTTTACATACACTTTAAAGTGGTTGTAAACCCCATTCATGAAATTTGACTAGACACATATCTGTAGTGTTTACTTCTCTCACCAAAGCTCTAAGTGTTGTGTCTTTCTGCTGCTCTGTTCCTCTGTTATCAGCAGAGTCACTTCTGACAAATTCTCCGATACAGGAGATAACAGCAGCCAGAAATTTGTGTGGGGGAGGGAGCTTAGAGGTACATTAGCAGAGAGCTTGTCTATTCAGTTAACAGCTCTGCATGTTCTTTCATTCCTCTGCCTATATGGAGTGGGGTTGTGTGCCTTTCCTCCAATCAGCTGTTACTCAGTGTAAGCCCAGACTCTGCACCTGCCCCTATGTGCTGCTGAAACAGGGAGAAAGATTTGTAACATGATTTGCACTTTCGAAAGAGTATAGAAAGGAAAATACAGCAGATACACAAGTACAACTTATGTAGGGAGAGTTGTTTAATTCCTGTGTATCATCTGAGACGGTTCACTTCACTGGGTATAGGAGAGGGTTTACAACCACTTTAAGTAAGCCACTGCTGGTCAAGAGAATACTATTAGTTGCTTACAATCACATGACAATTCCAAACCCTTTAAACCAATGCTCCTCACACCTGTTTTAACATCATTTAGCAAGCACCTATGACTGAGACAAAGGCTTTTACTTAATATTTACCAAGTTGGTCAATCAGTTAAAAGCCTAAGAATGCTTTCCCCTGTGCTATGGCAAAATCCTAAAGGACAATAAAGACACTGAAAAATATAGATAAATCTTAAAACAAGGATTTACCAGTGCTATCAGACATACTTTCACTGTTTCCTAGTAACACATTTTCTGAATGAAGTCTGCAGTGGGACTTCATTACAGTTCTGGAATGTAACACATTCCTCACACTGGATTGTACCATTTATATATAGGTGGTACTCTAACTAGAATAACAAAAGGTAACTTATTGCATATAAGCTCAGAACATCAAGGTTGTGAAAACTGTTTTGATTGTGTGTCCTATTGTAGCAGTGCCAACCTCATATTCTCTTGCTTTAACTAAGCAGACGTTTTCTTTGTATTAGCACAATCAATGTTTTTTTCCCCTGAACCCTGACCCCTGGGTGCAATAAAGGCCCGCTAATTAATTATTAAAGTTTTCTAACAGCCAACGGTTCTTATATCTGGTTTCACTTTACTCTCATTACCCACTCCCTGTACAATGGTAACAGACAGCATGCAATTACTGTATAACATAGCCATGTAATCGTTATTCTTGCAAACCTAGGCATGATAATAGCATGTAGGCATATACAGGAAAAAAGAGAGAGAGCAGCGCCGCTCTGAGCGTAGTGGATCTGATTACAGTGGGAACTCTATGTGAAAATAAAAAGAAAGTATGTACTCACACTTTGTTTAAAAATATCAGGCACGTAACGGTATCTTTATTTTGTCTGAAGTCCTCGGCCGTCCTCCGGTGTCATGGCTATGGTGGGGAAACGCACGGTCCCTTGCGTCTCGTGGTTCCGAGGTGAGTGCGTCCCAGGATAGGCACGTCAGCAGGATTGATGACGTTGGTAGGCGTGGTTGGAAGCACTCGCGTTCGGAGCATGCGTGCTCCTTCATCAGGCGGTGTAAACAGCTGCAGCTTGTAGACACATATTTATAGTGGTTGAAGGGGAAGGGGGAGTGTGGGAGGAAAAAAAAAATGGGGGCGGTATCTATCTTTATACTTTAAAAAACTTTAAAAACTTTAAAATTGGCCAACGCTGATCATGTATTAGAGGTGTTGTGAGAAGTTTAAAAGGATCATTCATGTTTGGTAACATAATTTGTGCTGAGATGTTTTGACTGTTAAAAAGGTGTGTAGCAAGAGCAGGGGGGGGGGGGGGAGGGAAAGGTGATGATGTGGAAGCAATCATGAGGAGGGGAAAGGAATGTGAGTGTGGGCGGGACTGGGAGAGAGAGGGCTGATGGGGATTGTAGTTTGGTGGGTCAATATGTTATAGAATGACAGTAGTGTGGATGAGGTGAGGAATAAAAAATAAAAAGGAAGGATGGCGAAAGGGGTGAAAGATGATGGGTGGAAAATGGAGGATATATTATTTATATATAGGGGAGAGTTTGTAGTATGCATGAAATAATGTGGGCAATTGGAGTGTGCTGCAGAATGGAGATATAGATGTGATCAGAATGAGAAAGAATAGGAAGTGATTAAAATGCTGTATTAAAGAGCTGTATTAAAAAATCTATATAAAATCTGTACAAGTAAAATTTATATGAAAGTTATATATATAAAAAAAAAAGATGTTTTTAGATAATAAGGAGAAATTCCATGAAAGTGTACATATATACATATACACATGTAAAAAGACGTATATATATATATATATAAAAAGGTGCAATGGCTCCTAATTTCAGGAAATATATGTAGATGATGGGGGGAAAAAATTAAAGAGATGGAAATGGTGTGATGGAGAAGGGAAGTGACGCTTGCTCTGATGACTGTTGGTGACCGGTAAAAATAAGAAGGGGGGGGGGGACTTGGGAGGTTTTATGGTTTATATGAGATTTTTTGCAAGCATGTATATATATATATATACACACTTTACAAGGGGTGGTCCTTTGGAGTGGGGGAGGGGTGTTTCGAAAAAGGTGTTGGGGTATTTTTGTGCGGGGGGGGGGATTTTTTGGGGGGGGGAGAAAATAAAAAGGGAGATGGGGGACAACGAGTGGTGGCTAAAAAATGGAGTGGATTTCGATCTCCTCGTTGAGTCCTCCTGGCTTGAGACTGTCCAGGGTGTAGATCCAGAAGGTTTCCCTCTCGCATAGGCGTTTGATGCGTTCCGCTCTAGGGAAAGTGTCAGGGATGGTTTCTATGGCCCAAACATGTAGGCCATTGGTGGAGCCTTGGTGGAATTCCGTAAAATGTCTTGGGATAGTCAGGTTCTTCTTTTCCTCGATCGATCGTCTGTGTTCGCCAAATCTTTTTCGTAGTGTTCGGGTAGTGCGGCCTACATAGAGTAGGTTACATGGGCAGGAGAGACAGTATACTACGAATTCCGTAGAGCAGTTGTAGAATTGGTCAAGTTTGTAGGTTTGTTCTTTTGTGGTAAAATGTTTCTGTTTGTGTTGAACAAATTTGCATGTAAGACAGTTGTATTTTCGGCATTGGTACATGCCTTTGACTTCTAAAAAAGTGGTTGTGCGATTTGAATTGGTTTTTCGTGTCTTCAATTTACTGGGTGCTATTTTTCCTTTTAGGTTTTGTGCTCTTCTGTATGCAATTTTCGGTTTTTCGTCCAGACTGTCTTTGAGGTGGGGGTCTTCTCGTAGTATGCCCCAGTGTTTGTGGAAGATTTTTTCCATTTTTCTGTGTTGTGTATGAAATTGAGTGATGAATCTAGGCGCTCGGGAAGATATGATGGGTGATGGTTTGTTTGTTCTTGGTACTTCGTTGAGAAAGTGATTATAGGCATCATTGACTAGGGTGCTGGGGTATCCTTTTTCTGAAAATTTCTTTATGAATAGTGTGCTTTGTTCTGTGTAATCTTCTAGGCGGGTGCAGTTGTGTTTTAGGCGGCAGAATTGGCTTTTTGGTATGTTCGAAATCCATCTTGGATGATGGCAGCTTTGAAAATGGAGGTAGGAGTTGCCTGCGGTGGGTTTGGTGTAGTTTTTAGCGTGAATAAGGTTGTTGGAATGACTGAGTTCTAGGTCCAAGAAGGCTAAAGTGTCTGGATCACAAACGGAAGTGAAAGACAGGCCTAGGTTGTTGGCGTTACAATAAGTGACAAAGGTGTCTGCTTGAGGCCGGGAGCCGTCCCAGATGATGACGATGTCATCAATGTATCGGCCAAAGTAAACTATATGTTTGGAAAAGGGGTTATTGTTCCAAATGGAGCGATGTTCCCAAAGGCCCATGGTCAGGTTGGCGTAGCTAGGTGCAAAATTTGCCCCCATGGCTGTGCCTTGTGTTTGCAGGTAGTATTTTTGTTCAAATAGAAAGTAATTGTGGGTCAGGCAGAATTTGGTGGTTTCTATAATGAATTCTGCCTGTCTTGAGTTGATGTGAGGGTTTTGTGAGAGGAAGTACTCAACCGCCTCAAGTCCAATGTTATGTGGGATTGATGTGTAAAGTGAGCAAACGTCGAGGGAGAGCCATAAGTACGTAGGTTCCCAACGATAGTTCTCTAGAGTGTTAAGTAGATATATGCCATCACGGATATATGCTGGCAGATTCTGGGCTAGTGGTTGCAGGAAATGATCAATATACATGGAGAATGGATTAGTGATGCTGTCCATGGCAGCCACTATAGGGCGTCCAGGGGGCTCAGTCAGGCTCTTGTGAATTTTGGGGAGATGATAAAAATAAGGTGTATTGTAATTGTCCCATTTCAAAAATGCAGCTTCAGTTTTTGTAATGATTCCGTTGCTGGTGGCTTTATTGACTAGTAAGTCTGCTTCAATGAGAAATTTGGGTAGAGGGTCACTGGGTAGTATGGTGTATGTGTTTCTGTCTGATAGAAGTCTATGAGCCTCTTTGATGTAGGCATCTCTGTTTTGCAGGACAATTCCGCCCCCTTTGTCAGCGTTTTTTATGACAAGATCTGTGTTTTGGGTGAGGGCTTTGAGGCATGCCCTTTCTGGTGCTGTGAGGTTATGATTATGTGTGAATGCCGGAGTGTCTTTGCACAGACGTTTAATATCAGAGAAGACCACTTGGTAGAAACTCTGTAGGTACGGGCCTTTAACGTGGGTAGGGTTAAAGATAGATTTTGGGCGGAAAGTGGTGTGTTGGACTGGTGGAGAGGTGGGGAGATGTTGATTGAGATATGATGAGTAAATATCTGTCTCTTCATCACCACCACCAGTGTATAATTCCTCGAGAAGAGCTAGACCTGAGGCGTCTAATTCAAAATCTGGGGTGAGGTCGAGGTGTGTTGTTTCTGTGGTATCCTCAATAGTGGGGTTTTTATTGGCTTTAATGTTAAAAAACCTTTTGACAGTCAGATTGCGTATGAATTTGTTCAAATCTACGAACAGTGTGAATGGATTGGGAGTGGCTGAGGGTGCAAAGCTGAGGCCTTTGCTTAGTAGTGATGTGTCTTGCGCACTGAGGGTTAGTGTAGATAGGTTATAGATTTTTATCGTTTGAGGAGTTTGCCCTTTCTCTTTTTGTCTTCTACGCCCCCCTCGCCTGCCTCTTCTTCTAATTTTCTTTTTTGTGCAGGTTGGGGGGTTTTTACTAAAAAAGAGAGGTCTAGGGTGGATGTGGGATCTGTGGTGGCAGGACCAGGTAGGCTTGTCTGCATAGTAGTAAATTGTGAGTCTGGATCGCATGGTGGTGGTTCAGACGTAGTGGTAGTTGTGTCTGGTAGAGGAGCATCTGGGTGGGTACTATCTACAGTGTTTGACAAGGCTGGGGTGTGTGGGGTTTGTTTAGCGTTAGTGGGAAAGGCTCCACTTGTGGTGGCATTCATCCGTTTCTTCGTTCGATCTCTTTTTGGTTTAGGTCTGGCCGTCAAGGTGGGATGTTGAGTCTTCATCACGGGGGTTTGGTGCGTCCTCTGTGTGTGGTTACAGAGGGGGGGAATATGTTCAAGATTTTGTGGTCTGTGAGGTGGATTAGTAGAACTTGGTCCGGACTGGTTCTTGTGCCAGGGTAAAAAACAGGTTTGGGGACCCGGAATTTTCGTCCTGCCCCAGGGAAGACATATATCAATGCAAAAAGAACTTTTAAAAACTAACGTTTTTTCGGGGAGCAGTCATTTTAATGATGATTAAAGTGAAAAAAAAAAAGTGAAATTTTCTTTAAAATATGGTACCTGGGGGGTGTCTAAAGTATGCCAGGGTGCCTCTGGGAACAAAATATAGCTCTGTGTGTGTAATGGGACTAACACACTTTCAAGTCCTAATAGGTATGCATGCTATCAGGGTTGGATGGGGGACTGGTGCACCAGTGTGGTGCTTCTGGGAAGAAATATAGCTCTGTGTAGTGTGTGATGGGACTAACACTCTTCAAGTCCTATAGGTGCTTCTGGGAACAAAATATAGGTGTGTGGATGGGACTAACACACTTCAAGGGTGTGGGAACAAAATATAGCTCTGTGTGTGTATTGTCCTATAGGTGCTTCTGGGAAGAAAATATAGCTCTGGGGTAGTTTTGGGCTAACACCACTTCAAGTCCTATAGGTGCTTTTGGGAAGAAAATATAGCTCTGTGTGTGTAATGGGACTAACACACTTCAAGTCCTATAGGTGCTTCGGGAAGAAAATATAGCTCTGAGTGTGTGATGGGACTAACACACTTCAAGTCCTATAGGTGCTTCTGGGAAAGAAAATATAGCTCTGTGTGTGTGATGGGACTAAACACACTTCAAGTCCTATAGGTGCTTCTGGGAAGAAAATATAGCTCTGTGTGTGTGATGGGACTAACACACTTCAAGTCCTATAGGTGCTTCTGGGAAGAAAATATAGCTCTGTGTGTGTGATGGGACTATCACACTTCAAGTCCTATAGGTGCTTTCTGGGAAGAAAATATAGCTCTGTGTGTGTAATGGGACTAACACACTTCAAGTCCTATAGGTGCTTCTGGGAAGAACACACTACAAGTCCTATAGGTGCTTCTGTGTGTGTGATGTCCTATAGGTGCTTCTGGTAACAAATATAGGAGCTCTGCCTGCCTGCTACGAACACACTACAAGTCCTATAGGTGCTTCTGGGAAGCGAACACCCGGTGCTCGATGCGAATTTGGGTTCGCATCGAGCACCGGGCCCATCCCTATTGGGGAACTGGTGCACCAGTGTGGTGCATCAGGGGGAATAGGGGTGGTATTGGGGGGGTAGTTTTGGGCTTCCAATTGAATACTTTTGATGATGTGTAGTCATCAACATCACGCCTCATTTTATTGAGTTTTGTTTTGATTAGATAGTCTTCGTCTTTTTTGGTTTTTTTCTTTAGGATGTGGAGCCAGGTTCGGAAGATGATTGATTTGGTTTAGAAGAGTGTGGATGTACTCTTTGACTTTCTCAGTTAGTGATTCTATTTTTTCTTCTCTTTGTTTTATTATGATATCTATCCATTTTTGGGAGCAGAAATCGGATACGTATTCCCACTCTTTTTGCCGTTCTGGTGTAAGAAACGAGCATCTGTGTTTAATCCTTATCTAATCAAAACAAAACTCAATAAAATGAGGCGTGATGTTGATGACTACACATCATCAAAAGTATTCAATTGGAAGCCCAAAACTACCCCCCCAATACCACCCCTATTCCCCCTGATGCACCACACTGGTGCACCAGTTCCCCTGATGCATGCATACCAACCCTGGCACAAGAACCAATCCGGACCAAGTTCTACTAATCCACCTCACAGACCACAAAATCTTGAACATATTCCCCCCCTCTGTAACCACACACAGAGGACGCACCAAACCCCCGTGATGAAGACTCAACATCCCACCTTGACGGCCAGACCTAAACCAAAAAGAGATCGAACGAAGAAACGGATGAATGCCACCACAAGTGGAGCCTTTCCCACTAACGCTAAACAAACCCCACACACCCCAGCCTTGTCAAACACTGTAGATAGTACCCACCCAGATGCTCCTCTACCAGACACAACTACCACTACGTCTGAACCACCACCATGCGATCCAGACTCACAATTTACTACTATGCAGACAAGCCTACCTGGTCCTGCCACCACAGATCCCACATCCACCCTAGACCTCTCTTTTTTAGTAAAAACCCCCCAACCTGCACAAAAAAGAAAATTAGAAGAAGAGGCAGGCGATGGGGGCGTAGAAGACAAAAAGAGAAAGGGCAAACTCCTCAAACGATAAAAATCTATAACCTATCTACACTAACCCTCAGTGCGCAAGACACCTCACTACTAAGCAAAGGCCTCAGCTTTGCACCCTCAGCCACTCCTAATCCATTCACACTGTTCGTAGATTTGAACAAATTCATACGCAATCTGACTGTCAAAAGGTTTTTTAACATTAAAGCCAATAAAAACCCCACTATTGAGGATACCACAGAAACAACACACCTCGACCTCACCCCAGATTTTGAATTAGACGCCTCAGGTCTAGCTCTTCTCGAGGAATTATACACTGGTGGTGGTGATGAAGAGACAGATATTTACTCATCATATCTCAATCAACATCTCCCCACCTCTCCACCAGTCCAACACACCACTTTCTGCCCAAAATCTATCTTTAACCCTACCCACGTTAAAGGCCCGTACCTACAGAGTTTCTACCAAGTGGTCTTCTCTGATATTAAACGTCTGTGCAAAGACACTCCGGCATTCACACATAATCATAACCTCACAGCACCAGAAAGGGCATGCCTCAAAGCCCTCACCCAAAACACAGATCTTGTCATAAAAAACGCTGACAAAGGGGGCGGAATTGTCCTGCAAAACAGAGATGCCTACATCAAAGAGGCTCATAGACTTCTATCAGACAGAAACACATACACCATACTACCCAGTGACCCTCTACCCAAATTTCTCATTGAAGCAGACTTACTAGTCAATAAAGCCACCAGCAACGGAATCATTACAAAAACTGAAGCTGCATTTTTGAAACGGGACAATTACAATACACCTTATTTTTATCATCTCCCCAAAATTCACAAGAGCCTGACTGAGCCCCCTGGACGCCCTATAGTGGCTGCCATGGACAGCATCACTAATCCATTCTCCATGTATATTGATCATTTCCTGCAACCACTAGCCCAGAATCTGCCAGCATATATCCGTGATGGCATATATCTACTTAACACTCTAGAGAACTATCGTTGGGAACCTACGTACTTATGGCTCTCCCTCGACGTTTGCTCACTTTACACATCAATCCCACATAACATTGGACTTGAGGCGGTTGAGTACTTCCTCTCACAAAACCCTCACATCAACTCAAGACAGGCAGAATTCATTATAGAAACCACCAAATTCTGCCTGACCCACAATTACTTTCTATTTGAACAAAAATACTACCTGCAAACACAAGGCACAGCCATGGGGGCAAATTTTGCACCTAGCTACGCCAACCTGACCATGGGCCTTTGGGAACATCGCTCCATTTGGAACAATAACCCCTTTTCCAAACATATAGTTTACTTTGGCCGATACATTGATGACATCGTCATCATCTGGGACGGCTCCCGGCCTCAAGCAGACACCTTTGTCACTTATTGTAACGCCAACAACCTAGGCCTGTCTTTCACTTCCGTTTGTGATCCAGACACTTTAGCCTTCTTGGACCTAGAACTCAGTCATTCCAACAACCTTATTCACGCTAAAAACTACACCAAACCCACCGCAGGCAACTCCTACCTCCATTTTCAAAGCTGCCATCATCCAAGATGGATTTCGAACATACCAAAAAGCCAATTCTGCCGCCTAAAACACAACTGCACCCGCCTAGAAGATTACACAGAACAAAGCACACTATTCATAAAGACATTTTCAGAAAAAGGATACCCCAGCACCCTAGTCAATGATGCCTATAATCACTTTCTCAACGAAGTACCAAGAACAAACAAACCATCACCCATCATATCTTCCCGAGCGCCTAGATTCATCACTCAATTTCATACACAACACAGAAAAATGGAAAAAATCTTCCACAAACACTGGGGCATACTACGAGAAGACCCCCACCTCAAAGACAGTCTGGACGAAAAACCGAAAATTACATACAGAAGAGCACAAAACCTAAAAGGAAAAATAGCACCCAGTAAATTGAAGACACAAAAAACCAATTCAAATCGCACAACCACTTTTTTAGAAGTCAAAGGCATGTACCAATGCCGAAAATACAACTGTCTTACATGCAAATTTGTTCAACACAAACAGAAACATTTTACCACAAAAGAACAAACCTACAAACTTGACCAATTCTACAACTGCTCTACGGAATTCGTAGTATACTGTCTCTCCTGCCCATGTAACCTACTCTATGTAGGCCGCACTACCCGAACACTACGAAAAAGATTTGGCGAACACAGACGATCGATCGAGGAAAAGAAGAACCTGACTATCCCAAGACATTTTACGGAATTCCACCAAGGCTCCACCAATGGCCTACATGTTTGGGCCATAGAAACCATCCCTGACACTTTCCCTAGAGCGGAACGCATCAAACGCCTATGCGAGAGGGAAACCTTCTGGATCTACACCCTGGACAGTCTCAAGCCAGGAGGACTCAACGAGGAGATCGAAATCCACTCCATTTTTTAGCCACCACTCGTTGTCCCCCATCTCCCTTTTTATTTTCTCCCCCCCCCCCAAAAAATCCCCCCCCGCACAAAAATACCCCAACACCTTTTTCGAAACACCCCTCCCCCACTCCAAAGGACCACCCCTTGTAAAGTGTGTATATATATATATATATATACATGCTTGCAAAAAATCTCATATAAACCATAAAACCTCCCAAGTCCCCCCCCCCTTCTTATTTTTACCGGTCACCAACAGTCATCAGAGCAAGCGTCACTTCCCTTCTCCATCACACCATTTCCATCTCTTTAATTTTTCCCCCCATCATCTACATATATTTCCTGAAATTAGGAGCCATTGCACCTTTTTATATATATATATTATATATATATATATATATATATACGTCTTTTTACATGTGTATATGTATATATGTACACTTTCATGGAATTTCTCCTTATTATCTAAAAACATCTTTTTTTTTTTTTATATATAACTTTCATATAAATTTTACTTGTACAGATTTTATATAGATTTTTTAATACAGCTCTTTAATACAGCATTTTAATCACTTCCTATTCTTTCTCATTCTGATCACATCTATATCTCCATTCTGCAGCACACTCCAATTGCCCACATTATTTCATGCATACTACAAACTCTCCCCTATATATAAATAATATATCCTCCATTTTCCACCCATCATCTTTCACCCCTTTCGCCATCCTTCCTTTTTATTTTTTATTCCTCACCTCATCCACACTACTGTCATTCTATAACATATTGACCCACCAAACTACAATCCCCATCAGCCCTCTCTCTCCCAGTCCCGCCCACACTCACATTCCTTTCCCCTCCTCATGATTGCTTCCACATCATCACCTTTCCCTCGCCCCCCCCCCCCCCCCCCCCACCCCCCCCTGCTCTTGCTACACACCTTTTTAACAGTCAAAACATCTCAGCACAAATTATGTTACCAAACATGAATGATCATTTTAAACTTCTCACAACACCTCTAATACATGATCAGCGTTGGCCAATTTTAAAGTTTTTAAAGTTTTTTAAAGTATAAAGATAGATACCGCCCCCATTTTTTTTTTTCCTCCCACACTCCCCCTTCCCCCTTCAACCACTATAAATATGTGTCTACAAGCTGCAGCTGTTTACACCGCCTGATGAAGGAGCACGCATGCTCCGAACGCGAGCGCTTCCAACCACGCCTACCAACGTCATCAATCCTGCTGACGTGCCTATCCTGGGACGCACTCACCTCGGAACCACGAGACGCAAGGGACCGTGCGTTTCCCCACCATAGCCATGACACCGGAGGACGGCCGAGGACTTCAGACAAAATAAAGATACCGTTACGTGCCTGATATTTTTAAACAAAGTGTGAGTACATACTTTCTTTTTATTTTCACATAGAGTTCCCACTGTAATCAGATCCACTACGCTCAGAGCGGCGCTGCTCTCTCTCTTTTTTCCTTTACACCAGAGTCTCTTCTGCTCTATGGAGCCGGCTGCCGCATCTTACAAGCACACACTGTTATTCCTGGACTGAGAAAAAAACTGTCCAAAAAACACATCACAGTGTTTCTCCCCTTCAGCCCCCACTCTCTCTCGCCCACCCTCAGTGTCACTCCATCTGTGACCCCCCATACTCGCTCATCACTAGCTGTCGTTGGCGCTCCATCCTCCCCCTCTCCACTGTAGGCATATACAGTATCTCACAAAAGTGAGTACACCCCTCACATTTTTATAAATATTTTATTATATCTTTTCTTGCAACAACACTGAAGAAATTACACTTTGCTACAATGTAAAGTAGTGAGAGTGTACAGCTTGTATAGCAGTGTAAATTTACTGTCCCCTCAAAATAACTCAACACACAGCCATTAATGTCTAAACCGCTGGCAACAAAAGTGAGTACACCCCTAAGGGAAAATGTCAAAATTGGGCCAAAAGTGTCAATATTTTGTGTGGCCACCATCATTTTTGAGCACTGCCTTAACCCTCTTGGTCATGGAGTTCACCTGAGCTTCACAGGTTGCCACTGGAGTCCTCTTCCACTCCTCCATGATGACATCACAGAGCTGGTGGATGTTAGAGACTTTGCGCTCCTCCACCTTACGTCAATAATGTTAAGGTCTGGAACCATGCTTAGCCAGTCCATCACCTTTACCCTCAGCTTCTTTAGCAAGGCAGTGGTTGTCTTGGAGGTGTGTTTGGGGTCGTTATGTTGGAATACTGCCCTGCGGCCCAGTCTCCGAAAGGGAGGGGATCATGCTCTGCTGCAGTATGGCACAGTACATGTTGACATTCATGGTTCCCTCAATGAACTGTAGCTCCCCAGTGCCGGCAGCACTCATGCAGCCCAAGACCATGACACTCCCACCACCATGCTTGACTGTAGGCAAAACACACTTGTCTGTATTCCTCACCTAGTTGCCGCCACACACGCTTGACACCATCAGAACCAAATAAGTTTATCTTGGTCTCATCAGACCACAGGACATGGTTCAAGTAATCCATGTCCTTAGTCTGCTTGTCTTCAGCAAACTTTGCGGGCTTTCTTGTGCATCATCTTTAGAAGAGGCTACCTTCTGGGACGACAGCCATGCAGATCAATTTGATGCAGTGTGCAGCGTATGGTCTGAGCACTGACATGCTAACCCCACACCCCTTCAACCTCTGCAGTAATGCTGGCAGCACTCATACATCTATTTCCCAAAGACAACCTCTGGATATGATGCTGAGAATGTGCACTCAACTTCTTTGGTCGATCATGGTGAGGCCTGTTGTGAGTGGAACCTGTCCTGTTAAACCGCTGTATGGTCTTGGGCACTGTGCTGCAGCTTAGTTTAAGGGTCTTAGCAATCTTCTTATAGACTAGGCCATCTTTATGTAGAGCAACAATTCTTTTTTTCAGATCCTCAGAGAGTTTGTTGCCATGAGGTGCCATGTTACATGGTTACGCAGTAGGTGAGGGTGAAAAAAGACACAAGTCCAACCTATGTTTGTGATTATATGTCAGTATTACATTGTATATCCCTGTATGTTGCGGTCGTTCAGGTGCTTAACTAATGGTTTCTTGAAACTATTGATGCCCCCCGGTGAGAACAACCACCTGTGGAAGGGAATGCCACATCCTTGCCGCACTTACAGTAAAGAACCTTCTACATAGTTTAAGGTTAAACCTCTTTTCTTATAATTTTAATGAGTGGCCATGAGTCTTGTTAAACTCCGTTCTGCAAAAAAGTTTTATCCCTATTGTGGGGCCACCAGTATGGTATTTGTATATTAAAATCATATCCCCTCTTAAGCGTCTCTTCTCCAGAGAGAATCAGTTCAGTGCTTGCAACCTTTCCTCAAAACCAATATCCTCCAGACCCTTTATTAGCTTTGTTGCCCTTTGTACTCGCTCCATTTCCAGTACATCCTTCCTGCGGACTGGTGCCCAGAACTGGACAGCATACTCTAGGTGCGGCCAGACCAGAGTCTTGTAGAGCAGAGAGAATTATTGTTTTATCTCTGGAATTAATCCCATTTTTAATGCATGCCAATATTCTGTTTGTAGCAGCTTGGCATTGCATGCCATTGCTGAGCCTATCATCTACTAGGACCCCCAGGTCCTTTTCCACCCTAGATTCCCCCAGAGGGTCTCCCCCCCAGTGTATAGATTGCATTCATATTTTTGCCAACCAAATGCATGATTTTACATTTTTCTACACTGAACCTCATTTGCCATGTAATTGCCCACCCCAATAATTTGTTCAGATTATTTTGCAAGGTTTCCACTTCTTGCAGAAAAGTTTAACCCATCCTCCAGGTAGTTTATGAACAAATTAAACAGGATTGGTCCCAGCACAGAACCCTGGGGGACCCCACTACCCACCCCTGACCATTCCGAGTACTCCCCATTTATAACCACCCTCTGAACTCGCCCTTGTAGCCAGTTTTCAATCCATGTACTCACCCTATGGTCCATACCAACTGACCTTATTTTGTACAGTAAACGTTTATGGGGGAACTGTGTCAAATGCTTTTGCAAAATCCAGATACACCACGTCTTCGGGCCTTCCTGTATATAGATGGCAACTCACCTCCTCATAGAAGGTTAATAGATTGGTTTGGCAAGAACGAGTCTTCATAAATCCATGCTGATTACTGCTAATGGTACAGTTTTCATTACTAAAATCTTGTATATAGCCCCTTAGCATCCCCTCCAAGAGTTTACATACTGTTGATGTTAGGCTAACTGGTCTAATTGCCAGGGATGTATTTTGGGCCCTTTTTAAATATTGGTGCTAAATTGGCTTTTCTCCAATCAGCTGGTACCATTCCAGTCAGTAAAAATTAGGAACAATAGTCTGGCAAATACTTGACTGCGCTCCCTAAGTACCCTCGGGTGCAAGCCATCTGGTCTTGGTGATTTATTAATGTTAAGTTTCCCAAGTCTAATTTTAATTCTGTCCTCTGTTAACCATGGTGGGGCTTCCTGTGATGTGTCATGAGCATAAACACTGCATTGTGGTTATGATTCCCTCTTGAAGACTGAGGAGAAGAATAAATTCAATACCTTCGCCATCTCCCCATCCTTTGTAACTAGATGTGCTTCCTCATTCTTTATGGGGCCAATATGGTCTGTCCTCCCTTTTTTACTGTTTACATACTTAAATAATTTCTTGGGATTTTTTTTTGCTCTCCCCCACTATGTGTCTTTCATGTTCTATCTTAGCCGTCCTTTTTGCACCCTTACATTTATTGTTGCATTCTTTATAAAGTCTGAATGCTTATGATGATCCCTCATCCTTGTATTTTTTGAAGGCCTTCTCCTTTGCTTTTATATGCATTTTACATTGGAGTTAAGCCATCGCTCTTATAAATTTATTACCCAATGGGATGCATTGGCTAATTCCTTTATGTAATATGCTCCTAAAGCAAACCCATCTCTCCTCTGTGTTCTTTGTTCCTAAGATTTTATCCCAATTTATGCCTTCTAGTAAGGTTTGTAGTTTAGGGAAGTTGGCTCTTTTGAAATTCAGTGTCTTTGTATTCCCCTTATGTTTCCGATTTGTGTGATTTATACTGAAGCCAATTGACCTGTGATCGCTGTTACCTAAATTGCCTGGTATTTCCACATCTGTGATCAGGTCTGTATTGTTGGTAATCAGTAGATCCAGTAACACTTTATTTCTAGTTTGTGCGTCTACCATCTGACCCAAAAAAATTGTCCTGCAAGACATTTAGGAACTGACAAGTCTTAGGTGAATGCGCAGTTCCCTCCGCCCAGTCTATGTCTGGATTAAAATCCCCCATTATGATAACACTTCCCATCCTTGTTGCTAATCCAAATTGTGATTGGAGATCTGTCTATCCTTCCTCCATCAGGTTAGGGGGCCTATAGCATACTCCCAGTGTTATGTTTCCCTTAGCTTTATACCTTTGGAGCTCTACCCATAAGGATTCCACGTCCTCCCTAGCTCGCTTAGTGATGTCATGTCTCACATGCACTTGTACATTATTCTTGATATATAGGCATACCCCTCCCCCTTTTTTACCCTCTCTATCCTTGTGATAAAGGGTATACCCTTGAATGTTTTGCCAGCCAATAATGAGAGCTGTTGAACCAGGTCTCTGAAATTCCAACAATTTCAAATCCTCCTCGTATAACAGTATCTCTAGTTCACCCATCTTGTCCGCCAGGCTCCTGGCAATGGTGGACATGCCATGTAGTTTAGATCGGTCACACATTATCCTCTTATTGAGTGTTCCGACATTGCAACTAGGACTTGCTACTATACTTACCTTCCCAGCTGATCTGCACCCTCCTCATTTAGATGCAGTCCATCCCTTCTATAGTACTGGTTATCGACTGAGAAGTCGGCCCAGTGCTCCAGGAACTCAAACCCCTCCTTACTATACCAGCTAACTTCCAGTGGCCAGTATGAGAGAGAGAGAAAGTGATAACACCAAATTTAACTCACCTGCTCCCCATTCACACCTGAGACCTTGTAACAATAATGAGTCACATGACACCGGGAAGGGAGAATGGCTAATTGGGCCCAATTTGAACATTTTCACTTAGGGGTGTACTCACTTTTGTTGCCAGCGGTTTAGACATTGATGGCTGTGTGTTGAATTATTTTGAAGGGACAGCAAATGTACACTGTTATACAAGCTGTTGATGGCTGTACATTGAGTTATTTTGAAGGAACAGCAAATTTACACTGTTATACAAGCGGTACACTCACTACTTTACATTGTAGCGAAGTGTCATTTCTTCAGTGTTGTCACATGAAAAGATATAATAAAATATTTACAAAAATGTGAGGGGTGTACTCACTTTTGTGAGATACTGTATAAGTATATTTTCTGTCCTTCAAGGAAAGTATATTACTTTTCATGGATGCATCTTAAATGTTGATATGTTTTTAGGTACCATTGATCTCTAATGGCAAAAAACATTTTATTCCCATATTTATGCATATGCATTATGAATTGTCCACTACAAGTGCTGCCAAAATAAAGTCAGCTGCAGATAGGATGCACTGGGTCATTTCCATCACTGTATCATTAAGTCAAAAAACACCATAAAATAGATTTTAGCCCTTGATGCATGTATTTTCGTTTATAAGGTGCTGACCTATTACATGGTTCTTTACAGTGAACAATGGATAATTAACATCAATCCTAAGTTTTTACTACAGTCATACTGACACACACAGGCACTCACTAGAACATGTATGTATGTAAAACAATTGACTAGACAGTATGTTTTTCTTAAGTGGATATGAAAAACAGCAGTGAGCAATCTAAATGTAGTATATTAACAGATTTATTGTGGTGAAAAGACAAATGACAACTCACATTGTTAATGTGACAGTTAAAATCAGGCTCATCACATAGTAAGGGCTTCCGAAGGACAGTCTCACTACAACAGGGAACCTCAAACCAATATAGGAGCACTGGGTGGATGGATACACCTGTAGGACCAAGAGAACACATCAGGGGGCACCAAACTAAGTGCAGCATTAATAGTACTTAGAAATAATAGAAAATGTGTAACTTACATGGGAAAAAAATTGGCACTTTTTGTATGTAATCCATTAGCATCTGATATGGGGAACCTCTTCCTACAACATGCAGCCTGGAAAGGCTGGACATCAGGCTGGACGACAGCTTAGATGAGGAAGTGGAAACCAACAAGATGACCGAGAGCTTCTTGTGGGATGCAGAGTAGACCGAAAGTGATGTCTTCTGGATATCGGGGACAAAGCTATGCATTTCAAGGCCACCCAAGCGTCTTTCTCAAGCCAACCTTGGAAGGAAGGTTAGTTTGTTGGTTTCCACTTCCTCATCTAAGCGGTCATCCATCCTGATGTCTGGACTTTCCAGACTGCAAGTTGTTGGAAGAGGTTCCCCATCCCAGATACATGAGCCACCTGCTCACGGATTACAATTCCCATGTGAGCTAATAATTTTCAAGTATTTATCAGTGCTATTGATGCTGCACTTAGTTTGGTGCCCCCTGGTGTGTTATTTTGGTCCTGAAGGTGTATCCATACACCCAGTACTCCTATTGTAGTCTGAGGTCCCCTGTTATTGTGAGACTGTCCATCAGAAACCCTTACAATGTGATGAGTCTAATTTTAACTGTCACAATGTGAGTTGCCATTTGTCTTTTCACAGCAATAAATCTGTTAATATACTATACTAAAGCCCCATACACACAGACAGAATGTCGGGAGACATTTGCCGGTACAAAAAATACCGGCCGTCATTCTACCCGGGTGTATGTTGGTCTGACAATTCGGCCAGCTTCTGACAGACGTCCATGCTGAAAAAACAGCAGCCAACCGTCTCCCGATCAGCGCTCTCAACCAATGGCAGAGAATACTGATCAAAGTTTTCTGGTGGGGGGACCGTCCCCATGTCAGTACACAACAGCTCAGCGGGAGAGATCGCTGGACTAACCGCGCATGGTTAGTACAGCAGCTCCAGACCATAGCTGTCAGGTTTTTTTTTGTGCATGCCCCGGGGGTGTGCCAGACTTCAGATTGTGCACTGCTGTTCTTATCTGTTTGCCTAGATGTACCGTATTTATCGGCGTATAACACGCACTTTTCCCCCCTTAAAATCGGGGGAAAGTCGTGGGTGCGTGTTATACGCCGATACCCCCCCAAAAAATAACAAAAAAAGCGGGCGGCGCTGAAAAATGGCGACCGCCGCCGAAAAATGGCAACCGCCGCCGAAAAAGACCGAACGGCGGCCGAAAAAGGCCGAAGCCGACTGTTCAGCTCCGCTCGTAGTCCCGCCTCCCTGCACTCGCTCCCGAAACAGCAGGGAGGCGGGACTCCAAGCGGAGCCGAACAGTCGGCTCGGTCTTTTTCTCGGCTGCAAATGACGCTGGGCAAGCTGCAAATGACACTGGGCAGGCTGCAAATGACGCTTAAATTTAAGTTTTTTTTTCCCCTAAACTTCTCTCCTAAAACTTTTTTTCCTTAAAATTCCCTCCTAAACTTGGGGTGCGTGTTATATGCCGGTGCATGTTATACGCCGATAAATACAGTACTTCAATCTTTTCAGAGGTACTGCATTGAGATCAGCGGAAAGTTACCCTGACTGCTCCAATTGGACTTTTTGCTGTTCTGCATAGACATTTATGTACACACAACACTTATTGCACCATATACCCCATTACTGCTGTTTTTCTTAAGTGAAAGGTAACTAAAAGCATTCAAGGAAAAATCTCACAAATACGTCATAAAAACCCCATGCAGTTAATAAGTGGTAAATAATAAAATATGCAATTGCACTTTTTTAAGATTTGCCTGAATAAAAAGGAGATGCTTTTATTTTTAGTACTGAACATTAGAAATTACTTAATTTATTTTAAAACTGGGACTACACCCCTTGAATTTTACTATTAGTGTGTTTGAGCATTGAATGTAATGTTTAATTTGTAAAAATGAACTAATCGTGAAGAACAGATATGGGAAAGTGACAAAAATGCAAACACAAGTTCTGCAACAAAGCTTTCAACCAAACCATGTGAAAAATATTATTTCACTTAACATTGAAACTCCCCATCAATGAAATGGATATCAATCTGATAGTTAATACATACAATAGATGCTTTAAAACTATCAATCTTTACTAGCTTAATTTTCCCTACATAGCATATACAGTATATCACAAAATTGAGTACACCCCTCACATTTTTGTAAATATTTTATTATATCTTTTCATGTGACAATACTGAAGAAATTATACTCTACTACAATGTAGTGAGTGTACAGCTTGTATAACCGTGTAAATTAGCTGTCCCCTCAAAATAACTCAAGACACACCAATTAATGTCTAAACTGCTGGCAACAAAAGTGAGTACACCCCTAAGTGAAAATTGGGCCCAATTAGCCCTTTTTCCTCCCTGGTGTCATGTGACACGTTAGTGTTACGTACCTGGACGTAGAGCCTGACTTGTAGGAGATGGGGACAGTGGTCACGTGAGCACAGTGGGGTAGGAGTGCCTGGTTTGTAGAGGAAGGTGTTGCAACCAACAGGGAGGTCTTCCAGTAGTACCCGTATGCGGATGGCAGGATGCAAGACTGCAGCTGTAGATGGTTGAAGCAGGATACAAAAGAACCAGGCAGCAGGCGGATCAAACAAGTGGGAATCAGCAGAGCAAGGTCAAACAGTCCGGTTGGCAACAGCAGATCAATCAGATGACAGGAGCAGGCAATGGCAGAGTCGGTAGGCAGGCAGGAGTCGGTAACCAAAAGCAGATGCAAACAAGGTCAGGCAGGCCGGGTCGGATAGGAGAAGGCAGAGTAGTCCAAACAGAGCCGGGTCGGTAACGGGAGATCACAGGTTCAAGGTTCAGATCAGGTTTTCAGATGGCTGACAAAGCAGGAAGCTTTAAGACAACACAGCACTGGCTGAGTGTCACTGTTGGGCTTTTAAAGCCCGTTTTGGCGCCAATTGCGCTCCAGCGCATGCGCACACGCACGCGCGCACGCTAACGTGCACGCGCGCGTGCCCGCCGCGCACCTGTGTGCGCACGGAAGGCCCGGAAACGCCTGGTAAGTCCTTGACATTGCCCCCCCACAAGGGGCAGCCTCCGGATGCCCAGGCGACTTGCCTTTTCAGGGTGGGAAGTCAGGTAGGTACGGACTAAACGTTTCGCATGTATGTTACTGTCCGGTTCCCAGGAATTGCTTTCTGGACCGTACCCTTTCCATTTGACCAAAAATTGTACTTGCCCGTGTCTTTTTCTACAATTGAGGATAGCCTCCACCTCATATTCCTGGTTACCATCCACCAAAACAGGTTCAGGCGGGCCGGTTCCTCTGTCAGGGAAGGGATTAGGCACAGCAGGTTTTAACAAAGACACGTGAAATACTGGGTGAACTTTAAGAGAATCAGGCAAAGACAGTTCATAGGCCACTTCGTTAATTTTCTTCTTAACAGGAAAAGGTCCCATAAATCTAGGTGCAAGTTTTTTAGAAGGACAAATCAACTTAATATTGGATGTAGACAGCCATACCTGATCTCCAGGTTGCAGAACCAGCTCCCCCCTTCTTCTTTGGTCGAAGTTTCTCTTGCTATCTGCCTGGGCCTTGGACACAGCTTCTTGTAGTACCTGATTGTTGCGTTTGAGGAACTCCACTGTCTTCTGGACTGCTGGAACTGGGGATTCTGAAACAAAATCTGGTAAAAAAGTCAAGTGGAAACCATAATTGGCAAAGAAGGGGATTGGTTAGTGGCTGAGTGACTGGTATTATTGTATGCGAATTCCGCTAGAGGCAGCAGGGAAACCCAATTGTCCTGTGAAAAAGAAGTAAAACATCTGATATATTGCTCGAGGGTTTGGTTGGTTCTCTCTGTCTGCCCATTAGTCTGTGGGTGATAGGCTGAGGAGAGAGCGAGCTCGATCTTCAAGATTTCGCAAAGTGCCTTCCAGAAGCGTGAGGTAAATTGCACCCCTCTGTCGGAGACTATATTTGCAGGTACTCCGTGTAGTCTGATGATCTCTTTGATAAATACACGGGCCGTCTCTGCGGCGGATGGGGTTCCCTTCAGGGGCACAAAATGGGCCATTTTAGATAGGCGATCCACAACCACAAAAATGGCTGTGCACCCCTCAGAGCGGGGTAGTTCGACTATAAAGTCCATAGAAATCATTTTCCAAGGTCTGTCTGGTATAGGTAAAGGTTTAAGCAGACCCCAGGCTCGGTTCCTTGAAGTCTTGTTCCGTATGCAGACGGAGCAGGAATTGACGTATCTTTCACAAAACTCCTTTAAGTTGGGCCACCAGAATGTACGTTGTACAAGTTCAAGAGTCTTCCGTACCCCAAAATGTCCTGCTAGGGGATGATCATGAAGCAGTGTTAGTACCTTAACTCGGATACTCTCGGGGACAAAGATTTGACTTCCCTTCCATAGCAAGCCATCTCGTGATGTCAAGGTGGTTCCTGGAGGTCTTGGAGAGTGAGTAGAGGCTTCTTTGATTAGAGATAAGAGATCTGTTTGTAAGAGCAAGAAACTGTTTGTGGGTAGAATTGTGTCAGGAGCAGGTGAGTCCTTAGGGTTGTCATGCATGCGTGACAATGCGTCTGGTTTGACGTTCTTTGATCCTGGCCGATAAGTGATGTGGAAACAGAAGCGGGTGAAAAACAAGGCCCAACGAGCTTGTCGGGGTCTCAAACGTTTGGCAGATCTCAGGTATTCTAAATTCTTATGGTCGGTATATATTAATACCAGGTGGGCCGCGCCCTCTAACAGATACCTCCACTCCTCCAAAGCGGTCTTGATGGCAAGAAGTTCCCGATCCCCCACATCGTAATTTCTCTCAGCTGGAGATAACTTTCGGGAGAAGAATCCCACAGGGTGTATCAAGTCCTCCTTACCCTGTCTTTGCGAAATGACCGCTCCCACCGCTACTTCGGATGCGTCAACTTCTAATAAAAAAGGCAAGGATGGGTTAGGGTGACTGAGAATTGGAGCTGATGTAAAGAGTTTTTTAAGTCTCTCAAATGCCCCTTGAGCCTCCGTACTGCAATGAAACCTGACGTGTTGTTGGGTCAATCGTGTAATAGGTGCGATGATGGCAGAGAATCCCTTGATAAATTTCCTGTAAAAGTTTGCGAAACCAATGAAACGTTGTATACCTTTCTTATCGACGGGTGCAGGCCAATCCAAAACAGCAGACACTTTTTGGGGATCCATCTTGATACCGGTTGAGGATATTATCAAACCCAAAAACTGAATCTCTTGTTGCTCGAACTCACACTTCTCTGCCTTTGCGTACAGTCCATGTAGGCGAAGACGGTCAAGGACTCTGCAGACGTGTTCCCGGTGTTGGCTGAGGGATTCAGAAAAAAACAAAATATCATCCAAATAAACAATTACAAAAATATCTAAGAAGTCCTTGAATACATCGTTAATAAGATGTTGAAAAGTGGCAGGTGCATTACATAGACCAAAGGGCATGACCAGATATTCATAATGCCCGAACCGTGTTCGGAACGCCGTCTTCCACTCATGCCCGGCCCGGATGCGGACCAGATTGTATGCCCCTCTTAGATCGAGTTTCGTAAAAATAGTAGCAGACCTTAGTTTTTGGAATAATTCGGGTATTAAGGGCAACGGGTAACGGTTCTTGACCGTGATCTTATTCAACTCCCGGTAATCTACACACGGGCGGAGAGTCTGATCCTTCTTAGTCACAAAAAATATTCCAGCACCAGCTGGAGAGGTAGATGGGCGGATGAATACTTTTTCCAGGTTTTCGTTGATGTAAATTTTTAATGCTTCCTGTTCTTTTTCTGACAAGGGAAAAATGCGCCCAAAGGGGATTTCGGCCCCGGGTAAAAGTTCAATTGGGCAATCATATGCCCGATGGGGTGGAAGAGAGTCTGCTCCCTTTTTACTGAAAACATCGAGGAACCCATGATACGGTTCGGGTACTGATTGGCGTAGGTTCTGATCAATGTCCATGCAAAATAAGGTGACAGAGGATTGAGTAGACTCATGTTGACAATGTTCTTGGCAGTAGGGGGACAAGAACCTGATCTCTCTGGTAGTCCAATTGATGGAGGGATTATGGGCCTGAAGCCAGGGAATGCCCAGAATGATTGGGAACAACAGGGAAGAGATCACATCAAGGGTCAGAAACTCCTTATGCTGGGAGGAAGTGATGACAGGTAAGGGAAAAGTCTCTTGGGTCACCTGTCCGGAGCTGATGCGGGATCCATCGGCCAAGAAGACTGAAAGTCGGTGGGTCTTATTCTGTAAGGGAATGTTGTGTTGGCTGGCGAAGGCAGAATCAATGAAGCAACTGCATGCTCCGGAATCAATAATTGCTTTAACTGGAATTGTCCTTCCTTGGAGCTGTAATGAGAGAGGGAGAGCAATGTGGGTTGTGTTAGCAGAAAGTGCTGAAAGACTGGCAGGAACAGAGGAAAAGCACTTACGCATCTTGACCGGACAGTTGCGCACGTAGTGTCCTGTTGCTCCACAGTACAGGCAGAGGTTAAGTTGATGGCGACGTGTGCGCTCTTCCGGGTTTAAGGTGGGTCGAATCAGTCCCAACTGCATTGGCTCGGAGGTGTCAGGTGCAGGGCGGGTCGGCTGGAAGTTGGGTGGAGGTAGGTAGCGGGCAGCAGGAATTGGAGCTTTAGCAGTCACCCAAGTAGGGCGATTATGTTGATAGGACCGTTCAGTGCGACGTTCCCGAAGGCGGCGATCAATCTGGATTGTTAGGGTGATTAAAGCCTCAAGAGTATCAGGTATGCCTACCCGGGCCAATTCATCTTTCAGTCCTTCTGATAGGCCCATGTGGAACTGATGCCGTAGAGCTGCATCATTCCATTGAGTGTCTGCACTCCAGCGTCTAAAATCCGAGATGTAATCCTCGGCCGCCCGGCGACCCTGCTGGAGCGTAGTTAAGGTGGCCTCTGCTGTGGCGACCCGTTCAGGGTCTTCATAAAGCTGGGACATAGCTTCAAAGAAGGCCGTTAGTGATTGAATCAAGATAGTGTCCTCTTCGAGAAGTCGGTGTGCCCAGATCTGTGGTTCTCCCAACAGCAGGGAGACCACAAACCCCACTTTAGTGGCTTCAAGTGAGAAAGTCCGGGGTTGCAGGGCGAAATAAAGTTGACAAGCGCTGCGGAAGGCCCGGAATTTAGTTCGGTCCCCTGAAAACCTCTCAGGTATGGGGACCCTTGGCTCAGGTGGAAGCATAACGACAGAAGGAGGGGAAGCAGCCTGAGCAGGGGCGGAAACGGATCCAGGAACCACGTGTACCGGGTTGATGATGTTCTGGACTTGACCCTTCCAATCTGGTGTAACCGTCTTGTAAGGATTTTACGGCTTGGGTGAGGGCTGACAGGTGTGAGCAGATATCTGTCATGGGAGGGGTCTCTCCTGCAGGCTCAGTCATGGCTGTGTTGTACTGTTACGTACCTGGACGTAGAGCCTGACTTGTAGGAGGAGACCTCTCATACAGCGCTGGTTCGCGTGCCACTGGAGATGGGGACAGTGGTCACGTGAGCACAGTGGGGTATGAGTGCCTGGTTTGTAGAGGAAGGTGTTGCAACCAACAGGGAGGTCTTCCAGTAGTACCCGTATGCGGATGGCAGGATGTAAGACTGCAGCTGTAGATGGTTGAAGCAGGATACAAAAGAACCAGGCAGCAGGCGGATCAAACAAGTGGGAATCAGCAGAGCAAGGTCAAACAGTCCGGTTGGCAACAGCAGATCAATCAGATGACAGGAGCAGGCAATGGCAGAGTCGGTAGGCAGGCAGGAGTCGGTAACCAAAAGCAGATGCAAACAAGGTCAGGCAGGCCGGGTCGGATAGGAGAAGGCAGAGTAGTCCAAACAGAGCCGGGTCGGTAACAGGAGATCACAGGTTCAAGGTTCAGATCAGGTTTTCAGATGGCTGACAAAGCAGGAAGCTTTAAGACAACACAGCACTGGCTGAGTGTCACTGCTGGGCTTTTAAAGCCCGTTTTGGCGCCAATTGCGCTCCCGCGCATGCGCACATGCACGCGCGCGCCGCCGCGCGCGCTAACGCGCACGCGCCCGCCGCACACCTGTGTGCGCACGGAAGGCCCGGAAACGCCTGGTAAGTCCTTGACAGTTAGTGTTACAAGGTCTCAGGTGTGAATGGGGAGCAGGCGAGTTAAATTTGGTGTTATCGCTCTCAATCTCTCATACTGGTCACTGGAAGTTCAACATGGCACCTCATGGCAAAGAACTCTCTGAGGATTTGAAAAAAAGAATGGTTGCTCTACATAAAGATGGCGTAGGCTATAATGCCGCGTACACATGGTCGGGATTCTCGTGGGAAAAAGCTCTGATGGTTTTCCCGTCGGAATTCCGACGGAATTTCGCTCAAACTGTCTTGCCTACACACGGTCACACCAAATTCCGACGGTCAATAACACCACGCCTTAAAAAACGTTCGACTGCACTATAAAAGGGGAATTTATTGCTTCTGGGCATGCGTGAAATTGTTTCCGAGCATGCGTCGGAATTTTGCGTGTCAGAATTGCATACACACGATCGGAAAATCCGATAGAAAGGTTTTCCGTTGGAAAAATTAAGAACAGGTTCTCAATCCAAAGTCCGTCGGAAATTCCGACAGAAAAAGACAGATGGGCATACACACGGTCGGAAAATCCGATGAAAAGCTCCCATCGGACTGTTTCCATCAGAAATTCCGACCGTGTGTACGCGGCATAAGAAGATTGCCAAGACCCTGAAACTGAGCTGCAGCACGGTGGCAAGACCATACAGCGGTTTAACAGGACAGGTTCCACTGACAACAGGCCTTGCCATGGTCAACCAAAGAAGTTGAGTGCACGTGCTCAGCGTCATATCCAGAGGTTTTCTTTGGGAAATAGATGTATGAGTGCTGCGAGCATTGCTGCAGAGGCTGAAGGGGTGGAGGGTCAGCCTGTCAGTGCTCAGACCATACGCCACACACTGCATCAAATTGGTCTGCATGGCTGTTGTCCCAGAAGGAAGCCTCTTCTAAAGATGATGCACAAGAAAGCCCACAGTTTGCTGAAGACAAGCAGACTAAGGAAATGGATTGCTGGAAATGTCCTGTTGTCTGATGAGACCAAGATAAACTTTTTTGGTTCAGATGGTATCAAGCATGTGTGGTGGCAACCAGGTGAGGGGTACAAAGACAAGTGGGTCTTGCCTACAGTCAAGCGTGGTGGTGGGAGTGTCATGGTCTGGGGCTGCATGAGTGCTGCCGGTACTGGGGAGCTACAGTTCATTGAGGGAACCATGAATGCCAACATGTACTGTGACATACTGAAGCAGAGCATGATCCCCTCCCTTCGGAGACCGCAGGGAAGTATTCCAACATGATAACAACCCCAAACACACCTCTAAGACAACCACTGCCTTGCTAAAGAAGCTGAGGGTAAAGGTGACGGACTGGCCAAGCATGTCTCCAGACGTAAACCCTATTAAGCATCTGTGGGGCATCCTCAAACGGAAGGTGGAGGAGCGCAAGGTCTCTTACATCCACCAGCTCCATGATGATGTCATGAAGGAGTGGAAGAGGACTCCAGTGGCAACCTGTGAAGCTCTGGTGAACTCCATGCCCAAGAGGGTTAAGGCAGTTATTGAAAATAATGGTGGCCACACAAAGTATTGACACTTTGGGCACAATTTGGACATTTTCACTTAGGGGTGTACTCACTTTTGTTGCCAGCGGTTTAGATATTAATGGATGTATGTTGAGTTATTTTTAGGGGACAGCAAATTTACACTGTTATACAAGCTGTACACTCACTACTTTACATTGTAGCAAAGTGTAATTTCTTCAGTGTTGTCACATGAAAAGATATAAAATGTTTACAAAAATGTGAGGGGTGTACTCACTTTTGTGAGATACTGTACATATTTACATCATATTTGTCAACTAAGGGAAATCCCTGCAGGGATCTACAGAATTTAATGGGGTTTATTAGAAACTGCATTCAGTATGGATGATCATCGATCCAATCCCCTATCAAAGAACTAGTAAAAAGTGTCGAGAGATGGCTCCTTTACCGCAGCATAATTTATACCCTGAGAGCCCATATGCTGCTACTTTTGGAGGTAAGACACATCCCATTGGAAGAATTATCTGCAGCCAGCTTAATGTAAGGGTCTGTGAGATAGAATACAATTTAATGCATTGTTTACTCAGACTTTCGCATAGTTTTGATAAATATAAAGAAGATTTTACAAAATCAGATTGAGGTTTGTCTAGCTTTGGACTCGGAGATCCAAAGAAGCACACGCATACAGCTAGTGATTCCAGCAACTTTGATGGACTACATGTTCTTCAGGCGATTCCCTACCCCTGCCCCATTGGGCTCCCAATAATCAGGTATCATGTTTCTTCTACATGTAACACCCCATACACACGGTCGGATTTTTCAACGGAAAATGTCCTATCGGACAATGTTGTCGGAAATTCCGACCGTGTGTAGGCTCCATCGGACTTTTTCCGTCGGATTTTCCGACGGACAAAATTTTATCTCCTGCTCTCAAATTTTCTGACAACAAAGTCCTATCTGACTTTTTCCGATCGTGCGTAGCGAATTCCGACTTACAAAGTGCCACGCATGCTCAGATCACATTACAAGACCAAAGCTATTGGCTACTAGCCTCTACGTAGTCCCGTCGTAGGCAACAAACGTCACCACATTCAGGATGATCGGATTTTCCAACAACTTTGTCCGACCGGGTGTATGCACCAGTGTCGGACAAAATCCGATGGATTTTGTGGTCGGATTTTCCGACCGTGTGTACGGGGCATAATAAGGATTTATAAAAACAAAGTACACCAATCTTACTTTTTGGAGTACTTAACACCAAACTATTACTAGCAGTTCAACTAGCCCACCTCATGACAAAATTGGCAGCCTGTACACCTCTAACCTGTGTAAAAAAAGATGTATATACTTACCTATTTTCAGAACGCTCTGGTCCGGTCACATGATCCCTTGTGTCAGCCAGTGGCAGCTTCAGGGAAGAGGAGGGACTGCCCAACAACGGCTGTGAAAGCAATGGCATCACCCAAAGGCTCCCATGGTACAGCCGGTGTTGGAAGTCCCTTTTCTTACGTGAAGATGCCACTGGCTGACACAGTGGATCACATGACGGGACCAGAGCAGGCTGAAAATAGGTAAGCATGTGCATCTTTTTTGCACAGGTTAATTTTTAAGACTAGTTTGGCATTAGCTAGAATTTCACTTTAATGCTTACATATAATGCTTCTTAACATAAAAGGTTTGAAACACTGCCTTTCGCATGTAATAATGTTAGAGTTGTGTCAAGCTACATAAATAGTGATATGTACAGTATCACCCCTGTTATTTCAGCAATTTGTTTTAGAAAATAATTTTTACTGGGATAGTATCCTGAGGCAACTGTCTCCGTTGCCTCATCAAGTTGGCACTACATTTTTTTTTTTTTTTCAATTTCTTTCTTTCTTGGAAAAGAAAATTCCCCTTTTACCATTCAGTGAATGTTAACAGCTAGGAAATTCATAGGAATTAAACTTTTAGATACGTGCAAAGAATATGAACTAACCATAAATATTAAAGTAGAACTATAGGCAAAACTGAGTAAGGGAGGGTCAACTGTGTCCCAACTGTGTCCCATTGCAGAGTCTTCCTTCCACTTTTTGTCCCATAGCCAAACAGGAAGTCAGAAGAAATCCCTGCAAATTAAGGAAATTCATTGGGGACCAGAACTAGTGTCCCCCTTGGTCAATTTGCCCTCTATTTCTTTTCTGGGGACAACCCAAAATTTGTGATTTTCTTCTACTTTAGATTTCAATGATAATGGTAACTAAGACAAAGAAAGAGGGCAAATCTCTTTAATGGGGCACAGAAGGCAATACAAACTGACAGGTGTTCAAATCCCTCTGCACTCTATCAACAACTTAAAGCGGAACTTCAATATTTTTTAAATCTTTCCATCTATTAAATCTTCTGCCCTTGTTGTTTTAACTTTGGATAGTAAAACCTTTTTTTTTCTGCCAGTAAATACCTTATACAGCCCACTTCCTGTTTCTTGTCTGGAAAAAAGTCTGTGTCTATGTAAATACAGGAAGTGAACAGGCAGCAGCTTCAGCTGCCCACAGTTAAAATGATTGCAGCCAGACTTAGTGGAGGGAGATTTCTGCAGCATATTTGGCAAGTACAGAATCACAGTATATATAAAATAATATGCAAAGTGGTTGGAGGGAAGCTTCAGAATGGCAAAGATGTTTTTATTACAAAATATGTGAGCGGGCTGCAGTTCCTCTTTAAAAAAAATAAAAATAAAGTTTTGCCCTTACAGTATACTTTAATACAACAACAGATATAGATGGCTAAAACATCTATGGCATTCACCAAGTTTTACTCTGTATGCAGCCTATGGTTTTAAACAAGTAATACTGATTAGTAAGTAAAAATGCAGTCAAAAAAACATTTTTTATCCTAACATATGCCACATGTAAAAGGGTCTTTCTTAAGGCAAAAGTCATACATTTGTTCACAAACAGCACTTCTGCTATGTAGAGAATGTTGCTTAAACAAAATCTATATTGATATGATTACATTTCCTATGGGTGAAGGATGATATAATTAATGGATTTCCCTTGCCCTGTAATGCAACCATTAGGCAATTAAATCATAGAATGACCAATAAATTTTGATGCATTTAGTAAGCAATTTGTCAAGCAGTGCAGCATAGGAGTTAATTTATTAATTCTTGTCAGTGACTCCATTTTGACAATATCAGAGCCTTTTAGTAGCCCAAGGAAGCCTCATTATAAAATATTTAGATTATACATCTGTAATAACACATAACAATAACGTGAATTGAGAAAAGATATTGGATAAGAAAAGATAACAAAATAATTTACAATTGAAAGAAATATGTTTGCTAATAAATAAATAATGTAAAAGCAGGTATGCCATTACCTTAAATGCTTACGCCACTACATGTTTGTTTTTCCTATAGGTGGTGGTACAAGGGTACTGTATGATTGACTTACAGCAGGGGTGCCCAACCAGTGGCCTGAGGGCCACATGTGACCCACGGAGCCCTCTGATGTGGCCCGCGACCTCCTGCTCTGGGATGGAATAGCATAGAATACTGTTATTAATAGTAACTTTATTACTAAAATCACAGTGTATGTAAGGGCATATCTGTTCTGCAGTGGTTACTGGGCTGCTTTCAAACTGATCCGCATGTGCAGAGCAGTGCAACTGAGGGTTACCTGCACTGAGCCATAGGCCCCTTTCACACGGTCAGTCCGACTCAATTGGACCCTCCATTCACCTCTAAGTAAGTAGAGGGGGCTCTATAGAGTAGAGTGGGCTGCCATGCACTCGCTCCGTTCATTGTGGCCCGCGACCGGTTATCAAGTCTCTTAAGTGGCCCTCGCTCTTCAAAAGGTTGGGCACCCCTGACTTACAGTATGTCTGCATCCCCATTAGGCAATTTTATTTAACCCTCTTGCTGTACATACTTGCTGCTTCTCATCTTGTTTTCCATCAGCCACCAAAAACAGTCATACTGACTGTAGGATTGTGACAAGAAGCAACAGCATGAGCAATAAGCAGAAAAACAGTCAGGTATCTAAAAGTGGTGTACTTCTAAAACATTTATCATGGCAATAGAAGCTGTTATTTATGCAGCAAGTACAGAACAGGTGAGCATTTAATGTAATGTGTACTTACAATATGTGTTGCATGCAATTTAATGTCTGAACGATCTGATTTATTATACTCTAACAGTAATGCACATTATGTAGTACGTCTTCTTTGTATTTGGCTTGCTTTGGCTTGGAAGAAACTGCTAAGCTTATTCCAAATCCCTACTAGAAAAATCTCAAAGTACATTTTTTTTTGCATCAGCACAATTATTTTCCAAAAAGAAGGCCACAACGTGAAAAAAAGAAAATTACACAAATATTGTTTTAATATTAAGCTGTCAAGCCACTGGAGTGGTGCCTGGATTGCTTACTTTGGGACGTACTTTGCACAGCACGTTAAAAAGAAATTAACTAGGCTATTGATTGTCTGAAAGTTCAAGATACCATCTGAAACTTCAAAGGCATTATTAAATGTAACCATTTAGTAATCCAGACCTTGTATTTATGTTTTTGGAGGTGGTTCCAGAAACCTTACATCTCCATAGGTCCCTGATAAAATATTTACATACGTTTTTAGGTGTCTCTAAAAGATTGATGAATATTCCACTTAAAATAAGTCTTTTCAGGCCTCAAACCGGAAATATTAATTCAAAACACGCAGATGATCCAATTTTAAATTGATTCATTCTCTGCAGCTGTGTGTGAGACATAAAGCTGATTTTCAAAGTCCTTTTTAGTGGAAAAACCTCATAGTTCAACCAGAATGGAATCTGTAAATTGGAGGCAGAGAGCAATGTGTCCATACTGCTAGCTGGGGGCAAAGTGCTTTGATTGCTCTAAGGTATAAATCTTTTCCTCGACAACACTGTAATGGGGCCTACTCTTCTTTATTTTTTTTATTTTTTCAGAGAAGCTGATGTGAGAATTATTGAGAAAAAAACGATTATTTGGAATATGAATATACATTCAGTTGCACGTTAAAACTATGGTGAAGGCAGGCCAGGGTTTTCTGCAATATCAAAAGCAATCTTGTTAGGATGTCTGCATATGGGCACTACTAAATTCGGCCAGGGCATCTAGGCATTGATGATTCCATGACTCCAGTCAAGAAAAATTGCTGAATAAGCATTTCAGGTTATATGAACTATTTTCCTGCTTTAGGCCCCTTTCACACTTATACGACTTGTCCCACGATTTGGGACTGCAAAGTAGCATGACAAGTTGTTCCCCATGATTTCCAATGACAGCCATTCATATTAGTACGACTTCAAAGTAGTCCCTGCACTACTTTGGCATCAAAATTGGACCACTTACACAGACATTCCTTGTACCTACAGCAAATGCAGGGAAAAGGTCCCTGACCCTTTTTTTTTTAAAACTGCAGCCGCATGGAAACTACATGGTGCTTTGGCACCATGCGTTTCCGTGCCTTTCTGCGCACTGGAAAACGTGCCAAACTTTCCAATGCACCGAGGTAGCATTAAGAATAGCCCTCTTATGTCTGATAAACAGCAGTGTGTTGTTGCTGTGGTTGCAGGAAAGTGTGTGATTTACATGCCTTCCCACACCCACAATAGTGTGAACTTGGCCTTAGAACCATCATCTTATGGAATGTTGTTCTGTTACAAATGTCTAACAAAAAGCAGGCATAGGAAAAAATTTGTTCAATTAACAAATTAATCCCTGAATTTTGTACATTACCTGGGGTACCCCTTTTAGAAATAATTATACATAGATGTCCAGCACACACCTGGGTCTTATCTGTGTTACATTGAATGTGTGTCAGGATGAGCAGAACTGAATGTCAGTTGTACACTTGATTATAAGGTGGCATTTTGGTGATGTGGCCTACTTTCTTCTTGCCTGTGTCCCTTTAAAAACAGGCAACAAAGTGTATTTGTACTTTTACAGCCAAACTACTAATTTGTTAAATATTCCCATTCATATAGCATATTGTACAAATATTTTTATATAAATATATTTTAAAATTGTTGCTTAGCCTTTTGCTTGCATAAAAATCCCACTTATATTCCTTTTTTCTATAATGTTATGGAGGGGGCTGGAGAGTTATCATAAATAACCATGACTGTACTGACAGATCTCATTATTCTAGTAAACTAGATGTGTATACTGTCTATCACAAAAATGTGTTAAATATATGAAGCCTAAGGTGGTATATTATATGCTAATTAAAAAAAAAAAAAAAAAAAAAAGTCTCTCCGTCTGTCTCCTAAATGCACATCATAAGCTATTCTGAACCATTTCTGCCTATAGCATCCTATGTAGAATCCTGTTAAAAAAAAACAAAACAAGAAAAGGTAAGAAATAAAACACACTGTCATTTTTTGTTTTTTTTCACTATCTGTGTCTTAGGAAAATTGCAACTGGGAGAGTTGTCACAGGAACAAGTATCCCTATTGTTAAGCATCCCATTATTCCTGTTATAGAGGCAACTCAGAATTGTTAATTTGCCTTCAATTGGTGACATTGGTGATCAGGTAAATTATGGAGAATGAATTACTACAGTGGAGCCCTATCAGTGGCCTGGGGGCCACATGTGGCCCGCGGAGCCCTCTGATGTGGCCCGCGACCTCCTGCTCTGGGATGGAATAGAATAGAATCTGTTATTAAAGGTCAGTTTATTACCAAAATCAGTGTATATATATATAGGAATATCTTTTCTGCAGTGGTTACTGGGCTGCTTTAAAACTGATCCGTAGGTGCCGAGCAGTTTACCTGCGGATTACCTGCACTGAGCCATAGACTTCTGTTTTTACCTGCGAGTTTGGTGAGCTTTCTGAAAGTGCACCAAATCTGCAGAATATAATAAAAGTCTATTGCAAAGTGAAGAAAAGCCAAAAAGGTACACTGCGTTGCACCCGCGGTGCGGGAAAAACCGCAGTGCATCAGTGTGAAAGCAGCCTTGGGCCCCTTTCACACGGTCAGTCCGACAGTCCGACCAATTGGACCCTCCATTAACCTCTAAGAAGTGGCAGGCATAAACCACGACTTGTGTCCGACCTCCAATATGATCCGCAAAAAAGTATAGTGGAGCAGACACGGACATGCCATCCACCCGCTCTGCTCATTGTGGCCCGTGACCGGTTACCAGGTTGCTTAAGTGGCCCTCGCTCTTCAAAAAGTTGGGCATCCCTGCTCTACTAGGAACACCATTGGCAATAAAGACTTCCTATAGGTGGTGGAACGCGAATACACTCGCCACTATCCAAAAAAAAAAAAAAAAAGGTGTTGCCTTTTGATGCTTTTAGTTATACTTTAAATTAACCTTGTCCTTGTTTACCCTGTAGCCAGCATAACTATTATGTTGGCAACCTCATTGTCATATAAACAAACTCCCATCCACTATAGCAGCAAGAGTATATGTACCTTTTCTCTGTAGGCTGCCAAATATGAAGTAGAGAGGATTCAGGCAGCTATAAAGCCACCCAATCACATTGTGGGAAATGTGCTACTGATCTCCCCTGTGAAGTATGAACCCAGAAGCTCCCAGCTCTGAGCATTTCAAGGTTTAGAGCTGTACAAGCCTGGTCGCTATGTCCAGGGAAGAAGCTGACTGGACACAGTCCATGCTCAATCAGCTGCAACATAGGGCTCTCTTTTTAACCACTTCAGCCCCGCAAGGATTTACCCCCTAATGAGCAGGCCATTTTTTGTGATACAGCACTGCGTCACTTTAACTGACAATTGTGCGTCCGTGCAACGTTGTACCCAAACAAAATGCATGTTCTTTTTTTCTCACAAATAGAGATTTCTTTTAGTGATATTTGATCACCTCTGCGGTTTTTATTTTTTGCACTCTAAACAAAAAAAGCTACAATTTAAAAAAAAATATATATATTTTTTACTTTTTGCTATAATAAATAAAAATTATAGCGTCTACAAAATAGGGGATAGATTTATGGCATTTTTATTATAATTTTTTTACTAGTAATGGCGGTGATCAGTGATTTTTAGCGGGACTGCAACATTGTGGTGGACAGATCGTACACTTTTGACACCAGTGACATTTATACAGCGATCAGTGCTATAAACATGCACTGATTACTGTATAAATGACACTGGCAGGGAAGGGGTTAAATGTGTCCCCTGGGAGGTGTTTCTAACTGTGGGGGGAGTGGACTGACTGGGAGTACATAGAGATCGCTGTTCCTGATCACTAGGAACAGACAATCTCACTGTACTCCCCTGACAGAACAGGGATCTATTTATTTACATTGACAAATCCCCGTTCTGGCTCTGTGGAGCGAACGCGGGTGGCCGGCGGACACCAAGTTCACTGAAACTAAGGGGCCAAGCCCAACAACTGAAAAACAACCCCACACCATAATCCCCCCTCCACCAAATGATTTGAAGGGGCGGCCCAATACTTTTGGCAATATAGTGTGGATGAGCGAGTGTGGGGTGGAAGAACTTGACTGGCCTGCACAGAGTCCTGTGTAATGGTATTGTAATCTGTGGCCCTGAATCTCCTTTTCTAGGGTACCCCACCAGGGATCTTGGTCCCTCCTCTTCTGTGTCTGCCACTATAGCAAGCTGCTTGCTATGGGGGCAGATAGACAGGCTTGATCCGGGGCTGAGCAGTGTGCATCTATAGACACACACAGTGCGACTCGAACCTGCCCCCCCCCACATGCTGCCTCCTCACAGCATTTAACTGATAGCAGCAGGAGCTAATGGCTTCCAATGCTGCCTTAGTGAAAAAAGGAGAATGGGGAGAGAAGAGATGCAGCCGGGCAGAGCACTAGATCAATTGAGGACTCAATTGAGAATTTAGGGAAGTGGGGGAGCACAGCAAATTGTAAAACTTTTTTTACCTTAATGCAGGGAATGCACTAAGGTAAAAAAAAAAAAAAAAAAATATATATATATATACACACACACACACACACATACACACACACACACACATATACATATATATATATATATATATATTACCCTTAGAACCACTATAAGGCTATTTTCACACTGAGGCATTCTTCACTATAAATAGTGCTTGTAAAGTGCCTGAAAAATGCCTCCCATGCCTCCCCAGAGTGCTTTCACACTGGGGCGGTGCGCTTGCGGGACATTAGAAAAAGTCCTGCAAGCAGCATCTTTGGGGCAGTTTGGGAGCGCTGTATCCACTGCTCTTAAACCATCCCTGAAATGAATGGGCGGCGTTTCGGCAGCACAGCAATATGGGCGCTTTTAACCCTTTCTTCGGCCGCTAGCGGGGGTTAAAAGCGCCCCGCTAGAGGCTGAAAGGTGTCGCTAAAGCAACGTTAAAGTGGCGCTTTAACGCCAACGTCGGGCGCTCTGTATGTAGGTAGCCTAATAATGTACTTGTCAATGTTACTTGAACTGACATCATCTGCATAATTAAGTTCATCCCTTCAAGCTGCAGATTAATGAAACAGAAAAAATAAAAAATTAACAATGTTACTTTGTATCTTTCTATTTTCTAATGGCTTGTACACACAATCCGAAAATTGGATCCACTTTTGAAGCGATTGTACAATAATCAGATCGTTAGTACAGAGCTTTCAAAAGCCAATCCCAATAGTTCATCCAATATTATCCGATCGGACAAGCACTAACATTTCTCTCGTACGATACCAGATCATATTTTTTTTGTTTAATCAGTACAGTTGTCATCCGAAAATACAATACAAATACACTACAACACATTACATCACTTCCTATTTTTTATTCTGTCATACAAGAATTTCTGTAACTTTAGTAACCTCTCCATTTTCGATATGCGACTAGCATGCAAAAAATAACAGACGACCTGTCGTCCAATTTTTGGATCGTGTGTACAGGCCATTAGTGCTGGTATACACTGTTGTGACTTCTAATACGACTTGAGTCGCATGACAAGGGAAAACACATTATATTCAATGGTTCCTGTTCTCATCGATGCAACTCAGCATGGTGCAATTGGAGAAAGTTCATGTGCTACTTTGTTGTAATTTACAATGTGATTTGGCCCTGAAAAATGCAAAGTTGCAACAAAGCCACACTACATAATCGCACTGACAACCACCTCAAAATCGCATTGCAACAGTGTGAACTGAGCTTTACAGAGCTGTTGATAAACACTCAGATAGCTTTTTTTTTTTTTTTTTTTTTACAGCAGCAGCTCTGTGTAACACAGCAACTCCAGCTTTGATTGATCAGAGTTGAGAATTGCTAGGGAGTGGTATGTGGGGGGGGGGGGGGTCACGGCAGCAGAGAATAAGGACCGGACATGCAACACCTGTCCTGTGTACTATAACATTTTTTTTTTGGGGGGGGGCATGTGTAGCACGTCCAGTGACTTAGAGAGAAGTTCACAAGCCTAGCAGTGCTATGTGCTAGGACTGTGTAGATGATTTTTTGGTGGATAAAACAGCTCCTATATGAGTATTATGCTGTTTGCCTGGAGTTCAGCTATAGGTCTAAAGGGCTAAAGGTAAATGTTTTGTGCATAGTATAAAAAAGTGAAGCTTTATTTACACCCAGGTTTTATACAGGATTTATATAGCACAGACAGTTTGCACAGCGCTTTACATCAGTAGGGCAGGACAATTCAATGCAGGAAGAATCAGAGGGCCCTGCTCGTTAGAGCTTACAATCTAGTCATAGGCATGAAAAGTAATAAAGTATCCCTGGTTTGAAACCCAGCCACAACACTACCTGCCTGAAGTTTGCATGTTCTCCCGGTGGCTGCATGGGTTTCCTCCGGGTACATTCCGTTTCCTCCCACACTTCAAAGACATGCTGGTAGGTTAATTGGCTCCTGTCTAAATTGGCCCTAGTATATGTATGTATGAATGTGAGTTAGGGACCATAGAGTGTAAGCTCCTTGAGGGCAGGGACTGATGTGAATGTACAATTTATATGTAAAGAGCTGCGTAAATTGACAGAGCTATATAAGAACATGAAATAAATAAATAACATGTAGAATACACTGAACTGCAATGCACCACAATACTTAGTACTTAAGTGTTCAAAGTACCTTGTCTGTTTACTGTATTGCTAATTTGTTCTACTTGTATACATGTCCCATGTATAAGGGGGCAGTATGGCCTTATTGCAACCATACTGCTGCTTATAAAGTACAGCTTTGTGCTTTGCAACAGTGTTCAGGGCTTTGCCAAGACCCATGCTAAAGATACAATAAAGTTGAAAGGAGCCTGATCAAATGGGAGAGCACATCGTAGGACACTGCAGGCTTTACATATCAGCAGGTTTTCTATGAATTACATGTAAATCACGGGTGCAGTAAACCCTCTTAACTTAACTTATATACCAGCTACAGTATGTAGCACAAAAAGGTTAGAAATGATGGCTGACAAAAAGTTTTAAGCAATGCTACTTCTGAGCTGTAGAGGTAGATGTGATCACAGGACAGATGGGCGAGAAAGTGGGTCAGGATTCATGTCGTTTTGTTTTGTGGAATATTCACATTAGTAGTGTGCTGTGCTTGAAAATGACTCGCTGCCTGCAGTCGTCTGCCCGTATAGGTGTATGTAAGGGCACGGAAGATTTCAGAGCAGATGTCACAGATGACCTTTAAAATAAGCAAACATCTGTGCAGCACCACTTATTGCAGCCCTGGGGACAAAGGTCCCAAACACTAGAAAATGGCTGTTCATACAATAGCTTCTTATTAGCTTTTTTAACTTGGAGTTGTTCTCCAAAACCAAAGAGTGAAGAAAATGTCATTTTTTTAGTCAGGATATTTTTATGTGAATGAATAAAATTATAACAGCACGGGATAGGGGAAACATCTTCAAACTTCACTGGTGCTTGGAAGATTAAAGAGCCAGGGTTTGCTTAAGGGGCTTGGCTTGTAACCTCATATTTATAAAAACCTGCTAAGTGTCCCCTTCAATGAGACAAGCAGACGGTTCATTGTTTCATCAGTCTGCTGATGGAGGTACCTAGTGTTAGAAAAGCACACTGAGTATTTTTCAATGACCCAGAGGGCAAAGGTCACTTATTATAAATGGATAATGAGACCTAATGTAATGTTCTGGCTGTGGACAAAGAGAGAGTTTATACACAGCCCCTTGTGGCTTGGTCATTGAGGCTTTTATTTCCCTTGCACACTTAATGGAGCCAAACAATTGACAGAAATGCTATACAAAAGAATGAAACTGAGAGAAACTGCCATGTTCTTACTGTGATAGACAGATACAAATAGTGACCCTGAAATGGCGCCACATTTCCTTTTACCGCTAACATGGCAGACAGCTGCAGCATTCACCTTAAAATCCCATTTAGCCATTTGCTAGCAATTAACCCTATTGGGGGAAGTGATATTATATCGAACCATAACTTTCTGCTAACGTCATCCAAAAACTGCACAGCAGGTAAAGACACAGACAGCACTCTATGTATGTGTAATGCCTGTGAAAAGTTCAAAAAAGTGTTGCTTGCATGTGACTGGTAGTGGTAGTGTTTACTAAAATAGAAAAGGCCACGTGGCTAATTTAATTAGACATACCGGGGCAGATTTACTAAAACTGGAGCACTCAGAATCTGGTGCAGCTGTGCATGGCAGCCAATCAGCTTCTAACTTCAGCTTGTTCAAATAAACTTTGATAAAAGAAAACCTGGAAGCTGATTGTTTCTATGCAAAGTTGCACCAGATTTTTCACTTTCCAGTTTTAGTAAATAACCCCCACAATGACTGTGTTGTTCAGTAACCCATTAAAAAAACAATCACAATTGAGCTTTCAGCAGCTTCAAGCGAAATAATGATACAGTAGATACCTAGCATTCAGCAGGGAATCAATGGGACAGTGCCAAGGACTTTTCCTTCCCCACCCTTTTCTCTTGTAGGGGTTTTCACTAGAGCTAGCAGTCTCCTACCCCTAGGAACAGACAATGTTTATGTGATTTTGGTTGGCTCTATATCCGTGTGCCACTACCTTACAACTATTAACACCCTTTCCGTCAGCCATATGAGGAGGACTGGACCACAGCTTCCACCCTCCTCTACATATTAAAAGCCAATGTCACATGCAGAACTCCATCATTATTTTTCATTTTTTCCACCAAAGATATCAAAAGAAAACACCTGGAAGGCAGGTACTAAACCTTAGGGCTCTTTCACACGGGGCGGATCAGTGCAGATCCGCCCCGTGGATATCCGCTTGCTCAGCGGGGATTGCCGGAGCGATCTCCGCTGAGCAGGAAGATGACAGGTCCGTCTCTGCACACAGCGCAGGGACGGACCTGTCAGAGCGCCGCTCTCCCCTCCCAGAAACGGAGCATAGCGGACACAGACGAGATCGGGTGTCAGCGGATGCTCATCCGCTGACACCCGCTATCCCATAGGGATACATGTATGTCCGTTTTTCATCCGAAAACGGATGGTTGAAAAACGGACGTACGGTCCGTCCGTGTGAAAGAGCCCTTAGAGTTGCCACCTCATCCCTTTAAACCCGAACACCTTTGAATTACACAGGTTCTGAGGCTAATTAAATTCAGATAAGGCACCAAGTGAGTTTAATGCCGCGTACACACGTTCGGACTTTGTCCGCCGGACCTAGTCCAGCGGACAATCCGCCGGACTTTCCAGCGGGGCTTCGCCAGACTTTCCGAGCGTGTGACTTGCCCACACACGCCCGGACTTCTCCGGCGGACAATCCGCTGGACAAAGTCCGCGGGACTTTTGAAAATGAACGGACTTGCCCACACACTGAGCAGTCCGTTCATTTAGAACGTAACTTCAGGTACGTAGCTAGCGTAGGCAGTAAATGCCGGCGCGCTAGCTCCGTCACCTGGCATGGATTTAAAGGGACTCCCCACGCCGAAAAACGGCGTGGGGGTCCCCCCCAAATCCATCTCAGACCCTTATCCGAGCACGCAGCCCGGCAGGCCAGGAAAGGGGTGGGGACGAGCGAGCGAGCCGTACCAGGCCGCGTGCCCTCAACATGGGGGGTGCCCTGGGGAAAGGGGGGCCACCCCAAAGCACCTTGTCCCCATGTTGATGACAACCCTGGCCATTGGTTTCGGGGTCTGCAGGCGGGGGGCTTATCGGAATCTGGGAGCCCCCCACCCTATGTGAATGAGTATGGGGTACGATGTCCCCTACCCATTCACCTAAGGTGTAAAATGTAAAGTAAAAAAAACACACAATTTTGAAAAAATATTTTATTGCACTGCTCCGGGGGTCTTCTCGCCGGACTCCTCCGCCATTTACCGAGCGGGGAAGTCCGGCCTTCTTCTTCTTCTTCTTCCCCGCCCCCCTGTGATGTCACAGTCCCAGCATCCTCCAGGACTGTGACATCATGGGGGGCGGGGTCACCATGTGACTTGGGCATGTGACCCTGTCCCCTTGTCCCTTATAAGTCCCAGCACAGCGCGACTCTGGCATTCCGGGCAGAGAGAGCGACGTGTCAACATCAGAAGAAGAAGAAGAAGAGGAGGAGGAAGAAGAAGAAGAAGAAGGCGGCGCAGAAAGCGACGACAGCGGCAAGAACAGAAGAGACCCCGGAAGACCCCCCAAGGCGGATCGAGACCCCCAGACGGCGGCGGCGACGAAGAAGGTAGCCGAACTTCTCCGCTCGGTAAAAGAGCTAGGTAAATGGCGGAGGAGTCCGCGAGAAGACCCCCAAGACGGAAGAAGACCCCCGGAGCAGTGCAATAAAATATTTTTTCAAAATTGTGTGTTTTTTTACTTTACATTTTACACCTTAGGTGAATGGGTAGGGGTACATCGTACCCCATACTCATTCGCATAGGGTGGGGGGCCGGGGATCTGGGGGCCCCCTTATAAAAGGGGGCTCCCAGATTCCGATAAGCCCCCCGCCCGCAGACCCCGACAACCAATGGCCAGGGTTCTCGGGAAGAGGCCCTTGTCCTCATCAACATGGGGACAAGGTGCTTTGGGGTGGGGGGGCCGCACGGCCCCCCTTTCCCCAGGGCACCCCCCATGTTGAGGGCACGCGGCCTGGTACGGCTCAGGAGGGGGGGGGGCGCTCGCTCGTCCCCACCCCTTTCCTGGCCTGCCGGGCTGCATGCTCGGATAAGGGTCAGAGATGGATTTGGGGGGGACCCCCATGCCGTTTTTTCGGCGTGGGGAGTCCCTTTAAATCCATGCCATGTGACGGAGCTAGCGCGCCGGCATTTACTGCCTACGCTAGCTACGTACCTGAAGTCCCGTGCTAAATGAACGGACTTTCCGATGAGCGGCAAGTCCGTTCATTTCAAAAGTCCGGTGGACTAGCCTACTAACGGCGGGATTGTCCGCCACACTGCCAAGTCCAGCAGATAATTTTAAAACAAAACTTAAAACCTAGTCCGCCGGACTTTTGGCGCCAAAAAGTCCGCCGACGCCCACACACGAGGGGATTGTCCGCTGGACTTGAGTCCAGGGGATAATCCCGCGGGATAGTCCCTTCGTGTGTACGTGGCATAATTATCACCTTAATCAGCCACAGAACCTGTGTAATTAATATGTGTTCAGGTTTAAAGGGATGAGGTGGCAACAATACTAAACCTCAAAGTGTGATAAGCATGTGCACAGATCTTTTGCTTGTCACTATCATTTGCCTTAGTACAATTTATTTAGAAGAACTCCAATCCCAGTAAAATGTTCTATACTGTTTAGCTTTAACTGAAAATTGTGTCTTGGTTTCTGAACTTGAGTTTGTTTCAAACATAAAGTTGAGCTGAATTAAACACCCAGTAGGTCCCACTCTACACTGGGGGAGAGGAGAGAAAATTATATTTCCTGGCTGCAGCAGACTGAAGGCATCATCTCAGCCAAGCCAAAGTTTTAATTACAGAAGGTACCGATTTCTTTATTTTTAACTATACTATTGTATTGACATGTTAGGAAAATATGTATGCACCACCAGGGTGTGAAAATGGTTAATATAATAATGCATTTTTATTCTAGGATTTATATGTACCAGATATTACACATAAACAAGATCAAAGTGACCAGATGTGAATGGTGTCAAAAACTCAAGGAGTCTAAAGAAAAACACCTTTCCATTTACAGCTAAGATAAATCACAGGACACATATTCTTTTGTGTAAACACGGAAGGCATACCAAAGCAATTGTCAAATAGGAATCAGAAATATATTCTTTAAAATGTGCTGAAATAATTCTGTTGCCGATTTACAGCTTCCAATGTAGTTCCAAGTTTTAGAAAAGCACGTTGCCAGATTAGGAAATCATTTGACAGCAGCTGCAAATGGAGAAATATAGGACCATTCACATATTCCTGGATGGCAGAAATACCACTTGGCCTGTAATATTCCAGCAGCAAAAAGCCATAAGAAGATGTTGAGCCTCATGTGTTACTAGAGGTTTTAGTTTGCATGAAACTCTTAAGGACAGGTAAAGCCACCAGCTTTAACCTGGCGCCGATATTACCTTCCTGAGTCACACTTTCCTGTTGAGATTTGGATCTTTCAGATACTGGTATATGACTTTTAATGAAGATTAAAATGAAAGCAACCACTTATGCTTCAAAAAGCATATTTAAAAAGATGTTTTAAACAAATGTTTTTCATGCACTGTGATGTCATTTTTAATGTGGTTTTCTAAATTTTAGCTGCTCCTGTGTTTTATTGTCGTATTAACTGCAGCATTACTGTATTGCTATTTTCCTGCTCCATAGAATGCTAAGGGTCTTATATGTTGTTAGTGCTCCATGAGTCCCCGATGCAAAGATTTGCCCTCTCTATTCATCTTGGTGACCACTGTCACTGGGACAGAAAGTGATGAAAAATCCAAAAGCTTTAATTACATAGGCATGTATACACGTGCATATGCAAGTATAAACGAGCGCATATGCAAAAACTGCAACACTGGCAACTAGAAGAGGACAAAGAACTTTAAGTGGTTTTAAAGTCAGAAAGTTTTTTTTACCTTACTGCATTCTATGCAGTAAGAGAAAAAAAAAACCTTCTGCAAGCAGCCCCCCTAAATACATACCTGAGCTCAATCTCAACCCAGGGATGTGCACAAGAGCATCGGCTCTCCCCCTCTTCATTGGTCCCCACTGCTGTCAATCACAGCCTGTAAAGAGTAAGCAGAAGCCCTGCTCTGTTTGTTTTTAATGGACAGACAGAGCAGGGCTCGGGAGCGAGCATGCACAAGAAACTTGGTGGGGCAAGCAGCCAGGAGTGTCGGCGCGGGACCCAAGAAGAGGAGGATTGGGGCTGCTCTGTGCAAAATAATTGCACAGAGCAGGTAAGTATAATATGTTTGTTATTTTAATAAAAATAAAAAAATGCTTTACAATCACTTTTAGGCTACATTGACACAGCCGTAAAAATGTTACTAATCATATAGGCAAGGTTTTTCTGGAACAGAAGTGCCTGCATAAATGATCAGAAAAATGCTTTTCTGTAGATACATTTTATTATTGCGTAACATTCAAATCCTCCTGCTTTCTTTTTCAATACCAGAATTCACTTTCAACATCTATGTATATGTACCGTATATACTCGAGAATAAGCCAACCTGAATATAAGCTGAGGCACCTAATTTTACCACAAAAAACTGGAAAAAATTATTGACTCAAGTATAAGACTAGGGTGAGAAATGCGCAGCTACTGTAAGTGGAAAAGGGGGTCAACAATGCCCATTTGCATGCCTCACTGTGCCCATTTGCAGCCATAGGTCCCCCAAACTTCAAACTTGGTAGTTAAGGGTTCCTAAATGCCCCCTAGCTGCAGCCATTTGAGGTCTCTGAACCCAAAGGGTCCCGAAATGACATTGCTGCAGGTGGACACAGTTGACCGACTTTGGGGCTCCGTATCTCAGGGTCACTTGGTGCTAGGAACCCCAAATTTGGTGTGCATACCCAGTGGAACTAGCACTACAACATATTCAAGATGGGGTTCCTAGCAACAATTGGCCCAGAGATACGGGGCCCCAAAGTCGGTTCGGAAAATGTCAAGCACTTTTCTGCAGCAGAGAATGACATTTTGCGAACCGACTTTGCACACCAAATTCCAAAGTCGGTTCGAAAAATGTCAAGCACTTTTCTGCAGCAGAAAATTACATTTTCCGAACCGATTTCGCACACCAAATTTGGGGTTCCTAGCACCAAGTGGCCCTGAGATACGGGGCCCCAAACTCGGGTTCAGAAAACGTCATTCTCTGCTGCAGAAAAGTGCTGGACTCAAGTATAAGCCGAGGGGGGCATTTTCAGCACAAAAAAATTTGCAGAAAAAAACTCGGCTTATACTCGAGTATATACGGTATTTACCTGTGATTACTTGAGTAAGTGCATAAATTACAGACAGAGATTTTTGGTTCCAGATCTAAATACAACACATCTATGCACCTGTGTGCATGATGCCTTTGAAAACAATGAACCTGCATTCAGATCCATAATTAAAAAATGCTTTTAAATGTGTTTTTTTTTTAATGGGTGTGTGAATGTAGCTGTACACATGTATATGCATAAATTACGCACCTATAAGGTCTTTAAAGAACAAAACTTGTTTTTTACTCAGGAACTTTCTGCCAGCAAAATCCTGCACATAAACAACAGTAAATGAATACGTCCGTGCAGCCTTAGAGGCCTTAAGCCGGGTACACATGGGTCGCATGTCAGGAGACAACAGGCAGTTGAAAAAAAAACAAAACCCGGTCGACAATGTGTTTATGTCGGTCTGTCCAACAAAAAAAAGCCTACCAACTCCCAAACAGGGCTCTCAGCCAATGGCCGTCACTGTCAGAAGACAACACCTCAGCGTGGGAGATCACTGTACTAACCTTGCATGGTTAGTACAGCAGCTCCGACCAGAGCTGACAGTTTCTTTTTGTTCAACCCGCAAAGTTGAACAACAAAAAAACGAAATAGTGTGTGCCAGGCTTTAGACTTATGTGAAGAAAAAAATCCCATCTCAGGCACCATCCTGCTTCTTTTGAATCCAAATCACATACTAGCCAGAACACTAAATGCAAATTGTTCCTAGAGTCATTTTCCTCCACTCATCTACTTCCCTCCTCATCAGCCCAGGTTCACACTGACAGTGGGAATGAAATTGTGCGAGTTCAGCTGAACTTGCACAATTTCATTCCTGCATGTCAGTCCTGACTTCGGGGACAATTTCAGAGACAGAGATTTCTGTGAGGGTTACTGCACAGGTGTCAATGGAAGTCACACCCCAAAGTTGCCAAAAGAAGTACATAAACTATTTTTGGGAATCGGTGCAGCGCTGCAAATGTGGTGGCGCACCGATTCAGACGTTGCAATTTCCGACGATTTGGCCCCTCCGGTGATTCCTGCTAAAAGCAAAAATACCCCGCCTCCTGCACAAAAAATCAATCTTGCCAAGTATAACCTAGTGTGAGGCCAAGCACAATATACAACACATAAGAAGTACATTTAAAAGAAGAGAAGTATGAGATTTAGAAAAAACAACATTTATACTTACCTGTTTGGATGCAGCATCAATCTGATGCGATGCTGCATCTGTCCCCAGCCGACTCTGCACTGAGTGGACTTTTATCTCTCAGTTCTTAGCTTTTTGTGAGCAGAGAGCCAGGGACTGCCAATCTCCGACTCTCTGCTCTGCCCCTCTAGTGCTCACTTAGCAGATCGCCAGGTGCTTAAGCCAGGTGTCCGTCCAGGAATCTGGGTAGATCCTTTCAGAGCCTGGACCGACTCTGTGACGTCAGCTGACAGCTTCAGACCACTGTTGGCTAAAAACAGATCACAAGAGTGGAGAATTAACTGCACTCCTGTGATCCATAGAAGTACAGCCAAAATAGCTTTGGCTATACTTCTCTGTTAATGTTAAATACAACTAAGGCCCCTGTATGACAGTCTAAACAAGTAACAAATCCAGTTACTAAAAAAAATAAAAATGTCCCTGTCTAAGCAAAATCCTCCTTTGTTTGTGTCTCACACGCTCCTCATCCCAAACACTGTAGCGCACAGTGGGAGGGTTTCAACAGTGGGCAATCCAGAAAGCAGTGGGCAAGACTAGGTATGGGCAGATGTTGATTGACAAGCTATAGGCTGTAGCTGACAATGCTGATAGCCCCAACTCTTGAAACATTTTCCCACTGCAGTACAAGAATACAAACATAGAAACATGACATCAGAAAAAAGACCAAGTAGTCCATCGAGTCTGCCCATTTTTTTTTCCTAGTTAACTTTTTTGTCTGAGTATAGATCTATGTTTGTCCCAAGCATGTTTGAAGCTATTTACTGACTGGCTCACTGCCTCTTCTGAGTTTTGAACTTTCCTCCAGTTAGTTTGAGGTCATGTCCCAGTATTTTTGATTTTGGCTTCATATTGAAAAAAAAAAACTGCCCTCCTGAACCCCCTTAATGTATTTAAATGTTTCAATCATGTCTCCCCTTCTTTCCCCCAGACTGTACATATTAAGTTCCTGAAGTCACTCTCAATATGTTTTACCCCCAGACCTTTCACCATTTATGTTACATGTCTCTGGACTCATTTTATCTTATCAATATCTTTTTTGTAAGTGAGGTCTCAAGAACTGGACACAGTCTACATGATAGTGGCAACTCTACTCTGAATTCAGAAGCAGTACAGCTTTGTTGCAACACTATCACAGGAAGCGTGGACCTCAGTAGTAAGATCAATAGGTATTTGTAGGACTTTGCAGAGAAAACAGCACCAAGGCACTTGTAGTTAAGCAGCACATTATTTTTAATTGGGAGGCCATAGTTCTATTAGAAATCAAACAGTATACTCACATCCAGCCAGAAGGTACTGATAATACTGCACCACATCAGATGCCAGCAACAAGGGATGATTTGCATTGAAAGGTGGTTGTAACTCATTCCATTGTGGAGTCCTATGAAAGTGCAACAAATAGACTTATGTTAACCAAACTAAAGAAAGGAATTTAAGCTGGAACAGAAAACATTTTACAGTAGGACCAGTTAGCCAGACCTCACTAATTAGTCAGCTGTGCTCAGGCCTTTATTTACAGTATGTGAGCTGACTAAAGGCCACTTTCACATGGGGTGTCATCTGTTCAGTCACGTTTTTGCTAAGAAAAAATGGATTTCAGTTTTTCATCCATTTTTTGTCAGTTTTTCATGATGGATGACAGTAGATGAAGATGGTGTCACTTCCTCTGTTGACCATTACCTGGGTCACGGTTAACTGAGGTAAACAGAAGAAGTCCAATTACACCCATTTTCCTATAGGAATGAATTGCTGTCTGTTTTTCAACCATCAACAGACAAAATGCCCATGTAAAAGGGGCCTTAAGGCTCAAGAGTTCCCTCTCTTTTTGCTATGCGAGAACTTGCTGGATGAGGCTTAATGTACACAGGACGTTTTTACAACCTCACCTTATCGATTTAACTTGACAGATAGTAACCCACGTTTAAACCGTCCATTTTGGCGCGTTTACATGCCATGTTTGCATTTAGAAGTGTTTGAAAAAAAAAATATATATATATATTTTTTTCAAAATAGCCAAAAATTAAAAACGCCTGTAGTTATCACGTTTAGCCACATTTGGAATCTGAAAAGTTGGAAACTTCAGCGTCTGAACAAATTTTTTGCCTTCAAAGAAAAGCCTATAAACGCAACTGCCTAAAAATGACATTAAATAAACCCGTGTACATGTACACATAAGATAACATTGTATGAGTTCAGGGGCAGTTGAAAAAAGCATCCAACTGCCTCTGAATGTTCGTTTACCAGCAGCAGTGTACATGAGCCCTGAGAGGCTGACTTGCTGAATAAAATGAAGGTCAAACCTGCTTGGACTGTTTCTGGGTGTCCCTGTGGCAGCAGTAACCATGCACAAAACAGGGACACACAGAAACAGACAAGCAGGTTTGACCTTCCATTTGTATTCGGTAAGGCAGTAAAGTATATTCTGTGTGTATATATATATATATATATATATATATATATATATATATATATATATATATATATATATATATATATAGTGTTTGATCCCTATATAATTTTATATATCCACAAAAACACATTTCAAAAAATGTATACATTTATTTGATTTTAATGAGTAAAATAAGTATTTGATCCCCTATCAATCAGCAAGATTTCTGGTTCCCAGGTGTTTTCTATACAGGTAATGAGCTGAGATTAGGAGCACTCTCTTAAAGGGAGTGCTCCTAATCTTAGCTTGTTACCTGTATAAAAAAAACACCTGTCCACAGAAACAATCAATCAGATGCCAATCTCTCCACCATGGCCAAGACCAAAGAGCTGTCCAAGCATGTCAGGGACAAGGTTGTAGACCTACACAAGGCTGGAATGGGCTACAAGACCATCGCCAAGCAGCTTGGTGAGAGGGTGACAACAGTTGGTTGTGTTTATTCGCAAATCGAAGAAACACAAAATAACTGTCAATCTCCCTCGGTCTGGGGCTCCATGCAAGATTTCACCTTGTGCAGTTTCAATGATCATGAGAACAGTGAGGAATCAGCCCAGAACTACATGGGAGAATATTGTCAATGATCTCAAGGCAGCTGGGACCATAGTCACCAAGAAAAAAATTGGTAACACACTACGCCGTGAAAGACTGAAATCCTGTAGCAACAAAAACTCGCCACCGCCCCCATCTACAGCTGGCTATCGCAGTAAGAGGCATTGGAAGGCTAAAGCAGATAACAACAAAGCCTGGGGAATGCCCAGGAAAAAAACAAGCCTACTTACCACCAGCTTGCAGACAACCTGTAGCACCTGCAAGGTCCCCCTGCTCAAGAAAGCACATGTACAGGCGCATCTGAAGTTTGCTAATGAACATCTGAATGATTCAGAGGAGAACTGGGTGAAAGTGTTGTGTTCAGATGAGACCAAAATCAAGCTTTTTGGCATCAACTCAACATGTTTGGAGGAGGAGGAATGCTACCTATGACCCCAAAAACACCACCCCAACCATCAAACATGGAGGTGGAAACATTATGCTTTGGGGGTGTTTTTCTGCTAAGGGGATAGGACAACTTCACTGAATCAAAGGGACGATGAATGGGGCCATGTACTGTCAAATCTTGGGTGAGAAAGGGGAGAACCTCCTTCCCTCAGCCAGGGCATTGAAAATGGGTCGTAGATGGGTATTCCAGCATGACAATGACCCAAAACACACAGCCAAGGCAACAAATGAGTGGTTCAAGAATAAGCACATTAAGGTTCTAGAGTGGCCTAGCCAGTCTCCAGATCTTAATCCCATAGAAAATATGTGGAGGGAGTTGAAGGTTCAAGTTAACAATTGTCAACCTTAAAGTATTAGTTAACCCCAAAAAAAAAAAAATATATAGATCCTGGTTCCTTAAAGCAGATTAAATAGCACAGTGCTTGTGCTGTGTAATCTGCCCCCCTCTAAACTGTAAAAAAGCCTCACTGAATCTGCCACTTCAGGGCTGCTGAGCCGTGACCACCCTGGTCAATTTGCATCCCTCCGTCAGCTGCAACCCCTACTCTGCTCTCATCTCTCCCCCTCCTTCCTGCCTGTCAGTTCCGTGTCTTTCTCCACCAGCCCCCCGTCGCTATTATTATACATTGAAAATTCTTACTGCTCTATGTCAGCTCCTCGATTATAGCCTGCCATAGTACACTGTACATGCCTTTTTGTAAATACTGATTCATCGCCGTCTCCAGGCCGGTCATGTGACTCTTGGCCGGTTTCCAGGGCTACTGCAGGAGAGGCTGAGAGACCATGTGATCTCCCGGGCTGAGGTTAAAGAGAGATCATGGCCCCTCCTGCAGTATCCATCCATCAAGTCATGTGACCGGCCTAAAGATCACCCTAAAATGGTATTTACAACGCTCATTTTTTTAAAAGACAAGGCTCTAATAGAGGGTCTGGCATAGAGTTGGTTGAAAAACACTTTAATGACTTGGAGAGGATCTGCAAAGAGGAGTGAGACAAAATCCCTGCAGAGATGTGTGCAAACATGGTGGCCAACTACAAGAAACATCTGACCTCTGTGATTGTCAACAATGGTTTTGCCACCAAGTACCAAGTCATGTTTTGCGAAGGGGTCAACTATTTATTTCACTCATTAAAATGCTAATTAATTTATAACTTTTTTGAAATGTGTTTTTCTGGATTTTTTGTTATTTTGTCTCTCACTGTTAAAATAAACCTACCATTAAAATTATAGACTGATCATTTCTTTGTCATTGTACAAAATCAGAAGGGGATCAAATACCGTTTCCCCTCATTGTGTGTATATATATATATATATATATATATATATATATATATATAGGCACTTCAGGGAAAGTCACTGAACTCATGCATGTAATATTCAGAACTTAAAATAATTCTACAGAATTTAAAGTGAATTTTTATAAACCGCAAAAGTCCCCTTTTATTCAGGTCCCATCAATGACTGTGTTGGTGGGAGAATCCCTTCCACTGAGCTAATGTGTTCTTCTGGTGGGGGGGGGGGGGGGGGGGGGGGATGAGCCATCTGTACCACGAGAACCCAGTGATTACTGCTAGCTGTTCACTTCCTGGATTTTCAGACACACAGAGGCACACCTACAGCTCTGCAGCCCTGCAGTTTCTACGGCCGCTGGCAACAATTGCATGCTGCAAAATATGACATGCTGGTTGTACCCAAGTCGACTGGTGGATTAACTTGGGTACACTCAGCCTGCCCATAGATTGATTGAATCTCAGCTGGTCCATGCTGGAGTGGCCAAGAATTGATCCATCTATGGCTAGCTTTATCTTGAGCTTAGCTGTAGCTATTTATTGTTAAAGCAGCTTGTCAGCTTCAACAGCTGGGGGTTGCCTATACACTGGCTAATTACTGTCAGGAAATTCTAAAAAAGTCCTTTCTTCTTAAACAACTGGCCTTTGTGTGACCATCTATGCTTGTACGTGAACTTGATTCAAAGAAATGATTCAAATGCTTAAAATGAGAAGTATTGTCAAATGTCTTTTGACCATAATTCTCCGATGGATCACAGGAGTGCCCTTAGATCTGCACTCCTGTGACCCAGATTCAGCTGACAGCGGTATAAATACAGCCCAGGCTCTGCAGGGATTTCAAGATTCACCCAGATGCCTGACAGGTAGCTGGCTCAGTCTCTCAGTGCATCGCTGAGAGCCTGAGCTAGCGACTCCTGCCCCCTCTATGGTCCAGCACTCTTGTGAGAGCTTTAGGGGCAGGGTACAGAGCTGGTTGCTGACAGTCACCACGCTATGCTCAGAGTGGAGTTGGGAACTGAGCAATCAGTGGTCTTTGATTGCTCAGTTCTCGTGTAGAGGTGGCAGAGGACAGCTGCAGCATCAAATTTATGCTGCAGCCAGCTGAGTATGTAGGTTTGTTGTTTTCTTTTCCCACACTTCTCTTTTAAGCATTATTAAGATTAGCTGTCTACTACTTATAACTTTGTATACATCATTAGAAGATACTGGTAAACCTTGTCCTATGGACAAGTTAGGCAGATGTCAATGGATCTACCAGTAAGGTTTTTGAATTATAGAAAGAAAATAGTGAAGCTCCACAATATTCCAAAGCTTACCTCTGCATGGCAGTATGATCTATCATATAGCCACTCTGCTGCCTTTTTCAAAATGTTCCTAATCATTTTACACTTTTGGATTCCCAATTTAGTTTTAATATTATGTTTGCGCCACATAAAAGGCAGAAAACTTCTCCCTGCTTCTAGAACTTAGCTCAGTATCAATTTACATATTTTTTGTATCATCTTCTCACTATCTGGTTGAACTCCATACTGTGTATCAAGAAGTAGACAAAGAAATCACTGTAGCTTTAATTGTGAAAAAATACGGTAGATTGATGGATGATGGATATGCTGTACAACATTCCTCAACTCAGACCAAATTCCTTTATGGTCCTTCTCTCTGAAAAATGACAGCTCTGTCCAATATGAGGTCATTTTAATTAAGGAAAGTTCCTTGTAAATTGTTCTGTATCGTTCTTATTGATTACACCAATACAGGAATAACCACGACTGCAGGACAATGCATCCTGAAAATCAATGTCAAAATACTTTAAATTGTCCTAAAAAAGGCCCTGGAATAATATTTCTAAATTGATTTCTGTTTGGTGCAGCTAGGTCTGGCCACTTATTAGGGGCCATCTCAATCTAGACTAACTTTTATTAGAAAACCAATGGAACATTGCTGCCTTGATAGACAATCACGTTATTGCAGATACAAATTAGGGGCTAATGATAATAACTGTAAGTGATGGTTCTGCTAACAGAAATATGATTTATGAAATTCTCTTGGAAAACAAGTTAGCTGCACTGTATGATAAGGAACATTCAATAGATAGACTATATATATATATATATATATATATAATACATTTTTTTTACAGCAATCACCCTTTTGGTCATTCAATTAAAAAATCAAACGAGCAAATGACTGACTTAAGAAGTCCTGGAGAACTTTGAAAACCTTGTTGAATTGTAACAATTATTCTTACCATTACATTTTCCTGTTCACCTTACTGGACAGGTTTTGATTATTAAAAAAAAAAATGTTATATGATAAAACTTTGATCAACTTGGTGCATGCACCCTGGAGCCCATAGGCTGTGATTGAGTCCCTTAACAGCCTATGGGAGAGGTGGAAGTCAATTACATGGGGCTACAGAACTGTTTCTATACTCTTTTTTTCGAAAACAAAAAAAAACATTAAAACAGAAACATTTAATAAATCCCCTTAGTAAAATTCAGTTTTATGTAATATAGCTAACAGTCTGTAATTTCCACACCACACTGACAAGCTAGAGCTTCAAGCTGCTTATACTACTATTTCTTACCTGTGACAGTATGCTTACAACATGAGCCTGGCATAAGATTACCTTGTGTGAACAGAGCTTCACAGTCAGTTTTAAATATTTAGTACATATTTTTAATATAATAAAACACACAAGTATTTCATACCTAACTAGGGTCCAACTTGCACGTGGTGAAGTCCACATTTCCAAAAGTGTGTCATCATTTATCTTCGGTGCAGTGCTTAGAGGTCGAGGTTCAAGCACATGCTCTACTAAAGTCCCATAACAGCTAATGATATAAAGGGATTCCACCACATACTGCTTAGACTGGTCTATAAAAATGTGAAAAATAAAAATCAACTTTAACACGGAAGCTGAGAATGGGTACACGTCCGTTAGGATAAATTTGACAAATTGTATAAATTACGGGCTACCTGGGTAGACTTACCGTCTTTTCGGTAGCACCATTAAATAAAAAGTACCATACTATTTAGCATATGGTGAATTGACAGAGCCCTTCGTTCTGACAACTATATCAATTATTAATATGGTATTTGTGACCAATAAAAATTCTTTGATTTACCATCTGCCTGTTTTATTGTGATTACTTATCTTACCCATACCACCTACCATTTCTCCTTTTTGTCTCCCCAACACTAGGTTATTATTAAGTTACCCAGATAGCAAGGGCCGGGGTTTTCCAGGCTTTTGCTATGGTCAATTTAGTTGCAGTAAAAATGTGCGACAAAAAATGGTGTTCTGGTCGTAGTAATTTTGTAATTGGTTTCCCTAGAAGGGCCTCAAATGGGTCCCTCTTTATGTTAGCATTAAAAAGGTTACAAAGAAGTGCATAGATTCTGATCCACAGTCTGCATACCCTGGGGCACTTCCACCAAATGTGTGCCATTGTGCCCTCTTGGGCACATCCGCGCTAGCAAGTCATTTTCAAACTTGCAGAACAATTTCTTGCTATCTGGGTAAGGTTAGGGGGTGCACATCTCGAGTACTACCACATTTAAATGGTGTGCACTTGAAATAGGAGAACTATAAGTATAAACATGAGGTTATAATATGCTGTATTTTCACAAATGTTATATCATGTTATCACTTCTGAGAATTGTATAAAGTTCTCTTATGGTTATTGTTAAATTTTAAGATTATGAAACTGTGAATCTATTTCCTCCCAGAATGTCCACATGTATACATGGTGAATGAAAAATAAAAAAGATATACGGTTGTACTCATAAGTTTACATACCCTGGCAGAATTTATGATTTCTTGGCCATTTTTCAGAGAATATGAATGATAACAGAAAAACTTTTATTTCACTCATGGTTAGCGTTTGGCTAAAGCCATTTATTATCAATCAACTGTGTTTACTCTTTTTAAATTATAATGACAACAGAAACTACCCAAATGACCCTGATCAAACGTTTACATACCCCAGTTCTTAATACCGTGTATTGCCCCTTTAACATCAATGACAACTTTAAGTCTTTTGTGGTATTTGTTGATAAGGCTCTTTATCTTCTCAGATGATAAAGCTGCCCATTCCTCTTGGCAAAAAGCTTCCAGTTCCTGTTTATTATTATTATTTAAGGTACTTATATAGCGCCATTAATTTGCGCAGCGCTTTACATATACATTGTACATTCACATCGGCCCCTACCCTCAAGGAGCTTACAATCTAAGGTCCCTAACTCACATTCATATACTAGGGCCAATTTAGACACAAGCCAATTAACCTACCAGCATGTCTTTGGAGTATATTCTTGGGCTGTCTTGCATGAACTGCACGTTTGAGATCTCCCCAGAGTGGCTCAATGATATTGAGGTCAGGAGACTGAGACGGCCACTCCAGAACCTTCACATTTATTCTGCTGTACCCAATGACAGGTCGACTTAGCCTTGTGTTTTGGATCATTGTCATGTTGGAATGTCGAAGTAAGTCCCATGCACAGCTTCCTAGCTGATGAATGCAAATGTTCCTCCAGTATTTTTTGATAACATATTGATGGCAAGATGAATGCAGTTTTGACCAAATTTCCTGTGCCTTTGTAGCTCACACATCCCCAAAACATCAGTGACCCACCTCCATGTTTCATAGTAGGAATGGTGAACATTTTATCATAGGCCTTGTTGACTCCTCTCCAAATGAAGCGTTTATGGTTGTGGCTAAAAAGCTAAATTTTGGTCTCATCTCTCCAAATGACTGTGCCAGAAGGTTTGAGGCTGATCTCTGTGCTGTTTGGCGTGTTGCAAGTGGGATACTTTGTAGCATTTGCATACTAATGGCTTTCTTCTGGCGACTCGACCATGCAGCCCATCTTTCTTCAAGTGCCTCCTTATTGTGCATCTTGAAACAGACACACCACACGTTTTCAGAGAGTCCTGTATTTCACCTGCAGTTATTTGTGGGTTTTTCTTTGCATCCCGAATGATTGTGCTGTCAGTTGTGGCAGAAATTTCTACAGAACCCCTCATTTTCCACTTCTTGATTAGAGTTTGAAACTGCTGATTGGCATTCTCAATTCCTTGGATATCTTTTTATATCCCTTTCCTGTTTTATATAGTTCCACTACCTTTTCCCACAGATCCTTTGACAATTCTTTTGCTTTCCCCATGACTCAAAATCCAGAAATGTCAGTGCAGCACTGGATGAAAGATGCAAGGGTCTGTCAGGGGTCCAGCAACTCATTGACCTTTTATACACACACACTAATTACAAGCAAACAGATCACAGGTGAGGATGGTTACCTTTAATAGCCATTGAAAACCCTCTGTGTCAACTTGTGTGCTTGTTATCAGGCCAAAATCACCAGGGTATGTAAACTTTTGATCAGAGTCATTTGGGTAGTTTCTGTTTTCATTATGATTTAAAAAGAGTAAACACAGTTGATTGATAATAAATGGCTTCAGCCAAACACTAACCATGAGTGAAAGAAAAGTTTTTGCTTTATCATTCATATTCTCTGAAAATGGAATAGAAATCATAAATTCTGCCAGGGTATGTAAACTTATGAGCACAACTGTATTAAAAAAAACAAAAAAAGTGGGAAATACATTTTCCCGATGGCAGTGTCTACAAATCTGCAATAAGATGCAAATAAACATTTGAATAACTACATATGACAATAAAATTCAGAGATCAGCTAGGTGAAATGTGGGTGAGATGGCCACATAACCCTGGCTGGTATAAATGACTAGGGCAGCCCCCCTAAAGTGGAACTAAATCTTCCAATCCTTTATATCCATTTGAGAGCTGACATAAGCACACTGACAACTGTAAAAGCTTCAACTCTAACAGTTATCACCAGAGACATGTCTTGAATATAACATTTTTAGAAAACACTTAAATTGGTGGGTTTGGTTCCACCTTAAGCAACTCAGATGTTCTGAAATGTACCACATATGAACTAAAAAGTAGGAAAGTACCATCTTACTAAGATTAGTATACAGCACATATGGGCAAGAGATATTTAAATTTTTTTGCACAATTCACTGAATTGATATGAATAGCACTTTTTAGGATGTTTTATCAAAAATCGCACACATTATCAAGCATTATCATTGCTATTGGAAGCATCTTAACGTGCAAGTTAGTTCTGTGCCAGGTCTGACACAGCAATGCTTTGTGGTCAACAGTCTGAATGAAAGGAGGCAGAGAAGAGAACATTGTCCAATCACATTAAATGGTTAGTAGTCTTCGTTTAGGTCAGCTGCATTACAATTGAAAATGCAGCATTTGACAAGAAAAGGCAGAGTTTGACCTGCTTTTCTTGCAATTTAAGTGCACTGCAGTAGCACATGCTGCAACCAATGAAATGCAGTGCAACTCAAAGCAAATCAAACAGTCTCTGAAATGTCGTGTACAGTATACTGCTCCATTAAAGTTAATAGAATTTTGCTAATGTGCATTTGACATGTGTTCTAAATGCATATCAAACTCAGAAAAACAACACCCATTGACAGGACCCCTTTTCACACACTTGTTTTGATTGCTTTTGTTTTGAGCAGCTATAAAAGCTATAGGACTGCATTATGAAACCTGATAGAGTAGTGCTAAAGGGGCTAACACCAAAACAAGATAATGCTATAAATGACCTTTATGGACTGTTTTTATAGACTTTGTGTTATTTTAAGGATTCAGTAAAAGAGTTGTTTTATAGGATGGTGCTGACCATGTTACTACTATGAGTAAACCACCAGAGAGTACTGATTGTGCCTGTAAAGGACAAAGTATCACTTTTTCAGGATTCAATCTCATTTTCATCCTTCACAAAAACATGTTGGAAGTGAGAAAGAGAAAAAAAAATATAAAAAAAAAAAAAGAAGAGGTAACTTTAGATAAATACTGTATATAATAATTCTAAGAAGCTCCTGTCTATCAAGGATTTTTTTTAGGTTTACTGGTGTTTTATCATGTGCATTTGTCATCCCTGACACTTTCATGTGAAGCATACTGTATTACAAACCTTGTTCACAAAGAGTGTCCAATGGCTGTTTTACTTTGCTCAGATGCACATAGCAATGAGTTTTGGTGGCAGTTACAGAAAACATGCAGTGAGGCGGCATGAAATGTTTTTAGACAGGCATAAAGGCCTGCAGTGGACAGTGTTGTGTTTATTAAAATACATAGTACCTTTTCTGCAATAGCTGCAGTGTCTTGTGTCTTTGTTAGGAACTTGCGACAGATGTGTCTGAGTTTTTAGGTGGTTTGTGTCTTGGCCATATGTCCTTGGCTGAGATCACAATGTAAATGTAATCGTTTCTGACTGCCCTGTATGTCTATCAGTGCAAGAGTCAGGTCTAAACATAGAGCAACATATGTTGGTCTGACTCACTAAGTAAAGCGTCTCCAAGAGGCAGTGCGGTGTCAGAAAATCAAGTCTGCCATTGTACAGTACAGTTATTGATATCATTTTACGCTTACCTGTGAGGTGGCCTACAAGTCAGTGCACTTACTGTGTAAAATTTTATACCAATCCTTTTCCTTGCATATATTGATCAGTAGAACAATTACAATTTGATCAGTATTCGGCAAACTGATATCAAAGATACTGTAAGAGCAAGTACTTGAAAGTACTCTCTCGATTGTAAAATAATTGGACAAAAAAAATAAAATATATGTACATAAAATATCGAGGTATTTAATGTGATATTAAAGAATTTTTTTTTTTAAAGTAACAAACATGTTATACTTACTTGCTCTGTGTAATGGTTTTGCACAAAGAAGGATTTTTACCTCCATGCATAAAATTCATGAAGGTAAAATTCAATCAACTTCTATAGGATTTTGAAGGCCATCAAACCAACAAAAGAAAAACATATTCCATTAAAATGCCATCTTTAATATTGAATCAAGTAAAAAGACATAATTTTTTGCACCCCTGGTGGGAGAATAGGAATTCTAACACACTAAAAAGCAACAGTTTACATTACAGTAGCATTGTGTTATGTGTGTGCAACATATAAAACTGTTGCTTTTCAGTGTGTCATAATCCTTATTCTCCCACTAGGGAGGGAAATTATGCAAGACCAACACGGGGGGCCCCCAGCCTGTAATCCTGTTGGATGCCCCTTTTTGCACCCTCTTTGTGCTGACAGATTTTACAAAGGCTCCATAGGGGACTGATGGTGAAATTGTGGTCAGAGAAGGGGTATGTTGCCCTTCTTGTTGATGGCGTTTCAAAACGTGCCGGCGGTGGACCGAGACTAAGATGGCGTTTCTGGGACTTCTGGCGTTCATCACTAGGAAGTGACATCATCTAGGTGCGCACAACACCCAGCGTCTCTGAACACCGGGGACCACCTTACAATTGGCACCAACATCTCCAGGAGGGGAATTTCAATTAGAAGGGCTATATAAAGAGGGGACACCTTTTTTCTAAAGTGCACAACTAACCCAAACAGTGATTTGAGCGGGTGGAGAACTTTTTTGTGGACATTGTAAGTACCTACTCTGTTTTCATTGTTAAATGCTAATGAAACATTCTTTTTTTTTTTTTTCTCTAGTTTGTACTAGTGAATATACCGGGTGCCCAGGTACTAACATCTCCAATGTACCCATTTTTGTGACAAATTAGGATTAAGCTTTTTGCACATATTGTGTTTATATTTTTATGTTTTTTTTTCATATTTTAAATGGGTCCGTAATGTATAATGTACATGTATATGAAACCTACATTTAGAAATGTTGTCTTCTAAGGTCCCTTCAGGAATGCCCTATCCATTGTGGAGATAAAGGTGTCCTTTTATGAAGCAGTGATCAGCGGAGATCCCGAGGATCACCACTGATCACAGCCCATAAACAGTTTATAAACCAGAGATAATCGGGGGGAGAAGTGTTTGAACTTGTTCTCCCGCCGATTATCTCTGCACATGGAGAATCCTCATAGAATGACACAGTAATGGCCAGTGTATGAAGCTGCGATCTCAGCGCTTCACTGGCGATCTGTGTCAGAATTCACACTCCCCGATTCACCATCTCAGAGGTGGAGAAGCGGGGAGTGAAGAGAGAAACCCAGGGGATCTGAGGAGGAAAGAGGAAGATTATTAACTTCCTTATGCCTCGTTCATGTCCCCCTGTCATATATATGTGTATATATATGTGTATATATATATATATATATATATATATATATATATATATATATATATATATATATAATGTGTATATGTATATATATATATATATATAATGTGTATATGTATATATATATATATATATATATATATATATATATAATGTGTGTATATACATGTATATATGTGTGTGTGTGTGTATATACATGTATATATAATGTGTTTGTGTGTGTGTGTGTATACATGTATATATAATGTAGGGGGGACTCTTTATTTTATTAACATTAATCACACTGGTGTCTGTCCGTGTATTGAGCTGTGATAATTTATCACTGCTTAATAAATGGACATCTCAGTGTTTCAGTGAATTTCTGGTACTGTAATCTCGTAAAGTCTCACGAGATTCCAGTATCAGGGGCCGTTCTCCACTGTTTGAAGCATTTGTAGATCACTCCACTCCTCCAAGGGTGAAGCGATCTACTCCCCTTCATAAACTGGCACACAGAGGAGAAAGATCTCCTCTGTGAATGCCGGAGAATGAAGCAGTGAATAGATTTCACTGCTTCATAAAAGGACACCATAGTGGTCTTTGCATGGGAATTTCCCCTGATTTCTTTGGGATATGCAATAGGTTGATACATTGGAGAGCTATAGGATTTTTTGTGAGGATTGTAAGTACAATATGTAACAAACTTCTTATACTGTGTTGAAACACATTTTGTAGGCAGCAAGTATTTTTTACTATGCAGGGTGGTACCCTATACATCCCAGAAGATACTGATTGAAAAAATCTTGAAACACATTTGATACTCAATTCCATTAGGCAAGTGTGGAAAACTATAGCTATACAATGCAATGTTGTTGGGAAGTACCACCCAACAAGTATATGTTACTTGATGTCAACCGTACATAAGCTAACTGTGGCCAATTGCAGCCAATTTGTGTGTTTAAATTTTGTATTTCTACTCAATTCAATATTAAAGATTACATTTTAAAGGAATATGTTTTTCTTTAGTTGCCTTCAAAATCCCATAGAGGTTGATTGAATTTTACCATTTGTGATTAGAGGTGGTGGCAACCTTTTTCCACAACAGAGTGAACAAAACATACAAAGAATGCACAAAGCTAAAAAACCTTGAGCCTTTAAAACCACTTTAAGTACATGCCTGTCCCATATACATAACTGTCCTCAAAGTCTAAGGTAGAGATTCTCAACTGAATAAAATATAAATACTGAGAAGAGTTTGCAAGGATTTAGAGCTTAATCTACAATAGTCTAGTGTCTCACTTCTACTGCTGCATGTAGTTTACTCTAAAGGTTCATAATGCACTGTAAAGTAATGTAAAATCTAACAAGGAAAGTGAAACCCACTTGTAACGGCCTGGTAGCCAGAATATGTGGGGGTTGATATACTAAAAGCAAATAGGCTGTTCACTTTGCAAGGTAGTTGCACATTGCAATGGAATTTTCCCCAGAGCTTGGTAAATGTTGTGACATTTCACTTTGCAAAGAATTCCCAATCACATGCAAGGAAAAAAAACAAAACAAACAAATGTTTTTTTCTTGCACAATTGGTAGTCAGTAGAACTTCACCTCATTCACCAAGCCCTGGGGCAAATTCCCTTGTAAAGTGCAACTTCCCTTCTAAAGTGAACAGCCTATTTGCTTTTAGTAACTCAACCCTTATGCTTCTATAGCCTCCAAGAGCCATATGAAACCCATTAATGATTTAACCACCCAATCAGCATTTATCTAAAACTGATTTTAATGGATTGGCTTTCTAAAAAATAAAATATGTAGCTTTCCTCTGTACAGTTGTGAGCTAAATGCCACCATCATATCATACGTTTTGATGACCTTTTGACCTATTTTACACATTTGCTATGAATTTTAATACAACTATTTTACATAAACTGCATATTATTCTATAATAAGCAGGTATTTTTTGTCACAGCTCATACTGCATTCAAAATGTTGGCCGTGGTAAATGCATCCAGTTTATCCACACTCTGCACTGAAGTAAAGTTAACACCAGATGCACTATTCATATCCAAAAGTAATTTCAGACTAACACCCACACTCTCTTTGGAAAAACACTTACTGGGTTTGAGGTCCACATCAATTGAAAATTAAAATCCAGCTTTCCCATGTGGCTTCTCCTCAAACTTTGGTTGATGGCAGGTCTTAAAGTTTGTTCACATTACAAATGAATTGGCTTCCTAATGCAATGTGCCTCAAGCTCAAAAATACATGTGTTGCAGTGTACTACATGTTATGGCGTGAATAGGTCCTTAGTCATATAAAAATAATTGAAACCTGACATCCCTTGCTTCCCTATGATTATGACCATGCTGTGCCTCTCCTCTTTGGCCACTAGATAGAAATGTGCCAATGGCAAGAATTTTGTGCAGCACTGACAGAAAATGCTTTGTAATAGAAGAGAAAATACCTTGTACTAGACATACAAGGGCTTCCAAAACTTATGTTTTTTCATCTCCCCAGAAAGAAGCCATGATTCCTTTGCCTATAACTGAATATTCGAATTAGTTAACCATGGGCCCTAATTTACGGTTTGAAGGCCTAAGCAGATAAGGGCTGGAACAAAAATTATTATTACTGCAATATGTTGGCATATGTTTAGAGCATGGTCATGCAAATATATACTGAATTTCCATTTGAATCTGGATGTTTTTTTTGTTTTTTGTTTAATATGGAGGAATTTACTGACCTTTATCTCTCTTAATACTTTGATTGTTTGCAAACCAGGATCGGGAGGATCCAAACACTGCAGACACACAAAATTCTCCTCCTGAAGACTTGCTCGGGGAAATCTGAGGAGCTTGCTTGACTTTGCTAGTAAAACAAAAAGACAAAAATTATGGAGAATACTGTAGAAAAAGTAAAAAAATAAAGTAATAGAAATTAATTCGACTTTGAATGAGTTTAATGTGGTAACTTAAAGAGGTGTATCCCTAAAAAAAAAAAATAATAATCGGACACTTACCTGTTCCAGGGTCGAGCAATGCGGGGGGGGGGGTTGGATGCTCCGCTCGCCCCCCGATCCGCTCGGCGGTGCCAGCATTGCAACTGTGGGCACCCGGCTGTGGCTTCACAGCCGGGCACCCACTGCGCATGCGCGAGCAGCGCCGCGTGCCGTGATTGGCCGCACAGTCATCTGGGACCTGTCACGTGTCGCAGATGACTGAAAGGAGGGAGCCTGCGCCGAGGGGAAGTGATGTCACCAGCCCAGGCACCGAAGGAGGCAGACTATGAGGTACCCCCTAGCAACAGGCATTTAGAGGTGAGTAAAAAAAAAATGTTTTTCCAATAATTATTTTTTTTTTTTAGGAATTTTTTTTTTTTTTTTTTTAAGGGGGAAACACCACTTTAACCCCAGTACAAAAATGTAATATATTGCAGCTTACCAGACCTTAGATGTAGTGGTTGCATTTGTTTTCAGTTTTTTAGGCCTTTTCCTTTATTTTCACCTCATTATTCAGTGAATAGCACACTTCTTGTGTATTATTTTTTCTCCACTTTATACTATGTGGGCAGCCATGGTTGTCACACAGACTGGACTTTAAAGTATAGGTTCACCTTCACAGAAAAATTTGTATGGTGAACTTACACAGGAACCCCTCCTCGCTCCCCCAGTTTTACTTACCTGGACCACGTCAATCTCCCATTCTAAGCCCCGGTATATTCGCATCAGGAGTACAGGGCTTAGAAATCCCCTTGGCACATGTCTTTTTCATAGCTTACAGGACAGGCTATGCGGCCGCCCATGTGACGGTCCTGACCAATTAGAATGCTCCAAAGCCTCCCTCCTGACGAGGTATGTTTTGGACATTCAACTCTAATTCTCATTCTTCTAAGCCCTGGAATCCTGACACGGATATACAGGGGCTCAGAATGGGAGATTTCCACGTTCCAGGTCAGCGGGACCAGAGGGGGGGAGGAGGGGGTCCTGTGTAAGTTCACCTTACAGATTTTTCTGTAAAGGTGAACTTACTTACCCTTTCAACATGTCTGTCTTTGTTCATCTCCATTACAAGACTACTAGTTACACAAGAAAAATAAAATCTTGTATTTTATTTCCCGGTCACAAGAAGTGACAAGGACACTGCATTTCTTGCAAGATCAACAGGTATTTTCTGTACGTACAAAGACTGTTCTTAGCCTGAAAAATGAAAACAAATGTAGCCACCACCTGTAGGGACTGGTAAGCACAATTGATTGCATTTTTGCTTTTGGTTTTAGATACGCTTTAAATAAAAAAAAAAAAAAAAAAGGGAAAGTGCTGACATTCCCATGTGTGGAAATTACATAAATTAATTGTTGGTGTTTTTAAATTCACAAGGGGAGGAGGAGGGGAAGATGGACATGACAATCTTCCCCATCTATTCACAGGACTTCTGAATACAAGATTTTTTTTTTTTTTAAATAGAAAAGATGGAGAGTGAGTCGCCCACTATCATCAGCTTTGAATGTTCAGCATTTACATTAGCATACAGACAGAAGGGAACAAAAAGTTTTATTAGAGATAATTTATTTTCCCATAGCAAATATACAAATTTTTTTTTTCAATGTTTGTAAAAAAAAGAAAGAAAAGAAAATAATATACCTCATGGCAACATATTTATAGGGTGCGTTATGTACACATCCCCTGCTCTGTCCATAAGCCTTTCATCTGTGGGGGATAATGTGACCAAACGTCTAAAGTGCATGCTGGGGATGTAATGTTTCTTTTTTAACAACATCGGGACTTTCTAAATAATTATAGGCTGAGCCTCCTACTCAGCAGTATGGGAGGCAGCTAGTGGAGCGATCTGTTCCAGTAACTCCAGAAAAAGAAGCAGGTAATGATTTACAATAATGTTTTCTAAAATCCTTGTGATGTATGTTAATAGCTTGGCAAGAACAGTTATTTACCTAAAAAAATAATAAATGAAACAGAAGGTACAAATATATGTTTGTAAAAAAAAAAAAAAAAAAACTTTCTGTTAAAAAAATGCAACAGTAATGTGTTGTTAAAACAATGTTTGTTAGTTTTGTAGGGAACAGTTACAAAAAAGATAAAAAAAAATCACCATTTTTTTTTTTTACTGTCTTTTACTAGTTCCTTAACTTCTATCCTAGAGATTCAACAAAAAATAAAATGATTTCTATCGAAAGTAAAGAGATATGCCCTTTAAGATGGTTTTTTACGAGAATAGGTTCATGAATCGGATAACTTCCTGTTTCCTCTTCTTTCTGCAAAAACTCAAAATTGTTGGATTTCCAATCATTTTGTTTGCCACATACAATGGACAGCAGAACCAATAGTAAGGGTGATGCAGTGGGGATGCAGACAGCAATAAAAATCTGAAAAAGGTTTTAAATCTTCACTCTGATCACACTGGTCACTTTAAATTGTTTGACCTGTTAATTTAAGGACATATGACTATTTTCTGAGATTTTTCAGGAAAATGACTCAAAGTACTGAACCAGCATAATATACTAACTACTAGCATTTGCATAAGGAGCTTAGCAACTGGAGCACCCATACGTCTCTAAATAAATGTTAAGTGTTTAACACATACTGTATGTATTATTTAACACACACATATGTATGTGGTTGTGCTGCCAGTCCCTATTTTATTACAGTTTCCATTTAGACAACATAAACAATGACTGAGTTCATAGGACTAGGTAGCAACCATTCTCTCATTAAACCATTCATGAAGGCCTGTGGTTTGTACCACAATATACTAAACCTATAGGCTGCACTGTAAATCCTATAGTGATAAAAATCCATTTTGTCTTCTGCTACACTAAAACACTATACAATATTGATTGTTGTAGCCCTGGAGTGGCTGAATAGCTGCCGCCTACAAAGATGTGATTTGTAAAAGTAATGTGCTATGGTAATCTCTTAAGGGCTACACTAACCTGTTTTGGCATCAGATCAACATAATACTTGGTCTGGAATAACCAGGAATGTTTACAAGAAAGGATATAAAAGCATTATGAATCATCACACAATGATGCTGAGGTGTTTCATGTAATCAATCATTGTTACATGCTCATGTGTCAGCCCGGTGTTGGGACACACCACCGCATTAAGAGGGTAGATGGGATCATAAAATGCATTTCATTTTGGAATGTTTCCATTGGAACACTATATTAAATTATGAATTCCTTGGTCTTTTCTTTCCAATTCAAGGTAATGGATATGTAATTTAGAAAGTGGAGATTTAAGTGTGTGTCATGAAGTGGAATTAGTCATTTCTTAAGGAATAACTGAATGGCACTTTTTCATCCCAATAAAATAGGCCTTTGGTTAGGCACTGTTCTGAAAATATCTTAAAGTTTTCAATTAAAAAAAAAAAGATAAGTATAGTAAAACATATTCTCTATCCCAACAAATTAATTAATTCATATGTGATATTATTATGAGGACCCTCCTCTAATTCGGAAAACCAAATACATGAACATTGTTAAAAATAATAGTTATGTAATGGGCAGATCAATAACAGTTTCTGATTTCCCTACTGTATTAACCACTTGCCGACTGGCTCACGCCGATATACGTCGGCATAAGGGCACGTACAGGCAGATTAACGTACCTGTACGTTGCCCTTTAAGAAGCAGTTTCCGGGCGCGTGTGTGATCGCAGGTCCTGCCTACTCAATGTCCATGGGGATACCCGCGATCATCTCACAGAGAGGAAGAACGGGGAAATGCTGATGTAAACAAGCATTTCCCCGTTCTGCCTAGTTACAGGACACCGATCACAGCTCCCTGTAATCGGGAGCGGTGATCAGTGTCGTGTCACACATATCCCCTCCCCCCAGTTAGAATCACTACCTAGGACACACTTAACCCCTACAACGCCCCCTAGTGGTTAACACATTCACTGCAAGTTACATTTACACAGTAATCAATGCATTTTTAATTGCACTGTATAAATGTGAATGGTCCCAAAATAGCGCCAAAAGTGTCCGATGTGTCCGCCATAATGTCGCAGTCATGATAAAAATCACAGATCGCTGCCATTACTAGTAAAAAAAAAAAAATATTAATAAAAATGCCATAAAACTATCCCCTATTTTGTAGACGCTATAACTTTTGCGCAAACCAATCCATAAACATGTATTGCAATTTTTTTAACCAAAAATATGTAGAAGAATACGTATCGGCTGAAACTGAGGAAAAAAATCTATTTTGTTTGGGAGCCACGTCGCACGACCGCGCAATTGTCAGTTAAAGCGACGCAGTGGCGAATCGCAAAAAACGCTCTGGTCTTTTGCCAGCCAAATGGTCCGGGGCTTAATTGGTTAAGCAAACAAGTCACTACTTTTTTTTTTTTTAACAGAACTACTATTTATCTTTAACCAAGCCTCTTTCTGAGATTTGTTGTTTACAAGTAAAAAAATGTCTTTTTTCTTTGCTAGAAAATTACTTAGAAAAAAAGTTATAATGTTTGGGGGTTATAACACCCTAGAGAATAAAATGGCAGTCGTTGCAATACTTTCTGTCACACTGTATTTGCGCAGCAGTCTTACAAGCACACTTTTTTTCTTAGAAAAAATACACTTTCTTAAATTAAAAAAATAAGACAACAGTAAAGTTAGTCAATTTATTTTTATATTGTGAAAGATAATGTTACGCCGAGTAAATCGATACCCAATATGTCACGCTTCAAAATTGCGCCCGTTCGTGGAATGGCGACAAACTTTTACCCTTAAAAATCTCAGACGTTTAAAACATTCTACAGGTTGCATGTTTTGAGTTACAGAGGAGGTCTAGAGCTAGAATTTTTGCGCTCGCTCTACTGATCACGGTGATACCTCACGTGTGTGGTTAAATGCCGTTTTCATATGCGGGCGTTACCCAGGAAATGCGTACGCTTCTGCATGTGAGCTTGGCGGCACGGGCGTGTTTAATTTATTTATTTTTTATTTTACCCTATAATTTTTACACTGTTCTTTAAAAAAAAAACTTTTATTCCTATTACAAGGGATGTAAATATCCCTTGTAATAGAAAAAAAGCATGACAGGGCCTCTTAAATATAAGATCTGGGGCCTGACCTCAGATCTCAATATTTACACTAAAATGCAATATAAAAAATAAATAAATTGTCATTTGAAAAAACAAAAACAAAAATGGCCCTTTAAGAGCTATGGGCGTAAGTGACGTTTTGACATCGCTTTCGCCCTCTAATGATATGAAGACGGATGGGGGCCATCTTCCCCTCAATCATCTCCATACCCAGGAAGGAGAAGCATCCAATTGCCTATGTTGCTACCGATGGCTCCGGTAAGTGACGGAGGGCACTGGAGAATGGTAGGAGGGGGGCCCTCTCCCGCCGCCGATAAAAGTGATCTTGCGGCGAATCTGCCTCAGACACCACTATTATCGGAAACTGAACCGCCCGTTAAAGAAGAGGATACCAGGGTTATGGCAGCTAGCTGCTGCCAAAACACAGATATTTCTCTTCAAAGAGAGGACATATATCAGCATGCGGCGGTCCGGAAGTTGTAAATCTGTATTTTAACATATACTACATTGATAAAAATGCATTGATTATTAATGACCACCAGGGGACGTTCAGCCAAGGCTGGAATCTGGGCAGGACAGAGACACAGGGATTTTTTAACGGCAACGTGCAGTTGCACTCAGCAGGTGCAATTACTCCAGAGCTTAGTAAACTAGGCAAAACTTCACTTTGCAAAGAATATTGAATCACGTGCAAGGAAAATAAAAAAAAACAGCATTTTTGCTTGCACATGATTGGATGATTGATGTCAGCATAATTACATATAGTTACATAGTAGGTGAGGTTGAAAAAAAAAAAACAGTCCATCAAGTCCAACCTATGTGTGTGATTATATGTCAGTATTATACTGTATATCCCTGTATGTTGCAGTCATTCAGGTGCTTATCCAATCGTTTTTTGAAGCGATGGAAGCCCCCCCCCCCCCGCTGAAACCACCACCTGTGGAAGGGAATTCCACATCCTTGCCGCTCTTACAGTAAAGAACCTTCTACGCAGTTTAAGGTTAAACCTCTTTTCTTCTAAATTTAATGAATGGCCAGATGTCTTATTAAACTCCCTTCTGCAAAAAAGTTTTATCTCTATTGTGGGGTCACCAGTGTGGTATTTGTGAATTGAAATCATATCCGCTCTCAAGCGTCTTCTCCAGAGAGAATAAATTCAGTGCTCGCAACCTTTCCTCATAACTAATATCCTCCAGACCCTTTATTAGCTTTGTTGCCCTTCTTTGTACTCGCTCCATTTCCAGTACATCCTTCCTGAGGACTGGTGCCCAGAACTGGACAGCATACTTCAGGTGAGGCCGGACCAGAGTCTTGTAGAGTGGGAGAATTATCGCTTCATCCCTGGAGTTAATCCCCTTTTTAAAGCATGCCAATATTCTGTTTGCTTTGTTAGCAGCAGCTTGGCATCGCACGCCATTGCTGAGCCTATCATCTACTAGGACCCCCAGGTCCTTTTCCATCATAGATTCCCCCAGAGGTTCACCCCCTAGTGAGTAGATTGCATTCATATTTTTGCCACCCAAATGCATTATTTTACATTTTTCTTCATTGAACCTAATTTGCCATGTAGTTGCCCACCCCATTAATTTGTTCAGATCTTCTTGCAAGGTTTCCATATCCTGCGGAGAAGTTATTGCATTGCTTAGCTTAGTTTAGTGTCGTCCGCAAATACAGATTGAACTGTTAACCACATCCTCCAGGTCGTTTATTAACAAATTAAACAGGATTGGTCCCACCACTTCCCACCCCTGACCATTCCGAGTATTCCCCATTTATTAACACCCTCTGAACTCGCCATTGTAGCCAGTTTTCAATCCATGTACTCACCCCCTATGGTCTATGCCAACGGAACTAGGTGTCAAATGCTTTTGCAAAATCCAGATACACCAAGTCTACAGGCCTTCCTTTATCTAGATGGCAGCTCCCCTCCTCATAGAAGGTTAATAGAGTGGTTTGGTAAGAACGATTCTTCATGAATCCATGCTGATTACTGCTAATGATACTATTTTCATTACTAAAATCTTGTATATAGTCCCTTATCATCCCCTCCAAGAGCTTGCATACTATTGATGTTAGGCTAACTGGTCTGTAATTCCAAGGACTGTATTTTGGCTCTTTTTTAAAATATTGGTGCTATCTTTGCTTTTCTCCAATCAGCTGGTACCATTCCAGTCAGTAGACTGAGTAAAAAGTAGGAACAATGGTCTGGCAATTACTTGACTGAGTTCCCTAAGTACCATCGGGTCCAAGCCATCTGGTCCCGTTGATTTATTATTGTTAAGTTTCCTAAGTCTATTTCTAATTCTGTCCTCTGTTAGCCATGAGGGTGCTTCCTGTGATGAAGCCCCTGATTCCCTCATTTAGACTGAGGAGAAGAATGAATTCAATACCATCACCATCTCCCCATCCTTTGTAACCAGATGTCCTTCCTCATAGTTTCTGCTCATTTACTAAGCTCTGGAGCAACTGCTCTTCCAGAGTGCAAATGCACTTTGCAAAGTGCACAGTCTATTTGCCTTTAGTAAACCAACCCTGCAGTATGTAGGCCAGAAGACGTACAAAAAAGGGTACAGGAGATATTTACAAAAAAAACCTGTGAAGAGAAAATGCACACTATGGTAATTTAATGCAGAGCTTCATATGATTTGCTGCGTTATAATTTTAAGTTAAAATTAATACTAAAACCAAATAAGTGTTGGTTGTGTGATCGGCAGTGTTAAAGCCCAAATCTGAGCACAGCAAAAACACACAGTTATGTGGTATATGTTACTTATGACAAGGAAAACATCTGGAGTATCTGCAAGTTCCATATTGATATAAAAATGTACCTTCATAAACATATCATAATTGTCCACTAGCCCCACTTTTATTAGCTTGCACCTTTATTGTTGATGGCCCAGGCACTTACAAATCTCCTTGGGTTTTAGAACTACAGGGATTAGTGTCATGTCCTTTGCATGAGAAAATGTAAGAATCTGTGCTGAAAATGTTTGCCCTCAGCAACATAGAGAGGCAGTCCCAAATGGCACAGCTAAAGTGTGTTGCTGTCCAAATCAACTCATTTTCATTTCCCACCATATTACGCCTGACAAATGGCAGAGTATGTACACTGAAGCAGTTGCCCATGCCATTGGAATGTAACAGCCACCATTACTGATTAGCAGCTACTGCACAAAATATACTATTTATATAGCATCTAGAGTTGAACTACATATTTACCACCACACCTATAAAAATAAAAAAGTAAATTAGAACTCACCAGTTGCCCTCCAGCACTTACAACATAACCAATTTCTATTTGATTTGTACTTAGCCCAAATGTAGTTTTCTAAGGTTCACAACTGAATTTTTGTTTATAGATTAGTATTAAGAATTTATATAGAAGAATCTCCAGATTCATATAGAACTCTTGTTTTTCCAACAAGAGCACAGTAGAAGCTGTTACACAACATCTGCTATTGCAGTTCTGACCTTCAAAAAATGCCTATATCACTTGCTTCTACACCCAAATAGGAATGTAACAAAGTTTACACCATGGTAGCTCTTTACAGTGACAATGTTGTTTAATTTCTAAATACAGCATTCAGAGATTCAGCTCAAAGATATTTAAAGAAGTTTTGAGCTGCTAAAAAAAGGAAACATACAGTGCCTTGAAAAAGTATTCATACCCCTTGAAATTTTCCACATTTTGTCAACTTACAACCAAATATGTAAATGTATTTTATTGGGATTTTATGTGATAGACCAACACAAAGTGGCACACAATTGTGAAGTGGAAAGAAAAATGATAAATGGTTTTCACTGAAAAGTGTGGCGTGCAGTTGTATTCAGCCCCCTTTACTCTGATACCTCTAACTAAAATCTAGTGGAACCAATTGCCTTCAGAAGTCACCTAATTAGTAAATAGGATCCACCTGTGTGTAATTTAATCTCAGTATAAATACAGATGTTCTATGAAGCCCTCAGAGGTTTGTTAGAGAACCTTAGTGAACAAACAGTACCATGGGAATACATCAGACAGGTCATGGATAAAATTGTGGAGAATTTTAAAGCAGGGTTAGGTTAAAAAAATATTATTAAAAATTATTATTAAAAAATATCCCAAGCTTTGAACATCTCACCGAGCACTGTTCAATCCACCATCCGAAAATGGAAAGAGTATGGCACAACAAAAAACCTACCAAGACATTAACCGTCCACCTAAACTGACAGGCCGGGCAAGGAGAGCATTGGAGAAGCAGTCAAGAGGCCCATGGTAACTCTGGAGGAGCTGCAGAGATCCACAGATCAGGTGGGAGATTCCGTCCACAGGACAACTATTAGTCGTACACTCCACAAATCTGGCCTTTATGGAAGAGTGGCAAGAAGAAAGCAATTGTTGAAAGAACGCCATAAGAAGTTCCATTTGCAGTTTGAGAGAAGCCATTTTGGCCTAAAAGCAAAACGCTATGTGTGGCAGAAAACCAACACTGCACATCACCCTGAACACACCATGAAACATGGTGGTGGCAGCATTATGTTGTGGGGATGCTTTTCTTCAGCAGGGACAGGGAAGCTGGTCAGAGTTGATGGGGAGATGGATGGAGCCAAATACAGGGCAATCTTAGAAGAAAACCCATTATAGACTACAAAAGACTTGACTGGAGCGGAGGTTCGCCTTCCAGCAGGACAATGGCCCTAAACATACAGCCAGAGCTAGAATTGAATGGTTTAGATCAGGGGTAAGTAACCTTGGCCCTCCAGCTGTTTTGAAACTACAAGTCCCATGATACATTGCAAGACCCTGACAATCACAGGCATGACTCCCAGAGGCATAATAGGATTTGTAGTTTCACCACAGCTGGAGGGCCGAGGATGCCTACCCTTGGTTTACATCAAAGAATATTCATGTGTTACAATGGCCCAGTCAAAGTCCAGACCTAAATCCAATTGAGAATCTGTGGCAAGAATTGAAAATTGCTGTTCACAGAAACTCTCCATCCAATCTGACAGAGCTTGAGCTATTTTGCAAAGAAGAATGGGCAAAAATGTCACTCTCTAGATGTGCAAAGATGGTACAGACATCCCCAAAAAGACTTGCAGCTATAGGCGGTTCTATAAAGTATTGACTCAAGTGCGCTGAATACAAATGAACGCCACACTTTTCAGACATTTGTAAAAAAAAAAATTAAAACCCATTTATAATTTTCCTTCCACTTCACAATTATGTGCCACTTTGTGTTGGTCACATGCAATCCCAATAAAATACATTTACGTTTTTGGTTGTCACATGACCAATTGTGGAAAATTTCAAGGGGTATGAACACTTTTTCAAGACACTGTACTTACCACTATGCTGCAGCATCTGTGTGACACTGTAGTTGTCCCACACATGCTCAAGTCAGCTAAAAGCTGGTCACAGGAGAACACAAGTTAATGTACTTCTGTGATGCAAAAGAGATATATAGCCACAAATGTTTGCCATACTTCTCTTCTAAATATCCTTTTAACCACTTCAGCACCGAAAGGATTTGCCCCTTAATGACCAGGCCATTTTTTGCGATATGGCACTGCGTCGCTTTAACTGACAATTGTGCGGTCCTGCAATGTTGTACCCAAACACAATTGATGTCCTTTTTCCCCACAAATAGCGCTTTCCTTGGGTGGCATTTGATCACATCTGCGGTTTTCATTTTTTGTGCTATAAACAAACAAAGACTGACAATTTAAAAAAAAAAAAAAATATTTTTTTTTAATTCTGCTATAATACATATCTAATATATATATATATATATATATATATATATATATATATATATATATATATATATATATATATATATATATATATATAAAAAAAAAACAAATGTGTTAATCAGTTTAGGCCAGCATGTATTCTTCTACATATTTTTGTTAAAAATGTTGTGAGCTTATTTTATACAGTTTAACCCCACTGAAGGGGTAAGCCAATTCCCTGCTGTTCACTGCTGCACCTTCATTGTTGCAAAACCTGGCTGAGATCAACCTCTCTGCACGTGTTTTATAACAAAAAGGCTCATCTTTATTCATCTTCTGGTGAGTGCATTTTATACTGGTGTAGGGATATCACCGTGGAGAACCTACAGACCATATTTTTGGTGGAATGTCCTCTGCATGAGATGCTAGCTTCCAGTCTTATACACATTGTGACACTTCACAGTTCCTCTGAATAGAGACACTTTAATAGACTCAATAATTTGTTATCACCATGCACTTTTGCACTTTGTCTAATCTTGAATTGTGAGATACTGTACAGTACAGTCTAACGAGCAGGACCCTCTGATTCCTCTTCTATTGAATTGTATTGTAACTGTACTGTCTGCCCTTATGTTGTAAAGCACTGCACAAACTGTTGGCACTATATAAAGAATGTATAATAATAATAATATTACTATGCTCACCCAACACACACTTAATGCCAATTATCCTGGATACAGCTAAATTTCCATATGATAAGGTTTCACAATCAGACAAGCAACATAATTAACACAATGAAATATATGTATTGCTCTCTAGACCCTAGCTAGTGGCGCTTTATGATACTTTTACTTTTGTCAAATTTGTTTAAGGCTGGGCTGTATTTCATAAAATCTGTCACTATTTATGAATGCTTAACACCAACATGAAATTTGAATCTAATTGTTTTTTTACGGACTTGTTAATTCTGTAGAAAATAAAGGTGGCATGGTACTACACCTTCAACCCCTCCACACAGTATAGGGTTTGTTAGACCTCACTATTGCCACAGAAGCTGCTGATTATCAGTCTCTTGTTTTGTGAGTAAAAATAATACTGCATTGACAAAAAATAATGGCCACTGCCATTGGCCAATTTATTAACCATTATAATTCTAAAGCAACCAACATGGAACTCAGGTATCAACAACCCAGCAAGGCCACATATACAAATCAATAACCTATGGTGTCGAGCACCATGCCTCGAACATGGGACATAAACCACTGCATGAAACCTATCTTTACATCATGCAATCTTCAGTTGACCAAATCCTTCTTTTGTGCAATGACAGCCTGAGGAAAATACCTTTATTACGGAAGAAATAGGACACCAACCTATCCCTCCTTGCATGTAAAAAATATATTTCTACTAACCAATCCATCAAACATTTTACTCATGACAAATATGACATGTATGCATCATATTTTTAGCCAGATTAGACATAGAAGTGCGACATAAAACTACTCTTTTGCTGCGTACACACAATCAGAAATGCAAAACTCCAATGAGTCCTTTTTTGTCGGAAAATGTGTGTATGCTACATCAGTCTTTTGGAAAGAGATAAACCGCGCTCGGGGGAAAAAAAGGGGATATAGGAGATAAAAAATAAAAAATGAGAAATAAAATAAAGAAAATAAAGAAAATGAAGAAAAAAAGGCTGCTGCTAAAAAGTGGGATACTTCACACTTAAACAGATATATGGTAGGATAAAGCTGCGCCAATATTAGGAATTAATAATAAACATATAAAATGCAAACCATCAGATTATTTAGATGGAAAAAACTGGTCTCATACAGAACAGTCCAGGCAAAGATGAATTAGTCCAGAAAAAATCAACCTAGGCATCAGGCATGGGATAAGTTAAATCCACAGATCAAACGTGTTTTTAATTGACACCCCGGTGCTCGTGCTACAAGTTATCCACTGTGACATGTATGCGAACGGTGCTTCATCCCGACCACCTGATGAATGGGAGGCTTACCAGAAAGTAGAAATAATGAGGCATTGGGTATAAGCTTGAGATGTATCCAGTAGTCAAGCGCTGATAGGGTTAACGACAGCTCCAGGAAAAAGACACTCCAAGTGAGAAGAGGGGGGGGGGGGGAAGGAACCCGTCCTATGATCCGTTCACAACTTAGATAGCCAGCCAAATCCTAGTACAATCCTCCGTTTGGAGAGAAAACACAACGGGGGCCACCCATAGCGTGATACTGATAATAATGGGTTTTTATTAAAAGCGGATTAAAAATAACTTACATCAATGTAGTGAAAATAAGCGAAAAGGATAATAACACAACACTGCCGGCCGGTCAGATCCAGTAACAGTCTGTAGTGGTGGCGTCGCTGCGTGCCTTCCCATACGACGTTTCGTCATAAATGACGTTTTCAATGGGGAACGGGCGACGCAGCGACGCACCACCTATAAATACCTAACCTCTTCCTGGGATGTATGAGGTCGAGGCCGGCGCCGCCATCTTGCTAGTGGGAAAAGTGACATAGCAGTGTTGGCAACCGGCGCTTAGAAGGATTGGAGGCTTAAAAAGCTAGAAATTTGGATAGAACATCACTGTACTGTATCCGTATAGTTATAGAGCTAATACTAGAAAGAAATGGACTTTGTGATGTAACTCAGCAATACTAGCGCTAGTGCAGTGAGATTATAGGGAGCCATCCGGAATACTTCATGACCATGCATGACGGACAGCTAAGTTGAAAACAAAAACATGCGCCCAAACATGGGAAGATAATCAGGTGAAGTGATATCTGTGGGTGCAAAAATACTTAATTAAAATTAGAATGGTAAACAAAATCTACAGTAGATTTTGTTTACCATTCTAATTTTAATTAAGTATTTTTGCACCCACAGATATCACTTCACCTGATTATCTTCCCATGTTTGGGCGCATGTTTTTGTTTTCAACTTAGCTGTCCGTCATGCATGGTCATGAAGTATTCCGGATGGCTCCCTATAATCTCACTGCACTAGCGCTAGTATTGCTGAGTTACATCACAAAGTCCATTTCTTTCTAGTATTAGCTCTATAACTATACGGATACAGTACAGTGATGTTCTATCCAAATTTCTAGCTTTTTAAGCCTCCAATCCTTCTAAGCGCCGGTTGCCAACACTGCTATGTCACTTTTCCCACTAGCAAGATGGCGGCGCCGGCCTCGACCTCATACATCCCAGGAAGAGGTTAGGTATTTATAGGTGGTGCGTCGCTGCGTCGCCCGTTCCCCATTGAAAACGTCATTTATGACGAAACGTCGTATGGGAAGGCACGCAGCGACGCCACCACTACAGACTGTTACTGGATCAAGGGACGGGTTCACACTGACCGGCCGGCAGTGTTGTGTTATTATCCTTTTCGCTTATTTTCACTACATTGATGTAAGTTATTTTTAATCCGCTTTTAATAAAAACCCATTATTATCAGTATCACGCTATGGGTGGCCCCCTTTGTGTTTTCTCTCCAAACGGAGGATTGTACTAGGATTTGGCTGGCTATCTAAGTTGTGAACGGATCATAGGACGGGTTCCTTCCCCCCCCTCTTCTCACTTGGAGTGTCTTTTTCCTGGAGCTGTCGTTAACCCTATCAGCGCTTGACTACTGGATACATCTCAAGCTTATACCCAATGCCTCATTATTTCTACTTTCTGGTAAGCCTCCCATTCATCAGGTGGTCGGGATGAAGCACCGTTTGCATACATGTCACAGTGGATAACTTGTAGCACGAGCACCGGGGTGTCAATTAAAAACACGTTTGATCTGTGGATTTAACTTATCCTGATGCCTAGGTTGATTTTTTCTGGACTAATTCATCTTTGCCTGGACTGTTCTGTATGAGACCAGTTTTTTCCATCTAAATAATCTGATGGTTTGCATTTTATATGTTTATTATTAATTCCTAATATTGGCGCAGCTTTATCCTACCATACATCAGTCTTTTGCTGGAATTCCAGCCAGCAAAAGATTGAGAGAAACAATTTGACGCATGCTCGGAAGCATTGAACTTAATTTTCTTGGCAGTGTGCGTTGTACGTCACTGCATTCTTGACGGAACTCAGAGAACTTTTGTGTGACTGTGTGTATGCAAGACAAGCTTGAGCGGAATTCCGTCAGAAAAACCACCCAAGATTTTTCAGACGGAAATTCCAATCATGTGTACGCAGCATTAGAATTAATGTTAATATATCTTCAATGTAGAATTAAACTCCACTATATTTTTCTTAATAAATGGGCCCCCAGGAGCTTTATGCCACAATGTGCTAGTATGCCCTGCATATTAGTACCTTGTGGCAGACTTACCTGTCAAATGATGCCCTCCAGCGATGCACTGTCAACGCTACCGCTGGTCATGAGCACTTCCCCACCTCCCAGTCTTCCTTGTTTGGGCACTTGAATGACCGGGTCATGATGATATCACTCCCAAGCATGCGCACAGGAGTCACATCATTATGGCACAAAGTGGTGCCGTAAATGTGCGCTGGGCTGTACAACCGCAGCTCAGTGTAAGTTGCCGCTGACAGACACGGAGAAGCATTTTTGATAGAAGAGACCAGCATGGTCAGTGTTTTTTTGCATTCATAATTTTTACTTCGCTTTTTAAGCGTGGGTGCGACCAGAAGATATGCAGCAACATGCCAGGTTCTTGTTGGCTCTCAGTAGTTTTTACATTTTTGAGTTAAATTCTGCTTTCACAATAGTTTTCCCTCTGTTTTCAAATAATTCATATAATTATCAATACACTAATGCATAAAGAATCTTACTAATAAGTAAGAACCACTGCATTTAGATATCACACATTCCAGCAGGCAAAATGGTTTCATTGTGGAAGGAAAACATACAAATCAGTCTTTATACATAAAAAACATTTGTGTTAACAGAATTACATAATGTTTGAAAAATCCTGTTTAATGGCGTTGAAAAATTCCATATGCAAGGGGAAAACTTTATTTCCAGAATGTTGTCTATTCTCATGGGAGGGGGATGGCCTTAAAAAAAAAAAGAAGTGGACAGCGGCATTGTCCGCTCCTCCCTGCTCTGGGTGGCACCCTACTAAGTCATGTGCTATGGGGGCATCCATCCAGATTCTGGAATCTGAAAGCAAAGACTCGACCATCTCCATTCATCTGGTGGTATACATGGGGTGCTGTCAAACTAGTTCAGCTGCAGGAGACTAAGGGAAGGTAAAACTTGAAACTTTAAAGTATAGATGTTGCCACTAAGCTAGCAGTAGCTACAGGCCATCAAAATCCAGTCGTAAAGTAAATAATTGCTTTGGTTTGACTGACCCTTTAAAAATGACAATGTTTTTGAACTGTTTGGCCTTCTTTCAGGTCCTAAGATTTGTAATAACTTATAAAAAAAATAAAAAATGTTGTAACATACATGTGGTAACTACACAATTTCTAGGAAGTATGACTGATTATGTTCTATATTACAAGCTTAAAGGGCAGTTGTGTTCCACCAATGACCTACTATGCTTTACTTCTCCTCAAACTGTCAACACTTTGTAAACTTCACCCAAAGCTAAAATCAATAGAGAAGTTAGGCATCACATCTAAAAATAACATCAAGGAATGCAATGGGTCAGTTTCAGAACTTTTAGCAGATGTGAAGATTTACATACTGTTGCTGATGTATGCTCATGGTTACACCCCTGTATTTGCACAAGTAGGGTTATGAAGTAAGAAGGTGTCAAACTTCTTCTGAGATTACATATCCTAATCTTATAGCACATACAGTTGAATTTTTCAGTATTGTTCCTACCCTTAAAAATGTATTTTAAATGAAGGTTTTTGATAGAATGGGGAAGGGTTTGGACCCTGTTTTGTTTTTACAGCTACCCAGGGCTTTGTTAACCAACTGAAGACCGGAATGTTTCATCCCCATCCAGTCCAGGCCATTTTTCAATGCTATCATCTGTTGAATGACAATTAGTCATGCAAAATTGAATTCAATGATTATTATTAGAGATGCACTGAAATTTCGGCCACCTAAACATTTTGAGCTTCATTTTTTTGCGGCAATTTTTTACGCAACTTTGCATTGATTTTACCGTTCCTATGATGTGTTTTTCATAGGTCATGTGACTCAAAAACGGCATCAACAATGTAACAGGGGTGCATTAATGATGCATTATTGCTGCATTTTCATAGCATTTAAAACTGGGAGGTGCGTTTTTGCGCATATTTTTTTAACTGACCAAAAATGCAGCAAGCAGGATTTTTAACACCACAATTTTAGCCCAACGGACCAGTGTGCAGACATAGAATTTAAAGGGATACATTTTTCTTGGGCTTTTCATTCTTTCAATAATGGCCGATGACAAATTCATATTCTTTTAAATTGATGATATTAATTAACCTCCTCCCACCCGGCCACTGCATATAAACGGCCGGGTGGACATATCGTCCTTCTGAGTGGATGTTCCGGAGCATTCCTCAGAAGGAGCGGGAACGCGCAGCCACGCGATCCTGATGCATTTGTGTCCCTCGGATCGGCAGAAGTGCTCTGTGATTGGTTCAATCACAGCCATCATTTAATGTAAACAGAGAGCAGTTGCCAGGTGATCAGCTCTCCTTCTCCTCACATGGAGACTGTCTGAGGAGACAAATGGATCTGTGCTGCGAGCCAAAGATCAGTTTGAATGTTTTTTTACACACTGTTCACCCAGCTAGAGTCACCAAAACAGTGTCCCCACACAGTGTCCTGTAAAAAAAACACCTGTCTCAGTTAACATCTGTCCCAGTGATCATCTGGCACACATCTGTCCGCGATCATCTGCGCACATCTGTCCGCGATCACCTGTGCACATATGTCCGCGATCACCTGTGCACATATGTCCGCGATCACCTGTGCACATATGTTCATGATCTACACACATCTGTCCGTGATCATCTACGCACATTTGCCCGTGATCATCTGCACACATTTGGCCGTGATCATCTGCACACATTTGGCCATGATCAACTGCACACATTTGGCCGTGATCATCTGCACACATTTGGCCGTGCCACATTAAACATCTGTCCACACTACCACCTTGGCCGTGATCATCTGCACACATTTGGCCGTGATCATCTGCGTGCACAACTGCCACATCTGTCCCAGTAAACATCTGCCACATTAAACATCTGTCCATGATCATCTACCACATCTGTCCGTGATCATCTGTCACTTTTGTCCCAGTGAACATCTGCACACATCTGTCTATGATAATCTCCCACATCTGTGCCAGTGATCAACATCTGTCAAACATCTGTCCCAGTAATGTGTCAACATGGCTTAACAATTATTCAGCAGTGAGGAGGCTTTCTATATACTCCAGAGTATGTCGGATGAGAGTAGCGGGGAACTCTCCGTCAGACTAGGAAAGCGAGTATGAGCCAGTTGAAAGCAGTGGCTCTGAAATGGAAACTGATGAGGACAGAATTCTAACAAAGAGGCTCAGGAGCCTTCAAAAATGTGATCCTTAATCAGGAAGTTAAATGTGTCTTACAGTGCTACTTGCATGGTGTGTCTCTGTGTGTGGCCAGGCTGTGGAAAAGTCTCACACATGTGGTATCGCCATAATCAGGAGTAGCATAATGTAATTTGGGGCATAATTTTTGCTATGCACATGCTATGTGTTAGAAATACCCTATAAATTGACAACTTGACAAAAAATATAGGTTTTCATTTTCTTTCCACATTTTCCAAAAACTTGTGGAAACAAATGACTTGTTCAAAAGACTCATTATGCCTCATAAAATGTACATTGGGGTGTTTGCTTTCCAAAATAGGGTCATTTTGTGGGTAATTCCACTGTCCTGGTGCTCCAGGGTCTTCAAAAATGTGATAGGTAGTCAGGAAACTAAATGTGTAATGTATGCTCCTAAAACACTTGCTGGTGCTCCCTGCATGATGGGCCTCTGTATGTGGCCAGACTGTGTAAAAGTCTCACACATACTCAAGAGAAGTAGCAGATTATATTTTAGGGTGTAATTGCAAGTTTATATATGCCATATGTGAGAAATAACTTGTTAATTTGACAATTTTGTGGATAGAAAAACAAAAATCTTAATTTTACAAACAATTGTGTGCAAAAAATTGCAACTTCAAAAAACTCACTATGCCTCTTACTAAATACCTTGGACTGTCATCTTTACAAAAATGGGTCATTTGGGGGTATTTGTACTGCCCTGACATTTTAGGGCCTCAAGCAATACGATAGACAATCACTACATATTGATTGATCAATTTTCAGTGACACGTAGCATAGCTTGTAGACACTATAACTTTCACACAAAATACATTTTCATATACTTATCAGGATTTTTTTTTTACCAAAGACAAGTAGTAAAATACATTCTGGCCTAAATTTATGACAGAATTCAATTTTTTTTTTTGGATTTATTTTAAAACAGAAAGTAGAAAATATTGTTTTTTTTTTCAAAATGTTTGTTCTTTTTTTAGCTTATATCGTACAAAAAAAACCCAGTGGTGAATAAAATTAAAATAAAACTATTTGTGTGCAAAATGATGTGGGTACAGTGTAGCATGACTGAGTAATTGTCATTGAAATTGCGAGAGCACGCAAAGCTGAAAATTGGTCTGGGAAGGAAGGGTTTAAAAGTGCCCAGTATTGAGGTGGTAAAAAAGTCAAAAATAATACAATTAGATATTAAAAATATAAATCTTTTTAAAAATCGTAATTTTCAGTTTTCACCCAAGTGCATCCTGCATTTTCAGTTTCGGCACCAAAATTACCTTTCGGTGCACCTATAAATATTATTATAGTTTTTCATGGCTGTCATCCCAGAAGAAAGCCTCTTCTAAAGATGATGTACAAGAAAGCCTGCAAACATATTTTAACCTCCCCTAACCACAGCAGCTCCTAAACGATCCTAAAACCTATGTGTACTTGCAGTTTAGGTGCTTTGGCAAAAAAACGTCAAGTTTAGGAGCTGCTAGTGTACATGGAGCCTAAGATGATAAATAAGGACCAAACTCACACTTATTTATAAACATTGGTGCACAAGCCTGGCTTGTGTATAAACTTCACTTTTTTTTGCTGTCTGTACCATTGTGGAAACTAACCATTTCATTTCTTGTCCCAGAGACACAAGAGGAAGCCGGAGGAAATCCCCCCAAGATACCCATTTTAGACAGGTGTCCACATTGGAAGATTTCTTCTAACCTTCTAAAATTTTGAATGTCCCCTAATTTTTCTCCAATTTGTAACAATGGTGAGTAGTACAAATAAAAGAAGTGAATCACCCCAATTTGAACACAGACAATAATAAGTAACTTTTTAAAGAAAATTACATATATAGGTCTTATCCTAAATCCACAACTTTTTTCAGTATACTTTTTTTGTATACAGTACTTCAGTACATTATGTAGTTGTGCATGAAACCAACTGAATTAGATCTTCTTTGATAATATACGCTATTCATGGAACGTTTAAGTGCAATGAGTGTTAAACTTTTGTGATATGGGGGATGTTTTATCTAAATGGTAGATGCATTTTTAGTGAGTCATGCCAATCTGAACTTGTGGTTTAAGGCAGTGTTTCAATCTCGAGGCACCCTTTAAAAACTATGGACAATCTCGAGGCACCCTATTCTAAAATGTAAAAACTATTCTAATAGTTTTACATAATTCAGCAACATCCACACACGTAGGACACCCAATGTTAGAGGTGATTTATTCTTTCAAAGGAAATACACTTTTGCAAACTGGTACTGACTAGTATTCCAATGTTTCTCTTCTCCCACACTCAGCTAATGTGATCCCAACGCTGAAGGAGAGAGGCAGGGGGGTCTGATAAACTGAGAATGCCATTGGTCATTGGGATGTTGGCAGCTAGAAGGTTGTAATGGTGCACAATGAAAACCCGTGGCTTTGTGTAACTAAAAGGCAGCCTTCATCCACACGCCGGCTTGTATACATTTTTTGGGCACTGTTTAGGCATTTTGCCAGGGCACCCCTGAAGAAACCTCAAGGCACCCTGGTTGAAAAAGGCTGGTTTAAGGACTTTCTGGCCCACTTCTATTAAAGAACAACAACAAAAATGTCTTACATCAGTAAGGGGTTCAGCTTTACTGCTACTCTTGTCAGGATCCTTCGGACCCTGCTCTCTAGTTCACCTGGTTTACTAGGGCTTAAGTTACAGGACTTCGCTGCACGGACCCACTCCTGGTCTCTAGATAGGGGATCTGCTGGCACATCAGGTCTCTCACTTCCCTGAGACACAGATTCCCTCAGTCCCCTGGACTTGCCTAGTTATCCTGGCTTCCTCAGACTTCCAGGATCCCTCAGTCTCCCAGACTCTCTTAGCCACCTCAACTGCATTAGTGCAAGTTCTGTGTGTCTTTTGCCTATCCTCACACAGTAGCAGGGCCTAGTACTGTCACATTTTATACTAACGGGAATCATGGTTTGAATAAGAGACCTCATATGTCATTTCAGTTCCTGCAGGAATTAAAAGTAGGGTTTTCTCCTTGGTATGTTAATATTGAGTCAATGGTCTGTTTATTTGAAAAGCACCCACAATCTTCCATTATAGTGTAGATACTATAAGGAGTGTTGATCTTATTATTGGAGAGTTTGGAAAAACAGTGATACAAACCTCTCAAAAAAACAGACATGCAGCAGATGCAATGAGTTGAAACACAAAGCATGCCATGAACATGGAGGAAACAACAGTACAGCATGCAATTAACTATCTTGTCATATATTTCAAAACACATGTGCATATTAGACATTTTTCATGCAATGAACATAAGATAAAGGCACCAAATTGCTACTGAGAATGCTCTAAAAGCATATTTGTTACCTACAAAAATGTTCTTACATGCAGAAGTTCACAAATTAGATAACATAACATGTTTCTGCCTAGTCTGCCAGTGCCTAAATTTAATTTTGATGTGTGAAATAATGAATTTACTCTTGGAGCCCTTGTGACTCACTGCTCTCAAATGGCACAAAAACTACAGACTACTGCTGTTTACTAAGTATTGGTAACATGAACTTACAAATTAAATAGTCAGCAATGTCTACCTACTTGCTCTACAGTTCAGTCCACATGCTTCACACCCCAAAGATTCAAACTATTTTTTTTCAGAATGGCAAACTATTATGCTGCGTACACAGAAGCGAAAATTTGGCCAGCAAAAGACAGATGAGAGCTTTTCATTGGAAAATGCGACTGTGTGTAGGCTCCATCGGACTTTTGCGGAAAAAGTTTCGGAAATTCCGATCGTCTGTGGCAATTCCGACGAATGCTCGGAAACAATTAGACGCATGCTCGGAAGCATTGAACTTAATTTTCGCGGCTCGTCGTAGTGTTGTACATCACTGCGTTCTTGACAGTCGGAATTTGGTGTGACCTTGTGTAGACAACACAAGCTTGAGCGGAATTCCGTCGGAAAAAACATCCAAGGCTTTTCCGATGAGAAGTCCGATCATGTGTACGCGGCAATAGTTCTATGCATCCTAAAAGAACTTGATATACAAGGAATACTAATGATACAAGTATTTAATACATATATATTTTTGGGGGGAAACTGAACGTGGATAAACAAGGCTTTGTTTCCATGAAACTATTATCCAAAGTATACTTTATTTTCTATGTAATCTAAATATCAAAAGAAAGAAAAAAATTAACTTTTTTTTACCCGTTTGACCCAGCAGTCATTTTAAAACAATTAATGTAACTGTAAAAATATATATATATATATATATATACATTTTATTCTACAATTTTAAAATGTTTTAAAAATGTTTTTTAAAGATAAAATAAAGGATTTTTAATGTAAAGGTGCCAAACGAAAGAGAATTCCACATGTAAATAAGAGATTACTGTATATACTCGAGTATAAGCCGAGTTTTTCAGCACATTTTTTCATGCTGAAAGTGCCCCCCTCGGCTTATACTCGAGTCAAGCACTTTTCTGCAGCAAAAAATGGCATTTTCCGACCGACTTTGCGGCCCCGTATCTCGGGCCACTTGGTGCTTGGAACCCCAAATTTGGTGTGCAAACCCAGTGGGACCAACATTACAACATATCCAAATGGTTCCTAGAACCAAGTGGCCCTGAGATACAGGGCCCCAAAATCGGTCAACTGTGTCCATCTGCAGCAATTTCATTTCGAGACCCTTTGGGTCCAGAGACCCCAAATTTTGGCTGCAGCTAGGGGGCATCTAGGAACCCTTAACTACCAGTTTGAAGTTCAGGGGACCTATGGCTGCAAATGGGCACAGTGAGGCTGCAAATGGGCATTGTTGACCCTCTTTTCCACTTACAGTAGCTGTGCATTTCTCACCCTAGGCTTATACTCGAGTCAATAAGTTTTCCCATTTTTTTGTGGTAAAATTAGGTGCCTCGGCTTATATCATGGTCGGCTTATACTTAAGTATATACGGTAAGCTGTAAAAAAAAAAAAAAAAGAAAAAAAGTAGAGTAGGGGAGAAACTACATATGCTACATGGGGTTCAATACGAGTTTATAAAAGGTTAAAAAGGATCAACTTTTTTATTTATTTTCTTATTTTTTTATTTAAAGGATGCTGTAATTGACAATGTATGCAGATAAAAGGTCAAGCCTTCAAATACACTGTACCACTTAGGTGAACACTGCCCAATAAGAGAACCAAAGCATTTGGAGGTGCATACAGTTGTCATAAAGTTACCATCTGAGGTAAATTGATACAGCTTGCCTCATAGGCAAATAAACAGAGGGGGCCTATGCCCTACAACTTTAGGTAGAAGTTCTAGCATGCTAAGCCTTTTAAAATGACTCATCTCCTGCAAACAGTTTGCAATTATCCAGTCTCAAAATACTACCCAACTTGCACCTTACTTCCCTGACGGATTTGCTAGCAAATAGACTCTGGGATACTGATCCAACATACTGGAGGGGGTCATTTTACGGCAAACTTAGTTAAAATCCTTAGATTGCTTTATACCCCACATATCCAACCTTTTTCAAAGCACCGCCCCCACTTGATGATCAGGCAGCTGAGGCCTTCCTTGGCAAACTTGTCCTTCAAATACTCTGAGAGTCTTCTATTGACAAATAAATTTATCTGGAAGAGGTACAAAAGGCCATAAAAACCTTGAAACCTCAGAAAATACATGGTTTTACGCAGCTTATTACAAAAAAAAATTCTGGACATTGGTCTGCCTACCTTACCAAAATGTTTAATGAGCTTAGGCAGTTCTTTACTCCTGACTATTTAAATGCTGCCAAAATGGGGAGGGGTTCTTTACTCCTGACTCCATAACGGGGAGGGGTGCTTTACTCCTGACTCCATAACGGGGAGGGGTGCTTTACTCCCGACTCCAAAACGGGGAGGGGTGCTTTACTCCTGACTATTTAAATGCGGCCAAAACCCAAAACAGACCATACCCCAATTATCACCCCATTTCTTTCATCCATATTAAGGATAAGTTGTTAGCCGAGACAATTGCTAATAGACCTAATCTGGTGTTGCCTTGCGAAATTTGTAGGGATCAAGTAGAGTGTGTACTAGGCACACAGGCAGGGGACAATTCTTACAGAATCTCAGTTCTGCACTATGCATGCCAAAGAAAATGTCCTTTAATGCTTCTCTTACTGGACATTTAAAAGGCCCTTGACTCTCTCGGTTGATATTATCCATACTTTGTGCTGAGAGTTCGACCCTTTATTCTTAAATTGCCTTTTACTTATCCCTGACAACATCTATCAGATATCATGAATATCACTAAGACGTATTCTCAATACTGCGTGACATGAGACAGGGCTTCTACGATTCACATAGAGACCCGGCTCAGGAGAAAGCTTGCACAAGTGCCCCATAGCAATTGGCTTTCTATGGAGACCCTCTGTGGGGGAGGAGCCAGGAGTGTGGGCGGGGGACCCAAGAAGAAGAGGGTTGGTGGCAGATAAGTATAACATGTTTGTTATTTTTTTTTTTTAATCTGAACGTTTACAATCACTTTAAGTGCTTCGTACCCAATTACTTTCATAAATCCTTGCCAAACTCTTTTTCTTTCACTGGGGTCCCTTCCACTCTACCTTGCCTAAGTGTTAACCTCATGCCTTAAAAAATATTTTACCAGGCCAATTACCCCCAACTAAAAAATTAATATTCCCTGTTAACTTCTTGGGGAAAAAATACATATTATATCCTGACTTGGACCGATCACAACTGTTTTAATGTTTTTATTGTCCAAATTGTAGTGCTATGCCAAGGTTTTGCCAATTGCCATTATTCCTTTCAACTACATTCAATTTTGCATTTTTTTTTTTTTTTTTTTTATGGAAAGGCTCTCTCCATCAGGTCACAGTCAGTTTTGTAAAAAAAAATATAAAACCACAGGGCTGACTGAGCCTGCCAATTTTCCTTAACTATTAAAATAATATCAAGCTACACAACTAGCTCAAATGGTGCAGTGGCAAACCCACAAACAACACTACTCTAAGGGAGGCATGCTTTGCACTACCCGTTATCAATACCTCCCAAAAGACGGGGTAGGATCACCATTATCAATACCTCCTAAAAGACAGGGTAGGGTCACATGCCCTGTCAACAATCACATTTTCAGAGTATGCGGCTGTCTAAATGCCACTCACAAATTGATCTCACTGCACCTTCCAAAGCTTTGTTAAACAGAAAACTGAAGTCTGTTACAACACCCAATTTAAGCTGGTTACCCATATCCTCATGGAAGTGAAGAGGGTGAGCCAGGGACTGGAAGTTTCTCACATTACCTTTTGCAAAAGTCAAAAGGGCTTCTCAGTAGAGATGGGCCGAAAAATTCTGACCAGAACGGAAACCCCATTGGAGTCTATGGGAGCCGAACAGGAAAAATCTAAAGTGCACATTTTGAAGGCTTATATGCAAGTAATTGCCCATTAAAAGGGGGGGTGGGGGTCCAGGTACTGCCCTGGGGGACATGTATCAATGAAAAAAAAAAAACAATCGCTATTAACCACTTATGGACTGGAAGAATTTACCCCCTTAATGACCAAGCCATTTTTTGCGATACTTCACTGCGTTGCTTTAACTGACAATTGCACGGTGGTGCGGCGCTTTACCCAAACAACATTTATGTCCCTTTTTTCCCACAAATAGAGCTTTGTTTTGGGGGTATTTGATTATCTCTGTGTTTTTATTTTTTGCGCTATAAACAAAGAGCTTCAATTTTGAAAAAAACAAACTTTTTTTTAACTTTTTGCTATAATACATATCCAAAAAAAAAAAAAATGTATTCATCAGTTTATATATTCTTCTGCATATTTTTGGTTAACAAAAACAAATTGCAATAGGCGTATATTGATTGGTTTGCGCAAAGGTTATCGCTTCTACAAACTATGGGATGGCTTTAGGGACTTTTGATTATTTTATTGTTTATACTGGTAATGAAGTTGATCTGCAATTTTTAGAGGGACTGCAACATTGTGGTGGACAAATATGACCCCAAATGACACTTTTTGGGGACCAGTGACATCATTACATTGATCAGTACTATAAAAATGCACTGATCAATATAAAAATGACATTGGCAGGGAAGAGGTTAACACTAGGAGGCAATCAAGGGGTTAACTGTGTTCCCTAGGTGTGTTCTAACTGTAGGGGAGATAGGCTCACTGGAACATGACAGAGATCACTGTTCCCGAACACTTGAAACAGTAGATCTCTGTCATGTCATCTGTCAGAATGGGTATACACCTTGTTTACAAGGGCAGATCCCCATTCTGCCTCTGTACTAGGTGATCGCGGGTCGCTGACGGACATCGAGTCCACCTGACCCGTGGGCACACTCCCAGAGAAAGAAAAAATTAGTCAAAACACTATAAATTGCAATTGCCAGCACCCAGCTCATTAAAAATAAAGAAAAAAATGGCCTCCCCAGTCCACACCAGACCCAATTTTAAGAGGAACCCCATGCCAAAATGTAAAAAAAATAACTATTTGGGCTCCCCCCAAAATCCATACCTGACACTTATCTGGGCATGGAGCCTGGCAGGTCAGGAAAGGGGGGATAGCGGGTGACCCCCAGATCCTTCCCCCCTCCATGTGAATGAGTATGGGGTACATAGTACCCCTACCCATTTACCAAAAATTCTTATATAGGTAAGGGCGGGGCCATCTGACAACATCACTGACCCAGCATGCACCGGTCTGTGACGTCAAAGCACCCCCCATGTTGAGGGTGTGTGGCCTGGTATGCTATTTGGTGGGGTGAACACCTGCTGAACACCCTGCAAATTCAGGTGTTCCCTGAACGGGGCGAACAGCCAATGTTCAGCCCGAACCGCTCGCCCAACACTACTTCTCATGTTATGTACCTTGAGAAGCTTACAGCTATGCTAAATGACACTATGAAAAATTTCAAAAGCATGGGTCAAGTCCAACCTTCTTTCAGCTTGTATTGAGGACTGTCTGACAATCTGAACTTTACTGAGTTTGACAGCCATCCCATGTCATACTGGGGGTGACAGATCTTCACAAACAGGACTATAAATTTGACAGATATGCCTCAGTGTCACGTGTAAAACACAGAGGAGGACCCAGGTGTCAAACTGATAGTTAGGTCCCCACAACTTAACCAAAAAATCACATACGGCAGGGGGAGCCTTTGCTGAGTAGGTATGCCCAAGGTCTTAACTAGTAAAAAAAAAAACAATAAAATGTGAGCTGAAAAAGTAGCAAATGGAGGTAGTCAGGTGTGCTCCACTGATAATGTGCTAACAAGGCATATGCTGATAGGGAGCAGAGTGACAGTATAACAGCACCTTGCACATGGATAGATCCATACATCCAGGTAATTCTAAAGTGTTCATAAACTTTTCCTAGCATCTCTCTGTATATATTTAGGATGAATTCTTTATTTTTGTTACATAAAATAGCATTTCTTTAATGATCACACTGAAGAATACCACAGTTACCCTCCTTCCAACCTCATACAGAGTTATATCCTGCATATCTTTTTAAAAGATTTACATGCAGAGCTACCAAAATGCGTTGTAGCAGGTTACTATATGTAGCTGGATGATTGACTACAGTACTTTGAGAAAAGACCTGAAGACATAATCTGACAACTGCAATAAGGAGTGTGAGATTTCTAGGTGTGCCCAGCCATCAGCAAATCTTACTGTAACCTAAAGCACAGTCTACATTTAGCTCCCACAACTATACGCCAGGCGTGCTGCCAGTACCGAAGCCTGGTTTCTCCATTTGGCTTAGAAATCTCTGTGCACCCACATATTGCAAAATGTTTGTGGAATGTATATAATAAAACAAAGCAATAAAGCCTGCTTTATTAATTTTGTCAGCATCAAAAACAGCTAGAGAGAGGACTGTAAAACAATAAGTCTTCCACTGCCTAGCATTTTGTCAACAGTGCATGTGTACAGATTTGCCTAGCATTTCAGACAAAACCACTGAACAATGGTTGGTTTCCAGTCCCCACACTTCCCTTTTGGGTCATGAGACAGCTCCTTCGGCAAACATTCTGTGAAATCTCATGCACAACAGGCAATAATCTGTCAAATTTCCATTCACTATGCTGTCATAATTATAGTTCTTATTAAAACCTTAATGAAAACAACATGCTAAGCGAGGCAAATGCAGAAAACACTTTATTATTCCTTCCGCTATAATGTCTATGTAGGCTCTTTAAGACCTCTTTTTTTTTCATTCTCTGAAAAGCCACCACGAAAATCAAACCAACCACAAAGCAGCCTTATGAAGGCAACTAGTGATTTAAAACTCCAATGTACTGCACACATTCCTCTTTAATCTGCGCCTTTTAATCTTGTTTCAGACCAAAGATTAGTGCTGGCTGACAACTGTCTGTCTTTGGCACGGGCTCAGCGGTCAGTCAAAATCTGAGAAAGAAAAACTGTAATTCAACAAAATAAGTATGTTCACTGAAACTTCATGGCAATTTACTATATACTTTGTTCTTGACAAAGGACAGGCCTACTGGATAAAAAAAGTAAACCGTGGAATGCCTACATTTTAGAGCTGCAATATTTCATTAGGTCTCACTCAACCAAAAAGACAAACAGAAAAAGTTTGTTCACAACTCCAAGACTAAGTGTTTGAAGAACATTTCAGTTGTCAGAAGCTACCAGTAAAAGTCTCTCTTTAATGGCCCTGCTGTGAAAAATGAGAATGAGATGGAGAATATGAGTTACTACTAGAGTCAACCATAAGAGCTCTCCCTTCAGATACTTTATTACAAAAATTGTTATTTGTAGATAATAAAACAAGTAAAACCCTAACCAACGCTATAGTCCACAAAATAGGGTCTCAGCGACCTGTTCTTGTTGCCATATTCTTCTTTTAACTTCCCCATAAGTCAAGAAACATGAGATAATTTGATTAGATATATACAGTTGTGTTCGAATGTTTGCAAACCCTGGCAGAAATTGTGAAATTTTGGCATTAACATTGAAAATATGACTGATCATGCCAAAAAACTGTCTTTTATTTAAGGATAGCAATCACATGAAGCCATTTTTATCACATTTTTTTGGATCCTTTTTAAATCATAACAGATATTACCCAAATGTCCCTGATCAAAAGTTCACATACCCTGGAATCTTTAGCCTTGGTACAGACACAGAAGGTGGCACACACAGGTTACAATGACAATTAAAGGTTAATTTCCCACATTTGTGGCTTTTTAAATCACAATTAGTGTCTGTGCATAAATAGTCAATGAGTTTGTTAGCTCTCACATTGATGCACTAAGCAAGCTAGACACTGAGCCATGAGGAGGTAGAAAAGAACATTTAAAAGACCTGCGTAACAAGGTAATGAAACTTTGCAAAGATGGAAAAGAATAAAAAAGGAGATAAAAAGCCTTGAATTTGTCAGTCCGTATTGTTTAATCACTTTATAATAAGTGGAAAATTAGGGGCTCTTTTGATACCAAGCCATGGTCAGGTAGACCAAGAAAGATTGCAGTCACGACTGGTGGAAGAATTGGTCAGGATACAAAGAAAAACACATAGGTAACTGCAGGAGAAATACAGGCTGCTCTCCAAAATGATGGTGTGATTGTTTTTAAGGAGCACAATTCAATGATACTTGAACAAAAAAGAGCTGCATGGTTGAACTGCAAAAAGGAAGCCTTTACTGCACCAATGACACAAAAAAGTCAATGAGCCATGTCAAGGTGTTGTTGGGCATATTGTAACCAGGCTTTTTTTGTGGAACTTGTGCAGTAAAGGCTTCTTTCTGGCAACTTGACCATGCAGTTTTTTTTTTTTTTTTGTTCAAGTATCATCGTATTGTGCTCTTTAAAAACAACCACACCTTTTTCCAGAGCAGCCTGTATTTCTCCTCATGTTACCTGTGGGTTTTTCTTTGTATCCCGAACAGTTCCTGTTGCAGTTGTGGCTGAAATCTTTCTTGATCTACCTGACCATGGCTTGGTATCGAGAGATCCCCAAATGTTAAGTGATTAAACAGTACTGACTGGCATATTCAAGGCTTTGGATATATGGATTTTATATCCTTTTCCATCTTTGTAAAGTTTCATTACCTTTTTACGTAGGTCTTTAGACTGTTCTGTTCTACCTTCTCATGGCTCAGTGTCTAGCCTGCTTAGTGCACCATGTGAGAGCTAACAAACTCATTGACTATTAATACACAGACACTAATAGTGATTTAAAAAAACAACAAATGTGGGACATTAACCTTTAATTGCAATTTTAACCTGTGTGTGCCACCTTCTGTGTCTGTACCAAGGCCAAACATCCCAGGGTATGTAAACTTTTGACCAGGGCCATTTGGATGATTTCTGTTATCATTATGATTTAAAAAGGACCTAAAAAACAACATGACAATCCTTAAATAAAAAAATTTGGGCATGATCAGTCATTTTCTTTTTATATTAATGTCAAAATGTCACAATTTCTGTCAGGGTATGCAGACTTTTGAGCACAACTGTATATGCTGTGATTTCCACAGCAGTCAGTTAAATGTTTCCTTTTACTCCACTTATGTTTCACTCCAAACCTTAAAGCCTAGGTTTATTGTTGCTGGTTACTGCTGTGGTTTAAAACTTTCTCCTCCGATCCCGCCACCCACACAACCATAATCTTCCGGTGCAGTGGGGGTTGATAGAGCAGAGGGACCTTTCCTATGAACTCATCAAGAATACCAAATGTGACGGGAGTCACTTTGGACGGAGGGCTTGTGGAACACAGTTTATTTTGGAGAGTACTGGAAACTCCTTGTCCAGCTCCCCCGTCCCCTCCTATGTGTAAATCACCCTTTGTCTATAAGGGGCACAGGGTGACTGAGAACCCCAGTCGGGTCTGCCTAACCCTACTCCTAGTACAACCACACCAGACTCAGCATGTCCTTTTACCCATGTTAACCTGGATATGTGTGGTTTTTGCTCAAATAATGAAGGTGCTCTTTCACTTGGGACAGTAATATTTCTGAACGATAACCCTCAAAAAAAATAAGATAAAAAATATGTCACCTTTCAGACTGCTAGATTGTTTGAGGTGTGGCTGTATCCCGTTCCCATTCTATTGTTTCTGTCTGCCTTGGGAGCAACATATAATGAGATGTAGATGTGTATGTGGATTAGCTGGGAGAGGGGAGGGGGGGTTTCTCCAGCAGCCCCTCCCAGATGACAGTCTACTGTTGAAATGTTTGAATACCTGTGTGTCATGTTACTGGAGGAGGTAAAGTTTACCCTGCCCTGTGTCATTATGCAAAGAAGGGGGATTAACTCCTGAGTATATATCTCTTTGTGCCTGTGTTTGAATAAAGAGTCTTATGTTCTCACCCTACACAGATGCTTCGACAAGTGACTGGACAGGCTAAGGGACCTTGGATTGTGCTGGTACCAGACAAAGGAAGCATATACGGCAGACATACACATCTTGAGTAGGGGGGTCCGTGACACCAAATAGGACCATCCTTTCTGCCCTCCTCCCCCATTCATAGATGCTGTACTATAGCTTCCCAGAATGAACTGCAATATATGAATGGAGGAGAAGATCTTTCATTAATTTGCCTGTCCTCCATTGATGGATCATTTTTCATTGTATAGCAGTACAGCTTCTGAGATTGTAGGAAGTGGATGGAAAGGGCAGGCATAGCTGCAACTCTAGCAAAGTTCCTGTCACAGGTCTCTAAGCTCTATGAACACCCCTCCGCACCAGATGGGGATCAGAGGACTATTCAACTTAAGCAGGAGCCAGCAGCACAAGGGACACTTTTCATTGATAGCAAGTAATGTCTTTTGGATTCACTTGTCATTTTTGTAGCAATTTAAAAAGTTGCAACCAAAATGACAGATAGTAAATAATTGGCATTTTGTTTGTGATAGCATGAGACATAAACCAATTATATCTGTATTTTCAATACAGAAAAAGTGAAAGCATACAATTTATAATAGGCAGCCTGTTTATTGAACTAAATAAAATAATACATTTACAGTATATTAATACTTAATAAAGTTCAAATAACTAGTATTACTTGTTAATAATGTTATTCATTAGTGAATACAATTAGTAATAATATGTAACATACCTTAATAGTTCAGTTGACAAATATTTACTATGTAATTTAATTTTTAACTTATGAGTTAATGAAACTGAAATTTCTATTAAAATAATATCTATAGTTAAAGTGATTTTTTTTAAATAACAAACATATCATACTTACCTCCACTGGGCAGCTCGTTTTGCACAGAGTGGCCCCAAATCTGCTCTTTTGAAGTCCCCCCAGCGGCTCTCGCAGCTCCTCCCCACATCTGATAACCCCCTCGGAGAAGCGCTTCCCTGAGGGGGTTACCTTGCGGGCACACTCCCAAGTCCAGCATTCGGCGGCCATAGCCGCCGAATGCAGGACTCAGCCCCGTCCCCTGGTGCCCGCATCATTGGATTTGATTGACAGCAGCGGGAGCCAATGTGCTGTGCTGTTATCAATCTATCCAATCAAGAGCCGGGAGCCTGTGGAGAGAGAGACAGCGGATCCCCGACGATCGAATGGAGGGGGTTCAGTAAGGGGGCTAGGGGGCCGGTGACTGCATAGGATGCATTAAGGAGAAAAAACAGGAACCTTTACAACCCCTTTAAAACTCTTTTTTTACTTTATGAAAAATATAAAAACTGTATTCAACTTTATTGTTAGGTTATTTCATAGTTAATTTTAAAATGTTGCTTTTCTAGTGGATTCCTGGTGAACGATCAATTCCTCTAAGTTAGAAAAACTTCTGTTCCTTACTATAAAACAACTGATATAAGACAAACATTTTTGAAAATGTGTCAAAAAATGTAAACTCAAAGAAGCTTTGCCCTTAATAAACCAGACCCTTTTTTCAGGTTTTTATTCTGAATGTGAATGATTTGTAATTAATGTGTTCTAATATTTTTAAGGCTAGTTTCTGTTTAAAGATCTTTAATATATTGATTTAAAAAAAAAAGAAATCGTCACACAAAGATGGCCATAGTACATCATTATATATATATATATATATATATATATATATATATATATATATATATATATATATATATATATATATATATATATATATATATACATATATATATATATATATATATAGATATATATATATATATATATATATCATGTGTATGCATTGTGGGAGTGGCACAGAGTGTATTTGCATAAAGATTGTGTTCATCTGTACCATAGTGCAACAGGATTTAAAGTATTTCAGACACTTTAGAGTTAGGCAGCCCATACATGATACGTGGATTAAACTAGAAAGAAAAAAAAAAAAAGATCCTATTCCCCCATCCACACATTCAATGTGGATGAGGGAATCCTTCCCGCTGTGGTATTGTGTTCTAGCAGCAGGAAACCTTCCCCACTGTCAGGATACAATGGTCAGTGTTGCCAACTGATCGTTTGGGAAAAATTTGACATGCTGGTTTTACACATGTCAATTAATAGATCACACATACATGAATCTAAATTTATACAGTCCCTGCTTAACCGCCTGAATTTCCATTCATGTATGACTGGCTGTACTGTATTTTAGATCAAGCGGGTTACCTTGTTATGAATCTTCAATAAAGTTAGCTGGAAACTACTCTGTGGTTGTGATGTGAGGTACAGTGGAAAGGGGGAGGGGATGGGGATAAACATTTTTTATCTCACTAATGTAGAACAGACTCTATTCTTGCTTTGGCTATACAGTGAGATTGATGGAGCTACCAAATATTGTATAAGGTATAATATTTCTACTGGACTGTGTTATGAACCACACATATGGCCCAAGAGCCATAGCTACTTGACTGGTGAGGCACAGAGATAAGAAATAATAGGCATTCATGTTAGAGAGGATCTGACTTGGTGTCAATAAACCAGGAATACTTTGTGGATGATAATTTCACTAAGAGTAAATTCTGTTGAGTATCCTTCAAACTTATGGGATGAATCTATTTTTCATTTATTTTTATATAAGGTAATGAAACGGGCATGAAAAATAAATAAATAATAGTTTGCATTCTGCACAAGCTTTATTGACTAGGGTGATTTTTTCACCCATTCCCCAGCATATCTTGATTGTGAGGCAGCCATTGTATTAAGGAAGGTGAAGGATATCAGACAGCTCTTTCTATACCTGCCCCTGTGATTAAATCATCAGTGTAACCCAGTGATCGGAGGAAGGGGTGGGTGCAATTAGCCTATTATAATGTTATGGGCCCTGCAGGTACCTGTAAAGGTTAGAAGAAAGGAAGGAGCCTAGGCACATGAGAGGAAAAGGAAGTGATTTTTTTAAACGAAAAAATTGTTTTTTTTAATAGCTGTTTTATCATATTGAACTACAGTACTCAATATCTGCGAGACAGCTATAATTTAGGTTTAAGTATTGATCCACTTGGAACATATGTAGACATTATCAATATTAGTAAGAACCAGAGTGTTTACATAATCTTTGTATGGTTTATACAAATTCTAAATGATAGTATAGGCAGACAGACCAAAGCTCCAACTACCATGACTTAGCCAGGAATTATGTTCTCTCTGGTGTCCAGCTCTTTTGAGACAGTCACACTCTGCGTAGCCTGGTCATAGAGAATGTTGGCTGTCCCAGGTGCTTTTGCCAATCAGAGATGACCATGTTTCTCTATGACCAGGCTTAGAGTAGCAGGACACGTGGGCAGCTAAGATAACATAAAATTTGCCTGGCCCTGGGTAGACTCTGGCTGTGGAAGCTTGGATTGTCTGCATCTGAGGTATGTACTACTATTGTGAAAATTAAAGCGGAGTTCCACCCATTTAAAAGTCAGCAGCTACAAAAAGTTTAGCTGCTGACTTTTAATAATCAGACACTCACCTGTCCCACAGTGATGCAGGTGTAGGAAGCCTCGCTAACTAACTGTGGGCGCCTGGCTGTGGCTTCACAGCCGGGCGTGCACTGCGCATGCGCACTGTGAATGGCCGGGCAATCTTCTGGGACCTGTGACATGTCCCAGAAGATTGCAGGGAGGGAGAGGGGAGAGGTGATCTTCCTTCCAGCGCTGCAGAGCCAGAGGAGGAAGAGGGAGCTGGGTGCCTATAAAAACAGGGTACCCACTTCTCCAGGGTCACCTGCACTTAAAGTGGAAGTTCCATTTTTGGGTGGAGCTCTGCTTTAATGACAATTCAAGAGGAGCTGAAATTCAATGGTTTAGGTTAAAATCAAAGGTACACTTCAATGAAATAATATTACAAATTGTCAATACATTTAAAGCAGTTGTTGATAAGGGAGGCTGAGAGACTGCAGTGAAATAGCCATTAAATGGACAGCCTACAAAACAGTATTTTTGATATATAAATGGAAATATCTTCCAGAAAATATGTAATGATGTTTAATCACACCACAAATGACAACATGGTAAACATTACACTGATAACTTAAAGCGGAACTTCACCCTCACTTTGTTACCCACCCCCTGCCACTGTACAGCACCACCATTTTTAAGAATCAGGCACATGCACATATCTCTGCCAGGTTTTTGGGACCTGGCAGGGTTCGGCAGCACATCTGTGGGTTCTTGTGTATGCATACAGACTCAGCTGATTTCTGGTATCTAGGACATGCAGTGTTTGTGTGAGAAGCCTCGACACATGCACAGAAGTGCAGCCAGGCTTTGTCAGGTGCCAGATATCTGGCAAATCCCAATCTTGTGGCATGCTTGCACCCTCATTTAAATGTGTGACGTGGCAATCCCAGGAGGCAAAATGGGGTATATACGTAATTCTTAGCTAGGCTTTGTAGCACAAAAACTGCACTATACTTTACAATAAAATGTAAAATGGGTCCCAGTTCTGTAATAGAGAAGGGGAAAGAAACCAAATTAGAACAGGTTCATGTAATGTGTGAAGGTCTGATTTAAAGTATGTGTTCACTTACACTTATGTTAAACAGTGGGGGAAATAATTATTTGATCCCCTGCAGATTTTGTAAGAAATGAAGGGTCTATCATTTTTATCATAGGTGTATTTTAAATGATAGAGACAAAATAGCAACCAAAAATCCATAAAACACACATAAAACAAATGCTATAAATTAAGTTGCAGTTCAGTGAATAAAATAAGTATTTGATCCCCAAGAAAAACATGACATAGTACTTGGTCGAGAAACCATTGTTGGCAAGCACAGAGGTAAGAGTTGTAGTTGGTGACCAGGTTTTTACACATCTCAGGAGGGATTTAGATCTTCTTCTCTAAAGGTTTCTTGGCTGTCTCTTGGTAACTCCAAGTTTCAGCTCCCTCCATAAAGTTTCTATAGGATTAATGTCTGAAGACTGACTAGGCCACTCCATGACCTTAATATTCTTCTTCTTGAGCTTCTCTTTGTTGCCTTGGCGGTATGTTTTGGTCATTGTCATGCTGAAAGACCCATCCACAACCAATCTTCAGTGTTCTGGCTGAGGGAAGAAGGTTCTCATCCAAGATTTTACAATACACGTCCATTGGCCCCTCAATGCAGCAAAGTCAGTGTATACTTTTCGCAGAGAAACAGTCCCAAAGCATCATGTTTCCACCTCCGTGCTTGACTGTTAGGATGGTGTTCTTAGGGTTATAGTCAGCATTTTTCTTCCTCCAAACATGGTGAGTCAATTTAATGCCAAAGAGCTAAATTGTGGACTTATCTGACCACAACACTTTCTCACAATTCTTCTCTGAAACATTTAGATGTTCAGTGGCATGACTGTACGTGTGCCTTCTTGAGGAGGGGCACTCACCATGTTTGGAGGAAGAAAAATGATGACTATGACCCTAAGAACACCATCCATACAGTCAAGCATGGAGGTGGAAACATTATGCTTTGGGGCTGTTTCTCTGGTAAAGGTACAGACTGACTTTGCCACATGGAGGGGCCAATGGATGGAGTCATATTTTGTAAAATCTTGGATGAGAACATTCTTCCCTTTGCCAGAACACTGGAAATGGGCTGTGGATGGGTCTTTCAGCATGACAATGACCTAAAACATACTGCCAAGGCAAAAAAGGAGTGTCTCAAAAAGAAGCACATAATGGTCATTGAGTGGCCTAGCCAGTCTCCAGACCTTAATCTTATAAAAAAAATTATGGAGGGAGCTGAAACTTCGAGTTCCCAAGTGACAGCTTAGAAACCTGAATGATTTAGAGAAGATCTGTAAAGAAGAGTGGACCAAAATCCCTCTTGAGATGTGCACACACTTGAAGAATTGTCTTAACTCTGCGCTTGCCAACAAGGGTTTCTCCACCAAGTATTAAGTCATGTTTTGCTTGGGGATCAAATACTTATTTCACTCACTGAACTGCAACTCAATTTATAACATTTGTTTTATGTGTTTTTTCTGGATTTTTGGTTGATCTTCTGTCTCTATCATTTAAAATACACCTATGATAAAAAAAAATATACACCCTTCATTTCTTTGTAAGTGGGCAAACTTAAAAATTCTGCAGGAGATCAAGTATTTATTTTCCTCACTGTATGTTAAAGCCTAAGTTTAGTCAAAAATTTTAAACAATGTAAAATAAAAAAGTCAGGACAAGCAGTTTTACTTTGTTTTTATACAGGCCCCACACTTCCTTTAGGGCATAACTGCTTATGTGAAAGATTTTATTTGTGGGCTACCAAATAAAGCTTGGCAAGAGAAGCTGAACACTCATATTTGTGTTTTAATATCAAGGCAATGCAAATGTGCAAATGAAAACTATTTTCAATTGTATTTAAATTAGTCAAATAGTCTAACCCAAGGATATGCAATTAGCTCCAGCTGTTGCAAAACTACAAGTCCCATCATGCTTCTGCCTCTGGTTGTCATGCTTGTGACTCTCAGAGTCTTGCTATGCATCATGGGACTTGTAGTTCTGCAACAGCTGGAGGTCCGCTAATTGCATATCCCTGGTCTACCCTAACCAAGTAATTAACTATAAAGGTGCTTCCTAGGACCCCAGGAGCTACAAACAGTTTTGGATGTTGCACAGTCACCAGACAAATTTTGATCCATCTATGGGGAAGCTGGTTGTACACAAGTTGATCTACTGATCAACTTGTGTACAACCAGCCTTTCAGGCTTTTCCCAAACGATGAGTGCCACTGACTATAGTTGGCAATACTACAGCCAGTATTCTGACAGCGGGGAAGGCTCCCCATTGTCAGAACACAATACTAGAGCAGAAAAGAAAATCCATTCATTTTTTCACTCAACTCACTGGCTGAACAAAAATGAAATGAATCATGTATGGCCTTAGAATACAGTACTATGATACAATGTTGGCTGCCTGTTTTATTGGGCCTAAGGGGAATCTCTTGCCTCTTTATTTCAACAGCCCTACATTCTATATTGAACAGGCCTGACTAAAATAAAGCACCAATTTAGAAAATAATATTTATCATTGCGGTCATCAAAACTCATATTTTATCACTACATCATTATTTGTTTTGTTTATTGATATTGTTATCCTGTGAAAAGAATACAATATACCATATGTTTATCTTTTGGTTGCTAAATAAATTTGACTTTAGTAAATTAAGCGCTGGGATTCACATGACAATAAGGTGCCTCCATCAAAACGTCGACCAAGTAGAACACAAGCGATGAGTTACATCTGGTTAAGAAAACATGAATTATAAGCATGCTGGGGATTCAGAACTTACCAAGGAGCTTTGATGGAAAAACATCCTGCTCCAAACAGGTAAGGTCTTCACATAGGAAGGGAAAAGGCAAAACAAATTAGATAGAAGAACTCATTATTAACATTCATTGATTAAATCATGCCTTTATGCTCTGAGAATTATTTGTGTTAATGCCTTGCAAAATAAAAGCACAAACCCCATTAAATTCATTATGTATCAAGCACATTGTTAAGCTTCTTTTTAGTCTTTAAAGCAAAAGATGCCATGTGTCATTAGTTCATCAGACAAAAAACAAAACAAGAGTTGTTGCCAGCAACCTTTGGTGTCCCACACAAAATATAAGAAAATACCAATCAAAAACATCCATTACAGTGTAATATAATTGTATGAATACTAGAAATTAGTCCATGGTATGCTTGGCTTCATGGATATAGGAAGTATGTATTGCAGCAGATTGGAAGTATGCATCTGCCAAGAGTTTACTGGTTGCTACATCAAAGTGGTGGCTCCCAATCCAGTGTTTTGGGGAACACTGCTGGTAAGAACACCTAGCAGAATGAACAATTATGCCAGTGGCTGCTAACAACCAACAGATGTGTCATGTCAACAAGCAGATATCACAGTCATGCATGCAAATGACTGTATTGTATATATGTATTGTAAAACATAGTGCATGTGGCTTTTATTTATTCATTTTGTTTTTACATGCACCACAAAATGATTAATGCCAAGTAGGTGGTCACATAATTTTGGAGCAGATTTTTAACATACAATGTTAGCAACAGAATCACTTTTAGTATTGCAAGAAAGCTGTCTTCAATGTGACGTGGTACAATCTATTTTAAACATTTAAAAAAAGTTTGCTTGCAGAAGAGCTATTACAAAGCAAATTCCTCTGTGCAAGCATTTGCAAACAAATATAAAGATTCTGCCTAAAAGAAAGCAAAACATAAAGAGTAGTAGATGTAAACCCTAAATGCAATGACATACAGTTGGCTAAAATACTGTATATTATTTTTTTTTTTTTTTTAACTTCTGTATAAAATACTTGTTTACACTTTTTCTTTTTATAAACAATGTGTTTTGGCATTTTTCTTTCTTGTGTGCCTCTCAGGCTCGGTTGACACTGGGACGACTTGTCAGGCCACCTGACAAGTAGCGCCCCGTTCTGTACAATGGAACCGTTCTAATCGGAAGCGACTCAAGTCGCTCTGACTTAGAAAAAAGGTTCCTGTACGACTTTGGGGGCGACTTGCATTGACTTCTATACAGAAGTCGTTTTACAAGTCGCCGCGGCTGTCATGTCCGGGTCGCCTGAGGCAGTCGCGCTGCAAGTCGTGCTGCCTTAGTGTGAACCAACCCTTAGTGCTGCTGATCTGCTTCAGCCTTATTGCAGCCACTTCCTGTCTATATACATCCAGTCCAGCAATGGCTGCAAGGCATTCCGCAGGGTGGGGTTCTTAATGGTGGCAACAGTAGACCCTAACTGTGTATTGTGTGATAAAACAGCAGTTTGTCGTCTCTAGATTAATGTGTGACAGGGTCTTAAAGCAGGAGCACAATAAGGCTTCATGTCCACTACAGCTCCTAAACTTGATTTTAGGATCTTTTTTTTTTGCCAAAGCTCTTAAAGTGAACTACATAAAAGCCTATGTGTACACATAGGCTTTTAGCAGAGTTTAGGAGCTGTTGCAGTTAGGGGAGCTTCAACCTCCCTCTTCTGAACACGGAAGAATCACGTACAGGATATCAACATTTTGACCGCCTGCCACAAAATCAGTCAAAATCACGACACAATTTTGCCTTGATTTTGCAGCGTTGTCCCATAGCTGGCGGCCAAAGTAGGCTATGGGTACATGAAGCCTAACAAGATATGCCTCAACAGAGACCTTCATAAATTGATTACGGGTATTACTTAAGGGTTCATTTACACTTGTGTAGAGATAAGCATTTTTCAACACTAGAAAAACACTGCTCTCCACACAGGAACACAGAAAACAATTGTTTTCTGTGTGCTCTGTTCACACTAGAACACAGTGGGCAGCTGCAGAAAATTGATGTGTAGAAAACGGCAACATTTCAGTTTTACTACAACTCTGTCACACCCTGCATTTTACAAATTAATGGAATTAATGAAAGCCGCTCAGCGCACTTCAATGTGAAAGCCCCGAGGGCTTTCACACTGGAGCGGTGTGTTTGCAGGACGGTAAAAAGAGTCCTGCAAGCCGCATCTTTGGAGCGCCGTAGGAGCGGTGTATTTACCTAAAGCGTCCCTTCCCATTGAAAACAATGGGGCAGTGCTGCAAACCCGCGGGCAAAGCGCTGCTGCAGCGGCGCTTTGCGGACAGTTTTAACCCTTTTTCGGCCACTAGTGGGGGTTAAAACTGCCTTGCTTGTGGCCGATCAGCGCCGCTAAAATGACGGTAAAGCGCCGCTAAATATAGCGCCGCTTTACCGCCAGCGAGCTGAGCGCCCCAGTGTGAAAGTAGCCTAATGGTCATAATGTACATAGAATAACATTGAGCTGCTTCTACAGGTAAAACACCAAACTCTTGTGGAAGCAGCGATTTTTAAGCCAGTGTGCATGGAGCCTAAATCTCCTTTTTTTACAGAAAACAAAGCAGACCTGACCTGACAGAGGTTCTAATCCTTTCCCCCAAGTTAACAAAAACTTTGAGCTGGAGTTAGCCTTTAAGGACAGTTTAACTTTAAGACAATATGAAAAAAAAAAAATAACAATCTGTACTTTCAAATTCTAATCTGCCTGCCAGCTAAAACTATATTGATTGATATGAACAATACCACTGACTGCAAAGATTGTACTAACAGTTCTTAGGCTGGCTTCACACTGGGGCGGTGCGGGGCGGCGACGGTAAAGCAGCGCTATATTTAGCGCTGCTTTACCATCGTTTTTCCCGCGGTATGCGGCCGCTAGCGGGGTGGTTTTAACCCCCGCTAGCGGCCGCAAAAGGGTTAAAAACCTCCGCAAAGCGCCGCTGCAGCGGCGGTTTGCGGGCGGTATCCCCGCGGTTTCCCATTGATTCCAATGGGAAGGAGCGGTATAGGAGCGGTGAATACACCGCTCCTTCACCGCTCCAAAGATGCTGCTAGCAGGACTTTTGTTGCGGTCCTGCTAGCGCACCGCTCCAGTGTGAAAGCCCGCCGGCTTTCACACTGGAGTGAATGGGGCCGGTTTTTTCAGGCGGTACACAGGCGCTATTTTTAGCGCCGTACCGCCTGAAAACCGCCCCAGTGTGAAAGGGGCCTTAGTGATTTTTTTTGTTCACCTTTTTTCAGTTTAGCTTTCAGACAGTCCACTTTATGTAAACCATTCTATCACTAATGTCAAGTTACAAAGGCTTCTAGACATCTGTGAATAAAATATTACTATTTATAGCTCAAAAACCCTTTGGGAACGCAGAATACAAATGGCATCAAAAGTTTGACAAACGTCTGTTCTGTGCCCTGGCAAAATGGCTGCACTAAAATGACAAGGCAGTCCTTTCTTGAAATGACAGCTCCAGATGGCCCTGACTTATGACAATCGACACCCAATGTCATGATGAATGAGATCTAAATAAAATGTAGGAATGAATATACAATGATATGCTACAGTGGGCTACAAAAAAGTACTACAACGTGTTTTTAAATATGTATTTATACTTTGTTTCATATTTGTAAGCTGTCTTTCTTTTCTTTTTTTATTTGACAGTTGCACAAAAGGGTGCAAAGCAGTGGATTTTTACAAATGATGTGCGCAGTGAATGTGAATACATCTGAAAACCACATACAGCCAAAAGAAAAATGTATAATTCTCAAACAAAAATGCTACCATTAAAAAGATTTGTATCCCACACACCAAAGGCAATGTTACTTTGGATTACGTGTCTTTAGCCGGCCATACATGGATCTAAATTTGGCCAAATTTTGATCCATGTATGGGCATCCTGGTTGTACACAAGTTGATCTATCAACTGACTGGTATACAGCCAGCTTGTTTTGTTTTTACCGACTAATTAGTGCCGCTGGCCATAGCCGGCACCACTAATCATTGTGTTCTGCCAGCATGGAAAGCTCCCCTACACACTGACTGTGTTGATGGAGGAACTGAGCAGTTTTCTTTCCTTCCACCCGTGGTGGAAGAAAAGAAAATTCCACAATCTATGGCCTGCCTTACTCAAAAATGATTGATAAGCCATTAGTAGTTTGTCCACCTTCATTGTGTTGATGCCTCTGCGTTTCACACACACACAGATCTTTAATATACATTCTCCAAGAACAATTTTGGATAAATGTTAAGGGTTTGGGTAGAATTTACAAAACACATATGTTATACGGCTGTATTAAAGGATATTTTATACACACTACTAGACATGATACACATAATAAACACATTTTTTTTTAACCTGTTACACCCTTATTGCTTAGGTATATTGTAAAATGCAACGTCATCCTCCACAAGACAAATACAGTTAATAAAGTAAAACTGATTAGATTAGCTATTTAATTGCCAGTTATTGAAATAAATGCCAACAAATAATCAAAGCTGTCCTCTAGATAAGTGTTTTTCAATTCCAGTCCTCCAGACGCCCCAACAGATCATGTTTTCAGGATTTCCCTCATTTGAAACAGCTGTGGTAATTACTAAGGCAGTGAAACCATTCAAATCACCTGTGCAAAATAATGGAAAGCCTGAAAACATGACCTGTTGGGGTGCCTTGAGGACTGGAGATGAGAAACACTGCTCTAGATAACTTGTTCTCAAAATCCTGGACCTCTTCCATTTGGGCTCATTCGTCCTATCTGTGGTGGCCTGCTTTTTTTCTGAACTGGACCCCTGGAGCACAGAGAAAACAATTGTTTTCTATGTGCCCCTATTTACACAGCAATGCTAGTGTGATGTCTGGTGCAGTGCAGAAAATGAAGCATGTCTGCATTTTTACTACCGGATCAAGAAAAAGATTGCTGCGTCCCAAGGTGGCAATCTAAAACACCTATCGTATATGTGAGTGCCACATCCTACATATTGTCAAAAATTTCTTCCCAATTTTGCTTTTCTTCCTTTTCTTTCCCCTCGCCTCCCCTTTTCTCTCCCCCTATATCATCCCCATTTTTTCCCCTCCCCCTGAATAGTGAGATTTACCTCATAGGATACCATTAGGTTCTGTACTAAATTTAGCTTTTCAAGACTCATTGTAAATCATTCTTACGAATACATGTAATGTTTCATTGCCTGTTACTGCATGTTAGTATTTTTTGTTTTTTGCTTTCAATAATATGAGGCACTATTCTGATGCATTGCCCCCTACCCGTCTTTCTCTCTCTTGCTAGAATCCACCTATATGTACACCATATATGTGTGTATTCTCTTCTTCCCCCCCTCTTTTTCCATCTTAGAGCGATGGACCCCATGTCTTTCACAGTACGTTGAGGGCTGACACCCCGCAGCCTTTAGTGCGGCAAGGTTATGCAGCCTCCCAAGCCGCAGGCACCTCACTCCCGCGCTGCCCTGGTCCCCCGCTATCATCGGGGACCTGTTGGGTGCGGGTTTGCGGTGCTATGCGGCTAGGATGACGTTGCCTAGCAACGTCCTCCGCTACGCCATCCACGCCGGGTCCAGCGCGACGCATTGTGTGATGCGCGCGCACCCACGGCCTTTTGGATGACGTTCTCGGCTGGTTCGGATAGACGTCGGACGTGCTCTGACGTCATCCGAACGGGACATAAGAAGCGGCCTCGCGGCTGCCACTCCTCACAGATGCCCTGGGAGAGTGGCAGTCGTATTCCTGCCAGGTAGCCGCACCATCTTCCTGTCGGATGTATATCTTCTCCACACTTACTCTGCAAGGTACAGTACCCTCTGTCTCCCGATGCCGTCTAGATGTTTTAGGGGGTCCACCAGTTCAAGGGGGGTAAACATTAGATTTGTTCTTATTGCCATTGTAACAAGCCTTAAGCATAGTTGTCTACCTACTTACACCAAGATATGGCCCTCTGGAGATATATCTTCCCCCATGGTCATACCACCAGGCCTTCAGTTTATGCTGGTTTTGGTTGTAATAATAAGTATGCACGTATTAAAGAGAACATCCAAATATCATTATTTTTATATATATCCCCCCAGTGTGGACCCTTCCATCTGAGCATCAAGCTCCGGGTCTCCAGCAGAGTGAAGTGCAAAGCTACCCATTATACCCTCTACCAAATATCTACCCCAGTAAGTACCTTGGAGTACATGTAGAGATGTCACTCTCTAGTGAACATTTAATATATGATGTTCTAACTAATTTTTTGTTCATTATTATTTCTCTTGTTTTGTCTCTTCCCGCCCTTCCCTTACCATTAGTCACCAGTTATGTCCCCATAACCTTTCCCCGCACAGCAGTGCCCAACCTCTAGGGTCTCACCTCCGGTGAGCACACCCAATAGAGGTGGTGACGCTGCTTTTTGGCGGCCTATGGTGTCTATATCCCCTCCTTCCCCTTCCCACCAGGGGGGTACACGTGAAGCCATTTTTGGGGGTCCACCGGCGTGAGCGAGTGGAGAGACTCCCGGCCGGGGCTGTGCATCAGTAAGTGAGCCTCACCTTTATCCATGTAAATGTTTATGCAAATCAAAATATGTATGTATGATACAGATGTGCAAAAGTGACATAAAGTAATACAATGTCTTCTCTAAACTAGAACAAAAGCTCCTGAGGAAGCGACCTAGCAGTCGCGAAACATGTCGAGCACAAGTTTCTTCTTTTAGTCGGTGGGACCGACGACCAACCCTCTTCAGGGCAAGTCCACATTCCAGTGGGAGAATTATATGGTGTTAACACTATATACACACCGACCCCACGTCTAGCGAATCATTGTGTGGTACTGTAACACCCATAGGGGCAGTCTCTCAGATTTCTCACCCTTTTTAGCTCCAAATATTGTTTTTTGTCAATATTGGTGTTATTCATGTATTGTATGTTTCTTTGTTCAATTATATATATTTTTCAATAAATTTTGTAACAAAAAATATTTTCCATAACAAGTGCCTATAAAGTCCATTCTTCTTTCCTTTTTCTATTTGGGAAAAGGCCAAACAATTTGTGCATTTTTACTACAGCACACTGAATGGCACCACATGACACCACACTGCTGTGTGAACACAGGAATGAAGCATGACCATAGATGCGTTTATAAACAAAACAGAGCAATATTTTGTTTCAGATAAAACATAATTCCGTAGAAGAATAAAATATGAGGAAACTAGTAGCAATTGGCCTACTGACCTTCAGAACTCCATTGATCTGTGGTGAAGGCTGAACGCCACTTTATTAGATACACCTGTTCAATTGTTTGGTAACACAGATTTCTAATCAGCCAATTACATGACAGAAACTCTATACATTTAGGCATCCAGACGTGGTAAAGATGACCTGCTGAATGCTGAAGTTCAAACCAAGCACCGTAATGGGGAAGAAAGGGGATTTAAGGGACTTTGAACGCGGCATGGTTGTTGGTGCCAGAAGCACTGGACAGAGTATTTCAAAAATGGTTAAAAAAACTGGGATTTCCACTTACAACCATCTCTAGGGTTTACATAGAATGGTCTGAAAAAAAGAAAATATCCAGTGAACGGAAATTGTGTGGACGAAAATGCCTTGTTTATGTCAGAGGAGAATGGGCAGACTGGTTTGAGATGATAGAAAGGCAACAGCAACTCAAATAAATACTTATTACAACCAAGGTATGCAGGATACCATCCTTGAATGCGCAACACATCAAACCTTGAAGCAAATGGGCTACAGCAGCAGAAGACCACACTGGGTGCCACTCCCATCAGCTAACAGGAAACTTAGGCTACAATTCGCACAGGCTCACCAAGATTGGACAACAGAAGATTGGAAAAAATGTTGTCTGTTCTGATGAGTCTGGATTTCAGTTGCAACATTCAGATAGTGGGGTCAGAATTTGGCGTAAAAAACATGAAAGCATGGATCCATCCTGCCTTGTATCAACGGTTCAGGCTGGTGGTGGTGTAATGGTATGGGGGGAAATTTTCTTGGCACACTTTGGGCCCCTTAGTACCAATTGAGCATTGTTTAAATGCCATGGCCTACCTGAGTATTGTTGCTGACTATGTCCATCCCTTTTATGACTACAGTGAACCCATCTTCTGATGGCTACTTCCAGCAGGATAATGCACAATGTCACAAAGCTCAAATCATCTTAAACTGGTTTCTTGAACATGACAATGAGTACCACAATGGTCTCCACAGTCACCAGATCTCCAGCTAATAGAGAACCTTTGGGATGTGCTGGAATGGGAGGTTCGCATCATGGATGTGCATCTGACAAATCTGCAGCAACTGTGTGATGCTATTATGTCAATATGGACCAAAATCTCTGAGGAATGTTTCCAACACCATGTTGAATCTATGCTATGAAGAATTAAGGCGATTCTGAAGGAAAAAGGGGGTCCAACCTGGTACTAGCAAGGTGTACCCAATAAAGTGGCCCGTGAGTGTAAATGACATTGATAAACTTAGTTCTGTATTTATTAATTCATCATGAAGTGTATTTTTACACTTGAGTTGAAAATGTTTTTATTATGTCAACATTCAAAACATGTATTCAAGACACAATAGTAATGAAGTAAAACAGCAAATCAGCTCAATGGCTGTCACCCCTAGCATGACATATGCAAACCAAAAATACTGAAGTGTATTTTTAAAGTGTAAGCAGTGCAAGTATCTAAATTTGACAGAGTATCACCTTTTTTAGATTCCCTGTACAGCAGAGCTAAGGTTGGAAGAATGAGAAGCAACACAAGGAGCCAGTGACAGTGAGATGAGCTTACTAATCTGCTGCTTCTCCATTCATTGCCCAGCCAAAGGAGAAGCAAGACCTGTAAGTGCTTCTTAACTGCAGCAGAGGGAACATAGGTATCCTGCACTCCCAGACTAGGCAATGCTGTGAGGCAGAGCTCTATGAATTTCAAGTAGCTTCAAGTGGATAGTGGGTACGGTTTCCATATATACATTTAATTTCTATTTACTCTGCTTCCTCCTCTCCTCTTCCCTTCTCTGTCGGGGTCCCCCAAGGTTCTATTCTTGGACCTCTCCTATTTTCAATCTATATCTCCTCCCTGGGTCAGCTGATAGCCTCCCATGGCTTCCAATACCACCTCTACGCTGATGACACCCAAATCTATTTCTCTACCCCTCAGCTCACTCCCTCTGTCTCCTCACGAATTTACTATCAGATATATCAGTCTGGATGTCACACCACTTCCTCAAACTCAATCTATCCAAAACCAAAACTTATAATTTTTTCCTCCCCCATATGCCTCGTCCCCTTCCCCTGATCGCTCTGTCAAAACCGATGGCACAACTCTAAGCCCATCCCCACATGCCAAGGTTCTAGGTGTTGTCCTGGACTCTGAACTCTCCTTTAAGCACCAAGTCCAAAACTTGCCGCCTCAACCTTCACAAGATCTCCAAAATACGCCCCTTTCTAACCAATGACACAGCAAAGCTCTTAATTCACTCCCAGGTCATCTCTCGCCTCGACTACTGTAACTCCCTTCTCATTGGCTTACCTCTACATAGTCTATTACCTCTTCAATCCATCATGAATGCTGCTGCCAGACTCATCCACCTTACCAATCGCTCTGTGTCTGCTATCCCACTCTGTCAATTCCCACTGGCTTCCACCCATCCAACAAATGAAATTCAAAAAATACTAACAACTACTTACAGAGCCATTCACAATGTAGCCCCCAGCTACATCACTGACAAGTCTCTAAATACCAACCTACTTTTTCTCTTTGTTCCTCTCAAGACCTCCTGCTCTCTAGCTCTCGTCACCTCCTCCCATGCTCACCTCCAGGACTTTTCCAAAGCCTCTCCAATCCTATGGAATGCCCTACCCCAATCTCTCTGATTATCTCCTACTCTATTAGCCTTTAGACGATCCCTTAAAACCCTTCTCTTCAGAGAAGCCTACCCTACCCACCCCTAACAACTGTATTTTCATTTTCTCCATCAGCTCACCCCCACAGTTATTACTTTTTGTTCCACTGGACCCTCCCTTCTAGACTGTAAGCTCTAACAAGCAGGGCCCTATGATCCCTCCTGCATTGATTTGTTTTGTAACTGTACTGTCTGCCCTCATGTTGTAAAGTGCTGCACAAACTGTTGGTGCTATATAAATCCTGTATAATAATAATTTACAGTAGCTGTTTGACTGGAGTTCTCAAAAAAAACTAACCAAAAAAAAAAACGCCCCTTTAGAATGTGAATACATAACAAGCCTGTAAAATTATGTTTCCCATGTTTTTTAGTGCTGGCATTAACATGCATATACATTATACACTCAGCTAACTAATTAAATAATAGTTGATTGAAAGAAAAAAAAAATTGAAAAGTACTTTTCAAACAAGGGCAACTATACAAGAGTAAAAATTCAGTATTCTAAAGTCAGGAGAATACTTCACCGAATGACAGATTGTCATTACAAGTTAATAAGGGTCATGACAGGATTTTGTCTTCTTTCTTTCAGAAGAAACCTAGCACTTAACATCCACTTACATGCACAAAGAGAAAGCCTCCCCTTTTATACCATTTTAATCTGTTGCAAATCGTCTCTGCATGGAGAGGGAATGAGCCATAAAAGAGATGGAGAGGGGGGAAAAAGCAGATCCAAGATGCAGTTAGTGATTACAGCTCGGCTACAAGACTAAATTGCCGCTATACAGCTTAAAGAAGAAAAGGAAAAATACACACACACACACAAAAAAAAAAAAAAAGCTTCCAAAAGATCCGAGACCACTTGAAAGTCCTGCTTTACTTTCCTGATCACAGCTTTGTTTTATGTTAATGCAACTCTAATGAGCAAAGCTTTACTCCTCTGTTGTATTTTCATAGTCAGGTCCAAATACACCATGAACAAACCTACTCTAGCCTAATCTGAAGATTTTATTATCCAGAGGTAGAGATAGTAAGCGCGGAACATATTCCAGAGGGTAGTATTGGGGGCATTAGTGGTAGGTTGACTAAAGCATTTTAACCCAAGGTAAGTATAGTAACAAATCATATTTGCAACCTCAAAGTACCCAATAGGTAGATAATATGCGACCGGTCTAAACTACGTGGTATGTTCACCAATGCCAGGAGTCTGGCGGACAAGATGGGAGAACTAAAACTACTGTTGTACGAAAAGGATTCCGATTTTGTAGGAATTGCAGAGACTTGGTTTGACAGCTCTTATGATTGGCTGGTAACCATTCAAGGGTATTTCCTATATCGCAGGGATAGAGAGGGTAAAAAAGGGGGTGGGGTATGCCTGTATATCAAAAATGATGTACAAGTGAATGTTCGAGATTACATGTTTGTCTTGTTTGTTGGTTTATGAGCACCTCTTTCATTATTTTACTGTTTCTCCTTTGCCCCCCCCACTGTTCGTGCCCATCCCACTTCCTTCATGGGAGGTACTCAAAAAGGGTCGGGTGATGGGGATAGTGGACTGGGGGGGATGTCCTTGTATGTATTTTTGATTTTTTGTGTTAATTTTTGTGTATGCTTGTTCTGTATGTTATCTTACGTGTATCTCTTAGAATATATTTTTGTCTCGCCCTTCCCTACCCCCACTGTCCGCACATCCCCCCCCCCCTCTTCATTTACTGGAAATACCGGAGGGCAATCCAGGGACGGGGGCTGCGGACTGGTGGGGGAGGGATGTAGGGTGACATGGGTTGGAGTGTAAAATCTTGTAATTTCTGCACACAGCCTGAGTATTTTGGCTGGTCCATTTGTGGTTTGTTTGATATGACTCCCTCAAGTGAAGTGTTAATTGCTTGGAATGTAAGGGGTCTTGGTAGCCCCCCTAAGCAGTGTTTACATCACTAGGGAGGTACTCAGCATCTATAATGTCTCCAGGAAACCCACTTAAACCCTGAGACGATACGCTATTTAAAACAAAATCAATTTAATACTAGGAGGATAATAGGAGTGTCTATACTTATATCAAAAGGATTGGATTTTGCATGTAAACAAATTAAGAAGGATAGTAAAGGCCAATTTATTTTTTTGTACTGCACATTATTAGGTCGTTCATATGTGATAGGAAATATATATATATATTCCTCCGCCATATTCAACGGAAGTATTTAAAGAATATATTCATTTTATATCAGATAAAATAGATAGTGTATATCTGTTGGTTGGTGGTTTTAATAACTATATGAACGCTTCATTAGATAAATATAATATGATTGATAAGCAAACATTACTGGGCCCTACAGCCTTTAGTAGATACATAGTGGAACTGGGATCGATAGATTGATAGGGATAAAATATTACCCAACATAAGGGATATACGAAACAGATGCCCATATGGGATAATTACTGCCTCTATGAATTAAATAAATTATTGGAATATTTAGACTGGAAAAAGGCGGGCATAATATTGCTGTATCAGCTATATGAAGGGGACGTTTTACTTCCTTTTAATATATTGAAAGATCAGTATCAGATAACAATTAAAAACTTTTTATGAATACCTTCAAATACGTCCTGCATTACAAACTCAAAGCTCAAAAAGTAAATTACAGTTTGAACATTCTAAAATATTCAAAAATTGTTTTGTTCGGTGGCAAGAAGATATAGAGGATTTAGATGAGGAGGATTAGACACGTGCCCTTGAAACACTTCCTAGGACATCTCTCTCGCAGTCTTAAAGGCTATCTCAACTTTTTATTATACATAGGTCTCCTTACTCTCCACAAAAATGTTATGCTTGGGGAAAATATATAACGCCACTATGTCTGCGATGCTCTCTATTCAGTGGTTCCCTTAACCATATGCTTTGGCGATGTCCAAAGCTTTATCGTTATTGGGAAAAAGTATTTATAACCTTAAACCTAGTATGCTCAACTGAGATAATAAGGACGCCCAAACTGGCACTATGTATAATACCTGATGGAGCATTACCAATATAAATGCATATTATGTGGATAAGATCCCTATACTACAAAAATGGACATCTATTGATTCCCTAACCCATAAACAATGGGTTGAGAAACGCAATTATATACTTAAAAGGGAAAAAAAAATAACATACAAACATAGAGGTACACCTCAAAGATTTAATAGAATATGGTTACATTGGATAAAACCTACTAATGAACTATATGATAGTCTTTCTAGTAGAGAGGAGGAGTGAAGGTAGAGGAGATAGATAGAAGTAAGGATTAGTGGTAGAAGAGAGAGACATAGAGGGTGTAAAAGAAAGATAATTTGTGGCTGTTTGGAGGAAATGGCTACAATTTGATGACCTACACTGGGGGAACAAAGTATGCTTGGTTTATGATTTTGTGTTTTTATTGGATTGTTTGCTTTACAATATGATATGGACTAATTTGTTATATGTGCTTATATGTTTTTGCAACAAAAAAAAAGTATTTGATAAAAAAAAAAAAAAAGAGATGACATCACTAAGGGAGCAAGGGAGGAGGTGGAATCCTTATGGGTAGAGCTACTAAGGGGAAAGTAATACTGGGAGTATGCTGTAGGCCTCCTAATCAGGAGGAGGCGGACCTCTTATCACAATTTGGATTAGCGGCAAGAATAGGAAGTGTCATTATAATGGGGGATTTTAATTATCCAGACTGGGTGGAAGGAACCGTGCATTCATATAAGGCTCGCCAGTTCCTAAATGTCTTGCAGGACAATGCCATGGGTCAGATGGCAAATGCACCAACTAGAAACAAAGTGTTACTAGGCCTACTGATTACCAACAATACAGACCTGATCAAGGATGTGAAAATACGGGGCAATTTAGGAAACAGCGATCATAGGTCAATTCGTTTTAGTATAAATCACACAAATGGGAGACATAAGGGGAATACAAAGACAACTTCCCTAAACTACAATCCTTGCTAGAAGATACTAATTGGGATTAAATCTTAGGAACAAAGAACACGGAGGCAAAATGGGTATGCTTTAAGAGCATATTAAATAAGGGCCAGTGCATCCTAATGGGAAATAAATTTGAAAGAGCCAATAAAAGTCCTAGGTGGGTTAACTCCAATGTAAAAATGCATATAAAAGCAAAGGAAAAGGCCTTCAAGAAATACAAGGCTGAGTGATCATCATCAGCATTCCAATTGTACAAAGAATGCAACAAGAAATGTAAGGGTGCAATCAGGGCAGCTAAGTTAGAACACGAAAAGCAAATAGCGGAGGAGAGTAAAAAAAATCCCAAGAAATTCTTTAACTCTTTTCAGACTGGAGCATTTTGCTGGCTTAAGACCAGAGCACTTTTTGCGATTCGGCATTGCGTCGCTTTAACTGACAATTGCGTGGTCGTGCGACCTGAAACAAACAAAATTGACGTTCTCTTTTTTCCACAAATAGAGCTTTATTTTGGTGGTATTTGATCACCCCTGCGTTTTTTTATTTTTTTCGCTATAAACAAAAAAAGAATGACAAATTTGAAAAAAAAAAGCATTATTTTTTACTTTTTGCTATAATAAATATCCCCCAAAAAAATATAAAAAAAAATTTTCCCCTCAGTTTAGGCCGATACGTATTCTTCTACATATTTTTGGTAAAAGATTACACCATATGTGACTCTTCAATCTAAATGCAAGGCGATGGGGCAGTAAATTAAGGTATGTATATTATATATAGGTAATCTGTTGGAACATTTTAAGATGCAAGAGAAAACACTCCAGCTCATCACTGGATCGAGAGGGAGAAGGACTGATTTCTCTCAGTTGACTGTAAAGCCCAGAGAAAATTTTGAATGCGTTTAGAAGGTTCAAACTAAGGAAGATACAGTATCAGCAAGGCATAACAAGGCATTGACAGCTTATAATGCCACCTTCTCTTCTATCGTGCCCCTTTTGAACCCAACCACACTGAGAACTTGTCTAACCCAGGCTGCAAGAGGGGTAAAGGCCAACTGCAAATAGTATAGGGGACAATAGGCAGCCCTGTCTCATTCATCTATATAAAGCAAAGGGGGAGGGGGAAAGAGACTGATTTATTCTAATTCTGGCCCTTGGTTTAGCATAGAGAAGTTGGACCCATTAAAGAAAGATGGGGCCAAATCCAAACTTAGAAAGAGTTGCCCATAAGTATTGGTGGTTTTGTGAGCATACACACTCTGTTACATTGCATGTTATGAGAGTTTTTCATAATCTGGGTTTAATGACATTTTAAGGGCAGGTACTAAAGTCATCTTTCCTGTACTAGACCAGGTGTTCCATAGGATCTATGCAGAAAATTACATCCAGAGGTAAAGGTTGCAACTTTGAAGAAAGATTTGGATTACAAACTTCAGGAGAAAGCTCATCATGGATTTTCCAGCTTAAGACGCAAGCATTTGGGAAAACGCAATGGGGACAGCATCCAACTGTAGGGCAGGATGGCAGGACCTGCTAGTGCAAAGGATTTTTTTAGAAGAAACTTCAAACCCAATCTTTAAAGGTGGGGGTATAATCCTTACAAACCAGAACAAAAAATTATGACACGGGAGATAGGCAGATGAAGCAATAAAAGTCCAGCAAGTTTTATTCATCCAAATAAAAGCTGCCCAATACAGGAGCATAGGTATAGTATAAAATGACTGTGAACTGACCATAAAGAGGAGGAGCCAAACCAAGGAGGTGAAATTCCAGTAACTTGCTCTGCTGAGCTCATAACTTCCAGTCACACATGTGAGCGCATAAGTAGCGCTTATGGAGTGTCCCCAAACCTGGAAGTGACTCCTAATGGGTTCCAGCAGCCGCCAGAATCCTACAGATGGAATAAGTAGGAACCGTAAGTGACACAGTTGTCCAACCGGATATGATGTAAAGTACTGGCAGAAGTACCCAGATGGAGCACCACTATGAGGGAATCAGACTGAAGGTCCTCTGTGGCTGGCCACACAGTACCAAGAATTGTTTAAGCCAGTAGTCATGTTACAGGACTTCCGCTTCATCAGGTCCTCCTCTGTTTGGGGTCATAGACATAATTAGAAAGTTGATGAAAATTTTAACTCCATCAAAAACTAAAATAAAATGTCTAGAGTTAAGCTGGCCAAAGACAGATTGAAATTAGGTCAGTTCAGCAGGGACCTGATAAGTTTTGATCTGTGTGAGGCAGAAGTTGATCATTATATTGATTTTCTATTGCAATGGCAAGCGGAAAAACTTTTGTTGATCAGCGGGAGGGATTCCTCCATCCACGTTGCTTGTGTGAATAGATTAATTTGACTTTTTTTCCCATTCAGCCAGTGACTACCTAGTGCCAGCTTTAAGCCTGAGGGTTTCCAAACCTCTACATTGTGGTACCAAATAAACTTTATTGTAACAGCAAATTATATAAATCACAGGATAATAACAGGATAATTGGATAGTCACAAAAAAGCATAAAGTTCCCTGATCTCTATGTTCAAAATTGTTTATTTATTTACTGAAGACATGGGGCACACACTCAATATGGCACTGCATTCACATTTTATTGTTGTTTGCCCTTTGGGTTAATCACACTGTATCTTTTAGTTCTGTTACTGTATTCTTTGCCTGTGGAGTCGGTTTTCTAAAGAGAACTAAATTGTTCACTGTTCCCCTACTTTAGTGAATGAGGTGCAGCCCTGTTGACTTCTACAGTGCAAGAAAAAATAATGTTTTTTTTTTCTTCTTACACATGATCGGGTTTTCTTTGCAAAGTAAATTTTCACAACATTTACTATGCTAAGAGAATTATAAATGCTTATAAATGTTTAGTAAATACCCCTCCTATGTCTCTACCTTGGAAAACACTGGTGATAGAAAGCATTTGATCCTACCCCTGATAATTCAAATATGGCATTTAGTTGTTGTAAATAAAACAGAAAATTCCACATATGCATATAGATAATCAAATAGAGGGCTGCAGGACATATAAATGCTGCATCTCAGTGCTCTAGTTGATTGTTCCTAAGAATATATATAGAAGTTCCAAGGTGGAAGGACATATTCCCAATAGATTCATATCTAACCTTAGACCTGGTATAGTTGTGTCTGAGGAAGGGGGGGTTCTCTACACCTGCACCGGATTACAAATATGAGTAAAGCCTGGGGGGTTGGCGGAGTTATCAAAGCCTTATGCCCCATACACACGATCCGAAAATCGGAAAACAGATTGTCTGACTTTTTCCGTTTACTAGTCGCAAGTAGAAATTTAATAAGTTACTAAAGTCACAAATTCTCATACGACAGAAAAAAAAAAAATTGGAAGTGAGGTCATGTGTTGTAGTGTATTTGTATAGTATTTTCGGACGACAACTGTACTGACTAAACGAAAATCGTATGAGGAAAATTTTTGTGCTTTTCCAATCGAATATCGGATGAACTGTAGTGATCAGCTCTTGAAAGCTCTGTACTAACGATCAGATTATCATACGATCTCATTGAAAGCGGTATTTGTCCGATTTTCAGATTGTGTGTACGGGCCATTAATCTGAGCAAAATAAAGAATTCCATTATGGATTGAAAGTCACTAACTTTGAAAGAAGAGAAGACATTATTTATGAAAGTGAGGTGCCATACTGACTTATTTATTGGATGTTTCCCAACAGTGTAAAATCATACTCCTATTATCACCATTATAAACCAGTTTTTCACAATAAATCATATTTTAAACTGCCAAGCATTTGCAAATCACGGACGTTCAGTTATGCCTATCTCTGCACAATTATAGGGTTAAGCAGCTGCTATGAAATAGAAAAAAAAAGTGCCGTGTTTCCTTCCAGCACTGCTCAAAGGTGCTGACCAAGTAGGTGTAAATACATCTGTCTTTTGCCATTTGTACTAATGCATGCCTCCTACACTTCTCAGCACACAGCAGATGGTCTCTGTCCTGTCGAAAAATTACAGTGTACAGACTTCCAATGCTATGTGTTTCTAGAAATATGGGGGCAGATGTTAAATATGTTAAGCACATGCTTTGCCCCCTGGAGGTTTAAGTTAAGGCTGCCGTCTCAATTTGGTTATCTTACGCATGCCAGGATTCATGGTTCTTAGGCGTTCCTTTTAAATCTCTCCAAATAGATCATTTCTACATGCTAAGTTTCATTATAGCAGCCACAAAACATTTCATCACTTAAGTAGCCTTTATTATTATTATGTAGTTAAACAACAAAAAAAAGTCATTTAGAGCTTTCCACTCTTATTAACTGATGTTCTCACTCATCTTATATTTCTACATTTACCACTTCAACATTTATACAAAAACATCTTGTGAGTAGGGTGTACAGTATACATAGACACATGTGTATTAGTTACAAAAATACATATATAGAGTTAAATAAATGAGAACTTTATAATAAAACAATGTATAAACATCTGAATTTGTATTGTTATGCTTTGTTTAGTTTTGCTTTTAGGACAACCCTGCAAATTTACTTCTCGAACAGGTTCATTTACTTATGTGAACAAGTCATTTTTGCACAGTTGATCTGTAAATAAATGCCTAATTTAATGGATTAAAATAAAAATAATAACTCTTGTATCCAATAGAAATCAGCTATTGTTTTAAAAGAGATGTGGAAATGATAAAAAAAGGGTTTTGTTTACCTTTAACGGTAATATTCTAAAATATCCCCCATGCATTCCAGCACATCGCATACCACTTCTCCTTTGTTCAAATAGTTGCTTCTATCCCCTCTGTACATGTAGGCCATGCACAACCTTTTTAAATAGGCCAGAGAGGCCACTGTGGTTTCACATGTGATGTTCTGTCTTTAAAGCAGAACAGAGGGCGATCAGCTGTTGAGACAGACTGTGCATGGCCTATATGGAGGAGCAGCTATTTTAACAGTGAGGTGGTACACAATGTTCTGGGGATGCTGAATGCATTGGGGATTTTTAATGCAATGGCTAGTGGAGCCAGCATTCACTATCCTGACCCTGACTTCCATCCAGAAATCTGCTATTTCCCCAGGCAAGACTTGAGCCCAGAGGTAAGAACTTGACCCGTGTTGATCCCATGACGCCAAGCTGTGAAAACATTTTGGTGTCAATGGAAACCTAATGTTTCTTGCCCACCTGTACTGGTGCCCAAATGTCTGCAAGGATGTAGAGGATAATAAAGGAACTTGTATGACATATGCTCAAACTAAATCTCCTACCCATGCACCTGCAGGTCCTCCTCTTCTGCTACCCATTCCATAGTGCAACCTTTCTGTAGACTATTACTGACCTGCTTCCTTCTGATGGCTGTAGGTAATGCCTTTATTCTCCAAAATATGTCAATTTTTGACCTTTGAAATCAACTTATTCACTCACTTATAGTAAAATATACAAAGTTTGTATAGATGGTGCACAAAATCAACCTTATTGATGTAATAGATCGAAATTATAAGTATAACGATGTTAATGCATCCAATGCATACTGTGCATATACACTTTTGCCAGCAGGTCCAAAGTGGTCAATAATATATGAAGAAAATATATATAGTCTAAGTGGATAAGTGATCCAAGTGACTGATGAATAAAATCGGTGAATAAATAAATAAAATATATCAAACGTGCAGATAGAAAATACTCCAAAAAATTACACTAGGCAGCTTAATGACATTAATATGTGTGGTGAAAAGATGTGCTCAAAGGTGAACAAACCAGTATTAAAATGTTTGATACGATAATAAATAAATTGATCAATCAATTTTGGTTAGTTCCTTTAAACAATACAGGATTGGATGTGCGTGTGTGCTCCGTGAATGAAGAGCAGCTGGTGATTAGTAACAAAAGGCACTGTTACTTCCTTAAAACAATGAGTGAGTAAAAACAGCTGATGTGTAGTCTGCAGACAATCAGCTAAACATATACTAAGGCCCCTTTCACACCAGGGCGTTTTTCATAGCGCCTGTTCACCGCATGAAAAAATCTGGCCCCTTTAACTCCAGTGTGAAAGCCGGCGGGCTTTCACACTGGAGCGGTGCGCTAGCAGGATGACAAAAAAGTCCTGCTAGCAGCATATTTGGAGCGGTATAGGAGCGGTGTGTTCACCGCTCCTAAACCGCTCCTTCCCATTGATTAGAATGGGACACCGCGGTGAAACCGCGCCAATACCGCCGCAAAGCGCCGCTACGGCGGCGCTCTGCGGGGGGTCTTTAACCCTTTTTCGGCCGCTCGCAGGGGGTAAAACCGCACCGCGAGCGGCCGAAAACCGCGGTTAAAACGACGGTAAAGCAGCGCTAAATATAGCACTGCTTTACCGTCACCGCGGCTCACCGCCCCAGTTTGAAAGGGGCCTTAGTAACAAAAACAATTATATGTATCACATTAATTCCCACAATGTTACTATGTATCATTTATGCAGTTAATGCAAGCAGTGGGGAATGTTGAATTGCTGCTATACATCTAAATAAAATAAAAAGGAAACAGGTAAAACTTCCCTTTACTTTTCCTGATTTTTGTTGTGGGTATGTTCTTCTGAAAAAAGGATTATTTTTCAAGTGCTGAAAAAAAGAAAATACAAAAAACCATTGCGCAGCCTCCCTGAACTGAATAAAACATGAAGTACCTGTGTATGTTGTTGCACTCACGTGTACCCAAGAAATCAGATCGCGGTTAACTGTATTCAATGGTCAGGCTTCTTAGCTGGGGCTGTCCGCCCTTCTCCTCCTAGCTGAGATCTGTGTCTTACACAGTGTCACTTTAGGCCCCTCCTCCCGACATGTTGCATCACAGGACACGTGACTTTTTCAAGGGAATTGATACATAGTAACATTGTGGGAACTAATGTGATACATATAATTGTTTTTGTTACTAAGTATATGTTTAGCTGATTGTCTGCAGACTACACATCAGCTGTTTTTACTCACTCATTGTTTTAAGGAAGTAACAGTGCCTTTTGTTACTAATCACCAGCTGCTCTTCATTCACGGAGCACACACACACACATCCAATCCTTTATTGTTTAAAGGAAGTAACCAATATTGATTGATCAATTTATTATCGTATCAAACATTTTAATACTGGTTTGTTCACCTTTGAGCACATCTTTTCACCACACATATTAATGACATTAAGCTGCCTAGTGTAATTTTTTGGAGTATTTTCTATCTGCAGGTTTGATATATTTTATTTATTTATTCACCGATTTTATTCATCAGTCACTTGGATCACTTATCCACTTAGACTATATATATTTTCTTCATATATTATTGACCACTTTGGACCTGCTGGCAATAGTGTATATGCACAGTATGCATTGGATGCATTAACATTGTTATACTTATAATTTCGATCTATTACATCAATAAGGTTGATTTTGCGCACCATCTATACAAACTTTGTATATTTTACTATATCTTTTTAAGTGTGGGAACACTTTTTGTTGGGAGCTGCATTTCATTTAGCCATCTTATTTGATCTTATCAGGTTTTATGGTCTTTTTATACATACCAGCGCTTTAGTATCTTTTTTTACATTCACTCACTTATGTCTCACCTTGACTAGTGTAACTTTCTCCTCATTGGCCTACCTCTTCGCAAGCTATCCCCTCTTTAGTCTACCATGAATGCTGCTATCAGACTCATCCACTTTACCAACTGTTCATTGTCCCCCACCCCTCTCTGCCTATCCTTTCACTGGCTTCCCATTGCCTAACAAATAAAATTCAAAACATTAACATATAAAACCCTGCCCCAAGCTACATCCCCAATCTTGTCTCCGAATATCATCATGCTCTCCAGCTCCCTTGTCTACTCCTCCCATGCTCATCTGCAGAGCCTCTCCCATCCTCTGGAACTCACTACCCTAATCCCCCTGGCTATATCTTGTGCCGCGTACACACGACTGGACTTTCCGTCAGGATAAACTCTGACGGTCTTCCCAACGGAGTTCCGACAGATTTCCGACTGAACAGACTTGCCCACACACGATCAGACCAAAGTCTGTTAGTTTAGAAATCACGATGACGTACGATGGAAACAGTTTTCCCATCATTTCATCCCTCACAGTTATTACCTTTTGTTCCACCAGCCCCTCCTTTAGGTTGCAAGCTCCCTGGAGCAGAGTCCTCTTAACCCTCTTGCATTGAATTGTATTGCTGCTGTATTGTCTCACTGTATATTGAAAAGCACTGCACAAACTGTCAATGCCATATAAATCCTGTATTATAATAATAATAATAATAATAATAATAATAATAAAAATAATAGAAATCTTGAGGCTTCACGGCATTCTAAACCCTATTTTCTGACATGTGGAAACGTTTCTGTAAGTATAGATATCTCCTGGCAGGTTCTCTTGGCTTATCATACACAAACTAATAGACAGACTCAGTCCTTGGAACACAACCTTTATGGTGTAAGCCCATTATGAAGATTGCATTGGGCAAAATTTGACCACAATAACCATATAAATGCTGACACTGAGGAACCCTTATACTTAATTGTCTATGGCAAGCCTCCATGCCTTTTTTTGCTATTAACTTGTCCCCTAGAGACTTCTGCATATGGCAAAGCAAAACTACTTTAACCAAATTTGATCCCAGACTCAAAGCCAACTCCAGGACTCTGCCCTCAGACACACAAAATCTGCAGATTCACACTAGCAGGGGGGCTCCACATTTTGAACCTGGGAACAGAGTTTGGCTAGCCACCAAAAACAATGTTTCAAGCTCCATTCCATGAATCTGCCCCATGTTGTACTGGACCTTATATAGTCACTGAATATTAGGTTTGTCTGCTTCCACATCTCAAGTTACTGAAGTATTTCCATGTTTCACTACTCAAACAGAATATATTCTCCTGCCTTTAGTCTCCAGTTACTCCTTCAGTCAAGTGATCCGAAGGATATGAGGTTCACTAAATCCTGCACTTCACAATTTCTGTTGGAAAACGTTTGTACCGAATTGCTCTGTATTCAAACATCTGAAGTGTTGGTCCACAGCTCATAAAACATTTTTATTTGCACTTTCCTATTAAAACCTGGACCTCAATGGGTGGGCAGGCCCTATAAAATGTGGGAGGGTCACACTCACCTGTTCCATGACCTGGAGGGGGTCTCCTTGCTGGCGCCAGCGCCTCAACCAGTCAGGAAACAGCACTCCTAATGGCTTCAAATAGTGAAGCGGCATATGGGTCTGGGCTTGAGCAATGAGTTGCTATGCCTAAGCCCCTATGCCTATGGTGTCTTCCTCTTTTGTCTCTTGTGCATCCAATAACTTCTGCATTCCTGTGCCACCAGTGACCCCTGTATTCCTGTGCCCCCTGTGACCTTTGCACTCTTGTGCCTCTAAAGACCCTTTCAAACTATTGTGCCTGTAGTGACTCCCTTGTTTTCAGTTACCCTGGTGAACAATATGTCTCCTGTGTCCTCAGTAACCCTTATACACTTCTGTTATCCCTGTGACTACTGTGTCTCCAGTGATACTAATTCCCAAGTAACCCTGGTAACCCCTGTAAGCTCCTATGTCCCTAGTGACCCCTGTCCCCCAAATGATTCCAGTTCCAGTCTCAGTGACTCTTGTGCCTCTCGTGACACCAGTACATCCTGTGTGTCACCCAGTGACCCTGAGCATCCCATTCCTCGAGTGTTGTTCGGTGACTATAGTACATAGGGAGCACCTCACTGAAACCTGTGTCCCTGTGTAGATTCAGATAAGCTCCTTTAATATCCTGAACAATCTCTCTCTCAGTGTATATGGACTCTGGTCAGGTCTCAAAAAGCGGAATCCTGGATACAAATGTATTGCGTTTGGTGTGTGTGTGTTTGGAGTAGAAATCTCCTGAGGAAATAGTCAGTTCTGTATTTAAACTGCAAAAAATATAAAGTATCAACAAAATGGGGCACTTTCTTCAGGTTACTCACTTTGCTCATTATTTTTGCACTTTGTTATATGCTAATGCTGTCTAGTGCAGGTCTTCTTCTTTAACTATATCTTGCATTTTCAGCGTAATAAAGGTCCAGCAAAAACATTTTGTTTTAGGTAGGTTAAAGAGGGGTTAGAACAACTTAAAATATATTTTTCTGCTTGTGTCCCTGTTAGAGAAACTTTCCATCAATTCCTGTCCCACTGGCCACACAGAAATTCTAAATTCCCCATTACTGCTAGAAAGATTATGCTGAATTCAAATTCTGGGGACAACTGCCGGAGTAAAAATCCCCAATGGAAACAAAGGCAAAAATAAGAATTATTACTATTCCAAAGTTTAATTAAATATTTTTGCTGGAGTTGGGCTTTAATGCATATCATCTCACCAAACATTTTTTCAAGTATCTGCCTCTGTAATATGTCACAAATAATCTGCAACATAATAGGAAGAATGTGAGAAAAACCTTCTACTAAAAAGAATACAAAGAGACTGGCTTAAAATACAAATGTGTTTGGAATTGGCTGCTTCTGAAATAGTTTCAGTCCAGTATAGAGGCAGTTCCAGGATATGGAATCATCTACATTTAACTGTGCTGCTGCACCTCATGGGATCAGCCAATTTTTAGAGAGTTCCAGTAATTGCTGGAACTGGCTGAATAGCATACAGTGTTTAACAACTGAGCCAGATTAGAGAGTTTTCCAGATTAAAGAGCTGCAATTCCCTAAGACTGTAAACTTTGCACGTTGGCAGGATATATTTTGGTAAGTGATTTGCTCCATCAACAACTCACCAGCTCAATCACAGTGCTAAGACAAAGGAGGAAAATTAGCACATTACTACAAAAAGTTTATTATATAAACAGAAACGGAAAAAACAGTTTCCCTTTTGAGACGTTAGATAATAATATTATTGCAATAATATTATGGCATGTGAATACCTGAGCAACATTTTTTGTATTGACACCTTTATTATTTATAGCTCAACTCCAGGCAAAAAAGACAAATATATTCAGAACAGTAATAATTAATACATGCATTTTCAAAATGTAAGCAGTGCAAGTACTTGAATTTGACGTCTACTGTAAATGTTGTACAGCAGAGCTCATAGAGAAAGGAAAGAAAATCAAAACCATACCTCCCAACTTTTAAAATTCAGAATGAGGGACAGAGGAAGTGTCCCTACCGCACACCGCAGCAAAAATAGATGCAGCCAAATGATTAAGAGTGGGAGGGGCTTATAGGTTGTGTTTAAACAAAATCTGGGCTTCCTGCTTTGATTGCTGTGCTCCAAGCAAGTGCCTCAGACACAAACCCCAGTGCAATCATTAAAAAAAAAAGAAAAGAATAAAAAGTTCTATTACAAATAGTTTTGCACACACTGTGAAAGAGTGCGTTACACAAAGTGTGGAAGGATTCAGGAGTGCGTTTCATAAAGAGTGCAAGGTTCAGGAGTGCGTTACGTACAGAGTGTGAGGTTCAGGAGTGCGTTATGTCCATTGTTATCCTATGCATACAGGAACTTCTAATTTCCCTGTAACACAGGATATCATGGGATTTGCAGTTCCCCTGTTATTATGGTCATGCTGGCAGTTGTCCCCTTGTCACTCAGGTCATGCTGGGGGTTTTAGTTTCCCTGTCACTATGGCCATGCTGGGAGTTGTAGTCTCCCCATCACTCAGTAAATACTGGGAATTCTAGTCCCCATGTCATTATGGTTATGATGGGAGTTTTAGCCACCCTCTGCAGCTCCCTCTCGATCTCCCCGGCCTTGGTGATGATGGTCCCCTCACAGCATACTCCACTGCACGCACCTGGGGTTCATAGCCTGCAGGGTGAGGATCCGGATTAGCTCCACAGTAGGCCCCCACCACACAACTATGCTTGGCCCTCCTGGGCCCCCCCCCGTCCACCCTCCTTAGCCACGGAGAACCAATCTCACCAGGCCACACGTCCCCCGGAAGGCTGCCACTCTATGGTGGGCAAAGTCAGGAGAAGGGGCAGGGTGCTGCTCTCTGGTGGCGGAAGGCAGGAGGAGGGGCAGGGTTCCACTTTGTGGTGGGCGTGGTCAGAGAGGAGCAAGGTGGTGCTCAGTTTGTGGGGGAGAGTCGGGAGGCTGAAATCACATATTGGCCCGCCCATCCCCGACATCAGAGGCTGAATTTGACAGCTGCACTTTCCCTCATTGCAGCCTTACCCCTGCCGGCTCGCCCACCAAACCCTGGCTTGCCCAACAATCCCTGGCTGTGCTAGATGTTACAGCACACTTCTGCAGGTCCAGCTCTGCTGTTAACATAATGGAGTAATACGGGACAAAGCCCTGGTATTCTGGGATCATGGGACAAAGGTGAAAATGCAGGACAGTGCCGCTGCATACTGCGACTGTTGGGAGGTATGCAAAACAAGGAGCCAGCCAGGTCTGTTTCAGTGAAATGAGCATGCTGATAGGAGAGAGCGGCGTTAAAGGGAGATGAGATAATCATTGTGCTGCCTCTCCTTTCACTAGCCTCTTCACTAGGGTGGTGAGAAGACCTGTAAGTGAAAAGGGAAGCACAGCAGTGAAAAATAAAATCCCTATGCAATTTGACAGAGCTGTAAATCCCAGGACTGGATGATCAGAAATATGAATCTGTGACAAGCAAAACTGCTCCCACAAGTATTTATTCAGAGCATGTGGCTGTTTGCCTGGAGTTCAGTTTTAGACGCCCATACACAGTGAGATCTTTAGAATACTGTGACTAAAAATGCAGTTATCCATCTAACATGCATTTAAAGCCACAATTATGTCTTCTCAGATGGATAGCTTTTAAAGCCTAACTTTTAGAACAACAGAACAAATTTTATCAACTGACCTTCCCCCACCCAGCTCCGATTCCTGATGTACACTTAAAGTGGTTGTAAAGTCAAAATATTTTTTACCGTAATGCATTCCTTGCAATAAGTAAAACATGTTTAGGTGTCAGCATCTCCCTCACCCCCCTTTACTTACATGAGCCCTCATTCAATCCAGCATCATGCACGTCTACAGCTGTACTCTACTCTAACTTCCAGGTCTTGCAGATTTTGCTGGGGCACTGGGAGCCATTGGCTGTCAATTACAGGGGCGGGACCGTGTCAATAGACGCAGCAGCTCAGGTGCGAGCACACACGAATGCCCCCATGGGAATTGGCTTCCCGTGGGGGCACTGGGGAGAGGCCAGGAGTGTGGGGGCGGGGGATCCAAAAGAGATGTGCTGTCGCTCTATGCAATTCCATTGCACAGAGCAGGTAAGTATAGACCTGTTTGTTATTTAAAAAAAAAAAAATTACCTTTACAATCACTTTAAGCCTAGTACACACTAGTAGTTTTGTTTTTGTTCAATCCAGCAGGGCTGAAAAAAAAAACTGACAGCTAAAGAGCCATTGGCTGAGAGCCCTGATTGGGAGCCATTTGGGAGACCTTTTTCGGTTATGACCCTTTGACAGAAGGGACCAACTCCAGTACGCACGGCCGAATATCAGCCGGATTCTATTGAACCGGACAATGCCGCCTGACATTTGGCCCCTGTGTGCTAGGCTTTAGAACCTGTTGCTCACATGTACTACTCCTAAGAAATACAACATCTCACAAAAGTGAGTACACCCCTCACACTTTTGTAAATATTTTATATCTTTTTCACAGTGAAGATATGACACTGAAGCAGAGCCTGATCCCCTCCCTTCGGAGACTGGGCCGCAGAGCAGTATTCCAACATGATAATGACCCCAAACACACCCCCAAGACTACCACTGCCTTGCTAAAGAAGCTGAGGGTAAAGGTGATGGACTGACTAAGCATGTCTCCAGACCTAAACCCTATTGAGTATCTTTGGGGCATCCTCAAACCCAAGGTGGTGGAGCACAAGGTCGCTAAAATCCACCAGCTCCATGATGTCGTCATGGAGGAGTGGAAGAGGACTCCAGTGGCAACCTGTGGAGCTCTGGTGAACTCAATGCCCGAGTTAAGGCAGTGCTGGAAAATAATGGCAACCACACAAAATTTTCACACTTTGGGCCCAATTTGGACATTTTCACTTAGGGGTGTACTCACTTTTGTTGCCAGTGGTTTAGACATTAATGGATGTGTGTTGAGTTATTTTGAGTGGACAGCAAATTTACAATGTTATTCAAGCTGTACAACCACTACTTTACATTGTAGCAAAGTGTAATTTCTTCAGTGTTGTCATATGAAAAGATATAATAAAATATTTACAAAAATGTGAGGGGTGTACTCAATTTTGTGAGATACTGTAAGTAGGAGTGCTGGTTGCTTGGTAAGCACATTACCAATTAGAGATTATATCCTGTCTGCTAAAGCAGAACCAAGGTCTTCTTCAAAAACACAATACTTTAAAACACAATTTGTTTTACTGATCTGAGATTCTAGATAGCTACTTCCCTGATCTTGATGTCTAGCCTCACCTGGTGTAATCTTTTACCCGACACCTAATTTTTGCACCTAATTTGTTGACTCTTATCTCTGCAAGTCTATATTATAGCACTTTGCTTAAGCCAGATCTCTGCATTACTATCTGCCACTATTTGTGTTTTAAGGCTTGTAGCTTGCTGCTGACTTTGCCACTGTTATGCATAACTACTCACTGTAACTTCTATACCACACAGAAACAATCTTTCAGTTATAATGTATATGGTGTTTGGTATAATGGTCATTGTACCAGGAAAAAAAAAAACAACTGAAGAGCTCGGGAGGAGCCGCTATGCTAACTATGCAATGTTAGTACAGCGATCTCTACCGCTGAGATATTGTGCTCTGACAGGGGAGCGCACCCCCCGCAAGAACACACTGGCCAGCACTCTCAGCCATTGGCTGAGACCGCTGACGGGATGCCAAACGGCAGACCTTTTCGGCATTCCCCTTTAACAGAAGCTATTGTTGGACCGGCCACCGTACACATTGTTTCAGCTCCTTCACAAATAGCTTTTCACCTTAAAATTTACAAGGTAATGTTGGGTGTGCAATTGTATTTTTCTAAGCCCTACATGCATACTCATGTATGGGCATAATTATGTATTCAGTAATTGCCAGAAACAATCTTCCATCTTACCTTGAATATGAGTCAAAGAAACTATGACTACCTCAAGTATCGAATAGATAATTATGAACAAATGCAAAAAGTAGTTAAGGGTCCCCTTTGTAATTATCCCCAGGCACTATCCTTTTGAATTTGTTTAGATCAAAATCATTCTCAGCTACAGCAAGGCTCCAAGAAAAATGGCAAGTGAGCTGCCAAAGCCTAATGCCCCGAACACACGATCGGACATTCTGACAACAAAATCTATGGATTTTTTCCAACGGCTGTTGTCTCAAACTTGTCTTGTATACACACGGTCACACAAAGTTGGTGGGGCAATTGCGAATGTCAAGAACGCGGGGACGTACGACGAGCCGATAAAAATAAAGTTCAATAGCCAGTGCGGCTCTTCTGCTTTATTCCGAGCATGCATGGAACTCTGTGCAATGGAATTTGTTGTCGGAAAATTTGAGATCCAGATCTCAAATTTTGTGGGACGGAAAATCCGATGGACAATGTCCGATGCAGCCTACACACTGTCGGAATTTCTGACAAAAAGCTCCCATCGAACATTATCCAACAGAAAATCCGACCGTGTGTACGGGGCATAAGATGGGGAGGTAAATGCTACTCCTACACATATAAAGTGTTCTCATCATGCACTCATCCAGGTTCCCAGTGTGTGAGTTCAGAGCAACCTTAAGTTTATGCCTTCCAAACAGGATATATGCCTTATGAAAATCCTTTATTTTCATCAGTTTCCTGACACATTGAGGAGAGAAATGGAAATATTTCATATCCAGTTCTAAATTTGAATCAGTATAATAGTGAAAACCTGCTCAAATCTAAAATGAAAACTAATTATATTTTGGCTTGCGTATTGAGCTACTTAGTGATCGTGTGGAAAATGACTATTATATTTGCTGTGTGTCTATAACACATTTATTTATAAAGTTACCATTCTTGGCCAGCCTTTACTTGGCTGCTTTGCAAAGACATATGGACTGGATGAATGTCCTTAAGTCTGATGTAGTCAAACTAGAGTATCCAAATAAATATTTTTTGCAAAGGCTCAGTCTCTGCTGCTCCCATTTAAGTCTCAGATTTTCACCTCTTCTACTTTCCCAACACATTTTTATATAATAAAAGAGGGCAGCCAGAGTGCTAAAGGTTAAAACATTGCCACATGAAAGGCAAGCACACAGGGAAAAGCATACTGAAGGCTTATATGTTAGTTGATCAGTGACATCAACATCACAAGGATAAACTTGTTGCTCTGCTATTGCAGACTTCAATTTGGACAGGGGTCACTTGACACTTTCCACAAAAATTATCAAGCACATTGTGTTCTTTTTTTATACTTAAATTGCTTTAGCTCTGACTAATTTCTGTTCTCCGTTTATGCTATTAGTCTCCTAAAGGTTTTATAATCTACCCAGTCTCATGAACTGTTCAATAGGACCTCCTCTTTGAGCCAAGGTGATCATTTTGTCATATTTATTCTTTTAGACCTACATAATTAAAATAGGGGTTGAAGCCAATACTTGTAGCATTGCTCTAAGCAAAGAAGGACAGTGTTATATAGTCCCACTGGTACTCAGGAGTGGGGTGCTGGCTGAAAATATCACCACTCATTAGTGTGTAGCATATTTAGGAACAATGCCTCTCAACCCTATCCAGTCTATGTGGTTAACACACATAAGATGGCCTCAGCCTTGCACCACTCCACAAGCCACGCCCTCTGACATATTTTGCCCCACCCACCGGGGCTTACTCATAGACTATGAGTAACCCCCGGTAGGTTGGGCGAACCATGTCAAAAGAGGGGCTGAATTATACAAGTCTATATAGTCCAAGGTTCCTTTGAATGTGCTTAAGATTTTGAATGGACGAGCAGCGGCTTAAAGTGCAGCTCATTAAGGCTGGGGCACCAACAATGTTGTTATTTCCATGGCAGTAAAGGCTGCTTGTTTACATGGTGGCAAGATGAAACAAGGTGCCCAGTAATTATGCAGCACCTAAAGGGGGAGGAAATGGTGTACCCTCAGAGAGGAAAGTGATTGGAGGCGGAAAAAAAAAACCTGTGATGGTACGGGGATGCCAGACAAAAAGGCAGGGCTACCAATTTAAAGGCAGGAGCAGAAAGGCAAGGAACATACATAGTCAAGGGGAAGCATTAATATTTGTATGTTTCATTGCAATGTTGATCACACTAGCTCAGTATCCACATCACCTAGAAAAACAGGATAATGTACTACATGCACTATTTCCCTGGGGGACAGGGAAAAATAAGGGAAGGGTTTGATGAGACTTCTTTTTAAGGACATATAGGACATTTTGGTACACTGTTTAAATAAATACACTGCTCATAATTTTGATCCTAAACTTACAAATGGACAAGAAAATGTAAATAATAAAACAATGACATTTTTACACATAATATAGTTGATCAAACTTTACTGTATTATAATGACTTCCAACACTGTACTCTCTGTACACCACATTCACATCTGCAGGTTGAAGAAGTTTGTTTATAAAAATGAATCTTCTGGCCTGCATTTTACCATTACTATTGCCTGTCATAGTGATCACATAATTGGAACCTTGGCTGGTTGCTTTCTGAATAATAGTCTCAGATCTGCAGTTGTTAGTGAGCACAGGTGAAATAAGCAATGATGTACACAACATTAGCCAGAATAATTCTGCAAACTCAGCCAGGACTGCTATTGAAATTACTTTTTTACACCCATAAATTCATTCTGGCAAAAACTGATATACCTACTCTTGCTAAATATGCTCCATAGTTATGTCTGATAACTGTTTAAAGAGCAGGCAAAGATCAGATATTTTGTCACATTGGATAAAACATCTGTTTGTGTTAGGAAAACATTTAAGGCTATCTCCACCTTTTGCACTCATATTCCACTCATATTTAGGGTGTAACATGTTGCAAATGTACAAATATATGTTCAATTATCATGTATGTATTTATTTGTTTTAAAAAAAGGCAAACTTAGCCTTTAAAACAGATTTGAATATGCTTAGCTAAGAAACTAACTGGCTAAAGTTAAAGGTATTTTATTGTGGGAAATCCAATCTAAAGTCCATGAGCATTCTATGGATCAATGAATTGTGTGTCAGCTCCCCTGTTTATGGTAATCATGAATTTTCAGTCTCAGGAGATTTACATTGGCTTTTATGTTCTGTACAAGCACTTGCACATAGTAAACAAGCTGCAGGCATGAATTGTAAAGAAACAGCAATATTGCCTGAGGATATAGCTACAAGTCACAAATCTGAGTATACTGATGTAAACAGTAAAGTAATAAAAGAGGAACAAAACACAGTGGTGTATTTTCTTGATGGACATATTTTCACAGAACTTTTTCACATAAATGATTAAATAATGCAGGAATACTAACTATAATACTATGATTTCTGAACGAATTATCAATTCTGAAAAGGTCTCTTTAAAGGATAAGTTCACTTTTACAAAACAATTATAAATGAACATCTTTTTGCAGGTAAAAAAAAATGTGCATTTATATATTTTTTTATGGTGGGAGCCTGGAAACAGGGCCGGTGTTACCACTAGGCAAACTAGGCGGCCGCCTAGGGCGCCCTGCTTCCTAGGGTGCCCGGCCACTGGTTTTCCTACTCTCCTCTCTGCAGCAAGCAACTAACTCAGCATCAGCAGGCAGCCGCCTCTCCGTTCACAGTGCCAGAGGCGCAGCAGTGGTGGAGGACTGTGTCTGTGTTCCGACTCCAGCAGCAAGCAAACCTTCATTGATGGGCACTGGTAGGCTGCATTGAAGGGCGCTGGTAGCTGCATTTGATGGGTGCTGGTGAGGCTACATTTGATGGGCACTGGTGAGGCTGCATTGAAGGGCGCTGGTAGCCTGCATTTGATGGGTGCTGGTGAGGCTACATTTGATGGGTGCTGGTGAGGCTACATTTGATGGGTGCTGTTGAGGCTACATTTGATGGGCGCTGGTAGGCTGCATTGAAAAGCGCTGGTAGCCTGCATTTGATGGGTGCTGGTGAGGCTACATTTGATGGGCGCTGGTGAGGCTGCATTGAAGGGCGCTGGTGAGGCTGCATTGAAGGGCGCTGGTGAGGCTGCATTTGATGGGCGCTGGTGAGGCTGCATTTGATGAGTACTTTATTAAAAAGGTGGGATTTACATGGGCAGGGGAAAGGGGACGGAGTCAGCCAGGGGGGGGGGGTGGGGGGGGGCGGCAGAATGAGGTTTCGCCTAGGGTGTCAAAAATCCTTGCAACAGCCCTGCCTGGAAAGCATTGCACTCACTATCAACAAATTGTGGGTGCAATGCAGGGCTCTTGCAGACTCAGTGTGTAAGCTGTTTGGCCTTACATTGTAAGGCCAAGCAGTTACACACTGGCAGGAAGCATCAATTTACTACCACAGCACTCATCAGCGCCGTGATAGTTCATTGAGAGCGACAAACTGACAGAACATTGTGAATGGATGATGAGGCTGATGGGCAGAGCCCCTCACGGCCGTGTCTTTTACCAATCATACTGTAAAGAGTTCAGGGGCTAATCTTGTGTAAGGCAGCATGGAAAAGGGCTCAAGGGTGCAGGGGTCAGGAGTGCATAATGAACAGTGTAAAGGGGAAAGGAGCGGGTAATGCACAAGACGCAGGGATCCGGAATGTATAATGAACAGAGTGCAGGGACCAGGAGTGGTTACTGCACAGAGCGCAGAAGTTAGGAGTGTGTATGAGTATAGGTGTCAGGTGTGCATAACACACAGAATGCATGAATCAGAAATGGTTATCACACAGAGTGCAGAGATAGGAAGTGCATAACCCTCAGAGTATTGGTGTCATGAGTGCATAAAGCACAGAGTGAAGCGGTGAAGACCCAGTACCGCACCCAGTACAGATTTTTCCCCGCAGCCTTAAACACAACACAGGTTCACCTCCTAACCCACACCTCAGCACAGACACCCACATCCCAGCCACAGTCCTCATTACAGACTACACCCCCCCCCCCCCCACACACACACACAGCTCCATCTCAGTACAGTCAGATATTCGGCATAGACTCCTCATCTACTACAGACACCCCCACCCCCCAGTACATACCCCCTTCTTTCCCACCAGTACAGATGCCTAAGCCATCCCCTCCTTAAACTCATTCATCAGATGCAATGCAACCTCACATGCAGCAGGAACTTCTTCTTTTGGCTATGCTATATGACCTGAACCAATGGAGAGCCCCCCTATGCTTTGCATATGAATGAGTTGTGACAACGCATTCATATCTAACTTATGGCATTAGCTTATTTTTTTTATGCAAATATGTGTGTGGATTGAAGGGAAAGATCTAAGTTCCTGCATTAAAGTTAAATTGTAGACTTGTCCTGTTTCAACCATGAGAATCTCTTTGGTTCTTCAAAATCCATTAGAAAAGAAGGGTTTTGACAGAGAGTAGTCATGGTAATGTGGGGGAGAACTAGATTAAAAGAGTATCCAATGCTATCCCATATCAATAATTTTTATTGAGTAAAACATATCTGGTTCTTCCATAGGAACCTCAAGAAAAGGAACTGGAGGAATCAAAGCATGTAGGTTTTTTTGCCTTTTTTTTACAGGTTATACAAAACAAGAATGCACAGAACAGGTAACGTTTGCATATATAATGGGCTTAATCAGAGAGAACTCTGAGAATAAAAAAATAATTGATCAAAATGGGGAAGGTAGAAAGTGACCAAGGCAGGGAATGAAGTGGAAAAAGGGCATGGAATAAAACAGACAGGGGTAAGGACAATTCATTTAAGTGAAGAAAAAAAAAAGAAGAAGAAAAACCTAGGGTGTAAGGTCAGATAAGTTGAGCCAGTAAAACCAGGTCTTCTTGAAGGTTTCATGTTTTATTGTGGGAGAAAACTATAAGGTCCTCCATACTGCAAATGTCTTCAATTTTATGTAAACTGAAGAGGGATTGGTGTCTTTTTACTTTAGGGGAATACATGATTTAGCAGCATTCACAAGATATTCACAAGATAGTGGAGGTAGTGTTCACATATGTTTTGTGGGAATTGAGCACTGATGAAGTAGAAAGAAGGCCAGGTCATCCATAAAAATGAAATCCATGAATTTCTGAGAGGTCTTCCGTTCCTTAGTCCAGTTTTTGGCAAGACCAAAATATGTGGGGGCATGAGCCAATCTCTGAGTGGCAACTACAGCTGGTATTAGGAATATTGGGGTTAACTTTGTGCAGGATAGAATGGGTTCCTTGACAGGGACTTTATAATTAGTTTCCTCGAACCTGGAGCTTATAGAGCAGGGATCTTCAAACTACGGCTCTCCAGCTGTTGTGGAACTACACATACGATGAGGCATTGTAAAACTCTGACATTCACAGATATGACTGGGCATGATGGGGATTGTAGTTCCTGAACAACTGGAGGGCTGTAGTTTGAGAGGATTTTAGGGAGAAACAAAGCGTCATTTGACTTTGTGAAAGAAAAGATATTTGTAGACCCTGCTCCCATTGAGATAGGAACATAAATGATCTGTGTTTTGTGTTTCAGATGCGCAACTGTAATAAATCTACATTATTTTACTTCCATGACATGTTTCTTGACTAACCATATTCACCTCACTCAAAGTCCCAGGGCAAACCCCTTGTATATAACCATTGAGATAGGAAAGAAGCCTTGTAAATGTCCCTGCAGTTGGGAAAGCAGGGTGTAGGCTACGGAGAGGGAGTGTCTGAGTGGACCCGTATCGGAGCATAGGGTCTCAAAATGTGTAAGTGGTTTCAGAAAAGGTTTAGGGGGTGATAAGGAAACTACAACCCCAATTTCAAAAAAGTTGGGATGCTGTGTAAAATCCACATAAAAAGAGAATGCAATGATTTGTACATCTCATAAACCCATATTTTATTCACAATAGAAAATATAAAACATATCAAATGTTTAAACTGAGAAAATGTAGCATTTTAAGATAAAAAGATAGTCATTTTGAAATTGCTGCAAATGGCAGCAACACATCTCAAAAAAGCTGAAAGAAGAATTTTTTTTCAACTAATTAGGTTAATTGGCAACAAGTCAGTAACATGATTGGGTATAAAATGAGCATCTTACAGAGTCACAGTGTCTCAGAAGTAAAGGCAGACAATCACCAATCTGTGAAAAGCTGCCTCTAAATTATGTCAGACAATTTCAGAATAATGTTCCTCAACGTAAAATTGCAAAGACTTTGAATGTATCATCATTTACATTATATATCATCAAAAGATTCAGAGAATCTAGCGAAATCTCTGTGCGCAGGGGAAAAAGCCAAAATACAGTATTCAACGCCCATCATCTTCGGGGCCTCAGATGTCACTACATTGAAAACAGGCATGATTCTGTGATGGACAACACTGCATGGACGCAGGAATAATTTAAAAGATCACTGTCTGTGAACACAGTTTGCTGTGCCATACAAAACTGCTGAGTAAAGTTTTTCATGCAAAGAAGAAGCCATATCTGAAAATGATCCAGAAACACTGCCACCTTCTCCGTTAGGGCTGCTGACATGAATCACCAATTAACCTGGCCGAATGCCTTTTTGGCATCAGTAGATTAGAAAAGGTATGAAGTCTTAGCAGAGGAGGCCACATAGATGAGATTAAGAATTGTTGATCACGTTATCAAGGTCTTCCTGGCCTGGGAGGAAATCCACCTGATCCAGATCTATCAAGCCTGACACATGTGGAAACAGACATGTGGCTAAGATCGTTATTAGGATTTTAAGGCTGATATTTAATAGAGAGATGGGACAATAGATTGCATGGGAGAAGGGGTCCTTCCCCTCTTTGGAAATATCAGTTATATGGGCTTTCAGGGAGTCTCGAGAGAAATGAGAATGTGAAGTCAGTGAATTTAGTGCTTTAGTTAGGTGGGATGCTAACTGAGGAAAAGGGTTTTGTAATAGTGAGTAGTGGAACCATCAGGACCTGGAGATTTGCCTGTTTTCATGGAGGCAACAGCAAACTGGATTTCCTCTTGTGAGATAAGGGTGTCTAAAGCAGAGCAAGCTGAGGATGCGAGTCTAGGCAAACTGAGGCAATATAGGCTTCTTATTTTTGTCGTGTCAATGTTGAGAAAGGCCCTCTGTGGAGGTTGTAAAGAAAGGCGTAAAAGGACCCAAAAGCATTGGCAATTTCTTCAGTTTGGCCCCTTGGGGATGTACTATGAATGGAACCCTAGATCTATGTTTGATCAAGATATCTCTGATGAAGGGCTTCCCATACAGTCATGAGATCACAGTCATCTGTTCAATTGGTATCACAGTACACAACTAGGCTTCAAATAACATTGGCCAAGGTTAGGGGGGAAACAAGAGATATGCCACACCAGGTGAGATTGTTATACTGACTGGACTCCACACATTGATGCAAACCCGGCTCGCTTTCGTAGAATACATGCATGTAGAGGAAAATGCTGCACACCATGACAGTTTAAGTAAATTTATTGCAACATCCCAACAGAAATCCAACAATAATCCACACAGGACAGTAGCAGGTACAGAAGGTCTATGCGTTTCACACAAATATGCTGTGCTTATTCATGGTGAGCAGCCTTTTTTTCTTCATACAAGGTTAGGGGTCCTGAAGAAAACTTTCATTCAGATGCTATTCCCATGCTTTGAGAGATTTTTTTAAAGGAAAGTGAGAGTTGGACAGATACCAGGGACAGATCTGACCAGGATATAGAGCTGAGAGGAGTTTTAAACTAAGTAAATGGCTCTTTGTGAGATCAGAAATAAATCAAAACGAGTATACTGGTTGTGGAAAGGTGAGTAGAATATACAATCTTTTTCATCTGCAGACAGCAGATATCTATTAGCTGGGCTTCATGGAGCAGGTGAAGAACATGCCTTCAAATATGGCGTGGAACAGAGGAAGTCTCTAGGAGAAGACAAACAGAAAGGGAAATAGGTGAGTGGACTATGATGGCCTGACAGCCAAAAGGTGGAATGTCCCAGAACCCAGACAATGAGGGCAGGTGGCAGTCTAAAACCTAGGTGGGTTAGAGGTTGGCAATCGGGAGTGACTGTATACAGGAGGGAAACATACAAACAATAGAAATTGACCCTGTGTTGTGTAGGAGACAAGTTAAGTCAACAACTGTTGTACAGATAAACCTAAAAAGAGATTCCACAAGGGTTTCAGAAGACAAGTGGGAAGAAGGTGGCAGACAGCAATATTGTCACCTAGAAAAAATGCCACCTCTGTCCTTCCAACCGCTTGGGGGTTAGAGCTGGGGAAGGAAATAACCTAAGCAGTTCAACATACTGCAGTAACAAGAGAAATATAATACTGAAATTATAAATGTTGCTATTATAAGGAAATTTAATTTACCCTGGTATGGAGTGTCACTAGAAAGATGCCCTGCCAGGAAAGTAGCCAGTGTCCATTTCAAGTAATCCATAAATACCCTAAAATCCCTATTTTGGAGTATTTAAGGCTTATACACGGCTAGTGTATAAGAGATCCACCTACCACTTGTGGAGGATGTCAGCCAAGGGGGGCGATCGATGGGACACAGTCGGGAAGTATCTAATGTGATTTATCAGGGCACCTTAGATTAACCAAAGTCCTGTGGGATGCTACACAGCAAAGTATGAATGGGGGACATGAGCAAGAGGAGTAAAGGAGGCTAACATCTCTGCTGCACCGACTCCCCCCAGGAGCTGTGCAGACTACAACACCTGAACTTGTATAAAAAGAACAGAGTAAAACCTAAACAGTAATACATTCCTCCCAGAACAATATCAGATTCACCGATGGTCCAGGTCAGCCAATAGCCATGTGGAACCCGGAGCAGCAAAGCACATGGGGAGGGGTGGAAGCTAGATGTATAAGTGAAGCATGTGGTCCTGCCATCCCATGTGTTCTTGGCATACCATGATAGGACTGAAATCAGACAGTGACGGGGTGGGAAACCGACAGCCAGTGAAAAATGTAATTGGCACACAGATGAATAAGCAAAGAAAACCACATCTGAGTAATATAAACAAGTATAACACGTATATAGTAACTCCTCGTGAAAAAAATTAAATGAAAAATTCTCTAGGCACAAATGAGGGTATTAGGGCAAGAACAGGTATTAACCAGGGGGAACTAATGTGATCCTGTAGCTTGCCTAAGAAGGTCCCAGTATCAGATAATACAGTGGGCAAGTACCTCTCCGGAGTAGTGATTCCATAGTAGTGGGGGAGTGAGAGTGAAAGGCCCTATGTGTAAGATTGCAGTGCAGAGTGTCATAAGACATCTTCTCAGAGAAAAAACATTAGCCCTGGTAGGATAGTAAAAAAAGGAAGAATATGTGACTGAGCTGCATTGCAAAGTAGGCCGTGAGAACGGATCAAGAGACAGACTGAGGATGGCACATTTGTGGGAGCAGGGAGAGCCCATACAGAACAGCGGTGAGTATATGTCAGACAGAGTACAGCCCCCTGGAGGGAACAGTGAGAAGAAGGCAAGGAGAGATGTCAGGAATGGCTGCCCCTGGAGGATTACATCTGCACAGGGGAAAGCTGCATCCAGATTCACTGCTCATTCTCCCGGGAGTCCAGAGAAGACTATCTGCATGTAGTTCTGAGTGGCCAGGAAAGCTGAGGTATCTGAAGGAAAGGTCCCACAAGAGGAGAAGGATCAGTCATCAGCCAGTTAAGTACTTCAATCAGGGGTAACCTCTAGAAAGCTGAACCAGTCCAGCAGTTGATCCGGAGATTTATGACAAAGCGATTGTTGCCTTTTCTGATGAGTAGGGGAAGGGGGTGGACCCCATTAATACAAGGCACTTCTCCAGGTGAATAATTCCAGGAGGTGTACTCTGCAGAATACATCTCTTATGCCGATACGATTAGCCCGGGGGACTGGACTTAATCAGTGTACTCTGTCCAGCTCTAGAAAGGAGGATAGAGATTTGTCTAGATAGGAGTTCAGTATTCCAGCTACTTTATTAGGCAGCTCAGAGCCAGCTGTTGCCTCTGGTATTCCCTGCAGCTTGATGTTATTTTGTTGGCTGTGCTTCTCCAAGTCATCAAGCTGCAGCTATGTTTGAAGAGCTTTCTTGCTCCTCCTGATGCTTCTCCAGGTTAGAGACATGCTTTTCCAGTGAGGAGAGTGCTGTGTTTTGAGAAGAAACCTTACCTGTGAGAGAGAGTGGATTTCCTAAGGGAGATCAGAGAGACTTTGGTGTGTGGACTGGATTAGAGCTGCAAAGGATACTAGTTCATTTATGGTCAGCAGTGAGTGCAGGACACGACTCCTTGACAGTTTGAGAGAAATTTACGGTAGGCAGATTGTTTCCCTAGGTAAGCGATTTGTCCTTGGGAGTTGAAGGAGTCCCCAGTCATAGTAGTGGCACAAACAGTATGAGGCAGAACTGTAAAAGAAGCAGTTGTCAGAGTGGGAGAAGAAGGGTCTGCTTCACAGTTGAGAGAAGTAACCTCCATATATGTGTCTTCAGCCATGTTGGAAACCCCGGCAGGGGAGGCTGTAGAGGAAGAAAACAGCCTAAAAATGAAATGTAGAGATGATCCTTTTGATCAATCTTCTAGCTGTTTTCCCATATGTGGGCATGGTGTCCTGGGAGGTTGGGAGCACCAGTCAACTGATACAGTGCTTGGGCACTTTGCTTCTTCACGCCACCATTGCCAGGCCACCTTCCCTGCTACTCACATTTTAAACCATATCTTTTAATCCAAATATATATATATATATATATATATATATATATATATATATATATATATATATATTTTACTGTGTCTTATTTGCTGTAAAGGAGTATAATTTAAATCTGTCCAATTCTCAAACATAGTTAATTTAAACAAATTGTTCAATATTTGGGCAAAGCAAAATAAATACAAACGGTATCACGCTACTTAGCAAAAAAAATTTAAATATTTCAAATAATACAAAAGGTAGTAAACCATGAGTGTCATTACTGTTAAACTTAACATACTGTTCCCTATGTTATTCAGTAGACATATGGAGTCAGGATAATTACCTGTATAGAGTGATTTTACTAGAATCTTATTTAACTACCAATATATTACATAACTGTCATGCATGCCATGTCTGGTGATATTGTGTACAGTAAAAAAAAAAAAAAAAAATGAAGAAAAGCTTTTACTATAAAAGCAAAATTTTACATCTAAATTACCAGCACCATACCTTTTCTACTCTATGGGGTATTTTTAAACTGTAACATACAGTGAATGTGCATTAAGATTCTGCTTAGGTGCATTATTTGAAAAGTTGATATAACTGTGCATAAGCTGGATATGTCTCACTTACCCTGTGCGTTTTGTGATGGTTCCCAGTGTCATTGGTTGCTTTATTTGAACTAGAGGCAGGACCACAGTCAAACTAGGAAGTGGTGACAAGCGTGGGTTCCCTGGGTTGTTGTTCGTGAAATTGTTGTAATTGTCTTGGCTATTAAGTTTACCTGCAAAAACAAAAAGAAAGCACCAGTGTCACAATAGTACTACAACTGAAAGGCTATACATCTCCTGACTGCTCTGGAATTTTTTTTAACAACTTGGTGAAAACAATAAACTGAGGTCCAAAACTGCATTCATAAAAGCAGTAGTTAAAAAAAAGGAAAACAAAAAAACAAGAGCCTAGCCTGTCCTAAGCCTTTAGGCAAAGAGTCAACTAAAGGAGGTCGTAATCTCATGAAAAGCTGCCACGGGTACACACAAGGTGGACAAATTAAAATATAAACACAGTATAAGATGCAGTACCACATAGAGATTTGATTCACTCCCCTACTGCCCCCCCACCCCTGTGCTGACTCCACCCCTCATGCCAAGCATGGTATAGATAGCCACCTTCGGGCGATGCTCCCCTTCAGGCTATGAAGGCTGTGCTCTCTACTAAAAACATCTAATAAAGGACATACATTAAACCCAAACAAATCAATATAATTAGTTGTGAATAAATTGGATATATGTGTGTAATGTCCATACACCGCTACCAGATGTCTCCTATCAAGAGAAAGTGATATCTTCTTTAAAAGTCCATACAATGAGATGTGAAATCAAAGTACCTCATTAGAGCTCATTAAAAACAAGCAGGAAAGCCGATCGCATTCCAAGGGATGGCGGAAGTGTCGTGGCACGTACTACCCGATCCAACGCGTTTCATCAGCAATGTCTGATGTCATCAGGGGTGACACATGTGGGGTAAAGCAAAGTCTCACAACGAGATGACACATTTTTGGTATTCATGATTCGGAAGATCAACATGTTGGTGTAGCAAGAAGGATATGTTACCCTTTCTGATGATTAAGTGGAAGGGGAAGCCCCAGCGATAGCAGAGCTTTTTCTGACAAAGCCTATCAAGTAGTGGCCGTAGGAGAGCTTGTCTCTGTAGTGTGGCCCTCGACAGGTCCGGGGGATCATTATGCCCACTTCATCAAAGTTCCCTGAACAGTGGGTTCATGCTCTCTTCAAGATAAATTCCTTGTGGGCATAGAAATGAAAGTGGCAGATTATGTCTCTGGGCCTATTTGGGTCTGAAGATACCCAGAGCTGCAAGTTGTTTTTTCGGCGGCCCCGGCCCTTTAAATTTTCCAACTGCATCTGGATTGCTGTAACCCAGTCTGTGCAGGAGGTCTGGTTGTGCTCCAGAGCCTCAACTCTCCATTCTAGGACAGCAGCTGACATCTCTCCTGTGGAGACCTGATTCGTAAGTTGCTGGATTTCGGATAGAAGAAGCTGCAATTCCTATTGTTGTGTCTCCTCCAATCAATTTAAAAGTGCTTTCATATCAGACTTCGTTGGGAGAGCCTGTATCATGTCTTGCAAGTTCTCCACTTCCACTCCTGAAGGCCAGCCTGGAGACAAGGGATTGGAGGGGAACGGGCGATCGCCACCTGTCCGAAGTGCAGGGGACAGAAGGAGAGGCAAGCTGGTCCCCCATGGTAAGTTGCTTTTGTGTAACACCACATGCAGCTGCCACATTGGGTCAGGCACTAGCGATGGCGATCTTCTGATGTAGTGAAAAAAGCGTTTGATCTTGGATTGCATGCCTGTTTTATGTGATCCCACTGTCTTTTTCTGTTTGGGGTTGCTCAAAATTGGGGTGTAGACTGATGAAAAGGTGGTATAGGCCTGTTGAGAGACGGGAGCTGAAGCAATTTGTGTCTTCACTCCACCATGTCAAAAACACCCCCTCCTATATAAAAATGTATGTGATAAACATTGGATAAACATTGGACTGTGTAGGGCTTCACAAAGGATCATACTGTAACTAGCTCTGTCAGGAGCAATGTTTATTGCTGCAAAAAAAAAAAATCTGTGAAATGGGACCATTATTTAAATTATATCAGAATTGTTAACAATGTGCTGTTTACAGAAAAACTGGTGGAAATAACACACAGATTTCTCTTGCAGAGACAAGAGTTTACTTCAGCTGTTCATTTTTCAGTGAGTTTTATATAAGTTGCAAATTCCTGTGCAGAAAAACTCACATCTCTGCACATGGTGTGAACAAAGCCTAAAGCTGAAATCAAAACAGACTACTAAATACATAATTGAAATACATATATAAACTGAATTTTAAATGCTGTTCAGGTCATGTTGTGATTCTATCAGCCTGCCCAGTTAGAAGGTTGACTAAAGCCCCATACACACGCGCGGATTATCCGAGGACCAGGTCCGTCGGATCATGTCCGTCGTACTTTGTCCGATGTTGGTTTTGCGTACACACGGTCGGACAAAGTTGTCGGAAAATCCGATCATTCTGAACGTGGTGACGTTTGTTGCGTACGACGGGACTACGTAGAGGCTAGTAGCCAATAGCTTTGGTCTTGTAATGTGATCTGAGCATGCGTGGCACTTTGTCCGTCAGGAATTCAATACACATGATCGGATTTGGTGTGATCGGACTTTGTTGTCGAAAAATCTATCCAGCAGGAGATAGGACTTTGTCCGTCGGACAATCCGATGGAAACTGTCCGATGGTGCCTACACATGGTCGGATTTTCCGACAACATTGTCCGATAGGACAGAATCCATGGGAAAATCCGACCGTGTGTATGGGGCTTTAGTTACATTAATGGAATATAGTGATGTCACCTTATACCTCTAGCCTGCTAATGCTTGAACAATGATGGAGCAGAAGCATAATAAGTCATCAGCACTGCTGAATCTGCTCTCTTCTTCTTACATAGTTGCATAGTTACATAGTAGGTGAGGTTAAAAAAAGACACAGGGCGTGGTCTGACTGAGGCCGGAGATGGCTGCTTAGGAGAAGAGCTCCCGCAATCTGAGGACATAAACCAGCCTTTACAGGGAACCCATGCTCTCCACCACCATGGGAAAGTCAAACCGAAGTGCCTCTGCCACCCGGACACCGAAGGAGACCGGAATACAACCCGGCCGCAACATCCCCGAGCTGTTTCGGACCCTCCGCTCAGACAGCCACGAGGCATCGCAGGCCCCACAGGCCTCGGGACCATACTCGCCTAGCGATAGCACGGACTCACAGCCGGAAGGTCCAGACACACGGAGTGGGCAAACCGACCCCATGGTGAGCCTTTCGGACCTAAAGAAGGTCGCCTCGGGCATCACCCATACCATTACCAATACCCTGTCGGCCGCAATCCTGGACCTCAAGACGGACTTCCAAGCGGTCGCCACGCGCCTGACAGACATGGAACAAACTTCGCAGCTTCATACGGCTGCAATAAGGCAAGTGCAACGCACGTTTGACTCTCAGCTCACTTACTTATTTGACCTACATAGGCAAGTCGAGGACCTCGACAACCGGGGCCGCAGGCATAATGTGAGGGTCAGAGGGGTGCCAGAGGGCCTGGAAGCCGGCACACTCCCCCAAGCAATTTGCGCCATTTTCAATGACCTGTTGGAGCGTCCAGGCGACTCCCCCATTGAGATGGAAAGACTGCATAGAGCCCTGAGACCCCCCCCCGTGACAACGAGCCCCCCCGGGATATCATATGCTGTATCGTAAATTTCCCCCTGAAGGAAGAGATATTAAGAAAAGCGAGGATGAGGGGCCGTGTTATGTACAACGGTACTGAAATCAAACTATTCCAGGATCTCTCCCCGACCACATTGCAGAACAGAAGAGCCCTACGCCCTCTGCTGGACCAACTGAGAGCCCGCAACATACCTTATCGCTGGAAGTTCCCGTTTTGTCTATCAGCAACCGCTAGAGGGCGCACCGCTCTGCTACGCTCGCCCGACGACCTATCTGGATTTTGCGAGCAACTCGACATCCCCATGACAGAACTTCCGGACTGGTGTGCATTCCACTTCCCGACGGAGCCTTGGCGCCAGGTCTCACACAATCCCTCACCCAAAACGCAGAGGCACCGCACACACCGCCGAAGATCAAGCCAGCACTCACCCGGAGCGCACCCCTCCCACCGGGAATTGAACCAACACAGCCCGGGACCTCCGGAGACACCCCGCAGGCACCGACCGGCATCACCACCATCATAAGGACAGCTAAGTTCAAAACGCCTACGGACCTGTAAGTTTGTGCCGACAAAACCCATGTCACGCTTCTCCCGCCTGTCATACCTATTTCTAACCACCGAACCGACATACCCACCGTACGACTCTCCCAGCTAAAGCCCTTATTCTCCATCAGCACTGACAGTATTATTACAGGAAGGAAAAAGGGAAGGGGGGAAAAACCTCTCCCCCCCCTCGTTTCTTGTTGTTTTTTTTTTTTTCTTTTCTTTTTTGTTTTTTGTTGTTTTTTCTGGCTACTGTGTATCTCCACCCAGAAACGATTCGGAACACACCTGAACCCTAACAACGCCGCTATGCATCGAACAATTCCTGACTAAATGCCCAGACTTTCACGATGGAAGTGACTTCCCCCCCCCTGCTGAGTCTGAGACAACCTCTCGGCGACCCTCAACAGATCTCTACCCGAACACCATGGAACACTGGTACCCCAGCCCATGCACCAGCTGATCTTTTTATTTTTTATTCTTTGTTTTTTGTTTCTTATTCTTTGTTTAGTGCTGTGTGCTTTGCTGCCCAGGATTAGAACTTGGTCCATGGGTACATACCTGACAAATAGGTTTTTTGGATACCTGAGGCTCCGACCATGGTTGGCTGACGCTGTCCCCATCACTCATACTCTAGCAATGACTGCTGACGCGCACATTGTCTCGATAGACACGGCGACTATTTAACCTATCCAGAGGTCATCGCCCCACCCTTAAGCGGCGGCCCCCCATGGTCGCCCCTTGCCCCATCTAAGCAGATGTCCTAAACAAAACAAAATGGCACTTCGATAGATTTATTTATATTTGTATATGTCTGCTCCCTACCCTCAATCCCTTCCCTCCAACATACTAAAAGTATCACAGTGTATGATCACCACGCAGGCAATTTTGTTACATGAAACTTGCAATATTTCTACCATTTTTATTTATTTCTGATTGTACCCAGCAGGAGGGGCCCTAACCCCTGCTCAGACACAACTCGAGACTTTAGTCCGAAAAGACGATTTTCACCCGATGACTCCATGAGACCAAGACAGCTGCTATTCCCGTCCGCCCGGGGAGGAAGCCATCTTTGGAGCCGCGCCCTGGAGGGTCGGGAATGCACCTCTACTCATGAATCAGGTACGAAAATGCAGGGGACATCTGATGATCTGGGACCCAGGTACCAATTATTGGATCCCACCCTGGGTGGCTGTTGTGCCAAAATGTAATCTCTCTGGGAAGGAATTGAGGGCCATGTTTGGCTACCTACAATTGTCTTTTTCTTTTACTTTCATATTTTTATATTATTGTTACCTGAAATGTCATTCTCTCTTGCCACATGTGTTTCTGCTTCTGCTGTGTACTGAACTTACACCGCAGAAGCACCAATACAAGATATGTATGGAGATACAACGAATACGGTGAGGTAATTGACACGGACAGGTTTTCTATTAGTGAGATAGCACATTTGATTAAGACTGTTAGTACTGTTACTTGCCGGTACACCCCACAGTTAGTAGGCTTACCCACTCTTTCTGCCAACGGATTGTTTGTTCCCCGCCACACCACCACTGTCTTTCGAGTCCTCCAGATTGCTAACATACATGACCTCAGACACACCCATTGTCCCCCACCAGCAGTACTAGACCCTAGCCTGCTGACCATCCAGCCTTCCCTCTTCCAGGTGGACTGACACGTTCCTTTCCGCCTCTGGTATTCCCCTACCCCAATTCTCGTGATTTCCACGAACTCCTACCCTCTTTCCTGACTCTCCTTTCCTTCTTCTTTTACACCTTCAAAGTCCACGACCCCTAGCCCCTCCTCTTCTCCCCCTTACCTCTTTCTCCTCTTGTCCCTCGTTCTTCCCTTTTCCTTTCCTCCCTCTCTCCCTCCCCTCTCTTTCTCCCTTAGACCCCACTTTCCTCTCCCCTTGTCCCCGCCTTACCAATATAAGTACTCCCTCCGGATCGTTACCTCGGTACGGTTGGAACCCCAGTGCTTCCAAATAACTACCTCGTTATTCTAGAATAAGCCTTGACTCCTAATCCTCAAAGCACCATGCATCCTGCCTCAAAGCCACAAGCCTCCTTGTCACTAAGGTGTTTATCGCTCAATGTAAAAGGTCTGAACATTCCCGAAAAACGCTCCCAAATCATGTCCGCACTTGCCAAACAGAAAGCCCAATTCATCCTCCTTCAGGAAACACACTTCCGATCGGACTCCATACCCAAACTTTCTAACCAGACGTACCAGACGGCCGTCCACGCCACAAACCCCCTAGCCAAAACCAAAGGCACGTCCATCCTGATCTCTAAGCAAGCCCCTTTTCAAATGACGGACTCCCTGTCCGACCCCGAGGGTAGGTTCGTATTTGTGAAAGGCTTGTACGCCTCCAAACCCCTCACCGTCGCAAACATCTACTCACCCAACGAGCACCAAGTCTCATTCTATAGAAAGGTTTGTGACCTCTTAACCTCCTTTAAAGAAGGGATAATTATTCTAGGGGGGGATTTCAACGTCCCGCTCAATCCAGTAATTGATACCTCCCTAGGCACATCCACGCTTTCCCACCGCGCACTACGCCAGATCAAATTGCAACTCCAAGACCTAGGCCTCCATGACACGTGGCGCACATTGAACCCAACGGTCAAAGATTACACCTTCTACTCCAACCCCTTCAAGAAATACTCACGAATCGACTATTTTTTTCTCTCCCAACCAGACTTGACATACCTCACCCACGCAACCATAGAGCCAATGTATCTCTCAGACCACCACCCTATCTCAGTCACCCTGACCTTCCCTGAAACAATCTCTAGGTCTAAGACCTGGCGCCTGAACTCTGCACTGCTCAAAGATGTGGAATTCGCGACTCGCTTAGAATCCCACATCCGTAGCTACTTTACTGAAAATTCCACCCCAGATATGTCACCGATTAGTGTATGGGAGGCCCATAAATGTGTAGTGAGGGGAGAACTAATGGCACAAGCAGCCAAGGTTAAAAAGCAACACCAGAAAGTCATAGCAGATTTAATACACCGAATTCAGCAACTAGAAAAGGTCCACAAACTTTCCCACTCACAGACAGCCCTACGAGAATTGACCCTCACACGTTCTCTTCTACTGGAGGAACTGGGGAAGCGGACGAGACGCAGATATGTGCTACACCAGAGAGTGTTCTACGAACAAGGAAATAAAAGTGGGAAACTTTTGGCCCGGGTGGCGAAATCATCTAGACCTTCTAACACCGTCCACCAAATTCAAAACCCACATAGCTCCCCTTTTTCCAGAAACGAAGATATCGGCCTCGCTTTTGAACAGTATTATAAAGAACTATACAACATTAATCCCCGCACCCACAACACCGCCCGAGCAGAACATAGGATGGCAGAAATTAGGACCTTCCTGGCTCAATATTGCCCAAAACTTCTAACACACTCGCAAATCAATGACATGGAACGTCCTCTTACCTTAGAAGAGCTTGAACTAGCCCTAAAGCAAATGAAAACAGGGAAAAGCCCAGGCCCTGACGGGTTCACACTGCAGTACTACAAGTCCTTTTCTACAATCCTAGCCCCACAAATGATAACCACGTTTAATGCCATGACGACCTCTGCAACTCCCTTAGACCGCATGCTAGAAGCAAATATCGTGGTTATACCAAAAGCAGGGAAAGATCCCTCTCAAGTCCAGCACTACAGGCCGATATCTCTCCTTAATGTTGACATTAAATGTTATGCGAAAATATTGGCGAATAGACTGTCCCCTCTCCTGCCGGGCCTGATGTCCTTAGATCAGGTGGGCTTTGTTCCCGGCAGAGAAGCTAGGGACAATACTATTAGGGCCCTGAATCTCCACCACCTACTCACTACTTCAAACACCCGCAGTTTTTTTCTGTCACTGGACGCTGAGAAGGCGTTCGACAGAGTGGCCTGGGACTACATGCGGGAAGTCCTGGGGGCAATTGGCCTCGGACCCCGCATGCTGTCCCTTATCTTGGCCCTGTACTCCTCTCCTAGTGCGAGGGTACGGGTCAATGGCCACTTGTCGGACGCCTTCAACATAGGAAACGGTACACGCCAGGGGTGCCCACTGTCTCCCCTAATTTTTGTGCTCCTTTTAGAACCCTTTCTCAACCGATTAAGAGACAACCCCAACATCAAGGGACTGACCACGCAGGGTAGGGAATATAAGGTAGCTGCTTTTGCAGACGACGTCCTACTTACCCTTACTTCTCCCTTAACCACCATCCCCAACCTGTTGAAAGACATTGATCACTTTGGGTCGCTATCTTATCTAAAGATCAACTATACAAAATCCCAAGCGTTGAATGTCACCCTTACCAGAGAAGAAGTAGAGAACTGCAAAAGACACTTCCCTTTCCAATGGAGCCAAAAGGCTATCACATACTTGGGTATAAAGATCACAACCAAAATGTCCGACCTCTATAACGAGAACTTCCTAGTAGCCCTGAAAAAAGCCCAACAGGACCTGAGCGACTGGCAAACCCTTAACGTTTCTTGGTTTGGCCGATCAGCACTTGTAAAAATGATAATCCTGCCACGCCTCCTCTACCTGATACAATGCATCCCCATAGACCTTCCAGCCTCCTTCTTTACACTATACAGGAAAGCATCCTCCGTATTCATATGGAAAAACTCCCCACCTAGAATAAAATACACACGCCTTACGTGCCCCAAACTTAAAGGGGGGATCGGCCTGCCGGATCTTCACAAATATTTCCTTGCAAGCCACCTCACGCGAGTTGTAGACTGGAACATACACGAACACAGGAAAATCTGGGTAACCCTAGAGAGATCCTCCATGCACATCCCTCTCAAGTCCCTGCCGTGGGTCTCTCCCCAACACTGGCCCTCAGCAGCCTTAAAGCACCCGCTCATCCATCCATCCCTTAGAGCGTTTTTACGAGCTACAAAAATCTCTCCGCTCTCTTCTATACCGGGACCCATGACCCCACTGAGGGGCAACCCCAGCTTACAACCAGGCATCTCAACCTCTTTCCTATCTTTAGAATGGCCCCACGACAGCATCCTAGCACATCAGTTGTACTCCCGGGGATCCCCACGCACATACGAGGACCTAGTCGCCTCCTCACCCTCCAATTCTTTTCCGTTCTGGTCATACAGACAAATACGACATTTCCTCTCTACCCAGGCAACTGAAGAACTATGGACGAGACGTAAGACACCTTTTGAAGCCCTATGCACAAGCTCTCCCCCACAGAGACACCTAATCTCAGCTATATACAACATGCTCACAGAAGATTCACCAGCCCTCCCAGACTCAGCAAGATTGTCCTGGGAGAGGGACCTACAGGTCCCACTCTCCGAGGACGACTGGACGCGCATAAACGAATATACCCACAAGGGATCCCTCAATGTAGCGACCCAAGAAAATTGGTACAAGATTAGGACACGTTGGTATAGGACTCCAGCACTCTTACATAAGTTTTCCCCATCTACCCCCGATGTGTGCTGGAGGTGTAAAAAGGCGGTGGGCTCCATGCTCCACATCTGGTGGGAATGTGATTCTCTTCAACCATTTTGGAAAGAGGTCCATGAGCTTATCGCTCACATCACCACCTACACATTAGACTACTCCCCTGCACAATATCTCTTACACCACACACACTTGTCCAGATCTGATTACTTTAAATCCCTGGCCATGCACTTGGTAAACGCGGCGAGATTGTGCATCCCAGTGCATTGGCGATCTACACACACTCCGACGATAAGCGAATGGTTTCTGAGGATATCAAAAATAGAGGAAATGGAGGAACTAGTACATATCTCCCAAGAACGGATCCAGAAGTTCAACGCTACTTGGGCATGTTGGGTTCACTTTAGAACTACCCAACGCTTTCAATCTTACACCACCTGAATAGCTATCTCCACTAGGACGGCATCGACTTAGCTGGTGAAACCGTACCGAGGTAACCATATCCATCCACGTATTGCCTCTACCACAGATCCCCTTGAGCTGCATATACCTCCCTCTGGACTGACCGCACTAACAAACGATCCTAGATGGCTGACGGGCCATATTACCCATTTTTGTCGGCCCAGGATTCTAAGATGAGATTCCTTGTGATCCTACTTTCCTCATACCTGTACCTGTTTCATTATAATATCTTGGAATTTCCTAAGCAATCTGTTCTATATTCCAATGTTGCTGTTTAAGCTGTTTGTTGTAAAAATCAATAAAAACTTTGTGGAAAAAAAAAAAAAAAAAAGACACAAGTCCATCAAGTCCAACCTACAGTAGCTTACAAAAGTGAGTACACCCCTCCAATTTTTGTAAATATATTATTATATCTTTTCATGTGACAACACTGAAGAAATTACGCTTTGCTACAATGTAAAGTAGGTGAGTGCACAGATTGTATAACAGTGTAAATTTGATTCCCCCCTCAAAATAACTCAACACACAGACATTAATGTCTAAACCACTGGCAAGAAAAGTGAGAACACCCCTAAGGCCCCTTTCACACTGGGGTGGGAGCGGCGTCGCCGGTAAAGTAGCGATTTACCGCCGATGACATCATGGAGCTGGTGGATGTTAAAGACCTTGCGCTGCTCCACCCTCCATTTGAGAATGCCCCACAGATGCTCAATAAAGTTTAGGTCTAGAGACATGCTTGGCCAGTCCACCACCTTAACCCTCAGCTTTTTTAGCAAAGCAGTGGTCGTCTTGTAGGTGTGTTTGGGGTCGTTATGTTGGAATACTGCCCTACAGCCCAGTCTCCCGAGAGAGGGGATCGTGCTATGCTTCAGCATGTCATAGTACATGTTGACATTCATGGTTCCCTCAATAAACTGTAGCTCCCCAGTGCCAACAATACCAGACCATGACACTCCCACCACCATGCTGACTGTAGGCAAGAAACACTTGTCTTTGTACTCCTCACCTGGTTGCCCCCACACATGCTTGACACCATCTGAACCAAAAAAGTTTATCTTGGTCTCATCAGACTACAGGACATGGTTCCAGTAATCCATGTCCTTAGTCTGCTTGTCTTCAGCAAACTGTTTGCAGCTTTCTTGTGCATCATCTTTAGAAGAGGCTTCCTTCTGGGACAACAGCCATGCAAACCAAGTAACTGGTTAAATGCGTAGAAAAAAATCTGGAGCCCTAAGACAAACGCTGCGCTATAACTTGTGCACAATAATAAAGAATGTAATAAATGATAAGCAGCTGGCATCCAAAAAAGTCCATTACTGGAAAACGTCTAAAACATATTAAACAATAAATGCAGCGCTAAAAACAAACTAATATGCAGATGTGAATCAACATATATAAGTAAGAAAATCAATAGAAAAAGAAAAAAATGTGCCAAAAAAGAAAAACTAAAGCAGAGTCCCATCAAATAAAATGTGATGAATCTGAGAAAAAAAAAAAAAATCACATGAATCAAACAAATGTCCAATTCAAATAAAGTGTCTACATCAATCAAGTAAAGAAATAATCGTGACATCCGTGTTAAATCTCCAAAGTGATATAAAGTGCATCCACGTCCCCACCAGAAGTGTAAAGATTGCCTGATTACCAGAAGGTGATGACTGCAGCAGTCTCACCCAGCCTTGGGAAGAAATTGATACTCCTATCTGCACTCCGAAAACTCCCATGTATTAGGAATGGCGTTCAAAGATAAAAAAAAACAAAGAAAGCTCCCATAGTGTAACATGTAAAAGTATGGTTTTAATGAAAAAAGTAAAGTTACACTTACAAAAGGAAGATCATCGAATAGCGAAAAGATGCAGCCAGATGAATGAGCAGATCGCTGCCATTACTAGTAGAAAAAAAATCAATACACCAATCAATATACACTTATTGCGATTTTTTTTACCAAAAATATGTAGAATACATATCGGCCTAAACTGAGGAATTTTTTTTCGGATAAAAAATGTGGGATATTTATTATAGCAAAAAGTAAAAGATAGTGTTTTTTTTTTTTTTTTTAAATTGTCACTCTTCTTTTGTTTATAGCACAAAAAATAAAAAACCGCAGAGGCGATATAATACCACCAAAAGAAAGCTCTATTTGTGGGGGAAAAAAAAGGACGTCAATTTTGTTTGGGTACATCGTTGCATGACCGCACGATTGTCAGTTAAAACAACGCAGTGCCGAATCACAAAAAATGACCTAGTCATTGAGCAGCCAAAACTTCCGGGGCTGAAGCAGTTAATGAGTAGCCACGTGTCTTGTTAAACTCCCTTCTGCAAAAAAGTTTTATCCCAATTGTGGGTTGACCAGTACGGTATTTATAAATTTAAATCATATCTCCTCTCAAGCGTCTCTTCTCCAGAGAGAATAAGTTCAGTGCCCGCAACCTTTCCTCATAACTAATATCCTCCAGACCCTTAATTAGCTTAGTTGCCCTTCTTTGTACTCGCTCCATTTCCAGTACATCCTTCCTGAGGACTGGTGCCCAGAACTGGACAGCATACTCTAGGTGCCGCCGGACCAGAGTCTTGTAGAGCGGGAGAATTATCGTTTTATCTCGGGAGTTGATCCCCTTTTTAATGCATGCCAATATTCTGTTTGCTTTGTTAGCAGAAGCTTGGCATTGCATGCCATTGCTGATCTACTAGGACCCCCAGGTCCTTTTCCATCCTAGATTCCCCCAGTGTTTCTCCCCCCAGTGTATAGATATCATTCATATTTTTGCCACCCAAATGCATTATTTAACATTTTTTGCCACCCAAATGCATTATTTGACATTTTTCCACATTAAACCTAATTTGCCATGTAGTTGCCCACCCCATTAATTTGTTAAGATCTTTTTGCAAGGTTTTCACATCCTGCGGAGAAGTTATTGCCATCTGCAAATACAGAGATTGAACTGTTTACACCATCCTCCAAGTCGTATATGAACAAAATAAATAGGATTGGTCCCAACAAAGAACCCTGGGGGACCCCACTACCCACCTATGACCATTCTGAGTACTCCCCATTTATCACCACTCTCTGAACTCACCCCTGTGGCCAGTTTTCAATCCATGTACTCACCCTATGGTCCATGCCAACAGACCTTATTTTGTGCAGTGAGCGTTTATGGGGAACTGTGTCAAATGCTTTTGCAAAATCCAGATGCACCACGCCTACAGGCCTTCCTTTAGCTAGACGGCAACTCACCTCCTCATAAAAGGTTAATAGATTGGTTTGGCAAGAACAATTCTTCATGAATCCATGCTGATTACTGCTAATGATATCATTCTCGTTATTAAAATCTTGTATATATTCCCTTATCATCCCCTCCAAGAGCTTGCATACTATTGATGTTAGGCTAACTGGTCTGTAATTCCCAGGGATGTATTTTGTGCCCTTTTTAAATATTGGTGCTACATTGGCTTTTTACCAATCACCTGGTACCATTTCAGTCAGTAGACTGTCAGTAAAAATTAGGAACAATGGTCTGGCAATTACTTGACTGAGTTCCCTAAGTACCCTTGGATGCAAGAACAGTGATTTATTAATGTTAAGTTTCCCAAGTCTAATTTTAATTCTGTCCTCTGTTAACCATGGAGGTGCTTCCTGTGATGCATCAAAGATAAACACTGCAGTCTTGGTTACTGAAGCCCCCTGATTCCCTTGTGAAGACTGAGGAGAAGAACAAATTCAATACCTTTGCCATCTCCCCATCCTTTGTAACCAGATGTCCTTGCTCATTCTTTATGGTGCCAATATGGTCTGTCCTCCCTTTTTTTTACTGTTTACATACTTAAAGAATTTCTTGGGATTTTGCAGCAAGCAGATGCAACAAGATGCAACAAGTCTACATTTTAAAGCAAGCAGATGCAACTGCGTGAATAACAACTTTTACATCCATTAAGCAAATTACAACATCGGAATAGAGTCAAAAACTGTTTAAATTGAACTAATGTTCCTGCGTGATGAACAGAGCACATTTCAAGTATATAGAAAGAGGGGCTTTCTCATGTAGTCTTAATTAGTGCCCCATCAATCAGTTTAGACTATGATATAGTCTTCAGTGGGAATTTTCGATCATCTGCATCTACTTTAACAGTGGTTGTTGAGTATGGTAAGAGAGAAATTAAGAGGCAAGATAAAGGGATAAAGAATATATAGGTTGTAAAGGGTAGGTACAATGCTAATTGAGCGCTGTCTATGACTGTTGGTAGGAATAGTTGCGACCTGGGGTCCTTGAGGGTCTGTACTCAGGACAGGCCTCTGGCGGTTTCAAAGTCCTGAAAATATTTAAAGATCAACCAGGGTTGCCATGTTTCGTTAAATTTTTCTGCAGTGCCTTTATCTTGGACAATGATGTCTTCCAATTCATAGATATCCCCTACCTTGTTCAACCATTGTGGGATGGAGGATGGAGGAGATCCAATGCAGGTGGATCAGTGATTTGGCAGCATTAAGTAAATGTTTTGTCAAGGAATGCTTGTATTTCTTAAAGGAGAAGTTGGTTACATGTAGTAGGCAACAAGCTGCATTTAGGATTAGTTTGGTTTCAGTGATCTTGTGAATTAGTTTTCGGACTTCGTTCCAGAAGGGTACAATTAGGGGGCAATGCCACCAGATGTGGACTAAAGTGCCCTGAGCCGCGTTACACCTCCAACAAACTTCTGATTTAAGAGCATTCCATCTGTGAAGTTTATCAGGGGTGTTGTACCAATGTGTCAGCAATTTGTAGCTTGTTTCCTGTATTTTGGTACTAATAGAGTCTTTGTGTGCTAGAATACAAGCATACCTCCATTTCCTCTCCGATATCTCCTCTCCCAGTTCTTCCGACCACCTCCTCCTGTGAGCGCTGGGTTCCTTGAGTCTAGGTTGCTGTAGCCATGCGTATGCCATCGAAGTGGCCTTATCAAGGGGATTTTTGTCTTGACAGGCCCTCTCTAGGTCAGTCAGGGGTCTATGTATATTTTGGGGGTTTCCAAGTTTGGACAGGTAGCTACTTATTTGGAAGTAGGTCCATTGGTGCATGTGGGGTAGATTATTTTCAGCTTTGAGGGGCAACCAGTCTTTAAGTTTGTCACCTGTGTAGCAGTCGCCTACTAGTAGTGGGGTGGCTTGTGTTATTGATTTGAGGGTTGTGTTGCCTAAACCTGGTGGAAAATTGGGGTTACCTTTCAGTGGAGTCAGAGGGCATGGAGAGGTGGTGACCTCTTTCATTTTAGCAAGTTAATGTATTATCCCCAGAGTGGTTCCCGTGAGGGGATGTTTGCGGAGGCTAGGCGAGAGACTCTTCCCCGGGACCCAAGGGAGGTACCTAAGGGGGAGTGGGCTTAGTGCAGCCTCCAGGGATACCCAGTCCTTCATGTGATCATGGCAGTGCCAGTCGATCACTCTGGCTATATGTGCCGCGTAGTAGTAGTGCTCAAAGTTCGGGAGCCCCATTCCTCCTGTCTCTTTAGGTTTAGTCAAAGTAGTCATCTTAATTCTGGATTTCCTTTGGTGCCACAGAAACTTTAAAATCGCAGAGTTTAAGACTTTGAAGAATTTCTGGGGGATTCTAACCGGTAGGGTACGCATCAAGTAGAGGAACTTAGGCAATATGACCATCTTGATGATTGCTGCACTTCCAAACCAGGAGAAGAACTTCAAGTTCCACTTTTCGAGATCTCCCTCGCAGCTTTTAAGCAGCGGTGGAAAGCTTCTCTCAAAGATGGAATGCAGTTGCGGGGTAAGCCATGTCCCCAAGTATTTGAGGGCTGTGGGCTCCCATCTAAAAGGTGAGTTTTCCTTGGTTTGGGAGAGCAATCTCTCAGGAAGTGTGATGTTTAAGGCCTCCGATTTCGAGTAATCTTTGGAGATGAACCCATAGTGCGCAAATTCCCTGATAAGATTAGGAAGGGAAATTATTGGGCTTGTTAAAAAAAATAAAAGATCATCGGCATAAGCCGCTACCTTGAACTCCCTGTCATGCACTCGGAAACCATGGATTGCTGCATTGTTTTGGATTGTCCTGATAAAGGGCTCCAAGGTAAGTATGAATAGGAGGGGTGATAAAGGGCACCCCTGTCTAGTCCCATTTGATATGTGAACTTTATTTGATAGTGAGCCGTTTATTTTCAATTTAGCCGAAGGGTTCTGTTATAAGAAGGATATCCAGGATAACATGTGTGGTCCCAGACCAACTTTTGTGCAGACTTCCATCATGAAGTCCCATGCTACTCGGTCAAAGGCCTTCTTTGCATCAGTTGAGAGGAGAAAGCCCTCGACCTTTCGCATTTTGGCTGCGTGAATCAGTAGCAGCGTCTTTGTGACATTGTCCTTGGCTTCTCTGCCTGGCATGAAGCCCACCTGCTCCAAACCAAATCAGCTTCGGAAGCAGAGGGCCCAATCTCAGGGCCAGAATTTTCACAAATAATTTCACGTCTAGATGTAAGAGAGAGATGGGCCGGTAGCTAGCACAGTCTGCCGGATCCTTGCCTTCTTTTGGAATCACCACAATATGTGCCGTGAGAAAATCTGGTGTCACTGCCCTAGGTGCTGACAAGGAGTTCAAGGCCTTTAAAAGAGGGTCAACTAGTATGTCATTGAAGGTTTTATAGTATGCGGCTGAGTACCCATCTGGGCCGGGACTTTTGCCTGCCTTGAGCTTTTTGATGCCTTGCCTGAGTTCTTCAGTAGTGATTGGCGCTTCAAGAGATTCGGAGTCTAGACTTTCCAGGGAAGGGATACCACTTTTGGTCTGGTAGTCTTGGATTATAGACTGTCTGTCTCCCTCCATGTGTGGTTGTCTGTGATGTGGGGGAAGGTTGTACAGTTTTGTGTAAAAGCTACGGAAGTGTTCGGCTATGGTTTCTGGCTAGACGTCAAGCTTCCCTTTTTCATCCTTAATGCCAGCGATATGGTTGGCAGAGGTATGTTCTCTCAATGCTCTCGCCAGAAACTTGCCTGCCTTGTCCCCTGATTCATAGTAAATGCGCTTTTTAAAGAATAGTATTCTTTTAGCCCTGGAGTCTAGCAGGTTCTGTAAATCTTTCCTTGCCTCTAATAGGCTTTTAGCTGAGGCTACCGAGAGTGACTGTTTGTGGAGTGTTTCTATAGAGTTGATCTGCGAGACCAAACTCCCTATCCTAGCCTCCCTCTCTCTTTTGCGTCTGGCGTCTTAATCAGAGTCCCATGTATGGTGCACTTGTGGGCCTCCCATACTGCCAGAGGGTCTGAATCTGTAGTTGCATTGCGTTTGAAAAATTCTGTCAGGGTAGTCCTGATTTGGGGTAGAAGTGTCGGATCTGTCAATAGTGACGTGTTGAGTCGTCTTTCATGTTCTATCGTAGCCGCCGTAATTGCACCCTTACATTTCTTGTTGCATTCTTTATACCGTCTGAATGCTGATGATGATCCCTCAACCTTGTATTTTTTTAAGGCTTTCTCCTTTGCTTTTATATGCATTTTTACATTGGAGTTAAACCATCCAGGACTTTTGTTTGCTCTTTCAAATTTGTTACCCAATGGGATGCATTGGCTATTGCCCTTTTTTAATATGCTCTTAAAGCAAACCCCTCTCTCCTCCAAGTTCTTTGTTCCTAAGATTTTATCCCAATCCATGCCTTCTAACAAGGTTCATAGTTTAGGGAAGTTGGCTCCTTTGAAATGCAGTGTCTTTGTATTCCCCTTATGTTTCCTATTTGTGTGATTTATACTGAAGCCAATTGACCCGTGATCGCCGTTTCCTAAATTGCCCCGTATTTCCACATCCGTGATCAGGTCTGTATTGTTGGTAATCAGTAGATCCAGTAACTTTATTTCTAGTTGGTGCATTTACCATCTGAACCATGAAATTGTCCTGCAAGACATTTAGGAACTGGCAAGCTTTAGACAAATGTGTGGTTCCCTCCGCCCAGTGTATGTCTGGATAATTAAAATCCCCCATTATGATAACACTCCCCATCCTTGCTGCTAATCCAACTTGTGATAGGAGATCCGTCTCCCCCTCCTCCTTCAGGTTAGGGGACCTATCGCATACTCCCAGTAATATTTCCCCCTTAGCTTTATCCCTTTGGAGCGCTACCCATAAGGTTTTCATCTCCTCCCTAGCTCCCTTAGAGATGTCATGTCTTACATTCACTTGTACATTATTCTTGATTTATAGGCATACCTCTCCCCCTTTTCACCCTCTCTATCCCTGCGATAAAGGGTATACCCTTAAATGCTTGCCAGCCAATCAAGAGAGCTGTTGAACCAGGTCTCTGAAATTCCAACAAAATCTAAATTCTCCTTGTACAACAGTATCTCTAGTTCACCCATCTTGTCCGCCAGGCTCCTGGTATTGGTGAACATGCCATGTAGTTTGGACTGGTCGCATACTATCCTCTTATTGGGTGTTCCGAGCAACTAGGACTTGTTACTATACTTACCTTGGGTTTATGTGCTTTAGTCTACCTACCACTAATGCCCCCAATACTACTCTCTGGAACATGTTCTGCGCTGACTATCGCTACCTATGGGCCCTCCCCCCGTCGCCTAGTTTAAAAAACCCTCTGACTTTTTTGGCCATCTTTACTCCCAGCTGATCTGCACCCTCCTCATTTAGGTGCAGTGCTTCCCTTCTATAGTACTGGTGATCGACTGAGAAGTCGGTCCAGTCCTTCAAGAACCCAAACCCCGCCTTACTACACCAGTTCTTCTTCGGCCACTTGTCTACTTCCATAATCTCCCTCTGCCTTTCTGATGTGGCTCAATGTACTGGTAGTATTCCTGAGATACTACCTTGGAAGTCCTTTACCTCAATTTAGCTCTCAAGTCCCTAAAATCGTTCTTTAGGACACTCCATCTGAGTCTGTCAGCGTATTTCCTTTTAGCAGAGCCTGATTGGCTCTGAGTGCTGCCCCTCCCTCTCATAGTCCTAGTCATCCTGACCAGGGGATGATGAAAAATGGATATCAAGCCAGTAATGTGGTAATTATGTGAACACAAAAGTTAAATACATAACAGAATTACCTAGTTTTATTTTGTGTGTTTGCCTAAAGTTCAAATTTAACATTGAGGATTAACAGGCATTTATCTACTACTGACTCCCATGTATCTGCCTATAGCCAGTCTTATGTGCCCCTACACCAGCAGATCTGTCATCAGTAATAACAGAACAGAAAAAAATCTGTTCAATGCCAAACCAACCACTGCACTGTTCAGCTCCCTGACTTAAGCAATATGAAACCGGCATACACACAGTAAAAGAATTGTTCCAGTCAAATTCCAGCATGTTGAAATATTTCTGTGACAGATTAGCAGCTCTTCTGATAATCCATAGTGCTCACTGACAGATGCAAGGACAACAATACAATATTCAGTTATTGTGTATGATGCCCATACATGATGATGACGATGATGATAATTGGGCAGCGTACGGGCATACCTTGCAAGCTTTATCTAATCTGATATCAACAGATTTACCTACAGAAAACTTAAAAAAGTGCATTTATGATATAGTAAAAATTGTCCCCCTACTCAACCTCTCACAAAAAAAAAATAAGCTAATACAGAAATTCCTGGTAAATATAATTATTTTGTGTCTTAAAAGCAATAGAAAAATCTAAAGATTAAACAAAAATGCTGTCCATATGAAGAACCCTCACTCTTTCTATTGTTAGTCACTCATGACCTTTTTAGCCCCCAGACAGAAGAGGAAATGAGCTAGAAATTACACAGGCTGTATGAAAATAAAAGCTCTGGAAAGAAAGAAACTAGGAAAAAGAATAACGAAAAAGAACTGAACAAGCTTGTTTGTAATAAAATCAAAGTACTTTAAATAGTCAAAAACATTGAGCTAAAGAGTTTAGATCATTAACTTGTTTTTGGGCTTTCAACAATGCTGTGAGATGATGGCTTTTGTACCTAATCAAAGAGGAGCCATATTGGGAATTAAGTTCCTAAATAACTGATGCATTCTTCAGTACATATTACAGAAATCCCAGGCCTGATCCTCACAATCCTGGCTTCAAGAGGGTTCATTAAATTTCAAAACAGCTACACCCCCAGAGCAGTCACCTTTTTACAAGGAAGAATAACAGCATAGAAATGAATTTCTCACAGGAAGCTGCCTGAAATGCCATAATGGTACTTGGAATGGAAAGAAAACAGCCAAAGGAGGAAAGCAGAAAAGATCTCTTAATGAATTTGGAACTAAGAAGTTCTTTCATAGTTCTATTTGATAAAGAATAGGAAAAGTAATAAGGAAAAAGGCTTCTCAACCCCTTCCCCAATGGTCACAGAACATATTTGCCAAGATGCACTGCGCATCACGATGGCTAAAACCCACATCTTACTTCCAAGAACACGCGCTTCCAGACTATTCAACCTAACTCTCTAATTAGGTTGTTTATAGCAGTAAAGGATTATGAAGCAAAGACTTATGAAGAAATGTGATTATCAACTGTTAAGGTATTTCCAACAATATACAAAAGCTCTGTATGGCTGGTTATTCATTGACATATATATTGATAAGCAAATGTTCATGTATCCATTGAGACTGGGCAATATATATATATATAAGTTAACTTCAAGCAATATCAACCACATAAAAGTTTGATGTGTTTCTTATTGCTTACAGCAAATTTCCAACAATTTGATTTTTTTTTTTTTTTAATATAATTTTTATTGAAAGTTTTCAAATACATAAAAAGAAACCCTCCTTTACCAACCACCCTTCCTGGGTTAACCGAACATTGGAAACCCTAAGCCAAGAACAAAACAATCATCAATACAAAATAAACAAATACTGGTGTGCTTGATGGTGTCTCAAGCAGTATGTGGTGTCATTTGTTACAAGAAGGCAAATAACAATGCAATTTTGTTGTATAGTATTTTCATTCAATAAACAATTTGCAATGCAACCTGTGGACTTGGTTGTTTCATTTAACAGCATACCTTAAAAGAGAGACGTTACAAGATCTCCCCTGAACATCTCTCCATTCCCCAGTTGGTTTAATTTCTCTATAAGGCACCATTGTTCCCTCATAAGGGGACATAGAGAAATATAGCTCTGAGGAGTATGAGGAATTTGGAGAATCTTTGAGATCAGTTTGCAATTGTGAACTTTTATTTAATAGAAAGTGTAATTAACCATTCACAGTGAGTAAGCTGCATCCAAACAACAGTGGAAAATAAGGGAAAAAAAATAGCTCAAAACTGGACAATTCTCAATATACAATAATAATAGATCCATGTGGAATGTATCTAAAACAACATGCTGACAGCAAATGTATTTGGATACAATTTACTACTAGCATTATTTGACCCTTGGGTGAACATTTCAATTTAATTAAAGAGCACATATAAGAGTTTTTGCTCAGTTTTGTTTTAATTCAACCAACAATTAAATTGTATGCAAACCCAAGCAAAAAAAAAAACAAAACAATACATGTACTGCAATCTACCAGTTTTTAAACATAGTGGATGTATTATTTTTTTTTTATATTTTTTTTTCCAGGCTTCCTCCTTTTTTAACACCTAGGCATATAATTATAAACAAAATACTGGATGAATGTCACAAGCATTCACCAGGTGTCACGTATAATCACCATAATTTATGTTTATTTCTTATGACCATCAGCTCCAGCTAGTGGCCAAAATGCAATGATTGAGGTATGTTAGGAAAATACTGTATTATGGCTGCTAGATGGAGCTAACGAAGGAATCAAACATAGGCAAATTACTGTGATTATTTGTGACAGCTGGGCAAATAAGTGTGACATGTGTGCAGCAAATTTTTGATAAATAGAATCCCTAGTGAACACATTTTCTTTCCTAGGCTGAAAACACCTACTTACTGTGTCTATGGAGGAGCACTGTTGTCACTCCAGGACAGGACTATGGAACAGTCCTTCACCATAACAGGTGGAAGTGTTCTGTAGTGCACAAACAGAGCTGGGAGCCGTACTAAGGCTACTTTCACAGTGGAAAGACCGGCATTAAGCGCTAAAGTGCTGCTCGTTCTTGTGATGCTTTAGCACTGTTTTAGTGGTGCTTTTGCATCACTTTTCGGCAGCTAGTGGGTGCTTTGTACCCCCCAAAAAAGGGTAAACATTTCTGCTTTGCAGCTCTTTCAAATCACTTTTAAGGCGCTTTGGAAATGCTGCCCATTCATTGCAATGAGCAGGGTGCTTTGTGAGTGCTAAATACAGTGCTCCCAACCCACCCTAAAGATGCTGCTTGCAAGACTTTTTGGAATGTCCCGCAAGTGCACAGCCCCAGTGTGAAAAGACACACTGCAATGAATGGGAGACAGTTTTCAGGCACTTAGCAGAGGCTATTTCTAGCGCTAAAGAGCCTGAAAACTGCCCCAGTGTGAAAGTACTCCGATGCCGCGTACACACAAGGGGATTTTCTGTCGAAAAAATCTAGGATTGTTTTTCCGGCGGAATTCCACTCAAGCTTGGCTTGCATACACATGGTCACACAAAAGTTCGCTGAACTTTCGCCCGTCTAGAACGCGATGACGTACAACACTATGTTGAGCCGAGAAAATTAAGTTCAATGCTTCTGCGCATGCGTCAAATTTTTTTTGAGCATGCGTAGGAATTTTGTGCGTCGGAATTGGTACAGACGATCGGAATTTCCAATCAAAACTTTTTCCGACCGAAAAATTGAGAACCTGCTCTCAATCTTTTGCTAGCTGAAATTCTGACAGCAAAAGCCTGATGGAGCATACACACGGTCACATTTTCCGACAAAAGCTCTCATTGGACTTTTGCTGGCGGAATTTCCGATCGTGTGTATGCGCCATTACTCATAAGAGTGCAGCACAGGCAGAGTGCAGAGAACATTTCTCAGCACTAGGTTTGCACATTTTAGTTTTTATTTCATAGTATTTTGGTGTTCATAGCGTCTCCGCAATTAGTATTTGCATCTAATTTGTTTGCAGAGTGCAGAGGAAATGATCAGTTACAAGTTTTCTGGAAGGATCAAAAGGTATTTTTTTTTACTTATCAAGCAAATATAACAAAACACTTTTAGGGTGCTTTCACACTGGGCGTTTTTCAGGAGCTACAGCGCTATAAATAGCGCCTGTGTAGCTCCTGAAAAAAGCGGGGTCCTTTCACTCAAGTGTGAAAGCCAGATGGCTTTCACACTGGAGTGGTGCGCTAGCAGGACGGTAAAAAAAAAACGGTAAAAAAAACGGTAAAAAAGTCCTGCTAGCAGCATATTTGGAGCAGTGAAGGAGTGGTCTGCAGCGGCGCTTTGCAGAGGTTTTTAACCCTTTTTCGGCCGGTAGCGCGGGTTAAAACTACCCCGCTAGTGGCCGCATACCACAGCTAAAACTACGGTAAAGCAGCGCTAAATATAGCGCTGCTTTACCGTCGCCGCCCCAGTGTGAAGCCGGCCTTAACTACAGTGCCTTGAAAAAGTATTCATATCCCTTGAAATTTTCGACATGTTGCCATGTTACAACCAAAAAACATAAATGTATTTTATTGGGATATTATGTGGTCGACTAACATAAAGTGGCACATTAATGTAAAGTGGAACAAAAATGATAAATGGTTTAATTTATTTTTTACAAATAAATATGTGAAAAAAGTGTGGTGTGCATTTGTATTCAGCCCCCCTGAGTCAATACTTAGTAGAACCACCATTCACTACAAATTACAGCTGCAGGTCTTTTTGGTTATGTCTCTACCAGCTTTGCACATTTAGAGAGGGACATTTTTGCCCATTCTTCTATGCTCAACCTCTGTTAGATTGGATGGAGAGCATCTGTGAACAGCAATTTTCAAGTCTTGCCACAGAGTCTAAATTGGATTTAGGTCTGGACTTTGACTGGGCCATTCTAACATATGAATATGCGTTGATCTATTCGGCTGAATACAAATGCACGCCACACTTTTCACATATTTGTAAAAATCGTTGAAAATCATTTATCATTTTCCTTCCACTTCACAATTATGTGCCACTTTGTGTTGGTCTACCACATAAAATCCCAATAATACACATTTACATTTTTGGTTGTAATATGACAAAATGTGGAAAATTTCAAGGGGTATGAATACTTTTTTCAAGGCACTGTACATATTAACAGACCAAATGGGAAGAAAGGATAATTTTTTTTAAGGGTTTACATATACTGTAACTACTTTAAGAGATACATTACTGTGAGATTGTAAATCTATATGTACATCTCATAGGTTATATGCAAGCAAAATTCCTAAAGCAAGAATAGAAAGATTTTTTTCCAGGCAGGAACAGTTTGGAGGGTGGGATTTTTTCCATAGGGATGAAATTCTGATTTACAAAGTGTGCAAACCCATTTATACTTGAATTTTCAGTTTTATTTTTTTCCTGGTAAATTGAATAAACTGTCATTCATATAAAAATCTGCAAAAAGTTAAGTTTTATGTTTGTTTCTTGCACTGTGTTGACTTTTTGCACAGGTAATATTAGAAGGAACAAAAACACTTCTGATAAAGGACAAGCTAGGGCTGGCCATAAATGGTTCAAATCTGTTTTGAACAGTGTATGGGCAGGCTTAATCGAACTTGGGTATAACCAGTATTTACTTATGATTATCGCTAATGGCTGCGATAGGTGCTAGCAAAAATCACTGTCTTCTCCCAGTGGGGACAGCTTCCCCCGCTGGGACAACACAATGTCTCGGCAAGAGGGATTCCCCTGTCAGCACTGTCGGTGTTGATGGGGGAATCGTGCAGATTTGCACCGTCTATGGCCTGCCTAACATTTAAAACTAATTTCTAGAGAGAAAAAAATCCAATTTCATCTTCCACCGACCCGTTTATCTAAAAAAAAAAAAAAATAATAATCTAACTAGAAACGCAATTTAGTTACCTAAAACTCAAGTCATGTGACAGGCCATATCCTCACAGGGTCCTGAATCCTTCAAGCATAATAGCATAAGGTGGGTGGGGGGGGCACATGAGTGATCAGTTGATTGGCAGAGAGCACTGAGAAGATCATCTAGTCCAATGTTTCTCAACCGGGGTTCTGCGGAACCCTAGGGTTCCATGAGAAGTCCCCAGGGGTTCTGCTGTGATTCAACATTGTGGTGGATGTATATCTGCCCAATGTTGTTTCCAGTGTTCCCAATGCACGCTGACAGGGCGAGGTCGGGAGCGATGCAGAGAGCACAAGTTCTGAATTCAGAGCATGGAGACTGGGAGCCGAGAATGGAGGCATGGAGCTGAGGGAGCTGAGAATGGAGGCAGGGAGCTGAGAATGGAGGCAGGGAGCTGAGGGGGCCGAGAATGGAGGTGGGGAGCCAATGGAGCTGATAATGGAGGCAGGGAGCGGAGAATAGAGGCGGGGAGCCGAGAATGGAGGGGGGGAGCTGAGGGAGCAAAGAATGGAGGCGGGGAGCCGAGGCAGCCCAGAATGGAAACCATGGAGGTAGGGAGCCGTGAAGGGAGCAGAGAATAAAGATTGGAGGTGGGGAGCACCAGATCAGAAGGTGAGATCCTGTCTAAATGGTAGCAGTGATGCACACTGTGGAGGGGGAGCAGAAAAAAGGAGCAAATGGCTGTCTCGGGAGGTAAAATCCTGTGTACAAAAAAGGTGAGTGCAGACTGCAGGGGGGGGGGGAGCAGATAACAGGAGGTGACATCCTGTGTATAACCGCACTGATTGCAGACTGCAAAGGGGAAGCAGAAATTGGGGGAAAATAGCTGGATCAGGCTGAATGAAGCAGGAGGTGAGATTTTAATAGCTTTGTAATGCTATAATTGTACATAACACTCTTATAATCTTACCCCCTGCTACATTCAGTCCCATCCAGCCACAGGCCCCTGTGCTCTGCTCCCCCCTTCTGCAGTCTGCATTCAGTAGATACCATACACAGGATCTCACCTCCTGCAACATTAAGCCATGTGCTCCCAATGTCAGCACTCCTGGCACCACCCTCATAGGTACAGAGGAGCTGGAACTATAGAGATGGAACCAGGTATCAATGCACATTGACAGTACTCCCTGTCAGTGAACATTGAAAACATTGGTCTCATGTGAATATTTTTTTCTGCACAGAAATATGCAACATGTATGGATTGTTCTGCAGAGAAAAATACTCAAATGAGACCAACATTGTGGTGTAAACAGGGCACATAGAAATAATTAGTTTTCTTTATGTCCTTGCAGAGACCTTTGTTAGGAAAATGCATGTCTCTGTGCATGATGTGAACAAGACCAAAGTATTCTATGTAGGTGTCAGGAACCATGAATCAGACTGAGACAGAAAGATCAGCATACCAAAGATCAGCATCGTCGGAGGCAGCAGAACAGGATAAGGAACAAGAAGGGATATCAGCCGGGCACAGTCTTCAAAAGAAAAACACCAGAGAATCTCTAGATATGTTTGACCAAGGTGAAGGCAGGAAAGGAATGGTGGTTTAAAAAGCCAGAAGAGGCTGGCTGTAGGCAGGACTTACAAGCAGGTAATGATAATCAGGTAAGCCACTGGAGGATCAATGATTGCTGACAATAATCGGGCAGCTGAGCAGCCTGAGCATGGAGAAGGAAGCTAATAGCCCAGCCCTGATAGTAGGTCAAATCTGACACATTTTCCATCAATTCTTATGCATGTATGTTGTGAACAAGGCCCAACTGTTCCCATAATCTGCTATCCCTTTTATGAATCACAATATTTGGGAGTATTGTTCAAGTTCAGTAAGGCCTCGTTCACACTATATGTGCAAAAAAAATATGTGCAAATTTGACCTGCTTAGAATATTTTGGGCTTGTTTTAACGTAGGTCCCTACAAGGACATAACGAAAACTATTGATTTGTATGTACCTTGTTCACACTATAATGTTAGTGTCAGGTGAGTTCTAATATTTATTCCATTATGTAAACTTTACATAATAGAATAAATTGTAAAGCTATTTCTACAATAGTTATGGTTCTACAGCTCGCTGCGAACTGTAGATCTGATTTTTTTTTAAGGGGTTACCCGAGATCTCAGACTTTTTGCCATGGGTTCCCCACGATAAAAAATTGTGGAAGAGGCATCATGAAGCATCATATGACAGTGGGTTTAGGTAAGTTTTTTCTGGAGTTTAGAGGCTTTGTATTTTTATTTATTTATTTATAAAAAAAACTGATTGGATAGGTGTGAATGGCGTGGGAACAGGGTGCCTTTTGTTAAGCAAACTTGTGCTGCTTTAAGCCCTGGTTCACACCAGTGTGGCTTTGAAATTGTGCTAATTCAGCACGATTTTAAAGCCACATATCAGTGCGATTTGGACCTCCAACTTCATTGCGGCTTGCAACTTCATTAAACAGAAAGCTATGCAAGTTCCAATGAAATCCCCAAAAAGTAGTGCAGGAACCTTTTCCAAAGACACTGTGACTTGAGTAATGCCACGTACACACGATCGGACATTCCGACAACATAATCCTATGTTTTTTTTTCGACGGATGTTGGCTCAAACTTGTCTTGCATACACACTGTCACACAAAGTTGGTTGGAAATTCCGAACGTCAAGTACGCAGTGACATACAAAACACGTACGACGAGCCGAGAAAAATTAAGTTCAATAGCCAGTGCTGCTCTTCTGCTCGATTCCGAGCAAGTGTGGCACTTTGTGAGTCAAAATTGTCTATACACGATCAGAATTTACACGAACGGATTTTGTTGTCGGAAAATTTGAGAACCAGATGTCAAATTTTCTGCGATGGAAACTGTCTGATGGAGCCTACACGGTCGGAATTTTTGACAACAAGCTCCGATCGCACATTTACCATCGGAAAGTCTGACCGTGTGTACACGGCATTAAGGATTCTTTGAAAAGTTCAATTTCCGGCAATGGGGTGTCACTTGCCATACAATTTTGAACTGTCAATTTGCATGACAAATCGCACCATTGTGAACCAGGGCTAAATCACACATTCACACAAGACAAAAAGCAGCAAGTTCAGATGAAATAATTAGTGAGTGTGTATGTGACTGAAAATTGATGATGCAGTGAAAATGCCAGGACAGAGCTCATGCTAAGTTGCGACGAAGATAAGTGTTCCACATGAAAAATGTTGTAGCAGCATAATGAAGGTTTAAATACCTAGGTGTTAGTCTACATTACTTACACATAAGTATGTGTAACTCCTAACAAAACACACATAAAGCGCCTACATTTCCGAGTAAAAAGTTAACTATTTTAATAATTACAGCATGTTGTAGCTGCATATATTTGTTAATGATTTAGGAACAGGTGAAGGTTTATTAGCTTTCTCATCACTTGAATGTAATGCTTGTAAAGTATTCATTTCTTCTAGGACACCAGGAGCAAAACGCATATAGTGAGTGCTGCACATGAGGCACAAGAGCAGGCTGCAGAAATTCTTCTGAAATTACAATTCTGCAATTACTCATTTAACCAGAGGATGATTGCAGGTAATTGCAATGGTTCCACTGTTATTATAATGTAGTACAGGAAATCACAGGAAATTTGTTAGCCCACAGAAAGTTTATTTCAGGTAAAGAGAGTTTTTATGTTAGCAGAAAAAATGGTTGAGAGTGCAAGATATTGTGTCAGTTGATTTGCCAGGTGTATGGAAAACTGGCAGTAATAGATATAATTCACTGCAGGTAACAGTTCTGTGTTGGCAATAAAGCTCATAAAAGAGGCATAAATAAACAACAAACTGCACTGAACATTTCACTGCGGCAAACATGCAGTGTAACGGTTTGTCATCATTCTCAAACCAAGCAAAGGGCAAAGTAAAATATCCCCCTAATACTACTACCTCACTTATGCCGCGTACACACGATCGGAAATTCCGCCAGCAAAAGTCCGATGAGAGCTTTTGGTCGGAAAATGCGACTGTGTATATGCTCCATCTGACTTTTGCTGGCGGAATTCCAGCCAACAAAAAGATTTAGAGCAGGTTCTCAATTTTTCGGTCGGAAAAAGTTTTGTTCGTTAATTCCGATTGTCTGTACTGATTCCAACGAGCAAAATTCCTATGCATGCTCGGAAACAATTTGACGCATGCTCGGAAGCATTGAACTTAATTTTTTCGGCTCGGCGTAGTGTTGTATGTCACCGCGTTCTTGACAGTCGAAAGTTCAGCAAACTTTTGTGTGACCGTGTGTATGCTTGCCAAGCTTGAGCAGAATTTCCGTCGGAAAAATCTTGGATGTTTTTTCCGACGGAAAATCCGCTCGTGTGTACGTGGCATTACTGTTGAGAAAAAATACCTGAGCCCTCATTTTGGAAAATCCAGTATGTCCTATGATTCTAAGCCAGCTGAAAAGAAAAGAAAAACTTGGGGTGCAAGGTTCATTCCAAAAAATACACATTTGTAAAGTCCAGTATGGTATCTAATTTTAGAACACATGAACCATATAATGTCTTTGGAACCTTTACACAGCAACATTTATATTATGTTATGGCCCAGCTGCAGCATCTTACAGGGCTGTTTCCTGCCTCCTCGTCTGAATCCCCCACTCTGACATCCTCCGCTGCTTGCCTATTGTTGCGCTGTACTGATGCAGATTCTGTCCCAGATTGAAGGCGGGTTTATTTGCAAAATCACACAAACACTTCCCTACCTATAATCTCCTATATAATATATGGACCAAATCCAAGCAATTGCAGCGGCTAGAGGGGTTCACAACGTACAGCCTAATTTGGGGTAATAAATCTTACGAGGAATTGGTCAAACTAACGCAGGGCCCTAGATAGAAGGCCTTTGTGGTAACACACTTGGTCCATATTTTCAGGAATGGGACACTGCTGCCGTTTTCAGCTCTCCAGGAGAGGTTCTCCCTTCCCTTGTACATGCAGTTTTATTATATTCAATTACAGCATGCAGTTAAGGCTCAGGCTTCCGAGACTGTATGGAATTTATCACCAACCCCAATTCATGTAATTTCATTGGTAGCTTATGCTAAAGGTCTTATATCCCAGTATTACAGTATGCTACTGAGTAATTATCCGGATGGACACCCCTCCATGGCCCGTGACAGATGGGAGAGGGATCTGGGCCAGCTCTCGGGGGACCAGTGGGAGGATGCGCTGCAGGCAGTGGTCACTAGCTCCCTCATTTCGTCATGAAAACTATCTCAGGTATATATAGTGCTGAGATCTCATTACACTCCCGCTAGATTACAGCTTGCAGACCCTCTTTGCTTTAGATGCAAAATGTGACAGGGGTGACCTCATCCATTTCCTATAGAGATGCCCCAAGCTCCACCGATGGACAGCTGTGCTGGGTACCCTTAATAGGATCTTCCAATCTAATATACCCCTTGACCCCAAATATTGCATGCTAGGTATTCTAAGTGACATTATCTCTGAGGAACCCATGAGGGTTGCATTTAGTCGTGCCCTATTCCAGGCCCGAAAAACTTCTGATGTTGTGGAAGTAACCTGAGCCCCCCTCGCACCAGCTATGGGTGGCGCGTATGGGTAACACACTTATCTTTGAAAGATATGTATACCAACACAGTGGTTTCCCGGGAAAATCTGAAAGATTATTGGCGCCTTGGCTGGACACCCCAGGTCTCTGTGGGAACTTGTTCATCTGCAGCTACTGCAGTGTCCTGGTCATCCAACATGACCCATATTGGAATTAGATTATCCCGAGCTGATGTTTGAGCGTACACTTGTCTTATGTGGTGCCTTATGCTTATTTACCTGAGGATGTCTATATGCAAGTGATGTGATTGTTTGAAATGTACTACTTATTGCTTTCTCGTTTCTCTGCTGATAAATGGTGATTTGCTGATGTGCAAAATGTTATTTTTTTGTGATACCAGACTGTATTCTATTTTTCTTTCCAATAAAAAAAAAAAAAAAAAACACAGTAATATTTAACCACTTCCCAACCAGTGTGTATGTATGTATGTATGTATGTATGTATGCATGTATGTATGCATGTATGCATGTATATATATATATATATATATATATATATATATATATATATATATATATATATATATAATGTCCTCATCGGGAAGTGGTTATACCAGGATAATGGCTGTAGCTGCAGCCATTATCCTTGCAACGTTATTAGTGCTGGCAATTCTCTTTTAGTAAAGGTGATCCGAGCGGCTGTACAGCTGCCTGATCACTTTTACAGGATCACTACTACAGGGTTTGATCAGCTGCTTTGGAGGGCAGAGGAGAGATCAGGGGTCTAATACCCAGACCCCAGATCTTTCAATAAAGAGCCTGTCACTGCCCAGCTATCACAAGGAATGTTATCCATCCATTGTGAAAGCAATAAAGATTGAATTAAAAAAAAGAAAGAAACAGAGTAAAAGAAAAATGATATAAAATAAATTGAAAAATAAAATTAAAGTGCACCTGCCTTCCTGTGCTCACACACAATTGTGAACGCGTATGTGCGACCCACATGCATGTAATTGGTAAACACACCACACGTGAGGTATTGGAGTGAACATTAGAGTGACAGCAATAATTCCAGCACAAGGTGAGTCTAAATGATAATGGATAATTATTTAGAAACACTTATTTATGTGGCCACTTTAATTAACTTTTAAGAGCTTATAATCACATACTACTGCAACACATAAGTTTGTGACACTTTTGGGTGGAGTGCCATTTAAAGTTTGTTCACAGATTTTGGATAACAATTTTTTTTTAGCTATTTATTTGGTGTAAATGTTTTTAGCTGAGAAATGTATTGTTTTTTTTTTAATATAAATGAGTCTTGAGGTATACGTGATATACTTTTTGGTATTAGCTAGCTCTACGAACAGGTGGTGTTGTACAAAGTTAACCAAAGAGCTATGTTGGTGGTTTAAAATTGTACGATCTGGAATCAGGAAATTTTTCGCGCATGTGCGATCGAATAATATCAGATGAACGGTTGTGATCGGCTGTCGAAAGTAGTGTACACACAATCCAAAAATTGTACGATTCGGACAACAGTTTTCGTACGATATTTGGATCGTGTGTACGGGCCATAACTCTAGTTACACACATTTTTCAAAATTAATCCAATTAGAAAAATGTAAGCACATTTATCAATAGTGCTACACTCAGAAAAACCTACATAAATGTATGGACTAAGATACATTTTGAGGCCAACATACTCATAGTAAAAAAATAAAAAAAAAAAATCATGTGCATGCTAAAAATAAAGAAAGAAAAATGAAAAAAGTGCAGAATAACTAACATCTTTCCTGTTTAAACCTGTACTAGATTTCAGCAAGAATGGGAATTGTTGCTACAGGCAAAACAAACATCTTCCTTTTAACAATTTGTGCACAGGTTGCGGTTATTTTTTCTTAGCAAGAAAACTAGGAATATAACTGACATTTTGCGTTTACAAGAAAATACATTTCAATTTTCACCTCTCTCTTCATTTTGATCTCAGAAATTGCTGCCACTCACTGACACCAGTTGTCTGTAATGGTATGGAAAATGTCTCGTAATGAAGATATATCTTAATGGTGATCTCTAAACTGGATGGACATGACACACAGGAAATACATTCTGTTAAAAGGTTTATTAGACATAAATGATGGTCGTTTTTTTTTCCAGAGACTCTTTTCCACCGTCTGCTATGGCTAGCTAAACTCTGTGGGGAGTTCTGATTGTTCTTCGCCTATTGATTCTATGAGAGATCAATACATGGACAGCAAGCCCACATCCCTTTGACAGCAAACCTCACTAAAGCAAATTAAACATTACAACTTACAGGCTTTACACCAGCAGTTTTAAGACTGCTCTCTACTGTACTGTGAGCCTAATAAAATTTGCATTGCACTGATTGACATAATGGGGTCTATATATCAAGATCAAAAAAATAATGGATTTTTGTTTTGCTGCAGTTCACAGATAATTTGTTGCATATTTATTGTCATTTTTCCATGAATTATTATGAGATTAAATTGTGTGTGCAAAATCAAACTTCATCCAAAAACGTTGCACTTAGGGCCTATGTCAACGGGCTTTTGTTCACTTCGGAACTACTTCTCTCCCCAAATAAGTCAATAGGAACACAAAAGCGCAGAGTAAAGGTCAAATGCAAATCATTAAGATGTCAAAGGACATACACACCTGTTGATGAACTGTGAATAATCACAGAAGTGTCTCAACTTGATGTCAAAAGCATGCTCATCAACAAAGTCAAAGCCAGTCAATACAGGTCGTAAGTTATTTACCTATCAAAATCTTTCTTTTTAATCAAGCAGTGCTGTACATTATATTCATCTTTTGTTTTTGCTTAAAATGTCTCCCACTGATATATGCTCAAAATACCAAGAATACAGGTTGGTATCCAGAAAGCTGGAAGGCCAAGGATCATGTAGCCTGCACTATGCTCATATCAGTCCATATGGCCTTCAAAAACCAGGTGGGTGCTTTAGAGCAGGGATCAATGAAATATGCCCACTTGTCAAACTACAAATCTGCTGCTTCAGTTCACAAGATTTATGTGTAGTTTCCTGCCTCTTCTGATGTCAACTAAATTGTTGTCTAAGACAACATATGACAAACATATGTCTGTTGGTCTTACATTTATGGCAAATCATGTAGAAAATAACACAAGTGAATTTAGCAAAGGCAAGATAAGTAGAAATTAAGTTAAGTCTAGTGCCAGGAAGGAGGGTTCGAGACCAGGCATGTTGGTTTGTCGTCCAAGCAGGGGTCTGGATACAGTGATATTGTCCTAGACTAATAGAGTCCCATTCCAATCAAATTATACACTAATGCCTCAAATGTTTTAATCTTTTTTTTTTTTTAACAGATAAAGGTTTATTACAAAACGCACAAAATAAATGCAAGATCACATAATAGTTTGTACAATCCAGATCCAACACATAAAAGGTAAATAAAAGTACACAAGTCATAGCAACAATCCCAGAAAACATTGACAGGGAGTAACGGGGGTACATAGTCATACATTTCTTACTCCAAAGACTTGAAGACTACACATCCACCCTGAAAAGAATAGAACGCAAAGAGGGAGAGGGGAAGGGGGAGAGGGAGGGGAGAGAGGAGGAGGGGAAGAAGGAAAAGAAGGGGGTGGAGAGAGGGATGAAGTAGGATAGACGATACATTTGGGGGGGGGGAGAGCACGAGTCATCTCCAAACCCTACCCGCGTATAACATTTTACCCATCGCTAGGCTCAGCTGAACCATGACCATCAATCCAGGTGAACCATAATTTGCCAAACTTCTTGGGACAGTTTCTCCTCTCATAGGTTAACTTGAATAATGGCAAAACTGCATTTATTGCAGCTACCCAACCATTTAGCGTGGTCAATGTGGGATGCTTTCATCCAAGAAGAAGCTCCCTGCATGCGTAATAAAGTGCAAAAGACAAGAATAACTTCATATATCTAGAGGCTACAATATCTTTCATAATGCCCAGTAACACCATCTGTGGATCAAGCTGAGTGGACCAGTCAGATAGCTCATTCAAAGTGTCAATCACCAACTCAATCGTTGAGTTCAACCAAACCCAATGTTTCTATCCTTAGTTAATCATAAGGAACAGTTAAGAGAGTGAAAGATCAGATGAGGAAAAAGGTAAAGATAGGAACAATAGAAACAAAAGAGAGAAAGCAAACACTTCTAAACAAGGATCCAATCCACCCGACTCTCACACGTTATTAATCTCAAATGGAGGCATGTACTGTATACAGGGACATGAATTCCAGACTCCCTCAGACCTCTCCTGCTTGTCCTGTAAAATGCCCGCCAGTTATTTAATGGAGCATAAATGAGAAGATCTTATTTTTTGTTAAGGTCATTTTCAACCATGGGTGGTTTCCAAGCTTTAGGGGTGGATATCTGTGCAGCAAAATAAATGTAAAATATGCCTGAGAGTGTCTGGAAAGATCAGAAACCAGCTGGTTTAAGAGGACCATGGGGCAGGCATGGGAATATTTTTGGTAACATTTGATTTTAGGCCAGGTCCACCATATATGGATCATGATGCTCTTTTTTTGAATCATGCTGGGAGGCATTAGGGTAAATTTGGTTGATTCAAGCGGACACTAGTTACCAGTGATGTCATCTGTCTCTTTTTCTCATGGTATTTAGAAAATATGTAGTTAGGTGAATGCATTTATTTTTAAAGAATAATGCCAGGCATCAGCATGTTATACATAGTTACATTTGTCTAGCTTGGACCAATGCAACTATGTACAGTATATGACATACAATACTCAGCAGATGCTGCTGTGAGCTAAAAATCACTGAAGCAGACACTGCTACTTTAGTGATCTCCAGTTACTTCTGGTTACCACGCCAAGTGGCTGCTCTCCTGCGTTGTTAAGGCATAAGGGTTGGCTGCTCGGCACGGGTGCTGTTCAGGGAATGCTTTGCATTTTCTGAATGAATGCAAAGTGCTCTATGATTGGGCAGGGCAGTGACATAGCATGCTCCATCTTGACCAAAGAACACTCTCTATTTCTGAATACACTCCTGTATTCACAATGCATAAGGCTGCTCAGCATGGAACCCAGAAGCAAGTGAAGATCATTGAAGTAGTAGTGTCTACTTCAATGATTTTGTGCTTCCAACCGCATCTGCCAAGTATGTCATACATAGTTACATTGTTTAACGTGCCAATGCCCGGAATAATTCTTTTAAGTTTTATCATCAATTTTGATTAATTATAGCTTTTTTTTTTTTTTTTTTTTAAGAAACTTGATTGAGTTTTACATTATAAAAGTCACAGACAATAACACACATAGGTATTATCTGAGGAAAATGCCAAATAGCACATACAAAATAACAAGGGAGAGGATGTAATAGGACGAGGGGGATGGTAGGGAGGAAAAAATAGGGGGAGGTAAATGGGAGAAGGGCAAAACAGGTTAAGAACTCCCAAACTAGGGAGACAAAAAAGGTTCCCCAGGGGTTTTTTTAGAAGCAAAATAATTGGTCAGTGAAAATGAATAAAAAAAAAATCATTTTATTATACAAATTATTAAAATTCACAAGATTTTAAAATATGTGCTCTGGTTTCAAAACACATGAAACATGATCCATCATACATGGTGACACTAAAAATTGGGGGTGATACACTCAGAGTGCAGAATACCAGCCCCAGGTTGTACCCCGACGTGTTTCGACCCAATGTAGTCATGGTCTTCTTCAGGGTGATTGTGTCTTAGTCTTCCAAACCCGGAGCTAACAGTTAGCCCGGATGTAACACAGATGTACACAAATAACAACAAGACATAAAATAGTATCATGGAACAACAATATGATCTAGTTGTCCTTTCACTGCAGGCTGTGGCATATAAACTAGCACCTCTAATTATGTAAGAGGTTGGGTGAGCACAATGCTGGAGTGGTAGCGGGAGTTCTGTCGGAGGCTGGCAGGACTTTAGCAATATATTGGTCCCACTTGTGATGGAAGTGTGAAGTTAAATCCTAGTGACACAGTCTGTAGAGCAGTGAGGGTGTGTTCTTACTGCACTGCTGTTGCCCCGTCATTTGAGAGGATGGCAGGAAAGAGATGTAGGCATTATGTATAATTTTGAACTGCTGCTCTTACCAGAATTTGTTGGTGACAAAAACACAGGTGGTGTTATAGCCAACAAGGATGTGGAAGTATAGCTTTAAAGGAAATGTGTACTCTTTCCTTCTGAAAGTTACAAAATTATGCAGAACAGGAGTATCCCGCACCATGTTTTTTCCAGGTCTGTAACTTAAAATACTGATGCCAGAGACTGCCGGTCAACTAGCATTTGAAGAAACAAATCAGCAATGGCATTCCATAAGGCCCCATTCACACTTTCAAACGGGGCCCTAAGCAATTAGATAAGGGAGACCCAATAGGGTTTGCCAAAGGATTAGCTACAAGCAAAAGCTCCATTGAAAACATAGGGAGGCTCATAGCTCCCATGGCTATATGCACAGCTGCTTGCAAGTGATCTCTCAAGCAATTACTTGGGAATGATCGGCCGCTTGAGCTATTACATGTGAGTGGCTGCAAAGAGCTGCTGGAGCTTTCAGCCTCCAATGTTTTCAATGGGGCTTCTGCCCGCAGCTATTCGCCAGGAACCACGTATTTAATAGCTAATGGATCCATTTGCAAGTGTAAATGGGGTCTTATGCAGAGATGGCTTCACAAAATATCAAAATTGAATAACAACTCTTTTAAAGTGATTAACCATGAACAAGTAAAAACATTTCTGAACTTTGGCATAAACTAATTACAAAATTTTGTAATGGTGTGTTAGTAGAACATCCTAGAACTGCTAGAACGCAAAAATGCTTCTGTGTTGGCCCCATGAAAATTGTATCCACAAGTAAATCTTTTTTTTTTAACTGCTAGACAAAGAATAAAGTGAAGAAAGCTATGTTCACATTCTGGTATATTTTCACTGTTACAGTGCTAATTAGTGATGCATGTACCCAAACAGGAATATAATTAGGCATGCTAATTAGCCAGTGTTTAGTAATGGCCACATTGAAATGTTTTACAGACACAGAAATCAGCTGTCACTAGTCTGCTACAGAACATAGCCATAAATAATTGCACGGCAGTGATTGTTGCAGTGCTATTTATTGAATTGTAATAATTAAATCATATGTAGAAACAAATCTGTGACCTCCGCTAAACTGATAAGTTGGCCCTTAGACAGCTTGCATCCTCAGATGCCACAACCCCCCATGAATTCTAAAACCCAGAAATGAATAACCAGAGGGTGCAGGGTCACTATTTTGCCTACCTCCTACTGAGCTGGTTCTATAAATGTATTTTTTTTTTTTTTAACAGAAAATGGTTTTATACATTTTTAAAAGACAATTTCTCTTTAGGCACAGTGTCAAGGGCAGGCATCCCTAAATGGTGGCCCACCATCCAGGTTGGTCACTTTTCTATTCGGCCTGCAGATGTTCTATTTGGCCTGCAAACTACCTCCTAAATGGCGCGGTCACGCCATTTAGGAGCCCATTTTTTGCCTCAGCCGCCGTCACTGCTGAGAGCATCACAGCAGAGTGGAGAGGCAGACTAGATCGCTGGGAGGCACAGCTGCTTAGGATGGGGGGCAGGTGCAGGAGCTGCTGGAGTTAACTTTTGAAGTTAACCAGCCGAAGATTGGTTGTTAGAATGCAGGGCGGTCCCAGCCACCAATCACCTGGTGGTTAACTTGAAAAGTTAACTCCAGCAGCTGCCGATCCCGCCCTCAATTCAGAGCTGTGTTTACACTCACTATCCGCTTTGTGCCTGAGTAAGGTAGGAGAGTGAAAGGACAGAGCTGCAAGGGCTGTAGTGTGCATGGAGGCACTGTAATGTGAATGGGGTGGGAAAAAGCTGCAGGGGCTGCAAAGTAAATTGAGGTGAAGGAGCTGGGGGGGTAGTAATGTGAATAAGGGGGGAGCAGAGCTGCAGGGGCTGCACAGTAAATTGGGGGGACAGAGCTGGGGGACAGGAATGTGAAGGAGGACAGAGTTACAGGGGCTAGGGGCTGAAATGTAAAATGGGGGGCAGAATTAGGGAGCAGTAAAGTGAATTGGGGAGGCAGAGCTGTAATTTAAATTGGGGACAGAGCTAAAGGGGCAGTAATGTGAATGGGGGGCAAAGCTGCAGGGGCTGTAATGTGAATGGGGGGCAGAGCTGCAATGAGTGGGGGGGGGCAGAGCTGCAATGAGTGGGGGGCAGAGCTATGAGGGGCTGTAATGTGAATGGGAGGGGCAGGGCTTCAATGTAAATTATGAGCACAGAGCTGTGGGGGTATGGTAATGTGAATGGGAGGGGGGAGAGCTGCAAGGGCTGCGATGTAAAGAGACAGAGCTATGAGTAGACAGTAATGTAAATGGGGGGCAGAGCTGCAGGGGCATAATTTGAGTGGGGGTGGCAATGCTGCAATGTGAATGGGGGGGGGGCTGCAATGTTAAAGGGCAGAGCTATGGGGGCGGTAATGTGAATGGAGGCAGAGTTGCAAGGGCTGTAATGTGGATAAGAGGGGCAGGGCTGCAATGTAAATTTTGAGGACAGAGCTGTGAGGGGCCAGCAATGTGAATTGTGGGGGGGGGGGAAGCTGCAGAGGCGTAAAGTGAATGGGGTGTGGCAGAGCTGCAATGTGAATGAGGTGACAGGGCTGGGAGGGGTCTGTGATGTGAAGGGGGGCAGAGCCATGGGGGGCTGTGATGGGAAGAGGGGACAGAGAACACTGCAGTGGGAAGAGGATGCTGTAAAGGAGGGCAGGGCAGAGGACACCGCTGTGGGGGGTGGCGTGAAGGGGGGCAGAAGATACAGACATAAGAAGAGAATTGTGATATAAGAAAAGGGGGGCTGTGATGTGAAGGACCTGAGTCATCGCACAAACTTGTGATTTGCACCTCTGCTGGCAGAATTTTTTTCTGATCGGACCTCCATGAATATTAATTATATTAATATTAAATTAATATTATAAAATCTTGATGACTACATGGTGGTAGTACAGATAGTGACAGTATTCAGTATTGATTCCATCCATTTCTTTCACGTGTATTTATTTATATTTTCTTCACGTAAGAATGCCAAACATATACCATGACAGCAACAGTGGCTGGAACATACTACAGCACTACTAGGGGTGCAAAAGCACAGTAGCACTTAAAGCTTTTTGTGTAAGAAGTTGTTTGACATAGTAGTCCAGTGGTACTACAGGCACTGGTCTAAGGAATGGATTTAAGTAACATCTGCCCACTCAGTAACATCTATGATATAAATGTAATGTTGCCCTTGGTGAAATTGTTAGCCAAAAGATGCAATAACTGGACATATATAAAGTGTTATACATCTGTAGGAGGACTGCAAATTTCAGAGTGTAGTAAAGACATAATAAACCCTGTGTTTTTTTTTTTTTTTAAGATCTTTCCCTCCAGTCTATATTTGTGACTGCTTTTCTGAGATTCACCTAACCTGTTTGAATACTCTCAGGTCAACCTCAGTGACAGATGTATAGTGCGCATTCAGAAAGTATTCAAATCACATCACTTTTTCTACATCCTCGAAATTCTATGAACAATACCCCATAATGACAATGTAAAAGAAGTTTGTTTGAAATCTTTGCAAATTTTTAAAAAATAAAAAAAACGCAAAAAATCACATGTACATAAGTATTCACAGCCTTTGCTCAATACTTTGTTGAAGCACCTTTGGCAATAATTACAGCCTCAAGTCTTTTTGAGTATGATGCTATAAGCTTGGCACACCTATTTTTGGGCAGTTTCTCCCAGTCTTCTTTGCAGGACCTCTCAAGCTCCATCAGGTTGGATGGGGAGTGTCGATGCACAGCCATTTTCAGATCTCTCCAGAGATGTTTAACCACTTACCCACTGGGCACTTAAACCCCCTTCCTAACCAGAACAATTTTCAGCTTTCGGTGCTCTCACACTTTGAATGACAATTACTCAGTCATGCAACACTGTACCCAAATGAATATTGTGTCCTTTTTTTCACACAAATAGAGATTTATTTTGGTGGTATTTAATCACCACTGGGTTTTTAATTTTTTGCGCTATAAATCAAAAAATACTGAAAATTCGGTAAAAAAGAAAAAAAAAAAAAATATTTGTTTCTATTAAAAATTATTGGCGAGGGGGCGTGGCTTGGCGCGCGACGGAGATGGCAGCCTAAACGAGGAGCTCCGCCAAACCTAAGGCCCTAAGCACCTTTTCTGCCGGTCCCTAACCGATAATGAGCAAGCAGAACCGCTCCACTCAACACACCCGGTCCCGCCGATCAACCGCCACATCCGCGGGGAGAAACATCACGGAACTTTTTAAAAACCAGGCCGCAATACAGCGTATCTCGGCCGGAGGCAAGATGGCGCCGGTGCACCACGAGGAGGATCTGTCCGAGGACTCCCAGTCGGCCACAGAGGAGAACGGTAGGAGGAATACTCGGGCTGACCACCCCCTTACCTACGCAGACATGTCGGGCTTTGCAGCTGACATTAAGGCCTCATTTTCGGCAGCCATTACCGACCTTAAGACCAATCTGCTAGTCCTGACAGAAAAAATGGCTACTGCAGAAGCGGCTGGGAAGAACAGGGATAAGGACATACACAGACTGGACAGGGTGGCAACCTCCCACACAATGCATTTTATTGAGATGAACAGGCACCTGGAGGACTTGGACAACAGGGGAAGGAGGAACAACATCAGGGTACGTGGTATACCCGAATCTGTTGTGGCAGAACAGATCACCCCGGTCCTCCAGAGAGTTTTTAACAGCCTGTTGGAAAGGCCCGAGGACACGGAGATCGAATTCGTACGGGCGCACAGAGCCTTGAGAGCAAGGGGACCTGACACACTTCCACCGCGCGACATTATCTGCTGCCTGCAGAGGTTTACACTGAAGGAAGAAATTATGTTTAAGGCACGGAGGAATGAACACATAGTGTTTAATGGCGAAAACATAAAACTCTTCCAGGACCTGTCGCAGATTACGCTAAAAAACCGCAGGGCTTTGCGCCCCCTACTGGATGTCTTGCGGGAAAAGGAGCTACGCTATACGTGGCGCTTCCCCTTCGCCCTCCTTGTGACGCACAACGGAAAGCAACATACCCTCCGTACGCCGAGTGACCTGCCGGAATTCTGTGACACCCTGCACCTGGGCCACGTTGATCTCCCAGACTGGTACCAGGAATTTGCTCTTCCCCCGAGAGAAAGAAGTCCGCCACACTCACCCTTGGCAACACCTGAGAAACACCAAGCGAAGAAGTTGAGACAGAACCGACAGGACAACACCGGACCAGGTACACCTCGCAGCAGGGCCCACTCTTCCAGGGCAGCCTATGAGGACTAATCCACACAGATAATAACCTACACCGCAGGCAACCTCTTCACCGGGCTAAGTAGGCTTCCATACTCATGCCAGCGAACAAAACTCTGCCCGCAACATACTCCCCGACCTACCGCAACAGACGATTCACCGCCATACAGGCACCGACTATTGCCTTGCTTCACCCGTCCATCATTGTCATCTACCGCTTTGACAACCACATATCCCCGCTTAGACTGTAACACCATCTCATTGGAGTCCATTGATCCCAGATGACTACTCGATAGGTCATGTCGCTGGGCCTGACAGACCAATCTACCTGATGGATTAGGCCTCGCTGACACCGGCTGAGCATTCACAAACACCAGAGACATGACTCACTGTATTACCACCTGCGATGCTCTATCAGAAAGGGGCTTCACAACCACCACTAGCTCCACTAAACTAGGTTTTTGGTAATGTCTACTCTGGGTATTCCCGCGGAAAGCACTCTGCAAGCAATAGACGAAGCACTGTAGGGGTGAGGTGTTTAAACGCAGCTATCCTCACCCCTTGTTCTTTTTCTTTTTTATTTTTATTTTTAAATTTTTTGATTTCTGGCGGTTCTGCATCTGACTTCTCATTCCCCCCTGTGACATGCCTTATTGCCCCCGGTATAGAGGAATGCCCACTTAGTGGTTCAGCGGATAAGGTCCTAATGTGGTAATGATTACCTTGCGAAAGTTAAAACCTTCTTTTTTCTTGGCATTTTTTTTGTCTCTTTTTTTGTTTTTTGCTAGGCAGAAAAGTTAAGTGAAGCTCCTTTAGCACTGCTAATTTACCTTCATAGGGCCTGGGTTTGACACCTCCATTTCTATTGAGATTCTACTGTATACTTGTTACCAGACTCTCATAGTTGTCTCTCTGATTGCGTGTCTCCCAGGTTCCCCCACAAATATACACGTACTCACCTGAGGGATATTGACCTCACTGAGGCGTATTTATTCTACCCTCCTGGACGGTTTTGCGGTTCAGGAGGGTCACAAACACTGAATCTCCTTCTCCCCTATCTCTCTGACTTTCTTTCTGATCCCCTCTTCCACCTTACTATCCTATCCTTATAACTACCTGAAGAGACATATCAGGCGTAGGTTTATAATTTGTGCGAAGCTCTCATATCCATTCTTAGTTGTAATTTCAGGTGCGTGGTGCCGTCTCTCTCTGGGCCTGTCCAATGGCCTATTCGGCTCTAGGCAGAACACCGAAGCTGGTGTCTCACAACGTACAGGGATTGAACATTCCTGAGAAGCGAGCTACTCTACTTCGTGAATTAAAGAAAGGTAAGCCAAAGATTGTCTTCTTACAGGAGACTCATTTCAAAACGCACCATGTCCCCAGGCTCACCGACTCCTACTTCACCGATGCACATCACTCCACAAATGACACCTCTAAATCTAAAGGGGTATCCATTCTGCTTAGCAAGGATGCCTCATTTGAAATCACAGATAAGCTGACAGATGTGGGAGGGAGATACATATTCCTTAAGGGAACTCTCTCGGGCATACCCACCACATTGGCTAATGTATACTTTCCCAACTCAGGACATCTGTCATTCTGCAGGGGACTGGTGAGGGACCTAATGGGCTTCAGCACAGGTCGCCTAATTCTAGGCGGAGATTTTAATATCCCCCTAGACCCACTACTGGACACTTCCACTGGGAAGACGTACATTACCTTCCAAATCCTAAAACAAATCAAGAAACTCTTACACTCCCTGGAACTGGTGGATACTTGGCGATATAAACACCCTGACGAGAAAGACTTTTCCTTTTTCTCAGTACCACACAACCGCCACTCAAGGATTGTTTACATTTTCATTACACAACGTGATCTCCACACAGTCACTGAGGCTAAAATAGGGATCCAGTCAATATCAGACCACGCGCCTACTTCCATAGACCTTGCTCCAACTACAGCTACTAGAGGCCCCACACAATGGAGACTAAATTCCTCCTTATTGACGGACCCAGTCCTACTACCGCAAATACACTCGGCTCTGACGGAATTCTTTGCCCTTAACACAACGCCCGACATGACCCCACTGTCTATCTGGGAGGCCCACAAGTGCACCATAAGAGGGCTATTAATGAGACTGGGAGCCCAAAGAAAAAAAGAAAGGGACACTGAAACCCAAGCACTGATACAAAGAATCAGGTTCCTAGAATCACTCCACAAACAGTCCTTATCCGTAAGCTCTGCCACGGAACTCCTCGAGACTAGGAGAGCTCTCAAACAACTCTTAGACGCCAAGACCAAACGTATCCTGTTCTTTAAGAAAAAGGTATACTATGAACATGGTGACAAAGCAGGACACATGTTGGCAAGGGCATTAAAAGACTTAACAACCAAAAATACAATCCTGGGCATCCGTGACAGGGACGGTCACCTAGATAGGACAACCGACAAAATAGCCCAACATTTTCAGGAATACTACACCAATTTATATAATCTACCCCCGTCACATAGGCCTCCTGACCTCCACGGACATAGACTCCAGGTGATTCAGGATTTTCTTAAGGACTCCAATCTACCCTCACTACAAAGTGACGACTCTTCTGAACTAGATAGGCCCATAGACCAGGCAGAGATTAAGTTGGCCATAAAAGAATTAAAAACCAACAAAAGTCCCGGCCCAGATGGCTATACGGCCATTTATTACAAGACATTTGCTGACACACTGACCCCCCATCTGCAATCGGCCTTTAACTCCCTTGCAGATGGTCGGCCAGTTTCCCCTGACTTTCTATCAGCTTATATTGCTGTAATACCGAAACCTGACAAGGACCTAGCACAATGCTCTAGTTACAGACCAATTTCGCTACTGAACCTAGACGTCAAACTTATGGCGAAAATCATCTCCACAAGACTGAAACCCCTGCTACACGTACTGATTGGCCCTGACCAGGCGGGCTTCATGCCTGGCAGAGAGGCTAGAGACAATGTCACCAAGGCCCTTAACCTGATTCATGTCGCCCATGAGCGAAAGATCGAGGGTCTTCTTCTGTCCACGGACGCGGAGAAGGCCTTCGATCGAGTAGCCTGGGATTACATGTTTGAAACCTGCAAATACGCAGGGTTAGGCCCGAAGATGCTCAACTGGATCTCATCCCTGTACCAACACCCGTCAGCTAAACTTAAAATTAATGGCACACTGTCTAACAAGGTTGATATAAAGAACGGAACCAGGCAGGGGTGCCCCCTATCTCCAATACTCTTCATCATCACACTAGAGCCATTCATAAGGAGAATCCTGGCAAACCGCGCAATACACGGTTTCAGGGTGGCTGGAAAGGAATACAAGCTGGCAGCTTATGCTGACGACCTTGCATTCTTTTTGACAGATCCACACATCTCCATCCCTTCCCTCATGAAGGAATTCACCTCCTATAACTATATCTCTAACCTTAAGATCAACTACACCAAGTCGGAAGCGCTGAATATTACGCTCCCAGACACCACCTTGAAAGCCACCATGAACAATAACTCCTTTAGGTGGGTCACCAAGGCGGTCAAGTACTTGGGGGTCTGGCTGACACCAAGGATTACTGACATCTTTGCGCACAACTTCACACCACTGCTCAAAGCAATTGATGAGGATCTATGCCGTTGGCACGCCAAACTATTTTCCTGGTTTGGTAGGGCAGCCATATGCAAAATGGTCGTCCTGCCAAAAGTGTTGTATTTATTACGCACTCTGCCCATTAAAATTCCACAAAGCTTTTTTAGATCAATCCAGGCTACTCAAATGAGATTCATTTGGGCACACAAAGCGCCACGTATTAAAATCTCTCTACTGACAAGAGCCAAGGCTCAAGGAGGCATGGGCGTGCCAGACTACAAAGCATACTATTATGCCACACACATTGCAAGAATCCTAGACTGGCACTGCCATGGGGAACTGAAAGACTGGGTGTCTCTTGAAAATGTCTCAAGCCCGATCCCCTTAAAATACTCACCTTGGATCCCACCAAACAAGTACCCAACCGGTCTAAAGACTCACCCCCTGATAGGGACCACCTTGGGTATCTTCCACCTCCTCGCTAGACAGAAAAGGGCCTTTTTCTCCGCACTAAGTCCCCTGACCCCATTGCTAGACAATCCAGACTTCCCACCAGGCATGGGAAATAAACAACTACAACTAAATGATAAACACTCACCTCTTCTTGCTTCCCATTGCCTCAATGGTGAGACTATTAAGGATTTCTCAGATCTTAAGATAGATAATAACATACCATCCTTGCCCCTCTGGACATATTTCCAGATCCGCACCTACATTCACAATCCCACACGGAAGAAGCACTTTACCAGGGCCCTATCGGAGTTGGAGTCGGTGTGCCTAAAAGGGGAGCAGGTGCCCAAAACTACCTCTACAGCCTATGAATGGCTGCAACACGTGGACACACCCGCCCCAGACAGGTTCAGAGAGAGATGGTCAGCTGCCCTAAACATGGACATCACGGACGCTCAGTGGGAAAGAGCTTGCATAATGGCACACAAATGCTCGATTAGCACGAGGTCTCAGGAAACGGCATATAAAATCCTCACTCACTGGTATACCACACCGGTGAAGATTCACAAATGGTTCCCTCAAACTGACGACACTTGTTGGCGATGCAGTGAAGGAAGAGGCACTCTATTCCACATTTGGTGGCAGTGTGAAAAGCTGACACCATTCTGGAATACAGTGACTGAGCTGATCTATAGAATCACGGAGACTAGACTGGTTCTAAACGCAGCAAATTGCCTATTGCACATCTCCAATTTCTCCTTACAGAAATATAAAAATTGCCTATCCAAACACTTACTGAACGCTGCCAACTCACTCATTCCACTACATTGGAAAGCCACTTCAGTGCCTACGGCGAGAGAGTGGCTACACAAGGTCTCCCATTTTTGTGAAATGGAAGATACTAAGGCCCAATCTGAGGAAAACGCTGAGCGTTATCTCAAAACTTGGTCTCCCTGGTTCAGCTTTAGATTCTCCCAAGAATATACAACATTAACTGAGTAGGACCCGAGGTCCAATTATCCACGAATTTACTATTTGATCAGTAGGATGAAAACAGCACGCATCTTCTATACGGTATGTCCCAAAGGAGACTTCTAAAGTGCTGAACTAACTCTGTATGTCCTTACTAGAACCTTACGCAACAATAGGTTTAGGATATTTCCAATCTCTTCTTCCCCCACTTCCCACATCTTCCTCCCTTTAATTCTGTCCTTTATCTAAACCTCATCCACTTTCTGAGTACAATTCCCAATATCTGTTGGGAGGCGGCTGGGGCTTCCAAGCCTTACCAAACGGGCTTTACATAATCTAAGTCAGCCAGTTACTATAGTTTTGAGCTTTTTTCTATGAACAACTGTTACCTTTGGATGTAACTTGATACTTCACACAAGTTCGATGTTTATGTTATTTCATGATACTGTACTCATGTTGAATTATCTGTATTCTGCTTAATTTTCAATAAATCTTTTATGCAAAAAAAAAAAAATTATTGGCGAGTATTGGCATGTATTGGCAGAGTATTGGCAAGCATTGGCAGATAATTGGCAGAGTATTGCAGTGTTGGTGTTGCACAGTATTGCACAGTGGTGGCAGAGCATTGCACAGTGGTGGCAGGGCATTGCACAGTGGTTGCAGAGCATTGCAGTGGTGGCAGAGCAGTGCACAGTGTTGGCAGAGTATTGCACAGTGGGGGCAGAGCATTTCACAGTGGTTGCAGAGCATTGCACAGTGGTGGCATAGTATTGCACAGTGGTGGCAGTGTATTGCACATTGCAGGCACTGACCAGCGCTGTGGGCAATACACATCCAGCCCACAGCGCTGGTCCCGTCTCTCCCCCTTTCTGCTTCTCCCCTCTCACTGTACCGATAGGTACAGAGAGGGGAGGGAGAAACCGGTGTCATGACGTGACGCCGGTTTGTGTACATGTGACCGCTCCGTCATTTTACGGAGCGATCACGTGGTAAACAAGCGCTATCAGCGGCTGTTTACCGTGATCCGTGATGCCCCGGGTCCTCGGGACCCGGCGGTCACGGATGTTCTTGAGTGCGCGCGGGAGCAAGTTTCTGGGAGTTCTCGGGTTCAAGTCTGGGCTCTGGCAGGGCCACTCAAGGACATTCACAAAGTTGTCCCGTAGCCACTCCTTTGTTATCTTAGCTGTGTGCTAAGGGTTGTTGTCCTGTTGGAATTTTAACCTTCACCCCAGTCTGAGGTCCAGAGCGCTCTGGAGCAGGTTTTAATCAAGGATGTATCTGTACATTGCTGCATTCATCTTTCCCTTAATTCTGACTGATCTCCCAGTTCCTGCAGTTGAAAAACATCCCCACAGCATGATGCTGCCACCACTATGCTTCACTGTAGGGATGGTATTGGCCAAGTGATGAGCAGTGCCCAGTTTCCTTCAGACATGATGCTTGCCAGTCAGGCCTAAGAGTTCAATCTTTGTTTCATCAGACCAGATAATGTTGTTCCTCATGGAACAGAGTCCTGCAGGTGCCTTTTGGCAATCTCTATGTCAGGCTGTCATATGCCTTTAGTGCCGCAGAGATGGTTGTCCTTCTGTAATGTTCTCCTCTCTCCACAGAGAAAAATGCAGGAGCTCCGTCAGTGTGACCGTTGGGTTATTGGTCGCCTCCATGACTAAGGCCCTTCTCCCTCCATCGCTCAGTTTGGCCGGGTGGCCCGCTCTAGAAAGAGTCCTGATGGTTCCAAACAAACATATTCCATTTATGGATGATGGAGGCCACTGTGCTCATTGGGACTTAGAATGCTGCAGACATTTTTCTGTACACTTCCCCAGATCTGTGCCTCAATACAATCCTGTCTAGGCGGTCTACAGACAATTCCTTGGACTTCATGGCTTGGTTTGTGCTCTGAAATGCACTGTTAACTGTTATATCAAGGGGTTAAATGTGTTCCCTCAGTGTGTTCTAACTGTAGGGGGATGGGCTGGCAGGGACATGACAGAGATCACTGTTCCCGATCACTGGAAACAGTAGATCTCTGTCATGTCTCCTCTCAGAATGGGGATCCGCCTTGTTTCCAAATCAGATCCCCATTCTGCTTCTGTACTAAGCAATCGAGTCCGCCCGACCCACAGGCACGCTCCCACAGCAGTGTGCAGCAGTCACGAGCGCACGCAAGCTGCCTTACAGCTATGGCAATTTGCACAGGAGAGCCGACCTGCCGCCGTATAATGATGGTAGCTGGTCAGCAAGTGGTTAAAGACATTTAAAGCCAATAACCCCCTTAACAGTCAACTTAATTTTACCTTCCACATTAAGTCTAATGAATTTTGCCGACCCTATTCCCCAGGCTTAATCTCACTTATCTACTCATCAATAATCTCATCTAGGAGACCACCATTGAGGCAATATCATCTTCAATGGGAGAGTCAATTGGGGAAACAGTTAAACCTGGAGGACTGGCAGTCCTATTGCACGCTCCAAAAGCTTCAAAAATTTTCTTATATTAGAAAATAGCTACAAAATATTATATAGATGGTATTATATGCCGGCTAGGCTAGTACACTTCATTCCAGCTTATTTCCCACTCTGCTTCCGAGGGTGTTCATTATGGCACATATTTGGTGGTCTTGTCCGAAGGTGTGCAGATTATGGGTTAGGGTCCATACCCTTCTTCGTAATCTATTTCATACTGATCTCCCTACGAGGCTCTTATTTGCAAACCGATTGCAGAATTGCTTCGTCCAGAACATCAATTGGCCTTACATCTGTTTACTGCAAATAAATTAAGTATTGCAAAGGCTTGGAAAACCCTTATGTCCCGTACACGGTCGGACATTCCGACCACAAAATTTGACGGATTTAGTCCGAAACTTGTGTTGCGCACACACAGTCAGACAAAGTTGTTCTGAATGAGGTGACGTATTTCAGAGTATGGCTGGGTATTACCGAGTATGGCAGGGTATGGCTGGGTATGGCAGAGTATGGCAGAGTATGGCAGGCTATGGCTGGGTATGGCAGAGTATTGTCAGGGTATTGCAGAGTATTGTCAGGGTGTTGCAGAGTATTGGCAGATCACAAACTAAAGCCAGCAGTAAAACACAAAAATTCCAGTATACATAATTTTGGGAAAGTGCATCACTATAGCCTGAAGAATCTGTTGCATAGAAACTAGGAAAAAGTTTAATGCCTTGGCACACCTTAACAGTTTGCATTTTATCTAACCTGTACTACAAATTTTACAGCAAGAAACCAAATGAATGTATGCTGCATTAATTTCCTACGCCCAATGTTTGCCCTATGTTTTTTTATAGACAAGACCATATGCCCTCTCTCAGCAGAGTACACATAAAAAGTTCCATGAGTACCAAATGATTTATTATTTTGATCATCTCAAATTATATTTTCAAAAGCAAGCACAACGATACAGGGAGAAAAAGAACAAGAGACTACTCATGAAAAGCATCCTGTTTAGCAGAAACAGCACAAACACTAGTAATATGATGTACAAGCTTTATTAAACATTCTTAGTGCTCCTTAGAACCCAACTCTCTCATTCCACTCAATGAGTCTGAAAATGGATGGCTGAACATGAAAGAGAACTTGCATGTGGGGAAACTAAATGGGTAGACTTGGCAAGGTTAGAACCATTCACATAAAGTGTGCAGGAAGTTAGTTTATTTCCATTGATGTACTGTTAACATCCCAACTTCCAGAAAGAAAAAATGCAGAGGACTAAAAGGTAGTTCATAGGAAAATGTATCCCTTTTGGATTAAGTAAATGCTATTTCAGCAGCAAAAACTCAAATATATACAAAATAATATTCAAAAGTTTCAGTGTTTTATATTTGGAAAACCTATTTTCTAGATAAGAATAATAATGGAAAATGTTCATCTGTCCTCATTTCTATTCATTCAGCAACTGCAAAGGTGTGTACTCAAGACTGCTAAGCACAGCCATCTGAGAATATAAGGAACGGAATGCAGCCAAGACATATTTGGAAACATCCACATTGGCGGATGACCTTTTAACTCTAGACTTTAAATGATTTTTAACCTTTTCTGTCACTGGACAATCGCAAATGAAAGGATTTATAATGAATTGTCTACTGTTAGTCAAACAGAATTTGTATTTTTTATTACCTTCAGCATTTCTTTCTGTTTAACCACTTAAGGACCAGAAGCATTTGCCCCCTTAACAACAAGGCCATTTTTTTCGATACAATGTTCCTTTAACTGACAATTGCGTGTTGTGCGACATTGTACCCAAAGAAAATTTATGTCCTTTTCTTCTCACAAATAGAGCTTTCTTTTGGGGGTATTGGATCACCTCTGCTGTTTTTATTTTTTGCGCTATGAACAAAAAAAAAAAAAGAGCGACAATTTTGAAAAAAAAAATAAAATAAACAATATTTTTTTTTACTTTTTGCTATAATAAATATGCAAAAAAATAAATAAAAATTCTTTATCAGTTTTGACCAATATGTATTCTTCTACATATTTTTGATAAAAATAATCTGAATAAGCGTATGTTGATTGGTTTGCACAAAAGTTATAGTGTCTACAAAATAGGGGATAGATTTATGGCATTTTTATTATGCATTATTTTTTTTACTAGTTTTACTAGCGGTGATCTGTGATTTTTAGCAGGACTGCGAAATTTGCGGCGGACAGATCGCACACTTTTTTGGGACCAGTGACATTTATACAGAGATCAGAGCTAAAAATAGCCACTGATGACTGTATGAATGTCAATGACAGGGAAGGGGTTAGGACTAGGGGGCAAATAAGGGGTAAAGTGTTCCCTATGGAGGTGTTTCTAATTGTGGGGGCAGTGTACTGACTGGAGGAGGATATGGATCTCTCTACTCCCCTGACAGAATGGGAATCTGTCTGTTGACATTGTCAGATCCCCGTTCTGGCTCTCTGTGGAGCAATCGCAGGTGGCCGGAGGACATCGCGGCCGCCGGTCATGCGCAGCGGCTCCAAGCTTATGCCGCGGGCGTGCGCCTGACATACACCTAGGATTCGTGCAGCCCTACCAACTTGCCGCAGTATAATGACGGCAGCAGGTCGGCAAGCGATTAATGAAACCACAGTGGTTTTATAGGTTGGATTTTACTCTCTACATTGTGTAAACAGAATATAATACATAACAGAATATACATTTTCACAGCAATTTTTATTGTGATATCTGCTTAAAATGTATCAAGGTAACAGTAATTTTACAATAATATATATATATATATATATATATATAAATAAAAGTTAGCTATATTAACTTTCAGCAGCAGATCAGCCCAGCATCCTTTAATCAACTACTGTCCCCAACCTGGACTCACAAAAGTATGCTGCAAAGAGCATGCTCCATTACCTGACACTGCTTTCAACATCATTCGGGCTCTTTGCCCTCCACCAGATATTTTTTTGTATCAGCAGGGATACCCTAATGGGGTAAAGGGTAAATGGGGGAGGGGGCTGGTGAGCTTTAAACCATTGGTATAAGCCAAAAACTCTATAGCGTTGCTACAAATTTCAAACAAACATTGTACAGTACGTGACTATACGCCTAGGCGATTATGTCACTAGGTGATTTGCAAGGGCTCCTGGGATAGCAGCATTATGTATCCCAGGAGTCATTGCGAAACACCTAGTGATGAAATCTCATGTTATTTCCAAACCGGAAATGACGCGCACGGGAGGACCGGGATGTCATGATTGACAGATTGCTATAGCAACAGGACGGGAACTTCTGCCAATGCCGCCATTGCTATGGCAACCTGTCGGAAAGAGAGAGAGATGCTCAGTGGCATCACTGCACAGGCACCAGATCGGGAGGTGCATGCTGGCTAGCCACCTGCACATAATTCCGGAAATATATACCAAAGGGTTTCAGAGGCCCACCGTGGATATGGACCCTGCCAGCTTCCGAGATTCAAGGTCGTTTTTTTTCTTTATTTAAACATAAATTAAAAGGAATACACTATAGACATTAGCTAATTGTTGCAGATAAAGTGAAACAAATTAGAATATTAAAAATTAGAGTATTAAAAAAAAAAATGACTTGGGGGACTGGAACGCCGCTTCAAGTAGCACAGGTATCATGAAATACAATAATAATAAATAAATAAAAAAGCACATAGTAAATGATGTCAACATATTACTGTATGAGACTTTTAATCACATAGATGACCCAGACAGCATAAATTCAAATTTAAACTGCCTATTTTTTTTTTTCTAATTAACTTTGTTTATTGGTCTCCTAATTTGTTTATAGTGTTTAAATCAGTAATTTTTAAGCAGGAACAATTTGACCAAAAAGCTAATAGCTTAAATAACTGCCAAAAATATAATGGTCCACAAATTATTCCTTTCCTACTGAACCTTTTATGATCCATTGTTATCATTATTACCATCATGAAATGGCCAATTGAGACAAATAGTTCTGTGTCTGATCTTCCACCACTGTTTATGAGCGAGTTGGGGCTGAATTGCTGACCAGCAGCAGATTCCTCCCCTCTGTCACTCATCATCAGTTCAATTACCAATAAGATGTACTGCAACAGCAACACTAGTAATATGGGTTTGAACTCTTTGCTAAATCACTTGAGCAGTCCAAACTTCAATGCTTGATAAATTGCTCCAAAATCCATATGTTAATATACATTACAAATCATGCTTGCTACTTTTTCTTTTTTTTTTTTTAAAGTCTTTTTATAGATTTTCAAAAAGAGAAACCAAAAAGAAAACACTCAAACATACATTGGGCTTATATGGTGTCAATGTGATCCTTGCAGGAATCACGCTATTACCTTATCATACGTAAACATCAGGTATGAAATGCATATTATGATAGTGGTTATAGCGGCACAGTTTGCTGGGTCACAAGGTGGTGCTATGCACAGTTGTACATGGTATGGTAACACATTATAGATTCATTGTGTACACTTGGCACCCGCTTGGGAGCTATTTTGTGATTGGGATCAGACCAGACTTTGCTGTATTTGTTGGGGCAGCCTCTGTTGTCATATGTGTCTTTATACAGAAGTAAGCTATTGTTAATTGTTTCCACAGGGAGAGAGGAGGGGGGGTTAGTTTGCGCCAACTAAGGGCTATGGCTTTACGGACATAGAACAGGAGCAATCCCACCAGTGTGTGTCCCGCCACCATAATAATTAGTTGTCCTATCAGGCCTAGTATGCAGATTGACATTGATGGTTGTAGTGGCACAGAGGTGATTTGTGTGATAAAGTCTAATATCTCCCTCCAGTATCTGACAATTTCCAGACAGGTCGAGAAGATGTGGGTGAAATCCCTAGGAGTCCCACCACATCTCCAACATCCGGGAGGGGAGTCGGGATTCATTTTGTCTAGTCTATGAGGGGTGAAATATGCCCGATGGACTATCTTAAATTGGATCAGGCGATCTCTCAGAGAGACCAGTGAGCTAAATGGGAAATCTCATATGTCATCCCAGTCATCATTGTCAAAATTGGGGATGTCACGGGACCATTTAGATCTTAGCTTTTCCATTGTCGGGAGGGAGATGATAATCAGGTGTGAATATAATTGAGAAGTGTTTTTTTTTTTTTTGCACAATCTGATCTTAGGGCTGATTCACACCTATGTTCTTTTTGCAGATTTGCACTACAGAATGGGATACATAGGAAACCATGTTAAAGTGGTTGTAAACCACGTGTAAATTAAGGCTTACCTGTAGGTCCAATAAATATCTCCTAAAACCTACATGGCTTAGGAGATATTTAGAAAAAAACAGGCATCGCTGTCTACGGCGCATGCGCCGTAGACAGCGGCACGCAGGCGCACTGAGCATGCCGAGATCAAGGCGATATGCCGCTCTTGTGCGCATGCACGGGAGTGACATCATCGCCGCTCCAGCGAATGACAGCGCTGGAGCAGCGAGACCCAGAAGTCACTCCAGAATTGATGGCGGCGGAGGAGGTCGTGGACGAGGGTCGCTTTGGGGGCTTCGTTCTCAGGTAAGTTTTTCATAATGAGCTAGTATGCTATGCATACTAGCTCATTATGCCTTTGCCTTGCAGGTTCCGTTTTTTTTTTTTTTTTTTGAAGGAGGCTTTACTTCCTCTTTAAATGGACTGTAGTGCAAATCTGCAAAATACAAAAAGCACTAAACATGCATAGGTGTGAATCAGGCCTAAGAAGGTCCTCTAGTTGAGGAGGGGAGTTGGAGAATTGGCGGCCCACGGCATAGGAGACTTGAAGGAATCTGAAAAAATAGGACTGCAGTATGTTAAAATCGGAGTTCAGTTTGGAGAGTGGGATTAGGGATTGATTGGAGAAAATTTGTGTCACCGTTTTGATGTTAAATTTGGTCCAGGCATGGGGCTCGGGCATGCTTGCTACTTTAGTTACACTGCAATATATGCAATGTTCATTTTGAAACAATGTGATGTGAATTGATAAGTCTCCACAACTTACTACTATAGCGAAATAATATTACACATTCCACTTCTTTCTGTTAAACACCAGCAGGGCTGCCAGTTCTATAACCCTCCATTGTAACCTTTCCATCTCATACAGTTTTGCATACTCTGTAATCTAAAAGATTCAGAAAAGGAAGCGCTATTAGACAAGGGAGAATCTGTGCCTTCTGACCCCCTGGAATGTCACTACAAGCAGTTCTGTCTTTTGCAAGTCGTCTGTGAGATTACAAGTTGAAAACAGACAATGCAATAAGAAAAAAATGCAGCATCTCATTAGTGCTGAGCAAGCAGTTTAATGGGACAGTTAGCACATCTTTCACATCCATAAAAATAACATCACACGGTCTAAGGAACACTCAGCGGGGGGAGTGAAACCGGAAAGAAAACAGTTCTTTATTTTTCTTCTCACAAGCCTCAATTGGGATACATCTTGTGAAGTATTTGCAGATGCTTTTAATCTAAACCTGACTTGTGAATCACTCCAGAGAGACAATATTTTAATATCTTCTGAACATGAGTGAAAATAAAGTAGGGGGAAAATAAATGTTGCTTAAAAAGTACAGACATGAAAGGATTTTCAGTAAACCTACTATATTACAATTTACACATGGCATTTTCCTTTTTCTTTACCACAAGAAGAAAAAGTGCCTGCAGTTCCTTTATCTGAGTATGTCTGTTAAGGTTCTTATTTATCCAGGTTATGATCTAACTAATAGTAGTCAGTCACAATCAACTGGCCTTGTTTTGTAATGTTAGAGACCTTTTATTGCTCACCCAAACAGCTTCTTCAGTTCCCCACTTAGGCCCCTTTCACACTGGGGCGGTTTTCAGCCTGTATACCGCCTGAAAAAACTGGCCCCATACACTCCAGTGTGAAAGCCGGCGGGCTTTCACACTGGAGCGGTGCGCTAGCAGGACCGCAACAAAAGTCCTGCTAGCAGCATCTTTGGAGCGGTGAAGGAGCGGTGTGTTCACCGCTCCTATACCGCTCCTTCCCATTGAAATCAATGGGAAACCGCGGGGATACCGCCCGCAAACCGCCGCTGCAGCGGCGCTTTGCGGAGGTTTTTAACCCTTTTGCGGCCGCCAGCGGGGGTTAAAACCACCCCGCTAGCGGCCGCATACCGCGGGTAAAACGATGGTAAAGCAGCGCTAAATATAGCGCTGCTTTACGTCGCCGCCCCGCACCGCCCCAGTGTGAAGCCAGCCTTACAGTATGCTGTTCAAATAGTGCAGCATATAGGTACTGTAAGTTATCAGTAGGATTGAATGACACTGTCTGGCATATCTTGATAATGAGCAAGGGATAGATCACTACTGTGAATACAACTCATTACGTACAATGTTGAGGTCTTGAAGACCTCAGTGTAAAATGATATAGAATAGGAAAAAAAATGCAAGCAGATACAGGTGTGGTCACAATATATCTTCAATCAGATTTTGTGTTTTGCCTGAAGATCCTCTTAGAGTAGACCGTCCACCCCAAATTTGGTTAATGTTCTTTCAGAAAACATGTAATGGTGGTCAAAAGTGTAGTACATATTTTAAAAAGGAAGTAAAAATTTGTCTAAAAGGCCTTCAACTTAGGCATTGGTTCAATGGTCATTCCTTTAGTAGAACCTTACATACTGTGTATACCTTCAACATACCAGAATAAGTAAAGGGATGGTGGGCACTCAGGATGTTGGGGGTTATTATTGTGTCCAATACCAATGTTGGGGTTATTGCACTCCAACTTCTTCAGTGTGCATTGTGATACACTGCAAAAAATGCAGCAGGACTGAAATTGTGTTCCTGAGGTGTGAAAATGTGCTGCTATTGATTAAGAAATTCAATTTTTTATTGGGAATGTTTTATAGCAGAAAGTACTTTTTTTTTTATTTTTTTTTCAAAATGGTCAATTATTTAATTTTTTTATATATATATATACAGTAGCATAAAAAATAAAAAATGGAGAGGTGATTAAATATCACCAAAAGAAAGCTCTATTTGTGGAAAAAAACAAAGAGTATAAATTGTAATTGGGTACAGTGTCGCACGCCTGCACAATTGTCAGTTAAAATAACGCAGTGGTGTATCACAAAAAAAAAGCCTAGTCGTGAAGGGAGGTAAACCTTCCAGAGCTGAAGTGATTCATATTACTTGTTAAAATGCACATTTACAACAACATTATTTGCCCTGCCCCTCAAAAAAAAAAACTATATATTTGTAGGCGTTTACACGGGAACTATATGGTGTGGAATATGTCTAACATTCCTACTGCATGGAAATAATCATCCAGTTACTATCAGTAACAGTTACGGTACTTTCTGGCAATCCATCAGCACCAAGACTTAGGTCATGAGAAGTGTCAAAGATGCATTTCCTTCAGATGGGAATAAGCAATTGATTTCAAGAGCTCCAGCGAACCTATGTATGTCAAAACATCCAGCTCAGCACTTTGTAGATAAAACATGCAGCACTTGCAAACATCAAAACCGGATTCTGTGTTTCCTCAGTTTGTGGCCAGTATCAAAGTCTATGTGCTTGTTTTTTCACATTTGTTCATACGGTTTGGTGAGGCTCTAATCAGTCCCCATGAAATAACTAATTGTCTAACAAGAACGTGTCACTGACTCAAAAGGCTGTTGGCTCTTATTTTTATATTATACATTTACAAAGATATTTAATAATAGAATTTAAAGATATTCATGTAAAAATTAACATACCCAACAGAAATTACTTTGTTAGTCAGATCACTTCAAGATAAGATCTGACTTCTTGCCATGGGATACTGCAGTGCAGCCCTATGTAATGGAGGATTTTTACTTTCCCCAGCATTCAGCTTTAAATAAGGATAATAAAGCATTGGGTTGAAAATGTCAATTACTTATATTTACCTGGCCTGGGAACTGTGTCCAATATATGAAAATTCAGAGTCAATTCAAGTAAACCTGTAATCCATTTTGAACTTTAAGTTCCACAAGGTGTTTACTAATACTTTTGCCAGGGAATACACCTTTGCTCATTCCTTTGACTTTGGTTTTACTTTGTTTACTAAGTACCTTAGTTCCTTGGCTACTGGAACCGAGGTCTGCCCACCTACCAAGTAGGCCGTAGCCATGGAATCAGGTCCTCAAAGACGTGAAACCAGTTTTTAGGAGGAGTAAACAAAAGAGTAAGGGCGCATAATAAATGTAATTGCAAAAAAACTTGCAGTGCCTAGTCTTAGCCATTTTTTGTGTAAAGAAAGATGTGCATACTTAACTATTTTTGATCTGCTATGCTCCAGTCATGTGATCCACAGCTCCAACTCCCCTGTGTCAGTCAGCAGCAGATGCAGGGAAGAGGAGGAAGTGCTGAAAATAGCTGGGTTATAGGAGCCTATGAGTGACATCACAGGAAAATATGTATATTTTGCATTCGGGGGAAGGGAATATTTTTAAGACTGATTAGTGTTAGGCTGGATTTCTACTTTAAAATATAACTAAAGGCATAAAATATAACTAAAGGCAAAGCCTCTCAATTCATCTGTCTTCTGTTATCATTGAAAGTGAAAGTAAAAAAAAATCCCAAATTTTGAGCTGTCCCCAGAACAAGAATTTCAATGGTGATACCAGTTCCCCTGACCCTGGTGACAACGAGGGATTCCCTTATGTTGGAGGAATTTCCGCTAACTTCCAGTTTTGGTTACGGGACCAGAAGTGAAAATAAATCTCCCCAATGGGACACAGATGGCAAAAAAAATCTTACTGGAGTTTAAAAAAAGTTTTGCCCATAGTTATACTTTATACCTACCGTCTACATGGACTCCCAAATCCTTCTCAATTACAGACTCCCCCTAGAATGTATAATGCATGCATGTTTATTTAGCCCACAAGTGCATTACTTTACATTTATCAACTTTAAATCGAATTTGCCTCAGAGTTTCCCATTTGAACTGTGCACTCAGGTCATCTTCTAAGTTAGTGGCTAGGAATGTTATGCCATAGCTTGGTGTCATCTTTAAACAAAGAAATTGTACTTTTAATCCCAAACGCCATATCGTCTATAAATAGGTTAAAACAGAAGTTCCAATACTGAACCTTGGAGTACACCACTAATAACCTTAGACCATTCAGAGTATGAATCATAAATCACTACTTCCTTAATATGATCTTTATGCCAGTTTTCAATAAATTTTCAGACTGAAAGCCGAGAGGTTAACAGAGACCTTGTCTAGTTCTAGAAGTCTACACAGCCTTTATTTTTGACACTGGGAAGCCAGTTGTATAATATGATCTTTAAAAAGGTGGCGTTATGGACTACCCACCAAAGTACCAGGAAGTCAACAGAGGGGTGTTAATGGTGAAAAATTCAGACAATGCACTCTAAAAAGTGAAACATATAGAAAGGACACTTAATAGCATATCGGAGTCCAGTGATGCAACAGATTCCTAAGTATTAGAGATTCCAGGGAAATTTAAATCAAATCGTCTGATCAAGGGATAGGGAAATTGACCCCAGAAGAAACAGGAAGGTGGAAACAAAGATGTGGTCAATATAAGAAATGGTCTGATGTTTATTTAATAAAGTTTTTTAAGCTGTAGTGTGAGGCACAACAGAGGAGGTAAAGTACATGTGAACCAGAAGAAACAGAAGGCATCACCAACTAAGTGTATATCAATTTAGTAAAACAGAGTTAAAATGCTCTCACAAAAGGAGGTGAATAACAGGCATATCACAAGTTCCTAAGTCACTTGCAAGGCTCGATGGAAGGGGCCGCCAGGAGGAATGTGTGTAGGAATGTGGAGTTCGGCTGAGGAAGATGTGGAGCCTCATGGAACAAGGATGAAATCCACAAAGCAGACACGGTTATCATGCTGGATCGCAAGCCTGCACCAGAAGCGGAAGTGACTCCGGACGTTGTGACGTCAATAGGGAAGAAGAGGAAGTAGGCAGTAACATGTTTCGGAGCTACAGTATGCACCTTTGTCAAACCAGACAAAGCAGCACTCACAGAAATTCCTTTCTCTGAGTTCATTGACAGACACTACTTTTCGGATTCTTGACCATAGGTTTTATAACGCCACCTACAGGAGTAGGACATTAGGCAGAAAAAAAGAACAGCATCACCTATGGGCAGTCCTAGCTGGTATAGACCCCCTTTCTGCTATAGGCAAGCCAGTTAGTCATAATGCAGTGTCAGACGTATAAACTCCAAAAAATAGGGGAGGGTGCTGTTTCTGTTGATGAACTCAGAGAAGGGGATTTTATGGTGAGTAACAAAGTTTTCTTTTCACGGGCACAGCTCTTCTGATTCTTGACCATAAAGACGTCCAAAAGTAGTATCTCAAGAAGAGGAGGGCAAACCAAAAACAAGGAATCTTAAACAGTGGTCTGCAAAACCTGCAGCCAAAACAAGCATCCAAAGATGCAAACACATCAACTTGTAAAATGTATGTATTTATTTTTAAAAGTGTGCACAGATGACCACGGAGCTGCCTTGCAAACCTGAGATACAAGTGCCTGAAGTCTAAACACCTAGGAGGTACTAATCACACTGGTGGAGCATGCCACAACAGGGAACAGAGGAGCCCAACTCTTAATGGTGCACGCCAGAACAATTGTCTGCCCTATCCAATGGGATATAGCAGCAGAAGATGCCACCAGGCTTTTTCTTGGACAATCAATGAGCACAAAGAGGACATCGGACCTCTGGAAAGAAACAAGCTGCCCAGACCACATCCAAGGAGTGCAAAGAAACCTCCTAAAGATGCAATTACCGTGGAAACAATGAAGGCAGGTCAATGTCCTCATTCAGCTAAAAATCCAACATCACATTCGGAGGAAAGGAAGGGCACAGACGGTGAACCACTTTATTCTTGTGTAAAATCAGGGAGCAAGACTCAAAAGATAAGGCCGCCAATTCCGACACCCACTGCACAGAAGTGATGGCGACCATGAAGGCAACTTTTGACAAAAAGCAAGCAGGGGAAAGTCTCTAATACTCCAAAAGGGAGGCTTCTGGAGGACAGAAATAACCAAGTTCAGGTCCCACAATGGCAACAGGAGACACACAGGAGGTGTCCCATGAGGAACCTCTTGGATGAAAAAGTGGACCAATGAATGTGTAGTCAAAGGATGGTGGCCTGCCTTTAATGGTATTCAAGACAAGCTGTTGTGCAATGCCCCATTCAAGAAAGGCCAAAATCCAAGCCATGGAGAAGGAAGATGGATAGACAGCCAGAGATTTGCACAAGGAAATATAAGCCTTCCAGGTGTGACAATATATCTTCAGAGAGGTAGATTTGAAAGCCTTCAACATTGTAGGGATCACTGGACCCAAGATTCCCATTACTGAAAACCTGGCTTCAATAGCCATGCTGTCCAAGCCAGTGATGGTAAAGCAGAGTGGTAGACTGGCATTGGACAAGAGGTCCTCCCAAAGAGGTAATCACCAGAGAGCATCCGTGACCAGCCGCACCACATCACCATACCATGGACAAGGCCAGTCTGGAGCTACTAGAAAAAAATGAATCCTTTTGCCATCTATCCTGCACAGCAGGAGAGGGAACAACTTGAGAAGAGGAAAAGTGTAAATGAGACGATACTGGTCCCACAGTGCCACCAGTGCATCTGGTAGGGGGTCCTACCCTCTCACCACAAACCTTGGTACCTTCCTATTGAGGTGGATTGCTAGGAGATCCACATCCGGGGTCCCCCAGCATAGGCAGATCTCTTGGAACATGTCTGAGCATAGGGACCTACCTGCCTCCCAAATCTGCCTGTCAATTCCAGATGCCTGGGAGGTGCACAGCGGCGGGAAGGACTTCCCTGTTTGTAAGGGAGGAAACCAGAGCCACCAACGGAGAAGGCCCTCGTCGACAGACCCAGATGAATCTGGTTATCCAGGGAAGCAGGACAATTGTGCAAGATCAACAGTGTTTTCCCTCTGCAAACCTCCTGTACAGAACTATGCATATGGGACCGCCGTGTAGTCGAACACCATAAGACTCAGAGCCTGCAGGGAAGACCGCAGCAAGGACTGCTTGTGTGACAAGAATAGTTGAACTGCAGTCTGAGGTTTTAGGATTTTATCTGCCTGGAGAACTCTGTGGCCTGCTTTGAGTCAAGACTCAGGCCCAGACACTCCAGCCTCCTGGTTGAGGTCAGGGCAGACTTCTTGAGGTTTAGGACCCATCCGAAGTCATGGTGGGAGCACATTGTGATCTCCACAATGTCCCTGCATGCAGCCTGGGAGTTTGCCTACAAGAGCAGAATGTTCAGATAAGGCGCCACGGGAAAGATCTAGTTGTCTCAGTAACGCCAGGACTGCAGCCAGAATCTTGGAGAATACCCAAGGCCTGAAGCCAATCCAAAGAGGAGCACCACAAAGCGATAATTCACATCAAACTGAAGTAACTGCTGATGTCTCTTGTAGATGGGATTATGCAGGTATGCATTCTTGAGGTCTATGGATGCCAGAAAATTCCTGATAAAGACAAGCCACCAAACAGATGGATTCCATCTTGAACTGCTTCCTCCAAAACCAAGCAAACCAAGTCATTTTTTGGAACCGTGAACAGGCTGGAGTAAAATCATGGGAACTGTTCCGGCTTGGGCACAGAGATTATCGCTCCCTGGTGCAGCAGATCTACCGTCGAGAAGGTGCAATGGCAAAAGGGTAAAGATTGGAGGAAAAATACTTTCTCTGGTGGATAAGAAATAAATTATATCCTGTTCCCGGACACAACCAGTTCGCAGACCCCCTTGCCTGGAATGAGGGAGGTTTACAGGCCTGAGAACAACTGACAGGACCCCCCGTCCTGGAAATGAGTGGGAGCAAACCTTCATATTGAAGAGGACTTGTACGCAGGCTTGGCAGACTTGTGCACTTGGCACTACCCACAGGGGCCTTGCAGGACTTGGGAGCCCTTGTCAGAAGAGCCAGGGGAACAAAAAATCCTCTTGCAGGCAGTAAAGGAAGGTCTGGATGTCTGACATGGTTTAATCCCCTTCTTGGCCTGTCGGAGGAAAGTACTCTTGCCTCCTGTGAGGCTTTTGATGATGTCACCAAGGTAGTACCGAGGAGATGTTCTCCCTGGAAGGTCAGATCCACAAGGACTTGTTTTTAGAAGTCTGGTTAGCAGACTTGTATTTGTGCCAAAGCACCCACCAAAGCACCACCGATGAAACGTAGAGAAGCATCCAAAAACACATCACAAATATACAGGCCCTGGAGCAACTGGTCAACCAGATCCATGTACACTGGATCCACTTGCCTGGTGGACAAACTTTGCCACAGAAATTTGGCCCATTCAGTAAGCATCTGAGACACCAGACCCATGGCTAACACAGGCAGCAACACCAACCTCTCAATGGTAAAGATAGAGCAGGCGACCGATTCTTCCCAGTGGTTTGCAGGATCCCTAAAGGAGGTAGACTAAAGGAGACTAAAGGAGGTAGACTCCTCCACCAGTATCACGACTGCTTTATTCAACCTCAAAATAGGGGGCTCCACCACAGGAGGTGAGGTCCACTTCTTCAGAAGGGCCTCCTCAAAGTTGTAACATACGGCAAAGCACTTCAGAACCACAAAAGCACACTTCTGGCGTTCCCAATCGTTTGTAAATAAACTTATCAAAGTATGCGGGGTAAGAAAAAACCCTAACAAACACAGCCAGCTCGTGCATACTAAAGGGGACAAGCACATCCTTGGCCGCTGTAGCAGAGTCCTCAATTTTAAGTATCTCTCACTCTGAAATAATACAATCACCAGCGCTTTTTCCTGTGTGATTACAAAAGCAGGGGGCTCAACCTCGCTGTTCGAGAAATCAGGGGAGGCATCTTCAGGGCCTGCAGAAAACAATGAAATGCCCAAAGATGCAAGTGACGGTGGGGGGCACTTCCTGCTCGCCTTGCGCCTGAATGCTGTCTCCACCTGGGAGATGAACAAATCAAGAACCACCAACAACACGTGTAGGGGGACAGGGGATGTTTAGGAACCTGCCACCTTCATAAAGGGAATCAGGAGGGGACACGTGCATCTAAGACTCCATATGGCCCACTCAGGCAAGGCACCATAAGAAATTAGGACACCTGGGGGAAGGGGGGAAAAATGCCCCCCGGCTGACTACAGCAGAGGAGGAGGAACCCCAGGTAGGCACCACCCGAATGCCAGGGGAGTGCTGGGGATGCCAACATGGATGCCACCAGTGGATTTGGTCAGTGAGAAAGCTGTGGATGTGCCAACTGTGCCTCAGAAAGCATGCCCTCCTGTAACAGGGACAGCCTCTATATCCAGCCTGAAAGGGGGATAACCAGAAAGATGGCCGCTGCCACGTGGCTACAAGAAAGTGGCCACTATGCACTTCTGCCGCCACCTCCAATACAAGTCAATGGGGCTCACTGTTAAGATGGCTGCCGCCACGTGGCTACAAGAAATTGTCTGTCATGCACTTTCCTAGTTAGCTCCCATAAAAGTCAGTGGGAAGGTCTACTGCAAAATGGCCACCCTTCTTGTCCATCCCAATGTGGCCACCATTTTACATGAAAATGGTTGCCACCAACAAAGCACATGGCAGCTGCAATGCGGCCGTTCAGATCCCTGGAGGGGACTCTTGCCATGCAAAATCTGCAAAGGTAACCGAGAAGGTCTGCCTCATGCCCAGGGATGCCAGGAAAAGAAAGCCCAAACACCAGAAACTGGAAGGTAGGAGGAGGGGTTGGAGCATGGCCAGGAGGGACAGGAGGAAATACCAGAGGCCAAGAGGGGGAGGGGCAAACCCCACCGAACCGACAACCCCAGGGGGTATCCGTGCACCACACCGCATCTAGGGTGGGAAGGGAGGGGGAATATAGTAATCCATCCAGCGGGGCTTTCAGGTAAGGCTCCCATGACAGATCCTTCTCTCCACCATAGTCGGCCAAGGTAACACTGTGATATGAACTTCAGCACAGTCATATTTGTCCCGACAAATTCGACATTTAACGCAACGGCCCCCTCAGTCCAGGATGGGGCTGTGGCAGCTGACGTAACATGTAGCTTAAGGTCTGCATGCATTTGCTGGCTGGACTGGGGTGACCACTGGACTTAGATTATCCAGCCCATTGCCTAGCACGGCTGTTGAATGAAAAAAAATTCCAGGAAAAAAGAAAAAAAGCTATGGAACCATAAGTTCCAGCAGGGAACTAGGTCCTTACTCATGAAACTCTAGGCAGAAATAACTGCCTTGCCTATTGGGGAGAGAGGGTTTATACCATCCAGGACTGCCTATAGGCTGTTTCATTTTTCTGCCTAGTGTCCTACTCCTGTGGCTGGCTCTATAAATCCTATGCTAAAGAATCAGAAGAGCTGTGTCCCTCAATGAGGGTATGGAGAAATATATTTATGCCCATCCTGATATTTCTGATAAAGTCTATAGTATAAAAGGGACTGAGAACCTTGGGCTGCCATCTCTAGATTTACGAAACACCCTTGTAGAGCAGCACACTTCTCTTCATTTACAAAATGTACTGTAAACAGTGAATGTGGAAAATTCAAATAAATGTTGATTAAAAAAAAAAAATATCCACAAAGTACCTGGCAAAGCCTTGGCAATGCTTAAAAGTTACTTCTGGGAGGCGAGATAAAAATGGAAGATGATCCAAGTCATAGTAAGTTACAGCCATGACTGAAAAAATAAAAATCTTCTTTTTTGGATCCGAGATTAGTCCTTGGGACGCTTTGAAAGCTATGAGCATGCCACGTTGATGTGTCACATAATGTGCTGTGTTAGACATGAAGAAAACATGACAAACAAGAGGTGGCAAAGTGGGTTTCTTGGAGACACATTGACTTAGATTTGTTAAAACTGGAGAGTGCAAAATTTGGTGCAGCTCTGCATAGAAACCAATCAGCTTCCAGGTTTTATTGTCAAAGATTAATTGAACACGCTGAAGTTAGAAGCGGATTGGCTACCATGCACAGCTGCACCAGATTCCAAATGATCCAGTTTTAGTAACTCTCCCCCACTATATTCAGCATGTATTGAATGGAAATGTCTGAATGTCATAACCCATTTATTGGAATGTTCAAAGACACTATATAGAGCACAGAAGTACCAACTAAAGGACACAGGGATGAAGGAAGAAAGATGGGAGGGTGGTAAAGAGTAGAGTGAGGGAGAGGAGGAAAAAGGGAATGGAGGAGATTAAGGGTAGGTCATGGGTAAGGAAGGGGCAAGGCAGTAGAGAACACAGTAGGGACAGGGTAGGAAAAAATTAACTTGGCTAAGTGGATTGGGGAACCTAAAACAGAAGTCTGAGTCCAATGTCTGGGGTGCCAGCCATCTGTGTTTTTTTGGGAGATACTCAGTTAGTCTGTTTTAATCCTGTAACCCCAGTTCCTTAGCCCCCGGCCCTTTTTTACTACTATTTTCTTTTTTCCTATTCCTCCTTATGTCACTTTTCTTTACCTCTCAGTGTTGGCCATGTTTTGGCCTTGGTCTGAATTCACACCTATGCATTTTTAATACTTTTTGCATTTTGCAGATTTGCACTACAGAGCATGTTCCATAGGAAACCATGTTAAATCAGAAAAATGCAAAAAGCACTAAAACTGCATAAGTGTGAATCCAGCCTTAGAGTTCCTTACTTTTCTTATCCCTCTCCTTTTTCCATGTTTTATAAAAGGGACTGTACAGGTGTTAATTGCACTTATGTAGTTCATGAATCTGAAATTCATCAGGATTTTGGCCTTCAATACGCAATGTGGCAATGGGCCGTATTATGACAACATTTATACTAAAGACGTAGATATGCGTGTTATGAACATGTCTACTATTTCTTTGCATGTATGTGTTTATATTACAGAAGTTCCTCAGTTGTACCTGAGGATTTGTATTTCTTGTTTGTTTTTCGCATGCTCACCCGTACTTTGTGTCCTCAATAAAGAAATACAAAAATAAATTAAAAAAAGGAAAAGTCAATAACCTGTGCTTCTTCTAATTAGTTTACACAGTTGGCTTTTGTATGTCTAACTTGTCAGTGACATAGCGCTACAATATCAAAGTTGCCACAATATATATTATTGCTAGCAAGGTTAGTAAACAAAAATAAACTGTTTTTTTTTTAATCTCATGCAAACTAATGATAAACAAACTTGCTGAAGAGGTTAATTTTGATACCAACAAGACCATCTGAGTACTCACCAACTCCTCAAAGACATCTAACAACATTTAACAAACACATGCAGTATCTCACAATAGCGAGTACACCCCTCACATTTTTGTAATTACTTTATTATATCTTTTCATGTGACAACACTAAGGAAATGACACTTTGCTACAATGTACAGTAGTGAGTGTACAGCTTGCATAACAGTGTAAATTTGCTGTTCCCTCAAAATAAATCAACACACAGCCATTAATGTCTAAACCGCTGGCAACAAAAAATTGGGCCCAATTAGCCATTTTTTTTCCTAGCCATTGTCATGAGACTCATGTTACAAGGTCTCGGGTGTGGATGGGGAGCAGGTGTTATATTTAGTGTTATCGCTCTCACTCAATCATACTGGTCACTGGAAGTTCAACATGGCACCTCATGGCAAAGAACTCGCTGAGAAACTGAAAAAAAAAAGAATTGTTGCTCTACATAAAGATGGCCTAGGCTACAAGAAGATTGCCAAGACCCTGAAACTGAGCTGCATCACGGTGGCTAAGACCATGCAGCGGTTTAACAGAACAGGTTCCACTCCGACCAAAGAAGTTGAGTGCACGTGCTCAGCGTCATATCCAGATGTCTTTGGAAAATAGACGTATGAGTGCTGCCAGCATAGCTGCAGAGGTTTAAGAGCCTGTCAGTGCTCAGACCATCCGCCGCACACTGCATCAAATTGGTCTTCATGGCTGTCGTCCCAGAAGCAATGCACAAGAAAGCCTGCAAATAGTTTGTTGAAGGCAAGCAGACAAGTGACATGGATTACTGGAACCATGTCCTGTGGTTTGATGAGACAAAGATAAACTTATTTGGTTCAGATGCTGTCAAGCATGTGTTACGGCAACCAGGTGAGGAGTACAAAGACAAGTGTGTCTTGCCTACAGTCAAGCATAGTGGTGGGAGTGCCATGGTCTGAGGCTGCATGAGTGCTGCCGGCACTGGGGAGCTACAGTTAATTAAAGAGAACCATGAACGCCAACATGTACTGTGACATATTGAAGCAGGGCAAAAACCCCTCCCCTCGGAGACTGGGCCGCAGGGCAGTATTCCAAAATGATAACGACCCCAAACACACCGCCAAGACGGCCACTGCCTTGCTAAAGAAGCTGAGGGTAAAGATGATGGACTGGCCAAGTATGTCTCCAGATCTAAACCCTATTGAGCATCTGTTGGGGCATCCTCAAATGGAAGGCGGAGTAGCGCAAGGTCTCTAACAACAGTGGAAGAGGACTCCAGTGGCAACCTCCAGTGAAGCTCTGGTTAACTCCATGCCCAAGAGGGTTAAGGCAGTGCTGGAAAATAATGGTGTCAAACAAAAAAAAAAAAACACTTTGGGCCCAATTTGGACATTTTCACTTGGGGGTGTACTCACTTTTGTTGCCAGCAGCTTAGACATTAATGGCTGTATGTTGAGTTATTTTGAGTGGACAGCAAATTTACACAGTGGCGTCGGGAGGGGGGCTGGAGACCCAAATGGGTCCCCGAAAAGCCCCGGGTCTCAGGCATGCACCATTGTATTGTTAGCCCTGAGTGGGGACCGATCTGATCCCGTGCGCGGCAGAGTGTGGCCGAGTAACATGGCAGGTCCTGCCTTCTGGAGCTTGCAGCACCTATTATGGATGTCCCACTGGTCCAATGCCGGGACCGTGGGACATGTGACATCCATCATAGGCGCTGCAGGCTCCAGAAGGTGGGAATTACAATGCGGCCGTCGCGCCACATCACTGAGATCATCTCTCCCCGGCTCTCCTCTACTCCTCTGGTGGCCTGCTGTGATGATGATGGGGGCACCGCACACTACGGCTGAGCTGAGCTGCTGCAGGACACATGAAGTTTGTCTCCTGGTCAGGTAGGTCAGTGTATGTATGTCACTACCATCAGTGTGTGTATGTCAGGTAGGTCAGTGTATGTAAGGTAGGTTGGTCAGTGTATGGTAGGCATGTAGGTCAGTTTATGTATGTCAGGTAGGTAGGTCAGTGTATGCATGTCTGGTAGGTAGGTCAATGTAATGGTCAGTGTGTCAGGTGAGTTTAGTGGTCAGCATTGATGGGCACTGGTAACAGGCAGCAACCAGCAAGTAACTCCCCCCCGCCAAAAAACTGTGCCGGCCTTGGACTTCGGGCTAAAGCCCCTGGTCTTTTTGCCACCTAGCAACGCCCGTGTGTGTATGTGTATGTGTATATATTGTGGTAGTGGGGTACCCCACCAGTGTTTGGACAGAGGATTCTCAACCAGGCAGGTTGAGGGGCTCCAGTTTATTTGCTTATTTGGGAGGAAACTGGCTTTTTAGTTTCCTCATTGTTTACTAAAATCCGTTTGGGATCTGGAGCCCGGGGATTTCGTAGCGATCCAGGTGGGATGAAATCCCCAGTCCTGGGTCCAGGTCTTGAGATCCACCAGCATACTGACTGGTCAGGTGTGTGTGTGCTGGGCTATTTGTACACACCTGACCATGGTTCTGGGCTCCACCCTCCCGAGGAGTCCAGGCAAGCAAGGGAGAAGCGTGCATGTCTGCACAGTTCTGTCTGTCAGAGCAGACAGAGGGTTCAAGCCTGTGGGCTGGAACAGCAAGGAAGCTGAAAGTGTGCTGAGGTATAGAGTGTACAGGAACTCCGTTATAGAGCCGAGAGGGCTGAAGCACAAGCCTGAGAAGCAGTGCTGCTAAAGAGAGCCAGGTGGCTTGGTAACTTCTGTTTAACTTACAGTGTTTGCTGTGGAAAGCTGAAACCCCTATGTGGGAAACCCTTCTGTTATTGGACTTGTTTTCTTTTCATTTAATAAAAGTGGGCCAAGAAGCCCTTAAAACGGCATATCTGGCATGGACTCGGCTCACTGGTGTGCTCTACCCTTAAGCTATAACATCCCCCGATGTTACAATATATATATATATATATATATATATATATATATATATATATATATATATACAGGCATACATACATACACACATTTGAAATAAATGTTTCTGTAAATGTAATGTGCACGCAGTAAACTTTAGATAGGATAGAGTATATGTAATAAACTTATGCGGGAAAACTCAATCAAGTCAGCTGCAACCACCTTCCACTCATTGTCTCGCTGAGACATTAAACTATAATTTTTTTATGCCTAGCACTGGGTTAAAAGTGCTACATTTGTAAGTAACTTTTTTTTATTCAATACAATGCACTAAACCATACAGAGAGCACTGTGCACTTGATTTTACATGGTACGATTGGATCTGGTTCCCACTGACTGAGATCTGGCTGGCGTTCTGGAGTGGTGTAGTCCTGTAGCTGTAAAATCCATGCAGAGGCACCGATCATCTCTTACACCCTTTATGGGAAGGCTTGTTTGACCTATCTGTTGGTTCAGAGGGTCCACGTAGTGAGGTGATTGGCTTGGTATCACCTGTGGTGGAGGTCTTATCGTGGATACACACAGTTGAGATGTCTTTTTGAGCACAGTGAACACAACTGAGGATATCTTCCAATCCATTCCCGGTTATTGCTGCTTTTTTCTTATTTCACTGTTGATATATGGACTAATCTCTCAGATTTTGGATTAGGATTTTTATATTGCATCTCATGAATTGTACAGATGAATTTTAGTATAACTTTATTATTAGTGCTGCACTATTTGATTTGAGAGTGTTTGTAATACACACATTCTATTTGTGCCTTTGTATCTTTTTGCTGTTGTTTCTGCAGATTACAGTCATCATTCAAGCATAGCATTTATGCTTTTGTATTTTCTGCTGCATGCATTTTACTTAATATGGGTTGTCACAACATGGTTAAAGATATACTCAATGCAAACAGTGGTGTTCGGGTGACAGAGAAATAACAATCCGCACATGGGCGGCACAGCTTGTGAACAAGACTTCACCAACATGCAGGAAACAGCACTTAACACTTATGCTTGCAGAACGGACTATGTAAACTTAGATCTCCCTCTACAGGCTATAAGCTGGATAGAACAATCATTTTTCAGAGGTTTCTGATCCTTGCACATGACTATTTGCCTAGTACTTCTAGAAAAAAAAGTAAAGTTTATACACAAGCATAAGCAATGCAATGAATAGAATGAAATGATCTTTACATAAAAAATGTAAGGATATTTTCAGTTAGGCCAATATTGACAGCAAAAACACATGCACAGCAGATGGAAAGAGAATAGCCATTTTTTTAAAACTTAAATATCATACAAGTGAAGCTACCTTGAAAAACGCTGAACAGTCTACCCTAGAAAAAAAATATATTTTTGGCTTGGTCTGCAGAGGTTTGCAATTGGAGTTCATAGTGTGGTCCAATGTAATCAGTTTCAAGACAAAAAAAGTAGCTAATTTATTGTTTAACCACTTGCTTACTGGGCACTTAAACCCCCCTCATGCCTAGACCGATTTTCAGCTTTCGGCGCTGACGCACTTTGAATGACAATTGCGCGGTCATACAACACTGTATCCAAATGACATTTTTATCATTTTTTTCCCACAAATAGAGCTTTCTTTTGGTGGTATTTACAGTGGTGTGAAAAAGTGTTTGCCCCTTCCTCATTTCCTGTTCCTTTGCATGTTTGTCACACTTAAGTGTTTCGGAACATCAAACCAATTTAAACAATAGTCAAGGACAACACAAGTAAACACAAAATGCAATTTGTAAATGAAGGTGTTTATTATTAAAGGTGAAAAAAAATCCAAACCATCATGGCCCTGTGTGAAAAAGTGATTGCCCCCTAAACCTAATAACTGGTTGGGCCACCCTTAGCAGCAACAACTGCAACCAAGCGTTTGCGATAACGTGCAATGAGGCTTTTACAGCGTCCTGGAGGAATTTTGGCCCACTCATCTTTGCAGAATTGTCCTAATTCAGTTACATTAGAGGGTTTTCGAGCATGAACGGCCTTTTTAAGGTCATACCACAACATCTCAATAGGATTCCGGTCAGGACTTTGGCTAGGCCACTCCAAAGTCTTCATTTTGTTTTTCTTCAGCCATTCGGTGGTGGACTTGCTGGTGTGTTTAGGATCATTGTCCTGCTGCAGAACCCAAGTTCGTTTCAGCTTGAGTACACGAACAGATGGTCGGACATTCTCCTTCAGGATCTCTTGGTAGACAGCAGAATTCATAGTTCCTTTTATCACGGCAAGTCTTCCAGGTCCTGAAGCAGCAAAACAGCCCCAGACCATCACACTACCACCACCATATTTTACTGTTGGTATAATGTTCTTTTTTTCTGAAATGCAGTGTTCCTTCTACGCCAGATATACTTGGACACACACCTTCCAAAGAGTTCCACTTTTGTCTCATCGGTCCACAGAATGTTGTCCCAAAAGTCTTGGGGATCATCAAGATGTGTTGTGGAGAAATTGAGACGAGCTTTGATGTTCTTTTTGCTCAGCAGTGGTTTTCTCCTTGGAACTCTGCCATGCAGGCCATTTTTGCCCAGTCTTTTCCTGATGGTGGAGGCATGAACGCTGACCTTAACTGAGGCAAGTGAGGCCTGCAGTTCCTTGGACGTTGTTGTGGGGTCTTTTGTGACCTCTTGGATGAGTCGTCGCTGCGCTCTTGGGGTAATTTTGGGCGGCCGGCCACTCCTGGGAAGGTTCACCACTGTTCCATGTCTTCGCCATTTGTGGATAATGGCTCTCACTGTGGTTCGCTGGATTCCCAAAGCTTTGGAAATGGCTTTATAACCCTTTCCAGACTGATAGATCTCAATTACTTTCTTTCTCAATTGTTCCTGAATTTCTTTGGGTCTCGGCATGATGTGTAGCTTTTAAGGATCTTCTGGTGGACCTTACTGTGTCAAGCAGCTCCTATTTAAGTGATGCCTTGATTGTGAACAGGTGTGGCAATAATCAGGCTAGAGAAATTGAACTCAGGTGTGGACAACCACAGTTAGTATGTTTTAACAAGGGGGGCAATCACTTTTTCACACAGCCATGATGGTTTGGATTTTTTTTCACCTTTAATAATAAACACCTTCATTTAGAAATTGCATTTTGTGTTTAAAATTTTGTAAAAATACAAACAAAAAAAAATGAGGAAGGGGGCAAACACTTTTTCACACCACTGTAATCACAGCTAGGGTTTTTATTTTTTGCTAAACAAAAAAAGTTTGAAAAAAAAAAAAAAAATTTTTAATAGTTTGTTATACAATTTTGCAAACAGGTAATTTTTCTGCTTCATTGATATGCGCTGATGAGGCTGCACTGGTGGGCACTGATAGGCTGCACTGATGAGCACAGTTAAGGTGTCACTGATGGCCACTGATAAGATGGCACTGATGGGCCCATATGGGTGGCACTGATAGGTACCACTGATAGGCACTGATAGGCAGCCCTGTTCAGGCACTGATTGGGGGCACTGACAGGTGGCACTGTGGGCACTGACAGGTGGCGCTGGTGGGCACTGGTAGGCAGCACTTGTAGGGGGCATAGATGGGCACTGAGGAGCTGGGTCACCTAGCAGTGATCCCTAATGTCCCCCTCACTGCTGCTGGTGATGGGCTTTTTTTTTTCTCGCGCTGTCAGCGCGAGGAGGAAAAATAGAAGATTACCGGCTGTGTTGTCATCACATTATCAGCTGTCATTGGCTGACAGCTGATCACGTGGTAAGGGGTCGGGTCGGATATCTGTGATCCAGCGAGTCTCAGACTCGTTGATCACAGAGAGTGCCGCATGCGCCCTTCAGGGGGCGTGCAGGCGCTCGTGCATGGGACTACATCAATAGAGCTCTAGTGGTTAAAAAGTATTCACTCAAAAAGTGACAAGGTAAAAAAAAGTTGATTTCCAACTAAGGCTCCATGCACAGTAGCGTTTTTTTTAAGCTCCTAGAAGATGTTATTAGCATTTTTTTGTCTGCTCCTAGAAGCTAAATAGTGTTATCCTATGTGTCCATGCACACTACTTTAGGCTATTAGCATTTTTTGAGTTTCAGCGTCTAGGAGAAGGAAAAAATAAAAAAAAGTTTTTGTAGAGTTTTTTGGAGCATTTTTTCAGCAGAAACGCTGCTAAACGCTACTAATATATTTATTTTTTTACTTTTTTCTCCTTTTACTGCAAAAACGCTAATGCTTTTAAAAACGCTGCTACAATGCTACTACACAAAGCTAGCAAAATGCATATTGGCCTAAATTTATGAAGAAATTCAATTTTTTATTTTTTTTGTCACCAAAATGCAGTGTCAGATGGTCACGAAGGGGGGTAAATCTATGGAGGTCAAGTGGTTAAGGCCTGCTCCAAACAAACAACTAGAAAGGTAAACATTTAAAAATATGTTTTTTTTGTTTTTTTTTTGTTTGTTTTTTGTTTTGTTTTTTTACTTTCTTCCTCTGCAACATACTGTTTACCCTAAAAGAAAAAGTGCAAGTTACATCCTCACAACTAAAACATTTTTATTTATTTTTTGCTTTGGAGAAAGGTTATTACTTTTGCATATACTGCTAAGACTTTCCCTCAGCAGGGACTACCATAGAAACTCATTTTAGTAGAGTGAGGAAGGGATAGAACTTCCTCACTTCTGTATGGGTGATCAAGAAGAGGAAGTGGAGGAAAATCTCTGCTATGGAGTCACAAACAGAAGTAAAACAAATGTTAAATGTTTGAAGTCAGACTTTAATGCCAGAGAATATGGAGTATTTTGGGTAACAAGACCATTTTGACAAGATTTATTCTATCCATGACCCCCAGGGGGAGATGAGTTGTGTTTTAGATTTCAATAAAGTGTATAAGGGTTACAGGTTGAGGAATGTATAGTCTGCAGGGGTATTAGAAACAGTAAACCCAAAAACATTCTATAAGATGGAGCACTCCCCGAAGCGAAGGACCTGAGTTTTCCAGATACAAAAAAGTGTCATCTGCATATAAACTAATAGTTTCTATCAGATGCCCCACCTACAAGGCACGGATTGCGGGATGTGCTCTGATGGCAATTGCCAGGGGTTTTCTATGGCTAGGGCATAAAAATCGGTGATAAGGGACAATCTTGCCTCATAACTCTAGACCAGGGATATGCAATTTGCGAACCTCCAGATGTTGCAAAACTACAAGTCCCATCATGCCTCTGCCTCTGGGTTTTATGCATGTGGCTGTCAGAGTCTTGCTATACCTCATGGGACTTGTAGTTCTGCAACAGCTGGAGGTCCGCTAATTGCATATCCCTGCTCTAGACAAAGGGAAAGCCCAGGAAACCTGACCAATGTTATCTGCCTTTTTAAGTATTAAAGGCTAAGCTGGACCAATTCATTTTAGTGCACAAATACACAATATCAGACCTAATTTTCTGGTAAAATATAAAATATGAAGTTGTTTTGAGTAAACAGATACCAAATATGTTTTGTGTTAAAATTGTTTTCATATGCGTGTGCAAACAAAATGCGTATTTGCAGTCGTATGTGTCTGTATAAGTTGTGTTACCTTCTTCAGTACTTAGAAGTGATCAGGGAACAGCCATTCTCAACCAGGGTTCCATGGTCCAGAGGTTGCCAAGGGTTCCTTAAGCTGTGGCTGATGAACCACCTATTTGATGATGCCTACAGAGTTCAAGGTTCAGGACAACTTAGCAAAGCCAGTAGCATGACACCAAATATATTTTTAGCTGTCTTTAAGGGTGGCATTCTAAACAGCACTTTATGGGGGACATTCTTCCTATTGACCGCTAATATAAGGAGCATTGTTCCTATTGAGCCCTGATGATTTGGTTTTAGTAAGGGTTCCTCAAGAAATGAAAATAATTTTTGGGGCTCCTCTAGGGTTAAAAGGTTGAGAAACCCTGAGCTGGGAGAAGAATGTGAACAAACTCTTGTGAGTAATATTTACTGTATATTGGTGGTAGTAAAAAAGCTGAAGCTCAACTCTCAGCTGGCCAAAAAAAAAAATGATGTGGGTGATCACTCTGCTCAGAACCACTTTATATGCACAAAAGTGACCCTCTTTCTTTAAAGGAAGAGGGTTACTTAACTCTTCCCATGTTAAATGTAGTTTTGAAGTACTGCAATTTCGTTATAAGCCTTATGTAAGGTCACAATTATCCAACAAAATTATTATAGAATTCAAAACAAGCCTAAGGTTTGAGAATCAAGAAAAAAATCCACTGATAAATATACTAAGTAAAATGCAAGCTGTTTGAGTTAAGTGAAATACTTTACATTTATTGTTTTGTTATAGGTTTTTGACAAGAACAGTAAAATGGTTTCAGCAGACTGGAGAGCTACCAAAATTATCACACAGTGAAAATCAATGAACAGTGCAGGTTTTTTTTTTTCTGTAAGTGGTTTCCATAGATCTCTTTAAACCCTGTTCCAACCTAGGAAAACATTATTATATGATGGGAGAGCGGCATAAAAATCAGTTCTTATTGTAATTTATATTTGACAACCTGTATATAATGTTTGGCAGTATAACAATGCACTATTTTAGTAGTGTCCATCAAAATTAAATACATTGGTATTGCTAGATTTTCTGAAAGAACTTTTGCTGTGTACATCACTATCTACACGAACACTAATTTCGAGAAGGGTCAAGGGAGGAAGAGCACTAAAATCACAATGTACAATTACCTTTTATTTTTTTTCCCTTTTTGATACTTCTGCATCCCAAGACATGACATTTAGGTGATAATTAAACATTACTGGGATCACCATCTAATACCCTTATGCCGCATACACACGATCGGAAAATTACACCAGCAAAAGACCGATGTAAGCTTTTCGTCGGAAAATGCGACCGTGTGTATGGTCCATCAGACTTTTGCTGGCGGCTTTTCCGACAGCAAAAGATTGGGAGCATGTTCTCTATTTTTCCGACGGAAAAAGTTCCTATTGGAAATTCCGATCGTCTGTAGCAATTCCAACGCGCAAAATTTCTACGCATGCTCGGAAACAATTTGACGGATGCTCGGAAGCATTGAACTTAATTTTCTCGGCTCGTTGTAGTGTTGTACGTCATCGTGTTCTTGACGGTCGAAAGCTCAGAGAACTTTTGTGTGACCATGTGTATGCAAGCCAAGCTTGAGCGGAATTCCGTCGGAAAAGCCATCTAAGGCTTTTCTGACGTAAATTCAGACCACGTGTACGCGGCATAATAGAAAAAGGGAATATGTTTGAAGATGATGTACCCATAGCAAGAGACTAATTATTATCCAAAGTCTGTTTCAAAAGCATTGGCAATGAAAAGAGGTGTAATCCTGTTAACTGATATGCACAATTAAAAATTGTGGTTTCAATGTTTAATAAATACACAGTTGTGATATTTAAAGATTGTTTGCACGGAGAGATTGATATATCATGTAAACGTGACTTGGAACTCTTGGATTTGATAGTATAGTCTTTCATAAATTGTTCCATATTTGTATCACATAACTTGGTGCAATTATAAAGAATTAAAACTTTAGCTAAAACAATATGCCTATGAAAATAAGCTTTGCATACAACCGGCAACTCCTGACATCTTACTGGAAAAAGAGGCAGGAACCAGCAATTGGGCTTTGATCCTAAACAGTATATAAATTTGATGCCTGAATATCAATATATGTCCATAATCTTGGGGTTCAGTTGCTATCTGGGGCAGTGGCATAGCGTGGGTTGTCGGCCCCCGGGGCTAGGCAAGTAATCTGTGCCCTTGAACCCGTGCACATTTAGCACTCCCTACCACTAGTACAGTATTAAAGTGGTTGTAAACCCTTACAAACCACTTTGACCTACAGGTAAGCCTAGATTAAGGCTTACCTGTAGGTCCAATAAATATCTCCTAAACCTACATGGTTTAGGAGATATTTAGAAAAGAAAAGGCACCGCTATCTACGGTGCATGCGCCGTAGACAGCGGCGCGCAGAGCATGCCGAGATCATGGCGATATGCCGATCTCGTGCGCATCTCATGCCGATCTCATGACGTCATTGCCGCTCCAGAGAATGACAGCGATGGAGCGGTGAGACCCGGAAGTCAGTCCTGGTTTGATGGCGGCGCAGAAGATCGTGGATTAGGACCGCTTCAGGGGCTTCGTTCTCAGGTAAGTCATTCATAATGAGCTAGTATGCTATGCATACTAGCTCATTATGCCTTTGCCTTGCAGGTTCCGTTTTTTTTTTTTTTTTTAAATATGCTTTACTTCCTCTTTAAACCCCTAAGTGCATGTAGTGTTGGCCTCTCTATGTGTGCCAAATGTGCCAACGAAGCTCCACAACCATTTTAGGCATAGAGCTTTCAATGTCTGTTGCACATTTTGTAGCACACAGAAACACGTGACTGCTGACTGCATTTGGGGTGCCATTAACCGCTTCCTGACCGCCGCCTGTACATATACATCGGCAGAATGGCACGGCTAGGCAAAAGCACGTATATATACGTGCCCTCTAATTGCCTAGCCATTGGGTCGCACCTGGTCGGGAGCTCCGTGACCACGGCCGCGGGACCAGCGGACCCGATCGCCGCTGGTGTCCCGCGATCGGGTCACAGAGCTGAAGAACGGGGAGAGGTCTGTGTAAACAAACCTCTCCCCGCGCTTCCTACACTGCCTGCCATTGATCGGCTGTTCCCTGTCATCAGGAAAGCCGATCAATGACGTCAGACGTACAGCCACGCCCCCCACTGTAAAAAAAAACACAACAAGTCACACTTAGCCCCTCCCCGCCCCCTAGTGGTTAACTCCTTCACTGCCAGTGTCATTTACATAGGAATCAGTGCATTTAAATAGCACTGATTTCTATATAAATGACAATGGTCCCAAAAAATGTGTCAAAATGTCCGATGTGTCCGCTATAATGTCGCAGTCACAATAAAAATCGCTGATCGCCGCCATTACTAGTAAAAAAAAAAAATATTAATAAAAATGCTATAAAACTATCCCCTATTTTGTAAACGCTATAACTTTTGCGCAAACAAATCAATAATCGCTAATTGCGATTTTTTTTTTTACCAAAAATATGTAAAAGAACACGTATCGGCCTAAACTGAGGAAAAAAAACTTTTTGGGGATATATATTTTAGCAAAAAGTAAAAAATATAGCATTTTTTTCAAAATTGTTGCTCTATTTTTGTTTATAGTGCAAAAAATAAAAACCGCAGGGGCGATCAAATACCACCAAAAGAAAGCTCTATTTGTGGGAAAACAAGGATGCCAATCTTGTTTGGGAGCCACGTCGCACGACCGTGCAATTGTCAGTTAAAGCGACGCAGTGCCGAATCGCAAAAAGGGGCCTGGTCCTTTGGCTGCAAATTGGTCCGGGGCTGAAGTGGTTAAGAACTACGTTTTGATACATTTTTAGTGCATTTCTGGAACACAAAGGTATAAATTACAGAAGGGTGACTATAGCATGGTGCCCATTGATCAGGGCCCAGGAACTGGGATCAATGGTGACCCAGGCTAACGTTATCCACGGAAGCATTAAGACAGCCATAGAGGTAAACACCGGGCTGTCACAGCTGGCAGGCTATGCTAGTTCTTGCAGTACCTCACAGGCTGCTTCTGACCTAGGATTCTCCAAACTATGGCCCTTCAAGTGTTGAGGAACTGCAAGTCCCATTAGGCCTTGGGATTGTAGTACCTCAATAGCTGGAGGGACATATTTTTCCCATACACAACACTGAGGATGGGCATTTTGTGTGCTAATGTCATGTGACCAGCATCACAAAACCCTCATCTACCCATCGATAACCCCCCACCTAACACCTCCCTCTCTTCATACCCCTCACCCTCCTCCTCCTGTGTCTGTGGAGCCAGCCTCTGTCAGAGGAAGCATTGCAAGAATGGAGGATAATGGGCCACGTGACCACCCAGCTGGGAGAAGCGGGGCTAGTGTCCTAGTGCACCTCAAGTACAGGACCTGGGTTTGGGATGTCCCCAAGACTAGGACGATCTGCCCCTACCACTCCTACACCATACCCCAATGCTTCTATTTACAAACAGGCACTCCACTTCATCCCATTACTGTACCCAAACCATGTTGGGCATGTCTTACGCTGCCCCGTCCCTACACCATGCCTCAATGCCGCTATACAGCTACTATGCAACATTCAATTATGTCTCTACTGTTTCCTTTAACATACTGATATGTCCAGGTAATAGGATCTCTATGGTGTACAGTAATTCCCAGGTGTGACCATTCCCTTACAACACCACCTACCTGGACAGTGTTCTATCTAACCCCCCAGGTGATCAGCCCCCTACATATTCTCTTACCTGTGCAGGGTTCCTTGTATGCCCCCAGGTGATCAGTTTCCTATAGTCTCACCTACCTGTGCAGTGTTTCCTATATGCCCCCCCAGGTGATCAGTCCTGAGGGTGCCCCCTATACATAATGCAACAATTTTAGTCCTCCTGATACGTCCAGGTAATAAGTTATCTCCAGTATATAGTCAGTTCCCTATAGTGTCATCTACCTGTGCAGGGTATACCCTCAACAGACTGAACTCCACAATGTCGTTTTTGCTATGTCCAGGTAAATAGATCCCCTCCAGTATATCTAATCCTGGGTGGTCAGTCCCTCCGGTATGTGCTCAGCTTCCCTCCAGTGACAGGCAGTGTCCCTGATACATGTTCCACGGGTCACAGCATTCCTCTCCAGCCAGTGATAAGGCTGGCCAGTGTTATGACTGGGAGATCTCTCTAAAGCAGTCCATGTCCTGTCCCCTCCCGGTCTGGCTCCAGGGGCCAGGAGAAGGACACAAGGAACACGTGGGGGGGCCATTTTCATATCGGGACGGAGGTGCGGGTCACATGAAATACAGGGAGGTCCTTCCACTGGGACTTCCAGCAATGATCACCTACTAGATGACATCCAGAATCAGTGTGACCTATACATGATGAAGAGTGTTTTCTAGCAACCCAGCCATAGCAGTGCCCACCCACCGGAGACTGACAGAAGCAAGAGCGAATAAGAAGTATAAGGGTCACGTGGCCAGCCGGGGAATCTGACTCAGGGCACTCGGGATGGCGCGGGACTAATTTATGCGCCTGTCTAAACGTCACGCCTGGGGTGAGTACACCGAGTTCCACCCCCCCACCCTATGCCAGTGACCTGGGGGGATACTCATTTTCTTTTACTAGTCCTTTGAGTAAAAGCATACCTGGGCAATCGTTCTGTATTTAATTGGTTTGTTTCATTTTAAGCAACTGCTCTGCTTAAATGTACAGTATGTCCATTGTAACTTTTTGTACATTTTTGCATACATATGAATTGTCCATCTTTTTCACTTATTAAATAATAACTTGTTTTTTGATTGCAGTAAAGTATGGATGAAATTCAAAAGGCAGAGTATATCAACTGTTGTAGGTATCTGAATTAAACCTGCTGGGGAAGTGTATAGTTTGGACCGCTAAAGCAAGCAGCATGTTTTTAAAAACATATGTACTTGCCTGTTAAATGCTGAAGAGTTTTACAACTAGAAGTGCCAGGAGTGTGGGTGTCTTGCAAGTAATTTGTTACATAGTTAGGTTGAAAAAAGACACTAGTCCATCTAGTTCAATTAATAAAATAAAAAAATACACAGACACACATATAGAAAATTTCAATATACATCAGACATCAATAAATGGCGGACCATGGTCCGGATCAAGACCAGGTTGCTGTCCCATCTGGACCAGCAGTGGTCCCGCCATTTAGGACCCGGCTCTTCCGTCAGCCATTGTCACTGCTGTCATCCTCTTCGAGCTGACTTTAGAGGCAAGACAGCTCCAGATATATGGCAGGAGACACATCTGTTGATCAGTCTAGAGTTGATATTGGAGGTAGGACAGCTCTAGATGGAGGGTGGGAGCTGCCAAATTTACTTGTCAAGTTAACCAGCAGGTGATTGGTTAGTAGCAACCAATCACAAGCTGGTTACCAGAAAGATATATGCAGCTCCTGCCCTCCATCCGGAACTGTCCTGCCTCCGATGTGAGCTCTAGACTGATGTGCCTCCTGCCTTCCACCCTGTGCAGGTAGGACATTGAAGAGAGCTATATCACTGCTGTAAAGGAGGTGGGGGGGAAGCCGAGGATGATATGAAGGGGGCCAGGGACAGGAATCTGGAAAAGGGGGGTGATATAAAGGTGGGAGAGCTGAGGACAGGAATGTGAAGGAGGGGGGTTGTTGACAAGAATATGAAGAGGGGTAATATGAAGGGGGCCTGAGGAAAGTAATGTGGAGGAGGAGGGGGGTGATATAAGGGTGGGGGGAGGGGTCTGAGGACAGTAATGTAAAGGGGGTGAGGACAGGAATGTGCAAACGGAGATGGGTAATATAAAGGGGTCGATTACAGGAATCTGAAGGAGGGGGGGTGGTATAAGGCAGGAGGGGCTGAGGACAGGAATGTAAAGGGGGGAGAGAGGTCAGAAAAAGGAGGAGGGGGTGATATAAAGGGGGGATGAGGTTAGGAATGTAAAGGGGGGTGAGGACAGGAATGTGAAGAAGGAAGGGGGTGGTGATGACAGGGATGTGAAGGGGTGATATGAAGGGGGGCTGAGGACAGTAATATGAAAGAGGAGGGGGCTGATATAAAGAGGGCAGAGGACAGTATCATATAACAGTATAAGTGGACGTGATATTAATGGTGGGAGTAATGTGAAGGGGGGTTGAAGACACTGCTATGAAGGGGGGACTGTGATGTAAAGGGGATGGAACTGTGATGTGAAGGGGATGGAACTGTGATGTGAAGGGGGGTGTGACATAAATGGGGGGGGGGGTTGTGATGTGCAGGAGGGACTAAGAACATAAGTGGTAATATTGGGATTGTGATGTGAAGGATCTTAGGCTAGGTTTACATCATTGCTACCTGTGTTCTATGTTTAGGCACCCCATTAATTTCAATGGATTGTCCCAGACCTTTTTTTTTTTAAATTGTGCTGCACCAAAGAGGTTAGGCGCTCACAAAAACATGCTATGTTTTCCGATGCTCTGAGGTGTCTTTAAGAATCAAATGTGTTTCAGACCTCGGCTGGAAGAAAATTTTAGTTACTGGACCTTCGAGAATTTTAATTCAATACCCCTATTCCCACAGTTGATCAAGAGGAAGACAAAAATAAAAAACAATGCTCCAGTGGAAGAGAAAAAGTTATTTTTTCTGATCCTTTGAAAGGCAATCATATATTTCCTTGATCAACTACCCCAGACATTATTACATCTAAAAATTTGTATCCAGGCATATTATATATATTATATGCATTTAGGAATGCTTTCAGCTCTTTTTTAAAACAATCTACTGAGCTAGCCAGAAGTAGTTCTTGAGGGAGTCTATTCCACATTTTTACAGCTCTTACTGTGAAGAAACCGTGCCATATATGATGGTTAAATCTTCTTTCCTCCAGACGTAAGTGCACCCTTGTCCTCTGTAATGACCTGAACGTGAATAATTATACTAAATTCACTTGTTAGGAAACTAATACAGCTAATGCTCATTCTTGTGCAGCTAATGCTTGTGCACAGTAACCAACATGCACTGGCACGTCGGCGCATCCGTGTGCAATAGCATCCATCAGTGTGCACATCCATGTGTATTGGCGCACGCACAATCCTGTGAATGGCACCAAGCTCCCTATTTAAAGGGGGCCCTGATGTGTGCCAATTGCTGGATGTTCTTTACCTTCCCCGTGACCCGTGTTCTTTTGCTCACTGACCTCCCATTGCTGACCCGCCTTGTTCCTGGATACCGACCTTGGCTAGCCTCTGACTTTGCTCTGCCTGCTTTTCTGGTACTGACCTCAGCTTGCTACAGGACCTTATTCTACCTGCTTCCTCCCTTCTGCCTTACCGTGTATGACCCTGGCTCACTGTGACTACATCTCTGTCTTTGGAAATCACCTGCTACAAAACTATCAGCCTCCATGCATTTTTGAGCCTTGTACCTCTGCCCCTACATTCAGGGGTGCTCAGAACACAGTGACAAGGGAAGCTCTCTCCTCAGCTTGGCCTTCAACCAAGGTATGCGACATTACTATATGGACCACTTATATATTTTTACATATCCCCTTGTAATTGCCTCTTCTCAAGAGAGAATAAATTCAGTTCAGCTAATCTTTCCTCACAGCTGAGCTCCTTCATGCTCCTTATCAGTTTGGTTGCCCTTCTCTGCACCTTTTCCAGTTCTCCGATATCCTTTTTGTGAACTGGTGCCCAAAACTGAACTCCATATTCCAGATGAAGTCTTACTAATGATTTGTACAGGGACAAAATTATGTCTCTTCATGTCTCTTTTCAAAAGTATTTGCTAGCTTTAGAAACTGCAGCTTGGCATTGCATGCTGTTATTAAAGGGGTTGTAAAGCCTCGTGTTTTTTCACCTTAATGCATCCTATGCATTAAGGTGAAAAAGCACCTGGCAGTCACCGCCCCCTCAGCCCCCCCCCCCCCATTTTACTTACCTGGGCCTCTTCATCTCTTCGTTGGGGACATGATGTCCCTTTCTCCACGGGGTCCTGGCTCTTGATTGGATAGATTGATAGCAGCGCAGCCATTGGCTCCCACTGCTGTCAATCAAATCCAATGACATGGGCGCCGGAGGGTGGGGCCGTGTCCGGCACTCGTGTCTGTGGACGCAAATGCTGGACTCGGGAGCATGCCCACAAGGTAACCCCCTCCGGAGAGCACTTCTCCTAGGGGGTTATCTAATGCAGGGAGGAGCCACGAGAGCTGCAGAGGGATCCCAGAAGAGGATATTTGGGGGTACTCTGTGCAAAACAAGCTGCACAGTGGAGGCAAGTATGACATGCGTGTTATTAAAAAAAAAAAAAAAAAAACAATCCTTTACCATCACTTTAAGTCTATGATCAACCAAAACAGCCTGATCCTTTTCCACCATCGACTGCCCCAGCTGCAGGTTTTTAGCGCCAAAACGCATAACTTTACATTTACCAATATTAAACCTCATTTGCCACATAGTTGCCCAATTAAAAAGTGTATTTTCCAATCCTGAAGACTTTAAGAGCCGCAAGAGGGTGCGTGTGGGGGACCCGATGCGCGTGGCCGGCGGTCGCGATCACCACCAGCCACGCGCGATCGTGAGCACGAGCGACAGCACAAGGATTTGTGTGCGTAAACACACAAATCCCCGTGCTGTCAGAGGAGACATGGCGTTTGTTCCTAGTAAGTAGGAACGGTGAAATGTCTCCTCTCCTACTCAGTCCTAGGGCGGGAACACACATTTAATCCCTTGATCGCCCCTAGTGTTAACCCCTTCCCTACCAGTGTCATTTACACAGTAATCCAGTGCATTTTTATCGCTGTATAAATGTCAATGGTCCCAAAAATGTGTCAAAAGTGTCCGATCTGTCCGCCGCAATACCGCTAAAAAGTGCAGATCACCACCATTACTAGTAAAAAAAAAAATTATAATAATACAAATGCAATAAAAATGCCATTAATCTTTCCCATAGTTTGTAGACGATATAACTTTTGTGCAAACCAATCAATATCCACTTACTGCAATTTATTTATTTTTTTTACCAAAAAATATGTAGAAGAATATATATTGGCCTAAACTGATGAAGAAATGTGTTGTTTTAAAAACATTTTTGGGGATATCTATTATAGCAAAAAGTAAAAAATATTGTTTTTATTTTCAAAATTGTTGCTATTTTTTGGTGTATAGCGCAAAAAATAAAAAAAACACAGAGGTGATCAAATAGCACCAAAAGAAAGCTCTATTTAAGGGATAAAAGGGATGCAAATTTTGTTTGGGTACAGCATTGCATGACCGCGCAATCACCAGTTAAAACGACGCAGTGCCAAATTGTAAAAAGTGTTCTGGTCAGGAAGGGGGTAAAACTTTCCGGGACTGAAATGATGAAAATATTTATTCTAGAAAAAACCCTTTGTGTTCTTTTATTAAACCCTACAGTATCTTCCCGGCTATAGAAGTTAAACTAACCAGTTTGTAGGTACTCTGTAAAGACTTTGATACCTTTTTAAAGCGGTGTTTCAGCTTAAAAAAAAAAAAATTTAAAATCAGCAGCTAAAAAAAAGTCGCTGCTGACTTTTAATAAGTACACTTACCCTCCCATGTTGTTCGTGGAGGCCGAGATGTCCCTCGGCGATCCGGATCCAGCGCCGCCATCCTCAGTAAGGGAAACGGCTTTGCGCGGCCTACTGCGCATGCGCGAGTCGGCGCGCGGCCTACTGCGCATGCGCGAGTCGGATTTGTGAATGGGGAACGCGATGTGTTGTGGGACACCGTTCCCATAACACACCGCGCCCCATTCACTAGAAGACAGAAGGAGAGAAGATCACTGCGGCGCTGTAGGAGGCAGATTAGGACGATCTGCCTAGCAACAGCCATTTCTGGTAAGTAAAAAAAATTTTTTTTTTTTTTTTTTTCATTTGAAATTGTTACCAACATTTTTTAAAGTTTTTGTTTTCAGGGTGTCCCACCACTTTAACTATAGGCACCACATTGGCCTTATGTCAATCCAATGGTACCATGCCAATCATTAAATAGTCTCTAAAAATTTGAAACAATAGCTTAGATATAACAGAGCTCTGTTCTTTCAGGACCCTTGAATGTAAGCCATCTGGTCCAGATGCTTTATTCATCTTTATTTTGTCAAAATGTTTCTGGAACATGAAAAATGTTAAGTTATCGTGAACCATTTAGGGCTATGTGTATACTATTCCCAATTAAGGACTTTAGCTTCCCCATTTTCTTTTGTATACATAGAGCTGAAGAAGGTATTTATTCACTTCCCCCCTGGCCTATTGTAAAACGATGGCCGGGCGGTGCTCTCCTATTCTGGGTGGATTTCATATTATTTCCTCCCTGAGGCGGCAGCCGTGCAATCTGTGACCGCTGTGTCCATGCTTGTGGAACTGTGTGATTGGTACCAGGATGCTGTGATCATCCAAGGTACCATTTGATCGCTGGGACCAATCATAACGATCACATGCTCACAGAGTAAACAATTGTCATAAATAGCAGTCATTCATGATTCCTAATTTACTTTTGTGATGCTGTGATTGGTCACAAGGCGCACATGGTGTACAGGTCAAATCACAGGGCCCTGTTCCATGTGATAACTGTGGTCAATCGCAGCATCACAATAGTAAACAGGAGAAAAACAAGAAAGTCCTTCATGACAGGTAAAATGATCACTGTAATAAGCAATCACAGTGTAAAAAAAATAAATAAAATAAACAGGATCACCTTTCCAGAGTAGTACAGTGTCACATAATCCAGTCATTCCAACAGCAAGAATCGGCAGATTCTTGCAGCAGGAATCCAGTGGTTGCACCAACCTGCCCATGTGAAAGGGGCCTTACAGTGTCTCTGATCACCGCTACAACAGTTAGTGTCCCTGATCATTGTCACACCAGTTACAGTGTTCCTGAAAACTGCCACACCAGTTACACTGTCCCTGATTACCGCCACAGCAGTCACAGTGTCACATAAGGACTTCTTCACATGTGTGATGCTCTCTGAAGAGCCATCCATATTCAGATTGCTTTTCAGAGAGCATTTGACAGGCACTGTATTGCTTCCTGACCACCTGCTTTAACCCTCTGGACCCCACACAAACAACCCCACTGACTTGAATGGGTTATGATTGGTGGGAGTACAGGATAAATAGCAAATATTTAAAAAAAAAATCCAGTGGTGATTAAATACCGCCAAAAGAAAGCTTTCTGTGTCTGTTAGTGAGGTGGGTAAAAAAATGTCCTTCTCTATGTCCCCAATAACCAACTCATAATTATCTAGTATTGCCTACATGCTCAAACCTGACGTTTTTACTGTTGATATATTTGATGTAATTTGTGAGTGCTGAAAGCTTGTGTGTCTGTGCACATTTGTTTCCAGAGGACTTGTGCTATCCAGTGTGCTGGTAATCTTAACTTTTTTACCCTTTTGGTCCCAAAATGTTTGATATCCGCTCTGTCCGTAATGGATATTTAATGGTCCAAACAATAGTGTGATCCATGGAAAATCACCAGTAAAGATAACACAACAATAATCTCTCTTTTTGCAGATTCCCAACTGCAGAGTACTACAGGCATGCTGCTTATACATCCATGTGATTGCACAAACTATAGATAATCAGGAGCTACCCTAAAGGAACTTTGTTAGACTAGTGGGAAACGATTTAGCGACCAGCAACTGTTGACATGTTAAACAATCTGGTCAGGAGTATGTAATGAATAGCAGTAAGCTTTTTGTTATATACAAAACAATGTACAGAGGGCAGAAGTCAACAGTATGTGACACAGGCAGTGTTGCCATCCGCCAGTATTTTTACTGGCAGTCAGTAAAAAATGGGCACTTTTCTCCTGTCAGTAAATGCCAGTGAAAAAAAAGGTTGCCAGTAAAAAATATGGTTGTGACGCTTGGCCAAAACCATCCAAGTGCCTGCTACAGTGTGTTTGGCCTGTGCCGGCAGTGTGTCACGTGAAGTCATGATGCAAGGGAACAGAGCAGCCGGAGCCTCATGTGCAGGTCTGCGGAACAGGAGGAAGGCAAGCCGGGAGTGGACTGAAGGGACCACCTGGCATGGAGAGAGAGGGTCACTGTGATTCTCCATGCCAGGAGGGGACGTGTCATTTTGGTGAGGTGCCATCATCATCTGTGCTGCTGCACACTGCTGTCAGTGTCACTGTGAGAGTCAATTTCATGTGTGTGTGCCGCCCATTCTAATTTCTTGCCCTCTCGATTCCTGTCCCTGAGCTACTTATTTCCTATATCAAAAATAAAATAAGAAATATCTTTTTGCCATAATATCTACCTTAAATCACTTTGCTAATTGCATATTGTACTTGTTTGTAGCCTAAATGCCGAAATTTGCACTTAAAACTGTCATTTTGTAACTTTTAGATATGCCAATAAAAACTTGACTGTGTCAGTAAATTTTGGGTGTTGTGTCATTAAATTTCAATCTGGTAGGTTGGCAACACTGGACACATGAGGGGGGGGGGGGGGGTTCACTGATAATTTGCAGATAGAGAAAGGGCAGTTGTGCTTGCCAAGGTTGGGGTCGGGGACATTGGTGTCAGTGGAAATCATTGGTGTTCGAGTTTATTTTTTTATTTTATTTTTTTTTTAAAACAACTATTGACATTTTATTAAAAATGTAAATGGTTTACATATGAGTTATAAAAATACATTAACTGTCTAATTTATAACTAAAAACCCCAAATCCCTATGTGTATCTACCACAGTTCTATACTACAAAAATAATTGTCCATAAATATATAAACAGAAACATATTAGATTTACAAATTTTATTCTACTGCAAAACTTTACAAAACATTTAGAATTATTTATTTTCAGTTACATGCTTATGTTATAACTTTCTAAAATTACATGAAAAAGACACAGTGTAATTTCAGATTGCATATCATGATATTACACTGTGCCATATTTTGCTTGAATATTATTGGTAAGGTTACTATTTTATGAGTAGATCAATATAAGCAGTACTGCTATGCCTCTTTGGCACAATTAAAGAGTGTTAAAAGGAACATTTACAACCATTTAAAATGATTCCTTCACAGTTACATGCTTCTGTTTCTTATAATGCTCTCTATACTCAATATATATACTAATATATATACTAGCAAGGATGGATAAATATCAATGTGTTTGTTAAAGAAAAAAATAGAATTGTGGATTACTTACCTATCCATGTACTGCATCCTGCACCACTGCCTCCAACTGCTAGAGCTATAATATTAATTTTGGGCAGGTGATCATCCTGCCTGACAGCAGCAAAGGAGCCAAAGACATGCAGGAAGGAAGGGTTCTGCTCAGAGCCACTGATAAGAGGGAAGCAACTGCCCTCCTGTATGGGGCCCAGGCCCCATAAGTTAAACAGGGGGGGGGGGGGGGGGGCAGAGCAGCAGGAATGGGCACAATTACTGGAATCCACCCCCTGTGGCCCTCCCTGTGTTTAAAATGCTTCAGTTTGTGAATGAACAGGGAGACTCTGTATAGAGTGATTCATGTTCATTCACTCTGCAGCTGAAGATGCAGAGATATGTTTGAGTAAACTGTGTGCTCAATCTCTTTCTCGGTCTCAAAAATGAGACATTGGGTGTCTGTTTAGACCCCTGATATTTCACCAACCCACATAAAGCTAGTCAAACATGTAAAAAATGAAAACAATTAAAATTGTAAGAAATAAAAAAAGCGGACTTCCGCCAAAAAAAAAAAAAAAAAAAAAGAAGAACAGTCAGCAGCTACAAATACTGCAGCTGCTGACTTTTAATAATCGGACACTAACCTGTTCCACGGTCCAGCGATGGGGGGGGGGGGGTGAAGCCCCGCTCCTCTCCCCCTCCTCTCTTCGGTGTCGGCATTTTCACTGCGCGCTGTGACTGGCCGGGCAATTATCTGGGACCAGCGACGTGTCCCACATGAATGCCGAGAGGGAGGGGGGGGGAGAGGTGATCTTCCTTCTGGCGCCATGGTCCCCCAGGAGGAAGTGGAGCTGGAATCCTCAAAAAAGAGGGTACCCCCCCCCCCCCAAAAAAATGGCATGTCAGGGGGTCACCTTCCCTTAAAGATCCATTTCTGTGTGGAACTCCGCTTTAAGTCTCATTCTCACAGGTATTCTGGTTGCATGGATGAGTGGTTTGTACAGACAGTTGGAGACAACTGTTCACTGTTTCCGTCGACTAGGCTGTACAGGGCCCCATGATTTCTAACAGCAGCCCTGCTCCTGCTACAGGCAGGCAAAGGGCTGCATCATTCATTCAAGTGCCTAAAGCAAAATAAACTGATTTACGTCTTTACACAAAAGAGCCTATAGAAACTGATAGGCAGGAACGGAGATCACGTAAGTTACAGAAAAAAAAGTGTATACTCCAGTCTATGCAAAACCAATCCTATGTCTCTTACCAAATTCCTCTTACAAAAAACTGTCACCTTTAAGCAGGTCATTGCACTTTGTCAAACAGGAACTTGGAATTTAGATGTAAGTTTACAGAAACACTGATATACATTAAGGGGTCTATTTATAAATAGTTTCAAACAAAATTCACGCAACTTTACCCAGAATTCACACATTTTTTTTCAATCAACTCCAATTAAAAATATCTTGTGTGAAAATTGTGTCAATGTTGTGTGAACAAAATTGCATACAGAGCCCTAAGTATAATTTTGACTTGAAAACTGGCTTAAGTTATAGTGCAGAGACAAGCTGAACATTGCTACATTACCAATGTTTCACTTACTTGCAATCCTGTATCCAATGCAATAGCTCATCCAAGGGTCTAATAATCTGCAAAACCCTGCACATGTATTCATTAAGCAGTTCTAGTGGTATTGTATTGTTTACACAAACCTTCTGTAATGTGTTATTCATGCTATATATTAAAGTTGTACCATGCTCAAGCAAGTTTTATACCGAAAAATGAACCCAAATTAGTGTAACAGTTAATCCTCTCACTCAGCGACATTAACACACTTCAAAGAGCCAAACTGAGAAGATTAGGATAAAACATTCATTTCTGATAAGAACCTTTGAAGTGTTCATGAAAACTCTGGCTATTGGAGAGGTGAAAGTGTGAACAAACACCAGGAGCTGTCATGGAAATGCCACAATGTAAAGGAAAAATGCCAGCAGAGAAAATCTGTTTTATAGAATAAAAATGACAGCATTTGTACAGTACTTATGCTCTTTAAAATAAACACATAATCACATATTTACACTGCATTACATATCAATTAGGTGAAGTATTTATTTCTATTTTTCTATAAAGTACTAAAGTACTAATGCCAGAGACATGCCATTGTTTCTTTCTTTATCCCCATGGCCTATTCATTTAAAACAGTTGCTTTATAGATCAGACACAGCTAAAAAGTCTTGCATGGGAGCCTATTAGTGATTATTTGTTCAAGAGATGGCACAATGGACGCTATAGCTTAGTGCAATAGGCAAGTGATGTGTAGTATGTATACTTCCTATTACCAATAACCTAACAAAGTTTGCCAAATATAGAGAGGCATAGATAGGTTTCAGCACCTATGGCCCATAGTCTTGGATCAGGCCTGCAATGAATCACTTCTAAGTGTCCGTGTCCCGACTCCCGCAGCAAGCAAACATTCATTGATGGGCACTGGTAGGCTGGATTGAAGGGCGCTGGTAGCCTGCATTTGACGGGTGCTGGTGAGGCTGCATTTGACGGGCACTGGTGAGGCTGCATTTGACGGACGCTGGTGAGGCTGCATTTGACGGGCGCCGGTGAGGCTGCATTTGACGGGCGCCGGTGAGGCTGCATTTGACGGGCGCCGGTGAGGCTGCATTTGACGGGCGCCGGTGAGGCTGCATTTGACGGGCGCCGGTGAGGCTGCATTTGACGGGCGCCGGTGAGGCTGCATTTGACGGGCGCCGGTGAGGCTGCATTTGACGGGCGCCGGTGAGGCTGCATTTGACGGGCGCCGGTGAGGCTGCATTTGACGGGCGCCGGTGAGGCTGCATTTGACGGGCGCCGGTGAGGCTGCATTTGACGGGCGCCGGTGAGGCTGCATTTGACGGGCGCTGGTGAGGCTGCATTTGACGGGCGCTTTATTAAAAAGGTGGGATTTACATGGGCAGGGAAAAAATCAGCCGGGGGGATGAGGTTTCGCCTAGGGTGTCAAAAATCCTTGCACCAGCCCTGAATAAATGCAATACTACAACCACCATACTGTAGTAAAAGATAATGTTGTCATATTGTAGTTGGTATCAACTTTATTAGGTGTTGATGGGGTAGATATTTACACTGTTTCCTTCTTTGTCCCCTCTGGAGCTCCTCAACAAATATATATACATTAATAAACCTAGCGGTTAGTCCTGCACCAAATGGAACATCTAAAATATTTTTAGATTGTGTGAGCAAAGTGGAATTATTTCCTTTATGAGCTTTAGCAGTGCTCTGATTGAACAGTATTGCTAATCACTGGGCTGGCCTGTATGGCTGCAAAAGTGAGCAATAAGACCAATGTAAACTGCTTATGACCACTAAGCTGTGTGGTGTGGTAATGAGTATGTTGAAAGACATTTTAATCATATAAAAATATTTTTCTAGAGAATCACTCTATGACGAACTGCCACTCATGCTCTCTTCTATGAAGAAAGGGGAACAAAGCTTCCTGCTATCGGCCAGGCTATTAAGCCAACCGCAGCAGGTCCTGGTGGGACACTATTTAATAGAAAACTGTGAGCTATCTACCATAACGCATTGTTATGCTTTAGCATTGATGGTTGCTTGGCATTGCTCATTAATAGAATCAGGCTATGCAAGTGATGCAAAAAAAACAAAGGGCCAAATATAGTAAATTAAGTAAACATGAGTTTGAGTTGAATATAGCCTTACAATATTTTGTTGATATCATACCCTGACTGGTTATGTTTGCTGTCTGAATTTTCTCTTTAGCACAGATTCAATTATTTCTTGACAGATTCACATGTCTAGAAGTAGTACTATAGCTGGAAAGCCCAGGTCCTCTGGTCATGGCAAGAAGTATTTTTCTATCCAGAAGTCCATACAAATTCAACTTGGTATAAATGGTACCTAGAGATACTGGCATGGAGAGCAGTAACTTTCAGTTGAAGGCTCAGCTCAGGCATTATCCTTTTAACCACTCCCTACCTGGGCAAATTCAGGCACTTCGCTCCTACATGTAAAAATCATCATATATATAGATTTTTTTAGCAAAGACCCTAGGGAATAAAATGGCGGTCGTTGCAACTTTTTATGTCACATGTTATTTGCGCAGCAATTTTTCAAACACGTTTTAAAAAAATGAATAATGAATTAATGAATATAAAAAAAAAAAAACAGTAAAGTTATCCCAATTTTTTTATATAATGTGAAAGATGAGTAAATAGATACCTAACATGTCACACTGGAAAATTGCACACATTTGTGGTATGGCACCAAACTTACTTAAAAATCTCCATAGGTCATGCTTTTTTTTTTTACAGGTTACATGTTTAGAGTTACAGAGAAGCTCTTAAGTTAGAATTGTTGCTTTTGCTCTAACGCACGCGGCAATAGCTCACATGTGTGACTTGAATGTCGTTTACATATGTGGGCGCAACTTAAGTATGCGTTCTCCTCTGTGCGTGAGCAAGCGGGGACAGGGAGCACTTTCATTTTTATTTATTTTATTCTTTATTTGACTATTATTTTTACACTTTCTGTTTAAAAAAAAAAAATTTTGATCACTTTTATTCCTATTACAAGGAAGATGAACATCCCTTGTAATAGGGATAGTGCGTGACAGGTCCTCTTTATGGAGAGATGTGGAGTCAATAAGACCCCTCATCTCTCCTCCAAGCTGGACAGGCTGAGATAAAAAAATACTCCAGCCGCGTCCTCGACTTTGTTTACTTCTGCCGGCCCGGACGTGACGTCATAACGTCGCGCCCGGGCTTCCGAGGGTCATAGAGATAACTGGGGACCAATTGGTAACCTTCTGGCAACGACCAATTCGCTCTCCAGTTCGCTAATTATACGAGCGAGCCTGTAGAAGAGTGGGAGGGGGGACGTCCCCTCCCGCCGCCTATAAGTACGATCAAGCGGCTGAACTGCCGCTATGATTGGTCTTATAGTGCACAGAATCGCTGGCTGAACAAGATTATATCTTAATGATGCCTGTAGCTGCAGGCATCAACCAGATATCCCCACTCAAAATCCATGATGTCACATGACGTACCTTGGGTGGGAAGTGGTTAAGGACCACCCCACGCAGCGGCGGCCGATCCATAAGGGACACAGGGGCGCCACCCCCCTAAATCTCCATGTGTTGGACCCTAATCTCCATGTGGGGCATTGGGCGCATACATTTCTACGAGTTTTTTTTTGTGAAGCACATGATTAAAGCCTGAGGCTCTAATTGTCTTCAAAAACAATGCACTCGGGGCGTAGAGCACCGGAGACAGATCTTAAGACCAGATTGACAGGGAGGAGAAGCCGGGGAAGCCGCCCGCGACCTGAATGGGGTAAGTACGGACCTGGTGGGGGGGTTTATTTGCTTCCACATACATATACTGCGGCAGGTAGGCCCTTTAGTGTGAAATCATGTACCTGTACGTGATTTTTTTCTTCTGTGTCTGGGGAGCGTACGCGTGCCGCCGGAGACCCGCTCCCACTGTGATTGGGCACAGCGGGTCCACCTTGACCCACCGATTGTTCCCGAGGCAGACTAAATGGCGGTAAACAAGGCAGATCGCCATTCTGTGACAGGAGAAAACAGAGCTCTTGTGTTTCTGCTAAGCAGGAACACGGATCTCTGTCTTCTTACAGTACAAGCACCCCCCACACAGTTATAAAGAACCCCCTAGGGAAACATTTAATTCTTTGAGTGCCCCTGATGTTAACCCCTTCCCTGCCAGTGTCATTAGTACAATGACAGTGCATATTTTTTAGCATTGATCACTGTACTAATGTCACTGGTCCCCAAAAAAGTGTTAAAAGTGTCAGTGTCCGCTTTGTTCACCGCAATCCTGCTATAAGTAACTGATCACCACCATTACTAGTAAAAAAAAAAAAAAAAAAATTCCCATAGTTTGTAGATGCTATAACTTTTGTGAAAACCAATCAATATACACATATTAATATGTAGCAAAATACATATTGGCCTAAATTGATGAAGAAATTAGTTTTTTTACTTTTTTTATTGGGCAAGTTTTATAGCAGAAAGTAAAAAATAGTTTTTTTTTTTTCAAAATTGTCTGTCTTTTTGTTTATAACGCAAAAGCATTGTGGTTATGTAGAACTCAACACTATCTCTCTGTCATCATTTGGATTTTTGGTGGCCATTTTGGAGAAGGGCATTGCTGATTCAGCTCTGCTTTAACTTTCTTACAGTAGCATATCACTGCAGTTGAGATCTGTCGCTGTAGAAGTGAATAAAGGAGTGAAATTGTGTTTTTTCTAACCTAAATCAGCAACAATAAAAATAAAGCCACCTAACACAAAACAAACTAACAATACAAACACATATAATGATATTTGTTCGTATTGTGTAATTGTCACACTGTGCCTGTACAGGGCAATCTCCCTAGTCTATGAACCCATTACCAGTGAAAATTAAATATATATATAAAAAAACACTACAGTGGCTAGCACATTCTAGCCACTAAATGAAGGACTGTTTAAATTATGGTATGCCATTGTACAAATCTGTACACTTTGTCTAGATAATAATGAACCTCTTGCTAGAAAAAAGCCCCTGCTGTTATTAGAACTGCCTTAAGGGAAAGCACTCAAATGGCACTTAAAAAGTACATTGGCTCTTCTAAGAGGTCAACAATCAACTTTTCTCATAAAATCATTTCTTATCACCCATCTGTCGTTTCACTGGAAAAAGCACTTATTTCCACAAAAATCACTGAAAAAGTTCAATTAGAATAAATACATGCATACTCACCTTCCCTTCCTATTCAACAGGCTCAGACTTCATTCTGCAAAGCTATTAGTCAATAAACAAGAAAACTAGAGACTCGAGTGGAGCACAATATAAAAACAACAGACAAGAACCACTGCAGAGGCTAAATGGAAATTTGGATAACTTTAAAGGGTCTATTTGTAAAAGTTTTTACACAACTTTTACCCATGATTCATACTTATTTTGAAGCCAATAAAAAAGTGTGAAAGCTGTGCAAACCTTGTGTGAAAAATTATAGCATAAACTTGTTCTTGTTTTGGAGAAAATAAGGAACAGTTCAGACTTTTTTTTGTGTACCTCTTGTCCGGCATCGGTGAGGGCTCACCCCATTGTATAATATCCCTCCAGGCCAGTCCTAGGGCCAGATTCCCTCATGCTGCCACTGATATGAAACCTGGATTTTGACCCGGGACTATCAGACCTTAGATTCCAGCCATTTCTTGAGGCAAATAAATTCAGGGGTTAGGAATAATGGTGAATGGAAATCCATTTCTGAGATCCACCACCTTTGCTGATCTGGCAGGCTACCCAATTCCAACATTGCCTCCTCTATATCACGCCCCAGCCAGCCCGCATCTCCAGTTCTGCTACATCACACCCTTTCAGACATGGCCTTTCAACTGCATATGCTACATTGATTTCCCCGCCCCCAGGGGTACACCCCCAGATTTCTTAAAACATTTAGAGAACAACAAGAACACAACTCTGTCCTCTGAACAGAGGGAATTTATCCTCATCTTCATGCACAAATCTTCCATTTCATCAAGATTGCAGGAATCTGGTTATAAACTGCTCTCCAGATGGTTTGGACTTGCCCACTGATTTGCCCCTCTTGGCAAGGTGTTTGTGTCTTGATACAGGAACTCATGGGACTTGCTGCTTGATTACACCTTCACTCCCCAGGCATACATGCCACCATTTTTCGGCGAGACATCTCAGCAACAGGGCGAAGGGTTGTATTCCAATGCAATGGGAATTTCTACTCCTGCCCACAGTTGGACAATGGATCAGCAGGGTGAACAATATTTGGCATATAAAAGACTGTACAGCTTCCCTAAATAAGCAGAAAGCTCACTTTGGGGACATGATTATCCCAGAAGGCTGCAGGAAGCTGGGGCTATGTCGTTCCTGACTATGTGAGAAAGGCGGAAGCCCAAGCTCTTTAAAAAAAAAAAAAAAAAAAAAAAAAAAAAAAAGGTATTTGTCTGGTGTAATCTGCCACTCTGCTGCTGCATGGCAGGTCTTGTGTAGCCATCTTCTCTTTTTATGACATTGGGGGCCAGCTGTCTCTCCTGGGGTCTTGTAGCCAGGCCCCTGATAATGTGCAGTGTGGTGTAGATTGGCCGATGCATATGCATCTGCCTGCCAATTTTCCATACTTGTGATGTGTATGGAGGAAAGGGCCAGAATGTGAAGTTCAGCTGAAGAAAGAATTTGGCTGATCTCTCCTAAAGCTGTGAAGCGTCTGGTTATTTTTTGATGAATGACATAAACCACTGCCAAGCCACCATTTTGGGGCCCCTTACACAGCTTTAGGACTGGGCCCTCCGGGGCCTGACCACCAACATTTCCCAGGGCCTGCCCACTGGCCATCCCACCGAATTTGCCCACTGGCCATCCCATTGAGTCCATCGGTGTGGTGTGATACATAAATCAATCAATATAACAACTCTTGACTGACTAAAGCACAATACCTTTATCCTCATCCACGGCCAGCATCCTGGAGAGGGATGGGTGATACTGGGCTTGAATGGGGATACATTGTGGAGAGAGGGATGGGTGATGGGGATACATGGAGGAGAGAGGAATGGGTGATTCTGGGTGGGGATGAAGATGATGGAGTTGCATTGTGAAACTGGATGACGATGACTCTGGGTGGGGATGAGAGTTACATTGTGGAGAGGCTCTCCACACAGAGGGATGGGTGATGCTGGGCATGGATGGGGATACATTGTGGAGAGAGGGATGGGTGATGCTGGGCGTGGATGGGGATACATTGTGGAGAGAGGGATGGGTGATGCTGGGCATGGATGGGGATACATTGTGGAGAGAGGGATGGGTGATGCTGGGCGTGGATGGGGATACATTGTGGAGAGAGGGATGGGTGATGCTGGGCGTGAATGGGGGTACATTGTGGAGAGAGCGATGGGTGATGCTGGGCGTGGATGGGGATACATTGTGGAGAGAGGGATGGGTGATGCTGGGCGTGGATAGAGATACATTGTGGAGAGAGGGATGGGTGATGCTGGGCGTGGATGAGGATACATTTAGGAGACAGGAATGGGTGATGCTGGGCGTGGATGGATGGGGATACATTGTGGAGAGAGGAATGGGTGATGCTGGGTGTGGATGGATGGGGATACATTGTGGAGAGAGGGATGGGAGATGCTGGACGTGGATGGGGATACATTGTGGAGAGAGGGATAGGTGATGCTGGGCATGGATGGGGATACATTGTGGCGAGAGGGATGGGATGATGCTGGGCATGGATTGATGGGGATACATTGTGGAGAGAGGGATGGGTGATGCTGAGCGTGGATGGGAATACATTGCGGTGAGAGGGGTGGATGATGCTGGGCATGGATGATGATACATTGAGGAGAGAGGTATGGGTGATTCTGGGTGGGGATGAGAGCTGCAATGCAGCGGAGGCTTCTCTCTCATTCGCTATAGTGGGTGCCACATGGGCCCAGCCGGGGCATGACAGTTTAATTTGTTGCGGAAGGAGGATAAGGCTGAGCCAGCCGGGCCCCCTTTGGATGCTTGGGCGCCTTACAGGAGCCCTGCTGCTGAGACAGTGTTCCAACTAAATCTGAATTGGATGGCCCTGTAACTAGGAAACCCAACAATGAAGTGTCCTAAGGGGAGGGGAAGTAAAGGTGCAAAACACAGGCAGCGTTGATGCACTGGAAAGATGCTGACAGATACCACTACTTCCCTATTACAGAACTGGGGGTGTCCCCTCATTGCAAAGTAGGACTTTCCAACATGCTTGGAGGATTCTGGATTTGAGTTTGGGCTTGGAGGACTGAGAGAAAAGAAATAAGCTCTTCTTAATATCAGGGGTAGAACCTTTACTGATCTGAGGCTCAGCTTTCTTTTGTTGATGCAAAAGAGTGCTCCCTCCCCTTTGATAACATTTTCCAGCGAAAATTCGCCTTAAAAGGGCATACACACCAGGCGATTTGAGGTCTAATGTTCTAAAGACCACCATTTTACCTAAAGGGTCCTTCACATGTGTATAGATAGGAGACCATTTCAAGGCATCAGTAACATTATATCCACAAGCCCATCAAAATTATAGGGAAACAGGCATTAGTTCCAATTGTTGAAGAGCCAAGGAATCTGTAAAGACTGATTTGCGATTTATAGCCACCATGTCTTTGGACCATATACCCAGGGTCTGACAGATGGCATGACAGAAATGACAGATTGCATGGTAGAGCTCAGTAGAGAGAACAAGATCTTAGGTCAGTCAGGCTCTTATCCACAGGGTGCTTAAATACTGGGGTGTCCTTTACAGGAACCTTGTTTATTATGGAAAAAAATGTGTGGATCCATGATGGAAATAGCCTACTTCTTAATTAACTCTTCCTCCTAAAAAAAAAGCTTGTGCAATTTAGATGGGACATAATATCACCTGGTGAGTGTTTTATATCCCATGTTTAGGTTTTTAATAGCTATGGAGGCTTTGAGGTTGATTTACTAAAACTAGAGAATGCTAAATCTGGTGCAGCTCTGCATATAAACCAATCGGCTTCCAGGTTTTTTTTTTTTTTTCCAAAGCTTAATTGAACAAGCAGAAGTTAGAAGCCGATTGGCTACCATGTACAACTGCACCATATTTTGCACGCTCCTGTTTTAGTAAATCGGCCCCTTTGTGGGGAAAACATATGATATAGTATATTTGGTCCTTAGAGAAAGGGATCAAGAGCTCATTCTCACATTGGGTCATATAGCGTATGACATTGCCCATGGTTGCAGCAGAAGAGCATAGGTCTGAAAAAGTGTGTTTCTGACTCTCCATTTTGATACATACACTATGTTACCAAAAGTATTGGGACACCTGCCTTTACACGCACATGAACTTTAATGCCGTCTTAGTCCGTAGGGTTCAGTTTTGACTTGGCCCATCCTATGCAGTTATAACAGCTTTAACTCTTCTGGGAAGGCTGTCCACAAGGTTTAGGAGTGTGTCTATGGGAATTTTTGACCATTCTTCCGGAAGTGCATTTGTGAGGTCAGGCACTGATGTGGACAAGAAGGCCTGGCTCACAGTCTCTTCTCTAATTTATCCCAAAGGTGTTCTATCAGGATGAGGTCAGGATTATTTTTAAGTGGTTACCTCCCCACCCTGTCTTCGTGGCGTGCTGCTACTGAGAACACTTATGTATACAGTGCCTTGCGAAAGTATTCGGCCTCCTTGAACTTTTCAACCTTTTGCCACATTTCAGGCTTCAAACATAAAGATATAAAATTACAATTTTTTGTGAAGAATTACCAACAAGTGGGACACAATTGTAAAGTGGAACGAAATCTATTGGATTGTTGAAACTTTTTTAACTAATAAAAAAATGAAAAGTGGGGCGTGCAAAATTATTCGGCCCCCTTGCGTTAATACTTTGTAGAGCCACCTTTTGCTGCGATTACAGCTGCAAGTCGCTTGGGGTATGTCTCTATCAGTTTTGCACATCGAGAGACTGAAATTCTTGCCCATTCTTCCTTGCAAAACAGCTCAAGCTCAGTGAGGTTGGATAGAGAGCGTTTGTGAACAGCAGTTTCCAGCTCTTTCCACAGATTCTCGATTGGATTCAGGTCTGGACTTTGACTTGGCCATTCTAACACCTGGATACGTTTATTTGTAAACCATTCCTTTGTAGATTTTGCTGTATGTTTGGGATCATTGTCTTGTTGGAAGATAAATTTCCGTCCCAGTTTCAGGTCTTTTGCAGACTCCAACAGGTTTTCATCCAGAATGGTCCTGTATTTGGCTGCATCCATCTTCCCCTCAATTTTAACCATCTTCCCTGTCCCTGCTGAAGAAAATCAGGCCTAAACCATGATGCTGCCACCACCATGTTTGACAGTGGGGATGGTGTGTTGAGGGTGATGAGCTGTGTTGCTTTTACGCCAAACATATCGTTTTGCATTGTGGCCAAAAAGTTCGATTTTGGTTTCATCGGACCAGAGCACCTTCTTCCACATGTTTGGTGTGTCTCCCAGGTGGCTTGTGGCAAACTTTAGACGAGACTTTTTATGGATATCTTTGAGAAATGGCTTTCTTCTTGCCACTCTTCCATAAAGGCCAGATTTGTGCAGTGTACGACTGATTGTTGTCCTATGGACAGACTCTCCCACCTCAGCTGTAGTTCTCTGCAGTTCATCCAGAGTGATCATGGGCCTCTTGGCTGCATCTCTGATCAGTCTTCTCCTTGTCTGAGCTGAAAGTTTAGAGGGACAGCCAGGTCTTGGTAGATTTGCAGTGGTCTGATACTACTTCCATTTCAAAATGATGGCTTTCACAGTGCTCCTTGGGATGTTTAAAGCTTGGGAAATCTTTTTGTATCCAAATCCGGCTTTAAACTTCTCCACAACAGTATTACGGACCTGCCTGGTGTGTTCCTTGGTCTTCATGATGCTCTCTGCGCTTTCAACAGAACCCTAAGACTATCACAGAGCAGGTGCATTTATACAGAGACTTGATTACACACAGGTGGATTCTATTTATCACCATCAGTCATTTAGGACAACATTGGATCATTCAGAGATCCTCGCTGAACTTCTGGAGTGAGTTTGCTGCACTGAAAGAAAAGGGGCCGAATAATTTTGCACGCACCACTTTTCAGTTTTTTATTTGCTAAAAAAGTTTAAAATATCCAATAGATTTCGTTCCACTTCACAATTGTGTCCCACTTGTTGGTGATTCTTCACAAAAAATTTAAATTTTATATCTTTATGTTTTAAGCCTGAAATGTGGCAAAAGGTTGAAAAGTTCAAGGGGGCCGAATACTTTCGCAAGGCACTGTAAGTTAACTTATACAAGTAGGAATTGCCCCAAAAAGTTAGATAATATATGGTTTGTCTGGATCCACTCCTGGGGTTCCAGTTAATCTACTTAGAGAGAGCAGTGGAACTATACTGCTTATCGGCTCTTTACTTATACTAGTGGATATTGTGTCATTCCTTTGCTGTGGTCGTCTCCCTTCCCCTCCTTCCTCATATTGCTCCTCCCCTTTACCCTGTGTGTTTCCTCCTCCATTCTCTTTTCCTTCACCCCTCTCACCTTTCCACAGCTCTGAAAATGTCCCAATGTCACATTATAGTGTCCCACCCGGGTCCTCTGCTCTCGTTTACATTGCTGGATCGAGATTGGGATCAGATAAGTATTGGGGGGGGGGGTTGGGGAACTGCATGCAGAAAGTGTAATGCATAGAATTATAGAACCGCTTTATGCTTATAACACTAACCAATAACACTAACCAAAGTGTCAGAGTATGAACCCTAGCTGAATAGTGGCACACAAGGTCAAATTAACTTATCAAAACCACCTTAAGATGTCAATTTAAACAATTTAAACACATTTAGTGGACTTTTTCAGCAAGAGAAAAAACTTGAAACTTGTGAAAAAGTTATAACTAACAAGATGGGTAAACAAACTGGATTTCCGTTACAGACATGTTTCATACTTTTTCTTGATGTTTTACACATGCTATTGCATTCACTTTAGTGGTTCCTTCTCTACCTCCCAAGGAATAGTGGAAGTGTTGACAATACAAGCTGGACATGTCTGCAATACACAGGTGCTGGATGTCCTTCTGCATCCATCACCCATACAAATTTAGCCTTTATAAAAAAAAAAACACAGTACATTTCTATAATAACCTACCCTTTACTTTATAATGTTCATCTAAAGAAACAAGATTTTTACTTGCATATAGTTATTAACTACACAAAAAATTAATCAGAGAGCATTGGGCTATGCTTCCAATGGCAGCCATTTCCTTCTGATCAGCTTATCAACAACATTAAAATGTCCTTATGGAAAAGCTATTTTGGTTATTTTTTTTTTTCATCTGGACTGGGTCAACAAGTAATGGGTGTAAAAGGAGGTGCACGGAAATTCGCTACATTAATTCAACGATAGTAAAAGCGCTTGAAAGGTCGCTGTCTTTGCTTTGAACTTGTCAACAACATGCTCTGGGCACAGTGGTGAATGACAAACATACACCCCTGGGTGGATTACAAGATATCATAACCCAAACAAAGAGATCCCTTGCCATGCAGAAGGAAAGGAAACGTCTCCTTAACAAGACGAGGCTAACAGCTTCCTTTATTTCTCTGTAAGCTTTGCCAGGATTTAAGCACATCCTTACTCCAGCGTCAAGCTACCCTGATAAAAGAGGTCACATTGCACAGATAAACAAGAATGGGGATGGTTAAGTATATATTGTAAATAATAATGTTGGTAGACATAAATAACACAAAGGGCACATGCAACTGCCAGCTGAATAGAAAATAAACATATAAGACAGGATGTTCAACAGCTAGACGCACTATGGCCTTAAAATAGCACTGTCCTGCATTCCGACAAAGTGCACTCATTGCACCAGTGAAGTACCTTCTCAAACAGATGATTTCAAGAGCCACAATCAATCTATATCTTCTCCTTTGCAAGACATTCAAAGTTTAGATAACATGGGTCATACAACTGAAGAACATGTTAAAGCAAGGGGATGTTGCATTATAAAAATAACTATTTCCAAGCTTTACGCACCACTCAACCAATTGTTAAAATAGTATTTTGCATATTTTTGCATAACTAAGCCATAGGAAAAAAAGAGGTAAGCTTTAGTTGTCTGTTAAAACAGATTACCATTTATACCAAAGTATTAAAAGAAAAATATTGCAAACATATCATTCAGGTGAATGTGTAGCAGGTAAACTCTTCCGGAGAAGCTATATATAAGCTCCTAAAGCCGGCCATAGACGTTGCTGAACCGGCTGAAATTTGAACCATGTATGGGCAGGCTGAATGTACCCAAGTTGATCGATCTATCAACTTGGGTGTAACCAGATTGTCAGATTTTACATGTGATTATTGCTAGCAGTCGGTATAGCCGCTAGCAATAATCATTGGATTCTTCTGGTGGGGATAGACACAATGGCTCCATGAGAGGGACTCCCCCATCAACACTGAATGTGTTGATGGGGGAGTTGCATGATTTTCTTTCCTGCAACCATGGAAATCGCTACGTCTATGGACGGCCTAACTCTAACAAACAGGTCTTTCACTGTACTATGCCACATAAGATTTATTTTTCACTGCAGCTGACCCTGACATGGTCCTTAATCTCAGTTCAGACAATATCTTAGGGGATGACTCATAAGCATTCTAGTTCCCTGCCTTCTTCATATTCTTTCAAGCATATATTTAGTTTATATCTTTAAAAAGACTAAATGTGTTGGATAAATCCAACAAAAAGGAAATACCCTTTCAATTATATACCACAGGGCAGCTCATCTACTGTTGATACATTAGCTTTTAGTATTAGCTTTTCGTGTTGGAAGATTGGTGCTATTCGTTGAGTAAAGCTCACTGAGAGTAATTCCCTACTCCGCCTTCCCATGCTAGCCCTTACTTTAACCCCAACACTAGCCCTCCTTATTTAACTTTGACAATTTGTTTGCATATTCACCATCTAATGCATCTACCTATGGTCTAACCACTTTATGGGTAAAGTCAAAATAAAGTGGTTATAAAGGCTTTTTTTTTTTCTTAAAGTAATCAACATGGTATAAGTACCTTCTGCATACAATGGTATTGCACAGAGCAGTTTCTTACCTCCTCTTCTGGTCCCCCCAGCGCTCTTCACGCCTCTTCTTCTGCAAGTGCCCCCTCAGCAAGCCAGCTGTTATTGGGGAACTCATGCAGGTGTGCTCCCGAGTGTGACTGTGTGCGTCCATAGACAAACACAGCGTGGATCGGCCCTGCCAAGCTGTGTGCATCCATAGATGCACACAGTGTGGCTTGGTCCCGCCCCCTCTCTCCCTCCACACAAAATTTGATTGACAGCAGCAGAAGCAAATGGCTCCTGTTCTGCATCGGTTCCCTGTGAGACCAGGAAGAGAGGAGAGCACTGGGACAGTGTTGGATGGAGACAGAACTCTCCAGTTGGACACAGTGAGACATTTTTTTACCTTAATGCAGAAAATGCATTGATGTGATAAAATGTATTGACTTTGCAACCACTTTAAAGTTAGGTCAATTTTTATTTTATTTTATTTTATTTTGTTTAGAATAGAGCAGAGAAGGGTTAGAGCCCTTTTCAGGTTTTTGCCATCTGTGTACCTAGTGCGGGGAGTCCCCCCCTTTACCACCCGTCAGAAGAGTAAGTGATGGGAAATGTCTCCAACCAGGACATGGACAAAATCAAAAACACATTTGTAGATGGGTAGGGAGAATCAGAACTCGGATAGTATGTTTGCTGCTGTTTGTGCCTTCCTGTCTGCGTGATAACCACTTCACCATTACATGTGCAGGTACAGGAAGTAAGGGAACATTTCTGCAATGGTATCACAGACATAAATAAAACATAAAATAAGATCTCGCAAAATGTCACCTCTTGCCAAGTCTATAAAAAATCTGAAGTAATGTTTAAGATCACTGTAACTGTCCTGAATGACTTATCTTGAAGAATAAATGACTTGTCTGTTATACAGTAATTTTGGATGTGGAATGCAAACTGGTGAGCTAACCAGAATCTAACTTCTTATGATAACCCAGATACTTCCCAAAATAACTCTTACCGACACGTAAACGCAGAATAACAGAAGCTTCAAACCACAAACTTCAAATAACAGAGCTACAATGCTGCTTTAATAAATACTCATCCCATCACTAGACAAAAAAGTAAAAAAATAAAAATGAAAACAAATATACCACCTTTAGTTAAAAAGTTTCTTTAGCTGTTCATAAATTAAACTCGCTAAACTGTTTGCATGCACAGACCTTCATATATTCTTATGAGAGCTCTGGGAGCCATGAAAAACAGGGCACTCAATTACGTAAATTTAGAATTTAGCCTGAAAGCACACCTCTGCCACATCTCAAAATAAAGTGATATTAACCACTTTGCATCTGGGCCAGTTCTGAAACATGTAAAAATCTACTTTTTTTTTTATAGAAAATGACTTAGAACTCCCAAACATTTATATGTATATATATATATATATATATATATATATATATATATATATATATATATATATATATATATATATATATATATATTTTTACAATTTTATAATTCTAGCACCACACCTCGTGTGTAACGCTAAACTGCTAACCTGTAAAGGCGTTTTAAGCTTTGCCTATGGAGAATTTTAAGCACTGTTGTTTGCCGCCATTCCACGGGCAGACGTAATCTATAAATATTTTTTTTTTAATTTTTTTTAGCAGAGGCCCTATAGAATAAAACGATGGATGTTGCAATTTTTTATGTCACACGGTATTTGCCCAGCAGTTTTTCAACTGCAATTTAGTTTAAACTGTTAAAAATGTTAATGAAAAAAAACAAGCACTATATTTACCCCATTTTTTTTTAAATGTTAAAGATGATTTTACGCCAAGTAAATAGATACCTAACATGTCACGCTTTAAAATTACGTCTGCCCGTGGAATGGCGGCAAACTACAGTGCTTAAAATTCTCCATAGGCAAAGCTTAAAACGCCTTTACAGGTTACCAGTTTAGCGTTACACACGAGGTGTGATGCTAGAATTATTGCTCTCGCTCAGATGTTCGCGACAATACCTCATATGTGTGGTGCGATCCCTGTTTACATATGAGTGCGGGACTATTGTATGCATTCACATTTGCGCGTAAGCAAGGGGGGGAAAAAACTGTTCTTTTTATTTTTACACTGGATTAACTATTGCTATCACAAGGGTTCAAAAACAAAAAATCTAGGGTCTATTAGACTTCAAATCTCTCCTCTGGCCTCCCATGCAGCCAGACACAGATTGGTCTGATCGGCTGCTTTGCTGGCCACTAATGGCCAGGTAAACAAAGAGGCGGAACCGGAAGTGACAACATTACTGGTTGCTCCCAGTTTCCAGGGTCACAGAGAGAGAGGAACAATGTCAGTGCCTCTCTCTGTTCTGTGCAGCCAACGCCGCCGGCCATATAAGTGATGTGAACCCCATTCTGTCACCCGCATAAGTGATTGAGTGGCTATTTAGCCACTCAAATCACTTCTGTTAGAAAGGGAATCGCCGGCTGAAAAAATACATACTGGGATGATGCCTGAAGGGGCAGGCATCATCCCGGTATAACTTCTTCTACCTGAGGACGTCTATGGATGTCCTATGGGCGGGAAGTAGTTGAAGGTTCCCTTTGTTCCCTAAAATTAAAAACAAAATTATACCTACCTGCTCTGTGCAAGGATATTGCAAAGAGCTGCCCCTTACTGCCTCTTCTGGGGCTTCTTGCTAGAGCTGTCAACTCCTCCTCTCATGTACCACCATAGCAAGCCGCATGCTTTGGGGACACATGTGAAGCACGTGCCCAGGAGCCGTGCTGTGTGCGTCCATAGACAATGGCTCCCACTGCCCTAAGTCTGTCCTGTAGAAGCAGAGAGACCAGCATTGCTGCGGATGGCACAGCACTGGATCAAGAAAGGTGACAGGAAAGTGTTTGTAATATAATTTTTTTTTTAAATAACAAACATGATATACTTACCTGTTCTGTGCAATGGTATTACACAGAGCAGCCCCAATCCTCCTCTTCTGGGGTCCCAATCCGGTGTTTCTAGCTCCTTCTCAGTGTGCCACACCAGAAAGCTGCTTTTTATCATGGCACACCTGTGGGCTTCCAACTGAACCACGCTGCCTGTGTCCATAGACACAGACAGCGAGACTCGGCCTCACCCCCCACTCCCTCATCGCACAATTTGACTGACAGGACCTGGAGCCAATGGCTCTCAGGAAAGCCTTTGAAAGCAGGGAGAAGAGGAGAGAGACACTGCTGACAGGAAAAATCCAGATTGGGCTCAGACAAGTATAAGGGGGAGTGTAGGAGCGATACACATCTTGAAACATTTTTACTTTAACCCAGGGAATGTATTAAGGTGAAATATGTTTGGGGGTTTACAACCACTTTAAGTCCTGCTGTGTTTGGATAAAATTTAATAAACCGATGTCTTTAAATTAGACATCTAGAGGCGTCTGCATGTACTGTTCTCGAATGGTCCAGGAGCCTTTAAAAGTTGTAGTTGCTTAGTTACACAAATGAAGACTTTATACACTTCACTGTTGGACAGTGGGTTTGCCCACGACATTGAGTAACCTGAAGTGACTGAGCTTGGTTTTCACAGTCGTGATTTGCAAGAATGAGCACCTTGAGTTAATAAAGATTTCTATAGCAGAGGTTATTCATGGAAAGATTAAGAGTTGCATAAGCGTGTCTAAAAATAATTGTTGAAATAAGGTAAACATGAGTGGAAAATTTGCCAAGAATCCTTATATAAATAAGAAACTGTTAAAGTTTTCTCTTGTGAAAAGAAAGTTACATAAAGAGCCTGGCATTTCATAACATAATAAACTTCAAAGATATCCCATCAAATAGAACTGATAATCAGTGAGTTCCTAAATATTGCATTGCCCTAATATTTTAGTTTTAATGCACTTTTGATATTTATATGCTAAACTAGGAGTTGCAGTCAACACAGTATCTGGGCCTGGACCGAAAAAAGCCCAGGCCTAGGGTGGCACTTTGCAGGGGGGCAGCATGAAAATAGTCCCCGCCTGCTTGTGATATGCTTTTAGTGTAGTGCAGGTGTCATTGGGTGGACTGGGCCATGAGGCAAATCGGGCTGGAGACTCCATAAAGCAGCCACACTTATGCAGGCAACTGTGGGGGTCGCTTCTAGTTTTGATTGTCCTATAATCACAGCAGACCTCTCACCTGAGTTCTCAGCTACAGAGAGGCAGATGTCATGTTGGGAGGCTGAAACTGTCTGGAGGAGAAAGTTAGTTGACGGGCGGGGGCCAGTAGAGTGAAGGGGAGAAGCTTTCCACATGGGTGACCCCATGTTGGGAGAGGTGCAGTGGATACACGTGAAGGGAGCCAGGCAGGCTGTAAGTACCCAAGCTGAAAGGAAAACCGCACCAGTTGAGTGGAAATTGCAGGACAACTTCCTAGCTGCCACAGGGCTTCTAATCTGGGTATTAGGGATATTGCAGATGCAAGGTATCAGCTACTGATAATAAATATATTATATATATATATATATATATATATATATATATATATATATATATATATATATATGGTAGGTGTTAATGTTTATACAGTAGCTGACTAGATTATATAGCATGGGGTACCCAGGGTAGGACGAAAGCTACACTATTTGGGTGAAACGTTCATGGCACTTACCTAGCTGCCAAAGGGCTTTTAATCTAGGGATGGTGAAGACACAAGGGACACTGACACGGTCACCTATACCTGGGAAGATAGGTAGTAGTACTGTTGATTGCTAATGAGAAAAATAAACAGAGGGATTTATGTGTTTCTGCCCCCAATCTTTCCTTCCTCAATGCCTGGACCAAATACCTTCATCACTGTGCTAAATGTTTTCTGCTGCACCACTGGCATGGTTATATCCTCTTAGTCCTCTCCATAAATTTAGCAGAAATTAGTGCTTAACCGCTTCCCGACCGCCTCCTGTAGATATACGTCAACAGAATGGCACGGGCAGGCAAAAGCATGTACCTGTACGTCCCCTTTAATTTGCCTGCCCAGCGGCGCGCGCGCGACCCGGTCGGGAGCTCCGTGACCACGGCTGCGGGACCAGCGGACCCGATCGCCGCTGGTATCCCGCGATCGGGTTACGGAGCTGAAGAACGGGGAGAGGTCTATGTAAACAAACCTCTCCCCGCGCTTCCTACACTGACTGTCAGTGATCGGCGGTTCCCTGTCATCGGGAACGCCGATCAATGACGTCAGACGTACAGCCACGCCCCCCTACTGTAAAAAAAACACAACACGTCACACTGACTCCTCCCCGCCCCCTAGTGGTTAACCCCCTAACTACAACTGTCATTTACATAGGAATCAGTGCTATTTAAATAGCAGTGATTGCTGTATAAATGACAAATGTCCCAAAAATGTGTCAAAAATGTCCGATGTGTCCGCCAAAATGTCGCAGTCACAATAAAAATCGCTGATCGCCGCCATTACTAATAAAAAAAAAAAAAATATTAATAAAAATGCTATAAAACTATCCCCTATTTTGTAAACGCTATAACTTTTGCGCAAACTAATCAATAATCGCTAATTGCGATTTTTTTTACCAAAAATATGTAGAAGAATACGTATCGGCCTAAACTGAGGAAAAAAAAATGTTTTTTTTATATATTTTTTGGGGATATTTATTATAGCAAAAAGTAAAAAATATTGAATTTTTTTCAAAATTGTCGCTCTATTTTTGTTTATAGCGCAAAAAATAAAAACCGCAGGGGCGATCAAATACCACCAAAAGAAAGCTCTATTTGTGGGAAAAAAAGGACGCCAATTTTGTTTTGGAGCCACGTCGCATGACCGCGCAATTGTTAGTTAAAGCGACGCAGTGCCGAATTGCAAAAAGGGGCCTGGTCCTTTGGCTGCCAATTGGTCCGGGCTGAAGTGGTTAAACACTTGCCTACTGAGCACTTAAACCCCCCTCCTGCCCAGACCAATTTTCAGATTTCAGAGCTGTCACGCTTTGAACAATTGCATGGTCATACAACACTGTACCCAAATTAAATTTTCATCATTTTTTTCCCATAAACAAAGCTTTCTTTTAGTGGTATTGTATTTTATCACCTCTGGGTTTTTAATTTTGTCTTAATAAAATGTAAAGACCGAAAATTTTGAAAAATAAAAAAAAACATATAAAACAGTTTTATATTTTGTTATAAAATTTAGCAAACAGGTAAATTATGGGAATGAGTATAACTGGAAAAAAAACCCCACCAGTGTCTGCAAATGTAACATCAGGGTTGCCTGATGTAGGACACCATGGTGATGGTGAGGTGACCAGTTTAGTATAGATGAGCAAACAATAATATCACTTTTCTGGAGAATGGGAAGTCCAGTACGAAAACAAAACCAAAATATGACCTGATAAACTCGCTACTAGAATAACAGAGTTCAGCTTCAAACCCAATATAGGCTAACTAACACAAAGACCATGCCATACTGATAGCACATTTTCATAATATTATTCTCATTAAAATGTGCAATTTTAAAACAGCGCCACATAAAAATTGTATAGCCCTGTAAATCAGAAAATACCCTCATGTCTATTATAATTGCCAGTATTCTTCAGCTTTTAAGGGGGCAACACGGGTACGTAATACCTAAACCTGCAATTGTTATATCTTGTTGAGTTTCAGTCCATAGTGCTCACAATTAATGCTTGTTCTTAAATTACATTTTTTTTTTAAAGATTTATTGTACAGAAAAACAAACTGTCTTTTTCCAGATTATTCAAAGTGAAATAGTCACAGGTCATTTGGTACATATTTAATGCAAAATCTACTTAAGACTTCAAAAACATTTAGGAATTCTGTAGCAGGAATAATCTCCTGTAACATCCCCTGACAAAGACCAGAGTGAACGGGATAAAAGGTGCACTCCGGTACTTCCGTCCTGGCCTCTCTGTGATGTCAGACACAGTACAATGACCACATCTGTTGCACTAATTGTTTACAGACAATGTCTGTTTCAGGCATACTGCATCCCGCATTAAATTTCATATTTGTTATATGAACTACTGACAAAAGCAACATAGGATACTAAATACATGCACATGTATTCTGCATTCTGTCTAGATGCAAGAAGTGTGCTCTTGTCCCTAGAGCCTAACAGATCCATAGAAAAGATTTGACCTTTCACGGCATTACTATTAAAAAGTTAGTTAAGGTCAATAATAGTGTTAAGATATGTAGGTGACTTAATCTAGCGAAATTATAGGCTCCTAATTCAAAATTACTCCCAATTACTGCACAGGGTAAAAATAAAAAATGGAGTCATTGTATAACATACAAGAAATTTATATTTTAACCTACACCGTTTGCAATTGGACACAGGCTACAATGTATGCCTATGTGCAGTACCAAAGAGCCCAAAAAATTCTGTACTGGACAACCCCACCCCTGCTACATCATCTTTGAGATCTCACACACAAGAGCAATTAAAGCTTTTATTACATTATGGAGCCTAAGGTTGTTTCCGAAGTCAAGTTTATACTGCTTCGGCATGCTCAGAAGGAGGTATGGCCAAAAAAACTAAATGCAACACATGTATTCAGTAGTTAGGTTAGTTATAAATACAGTGACAATACATTAGGATGTTGTTTTTCCAAAGGTAAAATAAGGTTACAGTATGTGGTTATTTCACATACAAAAATGCTTAGTGTAGTTCTTTCTCATATAATAATATCAACTGCAATCTAAAAATGGTAAAAACGGTCCTAGTTCCATACAGAAACTTTACACCGATCAGCCATAACATTATGACCACTCACCTAATATTGAGTATGGCCCCCCTTCTGCCAAAACAGCTCTGACCCATTGTCCACATGAAGGGCAGGACCCAAGGTTTCCCAGCAGAACATTGCCCAAAGGATCACACGGTCTCTGCCAACTTGACTTCTTATACCGCATCCTGGTGCCATCTCTTCTCCAGGTAAGTGACGCACACGCACCCGGCTATCCACATGATGTAAAGGAAAGCATGATTCATCAGATCAGACCACCTTCTTCCATTGCTCCGTACTCCAGTTCTGATGTTCATGTGACCATTGTAGAAGCTTTTGGCTGTGGACATGGGTCACCTCTGGCATCTCAGCCCCATACACAACAAACTGCAATACCCATTTTTTTCTGCTTTTACCACATCAACTTCATGGACAACATGTTCACTTGCTGCCCAATATATCCTACCAATTTTCAGATGCCATTGTAACGAGATATTCCCTTACCGGTCAGTGGTCATAATGTTATGGCTGATCGATGTATATTCAGAATTCAGTTTATATCTAATCATCGTTTCTTCAACACCAGTTTTGTGTCAAACAACTCATTGGCTTTCCATGACCTGACATGGCCACAGGTAATACAGCCTTTACACAACATCCTCACTTCATCTTCTATCAATGTTTTAACATTGCTATCTACACTATTGCCCTTTCCACAGAGTTGATGTTTGGCTCCACAGGTTTCCACACAAGCTGTGTGCTCTGTAGTACTGTAAAGCTATTTTTTTTGCAATCTTATCTCTATAAATAATAGCCAATTGTGTAAAACAGTTATATGCTTAAAATGCAATGACAAAAAAACAACATAAGTCACCCTGAAGAAGTCCATTTGGATGAAACATGTTTGATATTTTGTGTGTAGCGGGGGTGTTCCCCTTTTAGGGGATAAGACTACGATTCCCATAATCCCCCTGACTCCCGGGAGGTTGGATGTTTTCGCTCCAGAGGCTGCTGGGAGAGATGATGTAAGAGGGAAAGAGAGCCCGCCCCTGGCTCTTCTGGTGCGGGGACGAGAGAGAGAGAAGACACCTGTGCGGACCGGCACTGCTGAAGGCCTGAAGCCTGGGCCTTGCAGCAGACTGAGGGAGAGCCTCGTACCTTACAGCCAGCCTGAGTGGCACGGAGACTTTCGCCTGGCAGCAGTCGGTCGGAACGGGGACCGGAACGCAGGGGTTGTGACGAACGAGGCCGGACACAGCCGGTGGAGGTCCCAGAACCAAGGACGGTATCCGGAGTGGTGAGCGAGCGAAAGCTCATCTAGTGCTGTTGCTTTACACTGTATGCCTATTAGACTTCCAAGGCTATTACTCCAGTCTGCAGAACACTGATTCTTCCTGTGTGGATTACAAATATCCTACTTAAACCTATACGTGCACCACCTCTACAGATCTTGTGCCGGTGAAGAATATTGTGTTCCCTCAAGGACTGAGCTCCATTGTTAGGGATCAGGCCTGGTCCGTTAGGTAGTCGCAATTAGATTGTTGCACCTCAGGGGTGCTTAGTACACGGTCGCTACACGTGGCGCTCCGTTCCCCCCCCATTGCGGTTCAGTTATATGATTGTAATACATACTGCAGGGACCGGCTTATGTTTTGTAAGTCAAATGTTTGATGCATGTTACCACTTTTAAACTACCAGAAGTAAAGACAGTTATTTCAGCTAGAGGATTGTCTGTGAGTTTGAATCCACCACACTTAGAGCATAAGTGATTTCATGTGTGCTGATACATATGTGTATTAACTGTGCCAGAGCGGGTAGAGCAGATTGCCGGGGGGTTGGTGGAGCTGTACTCAGGGACCCAAACCAAACTTGCGGCCCTCTTAGTTGGGGGTATCGCTACATGTGTTTTAAATAATTACCTGTTTTACTGATCAGCTATTATTGAGGATTATTATGAACAAAACACAAACACTGCAGGAAGAGTACAAGGTGGTCAGTGGCATAAAAAACAGGATGGAAATTTGAACACGGTAAATTGCGTAAAAGTCATGGAAAGTCTGTGTGCTTGTGGGTGACACTGAAGTAGAAATGAACAGGTACTACATAATAATCTTACTGTGCATGAGAAAAAAAATAATACCAAAACTAAGCAAAAATTACCTAAGTGGTTATCATCTGTAGAACACAAAGAATGTCTCAACTTATTGATCATATCACCAAATCCAGTGTATGTACCCAAAGCCTCCTCTTACCTTCTTTCAGGCTGCACTGGAGCACCCATCAAGGTTTGCCCTTACCCCCCCTCCTTGTTTTTATTGCCATTGAATGCTTAGCCATTGTGACACCTGGATAGCTAGGCTGGTTTAGGCTAGGGAATAAAACAGACCACATGGACCTATACGCATATGATCTCATGATGCATGCGGCTAATGCTAAAAATTCACTTCCCACTGTAATACACACTACAGAGACCTCTGGACCTTACAGGTGCAGATTAATTGGCAAAAGTCTTGCCTTTAAATATGGATGCTTCCTTACTTACTATTTCGAACTGCCCTTTATCCACAGTGTCCTCCTTTAAATATAGTGGCGAAATTTTTTTTGATCCCCTGCAGATTTTGTAAGTTTGCCCACTTACAGTACAAAGAAATTAATCACTTCAATACCGGCCACTTTCGCCCCTTCCCACCCAGGACAATTTTCAGCTTTCAGCTCTGTCGCATTTTGAATGACAATTTCGCGGTCATGCTACACTGTACCCAAACAACATTTTTATCATTTTGTTCTCACAAATAGAGCTTTCTTTTTGTGGTATTTGATCACCTCTGCATTTTAATTTTTTTCTAAACAAACTAAAAAAGAACAAAAGTTTTTTTTTTTTTAAAGTTTTTCTTCGTTTCGGTTATAAAATTTAGTTTTCTCCTTCACTGACGGGCACTGATGAGGCGGCTCTCCCTGTCAGCGCAAACCGAGAAATTACGTTTACAGGCACTTCCTGGTTCATGCGATGATCAGCTGTGATTGGTCACAGCTGATCACGTGGTAAGAAGCCTCTGACAGAGGCTTCTTATCATGATCAGAGATGCAGTGTGTAAGACTGACACGCCGCACTCGCGATCGTCGCTCTGCGCGCCCCCACTGACGCGCGCTGGCATGTTGTCCTGCTGGACGTCATATGAGGCCCAGTCAGGATAACAGACCCACTTCCCGGCCGTCATTCTGCATACGGGAAGTGGTTAAGAGTCTATAATTATTATTATTTTATTATTAATATCGTTCCCCAGATGATGTCATTGTATTGACAAAACATGCTTTGGGAGGAGTTTGCCGTGCTGGTGTCACCACGTATTAGGTCTCAGTGGACGGGCGTCCATGTACAGCCGTCCGGCTATTTGCTACTCTATGTTTAATTTTGTAAGTGCCACACTTTTAAAAATCTTATATTAAATTGTTTAGACATATTACGCTATGGTGAGTTTTTCTTTTTTGGGTTGCCTATGACCGCCCTTGGAGCTTATTTGCTCAGGAGAGCCTGTTGAGTCACTTCTTATAATCGGTGGAGTGTGGATCCCCAGGGATATTTGCCTTGTCTTTAAGATAGGAGTTTGGGATTGGAGGCACCTGCTACACTTCTTGACAAAAGGCCCTGACTGGGTTTAGGTCACAAGCTCCATTTGATTGCTAGTTGGTAAACCTTCATTTTATTTGGTGGTCACAAGCGGTGGTGGATTTGTCACAGAATCACCATTTCATTTTTCCTGAACACCTTGATACTTCTCCTTTGAACACTCAATTTATTAATTTGGATGGTTGTCACGGAGGGAAGAATTAATTTAGACTTTTAATTTCAGACTTTCACATTTAAAGGACTTTTTTTCACTTATATGATTATTTTTTATATTGTATACACCTTGATTTAATCAATTTCACTATTATCTTGATTTATTAACTGAATTCATTATTTTCTCGATCAACATATTATTGGCATTTGTGGTATTACGCTGTTTAAATCATATGATCATTATTCAAAACAAGTGATATTTAAGCATTTTTAGCGCTACAATTTTTCTTTATTTATTATTTGTGTGTATCTCACCTCTAGCAGCTGCTTTTTGATATAGCGCAGTATTTACATCTCTCTATAATTATTATCATAGGTGTATTTTAAGTGAGAAAGACAGAACATCAACCAAAAATCCTGAAAAAACACGTGATACAAATGTTATAAATTGGGCCAAAACAACTAATCGATTAATTGTCAATAAATCGATTATGAAAATAGTTGTTAACTATTTCCATAATCAATTAGTTGGTCAGCCGATTAGTTGGCCTGCATACAGAAGGCATTATTTGTTTACATATCAGGAAATACAGTGAAGCACACATGCAGCTCAGTACACCATCCATACACATCAGTAAGTGCCTGAGAACTTGTGAATGTGAAAGGAGCAATGCCTCATGGGACATGTAGTCCTGGGCAGGAAGTGAGTGTTTCTAAAGACAGTTTTTTTTTTTTTTTTACTTTGCTATAGGGGCACTCTATACTATACATTGCAGCTTGCTATTGGGGCACTCTGAAGGCAGGAGGAGGCAGAAGCGTCAGTGGAGGAGAGGAGAATCGGGGCTGCTCTGTGCAAAACCATTACACAGAGCAGGTAAGTATAACATGTTTGTTGTTTAACCACTTAAGGGCCGGAAAGGATTTGCCTCCTTAATGACCGGCTGGTCTGCAAAAAAAAATAAAAAAATCACTTTAAAGACTCTGTGCAGGGAAGATCAGCATCTGAACCCAGAGAAGGTGGAGGCTGATAGACTTGAGGTATATAAGGCATTACCAATTACATTTAAAATACCATTTTACCAGTATAGTGCATTATATGTAAAATAATCATATCCATAAAAAAATAAAAAAAGTCTCAGCTTTTAGTACTACTTTAATATAAAAGTTTTATATCTCTCTTCCACCCTTCATATAGCTTCATGTCTGACTCCTAGTTAAAATGCCCATATATCTTACGCCTGGGTATATTTATTATTATATATATGATATAAGTATATGATATATATTATTACTTTCACTGTTTCACAGTATAAATGAACCCCTTATAGTAGCGATTATCTGCTCTTTTTGTACTATAATGGGCTAATTTTAGTTTGTTTAACCCCATTATGATACAAAAAAAAAAACATGCTGCTTTTACTAAACGTCTTAGGCTCGGTTCACACCTATGCGTTTTTTGGTGCTTTTTGCAGAAATAAACTACAGTTCATTTAATATGGTTTCCAATGGGACACATTAACATCTATGCTTTTTTCAGCCTCTGCGGAAGGGTTCAGGACTTTTTTGGTTCAATAAACTTCAATGGAAAATCTGCAGAAAAACATGTAGTGCGTTTTTGCTGTGATTTGCATTTTTTTATTCAGACCTTAATCCTATAGAAAATCTATGGAGGGAGCTGAAACTTCCCCAGTGACAGTCAAGAAACCTTAGGAATTTAGAGAAGGACTGTAAAGAGTGGACCAAAATCACTCCTGAGATGTGTGCAAACCTGGTAACCAATTACAAGAAATGTCTTACCGCCCTCTGTGCTTGCCAACAAGAGTTTCCCCACCAAGTCATGTTTTGCGAACAAATACTTATTTTACTCCCTAAACTCAATTTATAACATTTGTATCATGTGTTTTTCTGGATTTTTGTTTCATAGTCTCTATCATTTAAAATAGACCAATGATAAAAAGTATAGTCCCTTAATTTCTTTGTAAATTGGCAAACTTACAAAATCTGCAGGGGATCAAATAATTTTTTTTTTCTCCACTGTATTTGTGGATAATCATCACTAAAGATCCTAAACAGGCCCAGGACACCAATGTACCCCATTTTCTCCAGTCTGTTAAAGCCTAAGTGCAGCGGTGCAACTTATGCAAACTCTAGGGGAAGTTCACTCTTCTTGGGATTTACTTTGATCATTGTTTACAACTGAGACATACCTTAACTACAAAATTTCAGGCCTTGGGCATTCAAATATCCCAATACCCCCTGCTTGGGGTTATTATATCCAAGTTGTCTAAAGGGCTGATACTCACCCTCTACTCTCCATTGCTTTACACTACACTTGACAAATTTCCTCTGGTAGGTTGCAAACACTAATGCAATCTTTGACAACTGAAGACTGGGGTGATATTTGCTGCTCCCACTTGTCTGTATCTCCAGCTGGCAATAATAAACTCATCCAGCTGTACATTATTCACCAAACATATTTAACATCGACCTATCTGAACAAAATGAGTCAGCTATTCCATCCAATCTGTCTGTGCTGTCATCAACCTAAATAAGACTTTGTATACTTAGTATGGTAATGCCCTGTACTCTTGAATTTTGTTCTCAGATGACAGGAATGTTATCAACCCTGAAAACCATGCCTCTACCTTGCACCAGAGATTTGCCTGTTTGGTTTTCTAGGTGAGGAATATTGGCCCCACTATCTAAATGTATTTTTGAGGGAAACTCTAGTTATGGCCCATAAGGTGATTGTTTTGAGGCGGATGCAATCAACTCCTCCTTTACATTACACCAATTACCTTAGTCAACCAAATAATTAAATATGGAAATCATATATATTTATTGAAATTGTCCAGACAATTAATAAAGTGTGGAGGTTCTGCAGAAACTCAGCCTTAAAGTGGTTGTAAACCCTCACATACAGTATACCCACTGAAGTGACCAGCCTCAAGGGATACACTGTTGTACCCGTTTACCCGCAGCAATATCTTCTACAGCGCCTTCTAAAACAACACAGATCAAATGATGTTTCTCAGCTCTAAAAGACAGGGGATGTGGATCTGACATCACAGACACTACAGAGCTAGAGCAAAGAAATCTCTGATATCTAATAACTAAGTTGGGGAAGGGACAGATGCCCTTCTACACATTGCAATAGAAAAACATACAGAGCTGAGACAATGGGGCAACTGCTGTGTGCTTGAGGGGGGGGGGGGCATCTCTGTTGAGGTTGTTGTGGCAGCTTAGGGCTGGTATACACAGACTGAAAATCAACCAGTTAGCAAGAACTGGCCAAATGTCACTTTGTGTCTACTGCTGTCTGTTCAACAGAAGCCAGTGATAAGAACATTTCCTACCTGTACCTTATGTTTTCCACTTGCATAAAATGTGCACGGATCATGTAGTTTCAGGTGTCATGTGTTTGTCTCTATGCACAGCCTACAGTAGAGTAAATATTCACATTCTTGTGTCAGCAGAGGCATGAGGCATGACACTGTGCTGGACCTCAGTCTTTAGCTTGAGAACCGACATGTTGTCTGAGGAAACTACATATCCCACAATTCCTGTATCTCTCAGTCTAGTGCTCTGCAGTAATTAGATCTCACACAGGCTCAAACAGGCAGATCAATTAACAGAGAGCTCTCCATGCAATGCTTCATATCATTTACACTCTGAAATTTATGATGCAACATAGAGGAAATGGTGAGTCCTGCGTTGAACATTGTGTAACCTGCAACAAGACGTCACCTGTTCCTTTAGTGAATAATTACAGGCTAGCTGCAGCAATACATGATCATAGGGGAATCGGCCATGACACTTCAAACTGCAGCCGCAAAACTTAAGTCATTAATCAACCATCATTATAAGGTAAGACAAACAAATGATACAGAAATTAACTACACTAATATCTAGTTAAAACAACAAAAACATTTGAAAGTGTAAAATGCCTTTAGGAAAAAACTCTATATTAAACGAAAAACATGACAATTCTTTAAATATGGTACAATATATGTTAGTATTATTGACCACACTGACCCACTACTACTGGTCCAAACCAACATGTACAAGCCAGGAAGTTTACACCTGTACAGGCAAAAAAATAAATAAAAAAATACCCCTTATTTATGTGCAGCTGTGGGGCAAGAGAATGCCTGAGCCGCAGATGAGTGGTCAGTGCCTCTGACAGCTACCTGGCAGACTTGGACAACATGGGTTTGGATCCTTATTAGAACGCAATCAAGTTTAATATGGATTTTAAATAAAGACTGTTAGCGTAACGTGGACTCCAAAAACAGTAATCACTTTAAAAATCACAGGGGGTTTTGTGAAGCAGACAGTTTTTATATAATTACTGCTTCCTGGAGTTCTCCTTTAATTCTCTAACCCATCTAAGCAGCCAAGATTGCTTTTGTTTTACTCTCCAAAGGGAAGAAGGAAAACAACAGTTTATATTTAAATATATCTGCGGCAACGACTGAAGACGTGAATAAAAACAGCACCTAACGTTTCCAGCATATCCACCTCAGTCAAGTATTTTGTGAAAGATATATTCTAAAAACTCTTGTACTGCAAAATGTGTAATTCTTAAACTACTGAATATATAGTTTATTAAACAGATTTTGCATACATGAGTAAAAGTAAAAATATATATTTTTTCTGCTGACTGGTGTGAAAAAGAGCATTCCCAGCTGCATTTCAACATGGTTTCATTTAAATAGCAAGTTACAGTAAGCAGTCACCACGAATACTGTAAATGCCCACCCATGTGGAATCTCCAGCCGCAGTGATACTACTCACCATGTAAAGGAGAGCCAGAAGGACTGCTGGACAAGCCTGGCACAGGACTGCAGCGGCCTCCTTGCTTTGAAGTCAGTTCCTGCTCAATCTCTTCCAGACCTGCACTCTTCTGAAATCGACTCATGCGGTTTACCACGCGGGGAGACATATGTGTCCGGACACATGGCTGACCACCATAGGGATTTATTGGGAATACGTGGGAGGTGCCACGGAGGGTGCTCACCACTACCCATCGGCAGTCATGGCTGAAACAAATGTCTTGCACCTAGGGAAATGTAAAAGGGCAAGAGACAATTAGAATTATACATATTATTAAAAAGATTAGCATTCTAAACTTAGAATATTATATTGCATTTTTTTTTTCATAATTTCAGTTTTTAAAGTAGACTGCTTTAAGCCTGAAGAGACGTAAAGCAAATGTACCTCGAGGGGTATGTATCAAGGGACTGACACAAACCAATAAACAAAGGGTTTAGCTGAATTCTCATTATTTTCTTTTTTTTTTTATTATTTCAGATGGCATTTTAAGAACATCACCACCTACGTCTATATTATTTATAGAAATCCTATGGTGCATGAGTACATAGTCGCATGCAGAGTTACTATTTAACTGTAATCCACAACAATGGACTTCCCTTATTTGCTTTATGTTGGTCTGTTAAATATACTATTGGAGGTATTTTGTTATATTTGTTTGATATGTGCAAAAAGTACTTGATGATCTTGTCAGAAATTCAGAACTGTCATGTGTCCTCCTCACATTTCTTAATTTTATTTCACAGAGCCCTCCTAGTTCTTTTCTTGGACTACAATGGAAAATGTAGCCTTTATGTTGTTGAGATCTGAGAGTGGAAAGGATGGAGTAGTTAAAGAGGAGCTTCAGTCAGGTTCCAAAAAATTAAAAGCAGCGACAAAAGCTGTATCCGCTGACTTTTAATAAACAGACAGTCACCTGTCCAGGGATCCAGTGCCGTCCTCACCTTGGCTAGTTCTTCACCGGTTTTCAGGTCCCTTTTAATTGTCGGATGTAACTTGTTGTGGCTTCACAGTCCACTTCCCACTTCACATGCACAAGCAGTTATGTGCCCTGTGAATGGTCCTGCAGCCTTCTGGGACCTGTGATGTGTTCCAGAAGGTTGTGGGTGGGTAGGCGAACTTCTGGTGTGGGTGGAAGTGGGAGTGGGTACCTGCCAAAACTAGGTACCCCACCCCACAAAAATAAAATATTCCAAATATGGTAGAGAAGGGGGAAGGAGGAAGAGCGGAATTTCCCCCTTTGGATTAAATTCCACTTTAAGCAAAAGACACAGGAAAGTTCTGACAACACTCAGCCCACAAAATGCTGTATGTCAGCCCCCAACAGTGCTTAGGAGCTGAGTGCACTTCTGGCAAGTTAACAGGTAATTTTCTGTATTTGCAGGTTGTTTAAAGGGATTTAATACAGAGAAATGTGCATATATTGCAGATATGTACTACCTATGTTTTGCCTTGACATACGCTTTAAACACAAGCTGACTTGAATTTTACTTCAAATGGTGAAATGAACGGGAGACAAATGCACACACACACAAATAAAAACTAGCATTAAAACAATGTAGATGTGTCCTTTAGGGTAAATGAATGAGTGATACATAAGTGTCTTGTTCTTTTACCTGAGTGGCTTATTCAAAACGTTTCTGTGTTCTCAGTAGTCAGGTATACATCTGTATTATGCTATTATCGTTTCATTTACATGCCAGAGCAGCTCATGCACTTTTCTTTCTACTATAAATAACACTGAAAAACACTTTCAGGAGCTTAACCTTAAACTCACTGCATACATTATTTTCTTATTACCCACCCACAAAAAATGTATTATATTATGTGTATTATTATACTGTACGCTGTCCTCAAGGGGAACAATCATTTATTTTTGTCTGAAAAAAAAGAAATCTCTATAACAAAGACAATGTACATGTTGGCACTTGTTTAAAAGAGTTTTCTATCTACTGTACTGAAATTCACTCTGTAGATTATATTTGAGAGTTACTGCCAATGGATTTGCCATGTGGGCATTAATGTGTTTTCCTGTGTCCCGGATGTGTCTGTTCACATGTGTGCATAGAATGTCTTTTGATATTATTCTTCCAAAATGACAACAGTTAACAGTGTTCAGTTTACATTTCATTGTATACTAAAATAGATACAGTATAAAGGTTTAAAAAAAAAAAAAAAAATACTTTGAATCTGGAATAAACCACATTGTATTGCCACTGCTTTCTTTCAACTAAATTTTAGAGACTGAAAGAGGTTACCAAATAACATTATTCTGAAAAGACTGCTTAACCAATGAGCAATGTGATACATTCAATAGAGTTATTGGAATATAATAGCTGCACAGTGTGCCATGTGTATACAAAAATGGACCAACAGCTCCAGGATGAAAATTTCTGTGAAAGATTTGAGCAGGTTGCCCTCCTGGAAGCTTATATTAGAGATCTGCAAGAGCAAATTACAACACTGAGAGCAACAGACAACCTTAAATACAGTATTCTGCTTGCTGAGCAGGTGCTCAACCGCTTCCCATCCAGTGTACGTATATACAGTATACATGCTTCTGTACAGGAAGCAGTTATACTTGGATCAGGTTGCAGCTGCAGCCTTGAGCCTGGTATCATTTTTTACAGCCGACGAATGGCTTTCAGGTAAAAGTTATCTGAGCAGCTTCACAGCTTCTCTATGACTTTTACAAGGCCCAGAAGAGACCTGGCCTCTCGCTGTCGTTCCCAGACTCTCCTGTTCCACCGAGGAGCACAGGAGCTCTGCAAGTGGTTTGGTTGGCTGCCCACAATGGAGATGGAAGAACATCCATTCCTCCATCTTCTCTGTTACAAATAAAGCCGGAAGCGACAAGGATTTTGTCACTTCTGAAGCACCCAACCAAACCGATCTGTGTATGGTGGAGACAACAGAGATCATGGATTTTCTCAGTACCCCAAAAGGACAAGACAAAATTATTTCTTTCTACTTTTTTTGGCTTTTTTTCCTCTTTCTGATTGGTTGATGGCTTTTTAAATAATTTTCACTGTCACTCCGCACATATCACATGCCTGACGAAGGGGCCCTTCGTGGCTCCGAAACGTTGCACTATCCTTGTTTGGGGATCATGCAATAAATCACCCGTTTGGACGCTATTTGTGCCATTCCATGGCGTGCTGGCAAATATCTTCACTGTGACTTGAACCAGTATCCAGCTGGTTGTTGCTGCAGCACCCAAATCCGAGAGCGCATCCAGTAATGTGTGTGATGCGAAAATGAAGTACTAAATTTTAGGGGGTGTCGCATGGAGCATGAAGAGTTTGGGAAATTTGAGCTGCCTGATAATATTCTGCAATGTCCAGAACGCCCAGCCCGCCCTATAACCTATAAGCATAGAGGGTAGAGTGGGAAACCATGGGGCGCTTATGTGCGATAAGGGTGAGGAGTCTGTTCTGGAGTAGCTGCAGATAGAAAGCAAGGACCAGGACAGGAAGAGTCTGAAAAAAGTAAAGAATCTTTGGGAGGATGGTCATCTTGACCACGTGGATACGGCCAATCCAGGATAATGTGGGGGAATCGCTGAGACGCCATGAGAGCTGTGATAGTGCGCAAAAGCGGGTAGTAGTTGGCGGAGAAAAGGGAAGCATACGAGGGGGTCAACTTGATGCCCAAGTAGTCCAGTGAGGAGCTTGCCCAGCAGTAGGGGAAGGAAGATTGGAGATGTGAGGCTAAGGAACCAGGGAGAGTAATGTTCAGGGCAGTTGCTTTGTGTGGGTTGATTTGGAGGCCTGAAATATCAGCAAAGAGGGTTAGAAGGGCCTGGAGGTTCGGTAGGGTGACAATAGGATTGGTTAGGGTTCAGGTGGGCATCGTCTGTGAACATGTTCAGTTTATAGCAATCACCCGCATAGGGGATGTCCTTGATGTTATGGTCTACCCTAAGGGCAATAGCCAGCGGTTCGAGGGCAAGAACAAAAAGGACCGGGGATAGAGGGCATACTTGCCTCGTTCCCCTGGAGATAGGAAAGGACGACGAAAGGCAACCAGCATAGCGGACTGAGGCAGAGGGGGTTGAGTAGAGGGCCGTCAACCACGACAGGATCAATGGCCTTGCATGGTAGCCAGAGAGAGATGGGAGATGACACGGAGCCTACATTTTCCCTAAAGAAAGTTTGCAGGCATGCATGGATCTCGAGGAGGACGTCATTTAATCGCCACTGAAAAGTAGGGCGGGTCAGACCTGAGAAGGTGAGCAAAAGGATGATAGGGTCATGATCCGACCATGCTGAAGGGGGATCGTAATCTTATGAATGTTGGAGATGAAGCATAGAGGAATAAAAATGTGGTCGATCCTACTAGGGAGCACAGCAGCTGTGGGAGTCAGTGGGCGGTGGTGGGGTCGGGATTCCCTCTGAGAATGCTTGCTGAGGGGCTGATGTGTCTGGGCGGTGAGGAGCGTGGTTAGAATGTGACCATCTTCGTTTGCTCTTCACGAGCGTCCCCAGAAACCCCCTGCTTTTGATCATTCATGAATTAAAATGTGTATCTATATATGTGTAATCTGTACATGGTGATGCTTTGTAAAGGCCATAGTCTGCAATACAATACATTAAAGAAAAAGTTATTTCAGTCAATAAAAGGGGGCTATTACAAATCCACAGAGCAACACCACTGCCAGGTCTGCAACACTCATGACTACAGGCTATTGACACTGCCATTTATCCCGTGTATCACTATCTGAGCCACCGATCGGATTGAGGGCTGGCTGGACGATCGTCGTTGGGCCATCTGGACGCCCGGGAGTTCTTTTTGCCCATTTCAGCTACCGATAAGGTAAGCGCTCTGTGAGCTCATTGTCTAAGGAGGATCCCTCAAGAAGCACTTTATTCGTTTTGCAAGATTTTGTTGTCTATCCAGGATTTATTCTGGCCTCATTCTGGACTTTATTTTTGCACATTTAGCACTTTACTCTATTGTTGCAATATTAGTGTATTATGTGTTTATCATCTCTTTAGTATATCACGTGTTTTACTTGTTACTTTTATCATCACTTTTAGAGGTTGCGCTCATCAACATTTTACCAATATACGCTTATTGTGATTTTTTTTACCACAAATATGTAGAAGAATACATATCGGCCTAAACTGAAATTTTTTTTTTTTAATATATATTTTTGGGGGATATTTGTTATAGCAAAAATAAAAAATATTGAATTTTTTCCCAAATTTACGCTTTTTTTTGTTTATAGCGCAAAAAATTAAAACCGCAGAGGTGATCAAATACCACCAAAAGAAAGCTCTATTTGTGGGGAAAAAAAGGACGTAAATTTAATTTGGGTGCAATGCCGCTCAACCGCGCAATTGTCAGTTAAAACGACGCAGTGCCGTATCGCAAGAGGTGCTCTGGTCAGGAAGGGGGTAAATCCTTCTGGGGCTGAAGTGGTTAAACTGTGGGCTTGTTGGCTTACATCCACTTAACATGAACACAGCTTTTAATAATCAGCAATATGTTATCATCTACAAGCCATCAATATCTTTAACTTACTATGAAAACCAATCTGCCGGGCTTTAAAGACTTGCTTTAATCATGAGTTACAGATCAAGAGGTACATAACCTGTGTAACCAATACTGACCTGGAAACTGACTGATGAACAGACATTCTTAGCAATCAGAAAACACAATTGCTGTATGCACATAGTCCTAAATTAGGCTTTCCTGACATGAAATTATGCATTTGTAGATGCAATAATCAAACTCCCACTGCCATTCTTTATATGGGAATTCTAGGGTGAGCTTCATCCCATATACTATAAATATAAATATAAATTAGCCATCCAATGTCATAATCTGTACATAATTCATGGCCTTTGTCCCTTCCCCACGTACCACAATGCAAATCATTATGATAGCATCTTTCTGATACTGTTTTAAGAATGTTTTTAACAAAATAGTTTTAGTGACAGTATCTCTTGCAGATGACCCAGCAGCCTTTTTGTTATACATTATTCGAATGTCAGTTAAGCACTACTAAAACTCTGTTCTCAAACATCTTCTATGTGCAGGCAAAGTCTGCATTCCAACCATGTGGAAAAAGTCCTCTCTGCCCACTATTGAGGAGTGGCTGGATCGCATGGATGACCTACAGTTTTTGGAGCAAATATTGGCTGGCCAGAAAGAACAATCGGAAAAACACTTGAAACTCTGGATCCTAGTTGCCATAAAGGGACTAATGCCCCGTACACACAATCGGACTTTCCGACAACAAAACCGTGGATTTTTGTTCGAAGGATGTTGACTCCCACTTGTCTTGCATACACACAGTCACACAAATGTTGGCCAACAATTATGAATGTAGTGACGTACAAGACATATGTGACATCTCCATTACGAAGGCTAGTTATATCTCTGACTCGTACTTGATTCCGAGAATGCGTGGACTCATATCCGACGGACTTGTGTACACGCGATTAGAAAGTCGGACAACAAACATTTGTTGGCGGAAAATTTGGGAACCTGCTAGCCAACATTTTAAAATGTTCGATGGAGCATACACACGGTTGGACTTTCCGCCAACAAGCTCACATCCAACATTTGTTGACGGAAAATCTGATCATGTGTACGGGGCATTAGAACGACACAATCGGCTCCTAATTGAGGCCCCGAGCCGGGAAACTTCCCCCACCACTTCTTCCCTAGTTGATCCCACTGCATATCTGCTTACCCCTTAGAAAATTAAAAATTAGAGATTTAACTGCAATCTCAAAAGTGCGTACACTCCTCACATTTTTGTAAATATGTTATTATATCTTTTCATGTGACAACACTGAAGAAATGACACTTTGCTACAATGTAAAGTAGTGAGTGTACAGCTTGTATAACAGTGTAAATTTGCTGTCCCCTCAAAATAACTCAACACACAGCCATTAATGTTAAAACTGCTGGCAACAAAAGTGAGTACATCCCTAAGTGAAAATGTCCAAATTGGGCACAAAGTGTCAATATTTTGTGTGGCCACCATTATTTCCCAGCATAGAATGCATTATGATAAAAACAAACTTCTGCCTTTACAACTCTTTAAAGAAGCAAGTTTTTTTTTTTTTTTTTCTGGAAGGAAATAGTTTTGATAGGGATGGATCCTTCACAACAATGTTGTCTAGGTATGTTATGACCTAAATGCCCCAAGATCTTAAGAGGGTGAGTAGGGATGCAGGCACATTTGTGAAAACCCTGAGGGCTGATAATAGGTGGAAAGGCAGTGTGAAACACTGAAAAAGTTTGTCTACTACTGCAAAGTTTAGAAAGTGCTGATCAGGTGGTAGGTGGGAATGTGTAGGTAGGCATTTTAAAAGTCTACTGATGCAACATATTCCCCTTGTCTCAGAGAAGAAAATCTGACCTTGTGAATTCCATGCAAATCTTTGGAACATGATGGTATGCAAGAGAAGTTTGGCTAACAGACGTGCACCTGCACACAAGCATGGGCACACCAGTGTGTGTAAAAAGGACTTGTATTGGCGCATGCGCAGGCGCACACACGCACTTCTGGGCGCCAAGTAGTTTATTTAAACTGAACACTGACTCATGAGCCTTGCTGAGTGGTCTTTCAGCTAGTACCCGTTACCTGTATCTGATCTGTTCCAGTGTTCCTGTGTTTGACCCGGCTTTTATCTGAACCTTCCCTTGGACTTCTGCCTGCCTTCCTGTGACCCCCGGCTTGTGTTTTGACCCTGTTCCTGATTCATGCTCCTGTACTGCGCTGCCCGACTGTGTACCGAACCCGGCCTGTATCCTGTCTTTGATTCTGTCTCACGTTCCGGTACCTGCTCTGCTCGGCTGTTGGTGACCTCCTGGCTTATGTTCCATGATTCTCCCTGCTGCTACAGCAACACAAAGTTCCAGTCATCGGTGCCTGTCCGGTGATCTGCAGCTATTGGGTTCCTGCCAAGACCCGTCCTGAGCTACCTGCTACATCGGCCCTCGTGCCACTCTGTGTCTTTCACTCCCTGTCATCTCTACCAGGGGTGCTAGCAGGAGGTGCAAGAGAAGGCCTCTCTACAGCTCAGTCTCCACCAGGTACGTGACATGGTACTTGTTCAGAGATTTTAGTTTCAGAATAGGATGAATAGCACTACTGGGTTTTGCTACTGTGAATATGTGTTATTATAATCCTTTGAATCTGTCCTTTAGAGGGAATGGAATGACCAATCTCGGGCAAGAGATGGTTCAGAGCATTCTGTAAATCTGATTGTGTTTTGACAGATTTTGGCTAGTTTGTGAGACAAAAAAAGTGAGGGAATACAGTCTTAAATAACTGATTGAATCCATAGGTCTGGAACATCTATGACCCAGAAGTATGCAAACTGCAACAGACTCTTACCACTCTTAACAGTGAGAGCATTCCTTCATCGAGAAGAAGGCTTTGGGGTAGACTCGGTGGACTCTGGGTTCCAAGTTTTGTTCTGAAAGAAAGGACTGAATTTTTGCTTTAAAGATAAAGCCTGGAAAAAGAGATGGAGCGCTCTTCATTAAGATGAGGTAGAAGCCCCAATGAGTGGGGTTTTGGAGCTTTCTGTTGTGGAAGAAAAGCTTTTCCTTAGTATTTCCTGAACTTGTCAAGTGCATCACCAAAGATATGTCCTCCGTCAAAAGGCATACGAGAGAGGTGTCTTTACAGGCAGCTTCAGCTGAGCCATACAATTCTGCACATATGGATATTAAATAAGAGTCATTCTAAAAGCAAGGTCAGGTGGAAGGCGATTTTTGTAAGTGTTCACCCAGAACCTGGACCTGGAATACAGAAACAATCCTATTGATTGTTAATTTGTTAATACAGGGCTTGACAAATTTGCTTGGAATCTAGGAGCCAGCTAAAAAAGTTAGGAGCCAGTTTTTTTTTTTAACTGCTTGAGATCCGCGCTGTAGCCGTCGTTCTGCTTTGCCGGGACCACGTCCTATGATGTTGTCCCCTGTACGAGCGGCCTGCGCGCCCCCTGTTTTGTGATCAGCGAGTCTGAGACTCGCTGGATCACCGATCCGAATAAGGGGTCGATCCCGACCCCTTACCACGTGATCAGCTGTCAGCCAATGACAGCTGGTAACGTGATGTCAACACAGCCGGTAATCAGCTATTTTTTTTTCCTCGCCCTGACAGCACGAGGAGAAAAAAAGCCGATCAATAACGACCGACAATGGTTAATTTTTATATTGAAAAAAACTATCTTAAAATGTACACAGACGACTACAACCAAAGCATACATACACATAATAAACATTATATATATATATATATATATATATATATATACACATACACATACATATATATATATAGTTTAATATATACATATATATAGTTTAATATATATATATATATAAAAATAAATGTGTGTGTATTTTGGTTCTATTCGCCTGTGTAAATGGAGGCAGCAGGCAGGGCTCCATTAGCATTGCTGGATGTCATACCAACGGCCACCACTAGATGGCGCCAAGATCTTATAAGGAAGCATAGGCTTGCAGAAGGCCGCAAAGCCGCGGCCTCGATTACCGGCCAGCGCGGCCCGACGCAATCGCGGGCCGAGGAGGGGGGGGTCCACACCGAGACAGGATACCCCAGATGGGCTGCCCCGGGCGCCAGGTCACTAATTCTAGTCGCCATGGCGCCCTGGCGCCTGGGGATTGTCGAGCCCTGTGTTAATAGCCAGGTGCAGAGCTGAGCCTGCAAGAGCAAAGATGGTCTTAAAGTGAAATTTTACTCAAAAGGGGAAGTTACGCTTGTTTGCACCCCCCCCCTCTTACTGCCACATTCGGCATAGGGAGGGGGGGCGGGTACCTGGTTTTGAAAGGTAGTCGCTCCCACTTTGGGTCAGATGTGCCACGGTGATCTGAGACAAAAGTTTAGCCCTCCTTCTTCCCCCCCATCATTCTGGTCCCAAAAAACTACAGGACCATTCACAAAGCCCAGCACGACTTGTGCATGCGCAGTAGGAAACCAGTTGTGAAGCTGCAAGGCTGACTGAAGAATAAGCTCAGGTGAGGACATCACTGGATCCTTGGACAGGTAAGTATTAAAAGTCAGCAGGTATGGGATTTGTAGCCGCTGACTTAATTTTTTGGGGGGTCCTGAAGCTCCTCTTTAAAGAGTGCCTCAAATTTTCTGTCCGTATAATCCTTAAATGAAGGATCATCTTCTATAGGTACAAAAATGCTGTTCAAGCCTGAGATGGTAGGATCTATTGTCAGAGCAGTCTACTGTTTAGTGAATTATTTTTCAAACAAATATAGCTCAGCAATAATTCTCAGAGGAGAGAAAATATTTTCAAGTGTACTCTAGTCATCATAGATTGCTCATTATATTTGTTCATGAATAGGAGGTCTCCTAGTAAACAAACTATGATAAATCTTTTGCACACCGCAGAAGTGAGCATGCCTATATCGGCAAGCATTTTGCATGAAGCCAGGGTATCGGCTAAATAGGAGCCTGGGGCTCAGAAAAATTGTGCTGCCTGCCTCCTCTAGCATTGACTCCAGGTCCTCTAAATATTCCTCATTCTCTACTGCTTCTAGAGCAGGTAGGTTTGCTTCTGCCTCACGTAGAGAAGGTGAAATGGAGAAGGAGCCTGGCGCTTTTGTGTTCTGGACACAGATGGCTGTAATAAGGCCCTTGACTGTCCGAAAAAGTCTGACATAGTTGCAGGGAAATTAACTTGGTTAGACCACGTGTTGTGTCTCTGGGATAAAGCTAGAATCGGACACACAGTACTGTGTTAAAACAGTGTCTGCATCGGTACAAGGGAAACATCACTCTGAGGGGTTTGAGTGTGTTGTAAACCTTCGGCAGAGCGAGTGCTTGCTTGAGATGCAGTTGCCTCGTGTCTGGTTTCTGTTATTGCTATCATTGAGGAAATGGGGTAAGCTTGTCCATAGAAGAATAAACAGGTACCCAGTTGTCAATCTTCCTGTAGATGTGAGTTAGGGACTTTAGATAGTAAGCTCCTTTAAGGCAGGATCTGATGTGAATATATAATATGTAAAGTGCTACGTATATTGAGAGCGCTTTATAACTATCTGTAATAAATAAAATAAATAAAAAAAAGTGACTAAAACCAAACACATGTCTGGTTTCTTGATAATTTTTCATAGTCTTACCTTTCCAAGTTTCTGGTCCCTTTTAGGGTCCAGGCTTTGCCTGTTACTGTGAACATAACCCTAGCGAGGTCTTTAGGGTCCAGTGCTCGAAGCAACACAGCAGGCTGTTTCCACAGCATTGGGTAGAGGTACATTTCCCAGGGTATTATTGAGGTGGCACCAATCTGGATTGCACTGCTATTGTGAATGTGTTCCTGAATCGGCCATGCAGGTGCAGTTACACTCATTTTACCCACAACTTAGTGAACGTGATGAAGCTGTGCTGATTTCCATCATCCAATAATTGGGTATTATTTATATAGTGAAGCTTTACGGCATTCATGAAACTCTGGGGAAAATTAGTGTAACTGCACTTGCAAAGTTAACAGTCTATTTGCCATTAGTAAATTGACCCCAGTATATTTGGAATAGTAAAGGTTACCGCTGAGATATAGTACATGTAGTATTACAAGGGTTCACTTTTGCCTTGATCCACAGACAATTCTGACAGAATGAGCATTTTAAACTTAATATGTAACATATTCCTAATGCTGCACAAGAGGAATGTGTACATAACACTTAGGATCTGATAAATTAGCTGTTTACACAAACCTCTTGTGTAACCTAGTATGCAAGAATCTCTGGAGCTGGAATATTTGCAGACAAAACTGGAAATACACATATGAGTCCAGCTGTTAAAAAGGGTTAGCGAACCAGTTCTTATCAGACATTGGTAAAGTATTCCATTGAAAATATTATGAAAAGATGCAAGAAAGAGACAGGTTAATATTACCAACTATAATCACACTGTATGGAAAATAAGGGCACAGACACTGCTGCAAACCTTTCTGGCTGGTTCCTAATTTTTTTGTTGTCTCATTTGTTCTTATGGATAAGCTGTCTGTCACTGGGTAGCATAATACAATGTTTGGGATTTTTTATAGAAGTGAGGGCAGGTTACAGTAGCAGCTACACTCATGTGCTGCATAGCATTGATCTGGGGGGGGGGGGGGGGGGGGGGGGGGCTGTGGACAACTCAGTATAAGACATTGGGGAGTGCTATTGATTACAGAGGTAAACCTAAAAGTCCCATCATGCCTTTGTCTGTGGGAGTCATGCTTGCAATGCCTCATGGGACTTGTAGTTTCACAACAGCTGGAGGGCCACCAGTTTAAGACCCCTGCTTTAGTGCATTATACATATATACAATACATATGGAAAGTGTACTCTGAAGTCAGGAACCTTGTCAGTAGTCCCTAGTGCAGGGGTGCCCAACCTTTTGAAGAGAGAGGGCCACTTAAGCAACATGGTAACCAGTCGCGGGCCATAATGAGCGGAGCGGGCGTTTTAAAGGTCTGTGTCCACTCTGCATATGCAGAATGGACACAGTCAGCTCTACTCTTTGGACCCTCCGTTCCGATCAGATGGACGGGGTCGGATCAGAACCTGTTTTTTTTTTTTTTTTGGGGATCGAATTAGAGGTAGGCGGGTGTAAATGAAAACAAGTTCATTTACATGTGCTGCTCCATAGAGGTGAATGGAGGGTCCGATTGGGTCTAAGGCTGCTTTCACATTGATTTGCTGCGGTTTATCAGCATCTGGGTGCAGCGTAGTGCAGCTGTGGCTTTCCTGTAGGTTAGCTGCACTTTGCCATAGAATCCTATTATATCCTGTAGGTATGGTGCACTTTCTGAAAGCGCACCAAACCTGCAGGTAATAACAGAAGTCTATGGCCGGGGCAGGTCACCCGCAAGCGCACTGTGCTGCACCTGTGGATCAGTTTGAAAGTAGCCCAGTAACCACTGCAGACAGATATGCCCATAAATACACTGTGATTTTAGTAATAAACTTACCTTTAATAACAGTCTTTCAATTCAGGTATTGCTGGCTGTTGCTGTCCCAGGTGGATGCATTTGGTCACTCCATCACTCATCACTCTACCTGTGACAGGAGTCGGCGCTATACAGGAAGCATTGGTTTATGCAGCTCTGCTTTGCAGCCGCTTGCTTCCTCTACCGCCAGCTTCATTCAAAACACTGATGCTCTGGGATGGCAGGTCGGCAACCCGTGATCTGGTCTTGCCAACTCGCCATCCCAGAACATGAGGCCGCGGGCCACATCAGAGGGCTCTGCGGGCCATATGTGGCCCCCGGGCCACTGGTTGGGCACCCCTGCCCTAGTGGATCTCCAAGGCAAGATGTTTAGCTCCCAGCAATGTCTTGGGTATCACCAGGAGAGAAAGCAAGGGGAAATACCACCAAAGAGGTCACAGACAGCAAAAAAAAAAAGTCCATAATTAGGTACATATAGCACCAAAAAGTCATCCAAATGCATGAAAGGATAAAAAGTATGGATGTGATGCCACCATTCCAGTGAAATTGAAGGTGTACAACAATAGTGTCCAAACGAATGAAGCACCACTATTGAGTGAATTGCAAACTCACCGGAAAAAAAAAAAAAAAAAAAAAAAAAAAAAAAAAAAAAAAAAAAAAAAAAAAAAAAAAAAAAAAAAAAAAAAAAAAAAAAAAAAAAAAAAAAAAAAAAAAAAAAAAAAAAAAAAAAAAAAAAAAAAAATAAAAAAAAAAAAAAAAAAATAATAAAAAAAAAAAAAAAAAAAAAAACAAAAAAAAAAAAAAAAAAAAAAAAAAAAAAAAAAAAAAAAAAAAAAAAAAAAAAAAAAACAAAAAAAAAAAAAAAAAAAAAAAAAAAAAAAAAAAAAAAAAAAAAAAAAAAAAAAAAAAAAAAAAAAAAAAAAAAAAAAAAAAAAAAAAAAAAAAAACTCACCGGAAAAAATGGCTGCTGTTACAGACCCCTTTAGAACATCCAATTGGATGAAACACATCGGACGGGACACTTGGCACTGACGTCTTGCCGCTGTGCGATTCTGAGACGCCATGTCCATGTGAGTGATTTTAGTTTTATTTTATGCTGTTTTTTAACATTGAAACAAATAAACATACTACACTATGAAAATCCATCTGGGCTCCTGGTGAGCTTTTTTATTCTCAGCCGGATCTCTGTTTAAAGCTATCTGCGGGAGTTATTCATTGCGATATTTCCAGAGTGATTTCCACATGTTGTAAGCTGCCTATATGCTGCTGTAACGGCTGCCATTTGTTTCTGGTGAATTTGCAACATTAATGAGGGACTCATTAATGACGGAAATAGTACCACTGGATTGGTGCAGGGCGAACGTGGTGCCTATATTTAAAAAAGGGGACAAGGTCTTTACCAAGTAACTATAGACTTGTTCATTTTGTTAAAAAAAAAAACTATAGACTTGTTAGTTTAACTTCTATGGTTGGGAAGATACTGGAGAGTTTAATAAAAAAACACATTGACGAGTTCTTGCTGGAAAAAAACATTTTAAGAAACAAACAGCATGGATTCATGAAAGACAGAAGTTGTCAGACAAGTGTGAAGGCTGGCCGGAGGCCAGCCTGTATTTGTGGGAGGAGTCGGAGAGACTATTTAAGCCTCCTCCTCTGCTAGGGCCAGGGTCGTCGGCGTTCTGGGTTGATACACGTCATTTCCGGCCACCTTCCTGAGCGGCGGCCGCAGCATTTGTGTCGGTTCCTCGTGTCCCGTTACTCCCCCTGTCATCCATCAGCTTGTGGGCGCCGTCCTGCTCATCCTCCCTTGCAGCGCCATGTTCCAGCTGCATGGAGGGCAGCCGCAGCTTCTCCCAGCGCTCATGGGGGGGGCAGTACATTCATCTTCCACCACCCACTTGTCTGCCAGCCTGCCCGCTTCTCCCGGCGCTCTTGCCGAGGGGGGGCGTCTGTCCTTCCTGTCGGGCTATCCCTCCAGCTGGTTAGCAGCGTGCCGCCCTCCCCCGCTTCTCCCGGCGCACATGCCGCAGGGGGAGCGGGCGTCCATCCGTCTGTCCTCCCTTACACCCTCCTCCCGGCACTCTCCCCACGGCGTGCAGCCGTCCTTCCACGCTGACTGGCTTGCCGCTTGCCTGATGCGGGGGGGGGTTCGGCCGCCGCCAACTCCTCTCCCCATACAGGTATCACAAGGGCTATGTCTGGTGGAGGGGGGGGGGGTTCGGCCGCCGTCGCCGACTCCTCTCCCCGTTCATGTCCAGGGGGTAATGTCCGCGAGGGGGGAGTGTTCGGCCGCCGCCGACTCCTCTCTCCATCCTTGTCCACATGGGTAACGTTGCTTGGGGGGGGGGGATTGTGTTCGGCCGCCGGCCGGCTTCTCTCCACTCACACATTCCATGCAGCTATACCGCAACTTCTGAAGTTACTTCAGTTTCCCTCAGGCAGCCTGTAGGCTGCTCCAGACAGGTCTTTGCAAAACATTTCACTGCAGCATGTGTTCAAGGTACTTTCCATACATCCTTCTCCATGGGGGGCCGCCCCTATTCCGCCAGGGGGAGGTGAATCGGCCGCCACCAGCTCCTTTCCCCTTGTCTGCCCCGGCATTTCTGTCTTAGCGTTTCTGCCCGCCATTTCTGTCATAGCGTTTTTCTGCCCGCCATTTCTGTCATATCGTTTTCTGTCATAACGCTTTCTGCCCGCCATTTCTGTCATATCGTTTCTGCGCGCCATTTCTGTCATATCGTTTCTGCGCGCCATTTCTGTCATATCGTTTCTGCCCGGCATTTCTGTCATAGCGTTTCTGCCCGGCATTTCTGTCATAGCGTTTCTGCCTGGCATTTCTGTCATAGCGGTTTCTGCCCGGCATTTCTGCCTCAGCATTCTTCCCCTGCGTTCTGTCATAGCGTTCTGCCCTAGCATTACTGTCATTCACGTCATGCCCCAGCTTTCAGGTCATTGCGTCATGCCCCAGCATTTTGTTTCGGCGTACAGTCTCTGCGTTTGTCATAGCCTTCCTGCCCCAGCATTTCTGTCGCGGCGTTCTGCTCAGCATTCCTGGCTCAGCGTTCAGTCTCAGCATTTCTGTCATAGCATTTCTGTCCCAGGTTTTCTGTCATGGCTTGCTGCCTCAGCGTTTCTGCCCAGGATTTCGGTCATTGCATTTCTGCCTCAGCGTTCTGTCATAGCATTCTGCCCAGGATTTCTGTTGTTGCATTTCTGCCTCAGCATTGCAGTCCCAGCGTTTCTGCCCAGGGTTTCCGTCCTTGCATTTCTGTCTCAGCGTTCGGCCCAGGATTCTGTCATTGCGTTTCTGCCCCTGGATTTCGGTCATTGCGTTTCTGCCTCTGGATTTCTGTCATTGCGTTTCTGCCTCTGGATTTCTGTCATTGCGTTTCTGCCCCTGGATTTCTGTCATTGCGTTTCTGCCCCTGGATTTCTGCCATTGCGTTTCTGCCCTTGGATTTCTGCCATTGCGTTTCTGCCCCTGGATTACTGTCATTGCGTTTCTGCCCCTGGATTACTGTCATTGCGTTTCTGCCCCTGGATTCTGTCATTGCGTTTTTGCCCCTGGATTTCTGTCATTGCGTTTTTGCCCCTGGATTTCTGTCATTGCGTTTCTGCCCCTGGATTTCTGTCATTGCGTTTTTGCCCCTGGATTTCTGTCATTGCGTTTCTGCCCCTGGATTTCTGTCATTGCGTTTCTGCCCCTGGATTTCTGTCATTGCGTTTCTGCCCCTGGATTTCTGTCATTGCGTTTCTGCCCCTGGATTTCTGTCATTGCGTTTCTGCCCCTGGATTTCTGTCATTGCGTTTCTGCCCCTGGATTTCTGTCATTGCGTTTCTGCCCCTGGATTTCTGTCATTGCGTTTCTGCCCCTGGATTTCTGTCATTGCGTTTCTGATCCTGGATTTCTGTCATTGCGTCTCTGCCCCTGGATTTCTGTCATTTTGTCTCTGCCCCTGGATTTCTGTCATTTTGTTTCTGCCTCAGTGTGCAGTCTCAGCGTATTTTTCCGTCATTCGCGTTCTGTCATGGCATTTCTGCCACAGCATTCTGTCATAGCAGTCTGCCCCAGGATTGCCGTCATTACATTTTTGCCTCAGCATTTCAATCTCAGCATTTGTCATTGCGTTCCTGCCCCAGGTTTTCTGTCATTGCGTTCCTGCCCCAGGTTTTCTGTCATTACATTTCTGCCTCAACGTTCTGTTACAGTTTCTGCCCCTGGATTTCGGTCGTTGCCTTTCTGCCCCTGGATTTCGGTCGTTGCGTTTCTGCCCCTGGATTTCGGTCGTTGCGTTTCTGCCCCTGGATTTCGGTCGTTGCGTTTCTGCCCCTGGATTTCGGTCGTTGCGTTTCTGCCCCTGGATTTCGGTCGTTGCGTTTCTGCCCCTGGATTTCGGTCGTTGCGTTTCTGCCCCTGGATTTCGGTCGTTGCGTTTCTGCCCCTGGATTTCGGTCGTTGCGTTTCTGCCCCTGGATTTCGGTCGTTGCGTTTCTGCCCCTGGATTTCTGTCGTTGCATTTCTGCCCCGGGATTTCTGTCGTTGCATTTCTGTCATTGAATTTCTGCCCCTGGATTTCTGTCATTGCGGTTTTGCCCCTGGATTTGTCATTGCGTTCTGCCCCCTGGATTTCTGTCACTGCGTTTTTTCCCCCTGGACTTCTCGTTTCTTCCCCCTGGATTTCTGGCATTGAGTTTCTGCCCCCTGGATTTCTGGCATTGCGTTTCTGCCTCAGCATTCAGCTTCAGCGGTTTCTATCATTTCGGCCTCAGCATTTCTGTCATAACGTTTCGGCCTCAGCATTTCTGTCATAACGTTTCGGCCTCAGCATTTCTGTCATAACGTTTCGGCCTCAGCATTTCTGTCATAACGTTTCGGCCTCAGCATTTCTGCCATAACGTTTCGGCCTCAGCATTTCTGTCATAACGTTTCGGCCTCAGCATTTCTGTCATAACGTTTCGGCCTCAGCATTTCTGTCATAACGTTTCGGCCTCAGCATTTCTGTCATAGCGTTTCTGCCGCAGCATTTCTATCATGGTGTTTTCACCCTCAGTGTTCAGCCACAGCGTTTCTCAGAGGGGCGTTGTTCACTCAGGGCATACTCCGATAGCTGTTTTTGTTCGTTGGTTGTCATGTCTCTTCGTATCTGTGTTCATGTTTGTTCCTGGGTCAGTTAGTTAGGGCTCACACGTCAGGATCTGTCACGCCTACAGATCCATACGGGCTGAGGTTTCGTTTGTTAAATGGATTGTTGGCCTCAATCTTCTCGCCCGTATACCACACGACATACGATGCATGTTCATTCACCACACTCATACGACTACCCACTACGGTCCGTGGGTACACCAGCCCTGAGTTCTTAAGTCAATTACCTGTCTCTGCGCTGCAGGTTACTCAGGCTCATTCACCACTCACACGAGGAGGGGGGGGGGGATCCATCGTCAGTTTCATCACGCACAGTGGTCTCGACATTTCTGCTCATGTTGCTCATTCGTAGGTAGGCACAGAGGGGTGTTGTGGTTCTCATGTCTGGCTGTCTGTCATTTCTCCAGTTTGTGTTTCTCAGGTTGGGCCGTCTTGGCTGCAGCACGACCCGTTCGTATCAGGTGGGACCAGTGTTCTGTGTCTGGCATGGTTGCTTCATGTTGATGATGCTCATTGCCATAGTGCCTACTCCATCACATCCATCAGGCATCCAGGTTTTTGCACTCCTGTCAGGGGTATTTTTGCCCTCTCTTTCTCACGCCCTTATACCATAGTAGGGGTAGGCCAGGGGTTGGGGCGGGGGCATTTGACTGAGCTACTTCGCTGGTTTCCATGCTTCTCGGCCATCATTTGCAGGGGTTCCTTTGGGCCAGCCCTTGCTTCCTTTTCCCTACGTATCCTCTCATGCACAAGCAGTTCATTCGCATGTCTGGGTTGTCTTGGGCATCAGGCTCATTCCATCCTTCACAGGACGTTCAGGTGGGTTCTGCGTAGCTTCGCAGGTTCTTCAGGGGGTTCCTTTTCATCACCAAGTCAGGAGTCAGTGGGTTCTCCTGTCACAGCGGATACTTACCGGTTACTCACTGTTGCCATCCGGGCGCACGTTAATCTACGTGTTGGATCTTTACCTTCCCTTCTCACCTAAATCTTGTGTCTTTTTGCCCTCTTTTCAGGCATACCGACCAGCTAGGCCATGGCACACCTCAGGCCTTGGTTCTTAGGAATATCGCATTTACCACTTGAAGACTCCAATTACAAGTGTGAAGGCTGGCCGGAGGCCAGCCTGTATTTGTGGGAGGAGTCGGAGAGACTATTTAAGCCTCCTCCTCTGCTAGGGCCAGGGTCGTCTGCGTTCTGGGTTCCCACCCTCCCATTCCCCCAGCCTTTCATACTTACTCATAGTACTTCTCATTCTTACATCAAGGGTATGCCCTCTTTTCAGGCATACCGACCAGCTAGGCCATGGCACACCTCAGGCCTTGGTTCTTAGGAATATCGCATTTACCACTTGAAGACTCCGATTACAAACATGATTTCTTTTTATGAGGAGGTAAGTAAAACCTTGGACAGAGGCGTGCCAGTGGATGTTGTATACTTGGATTTTGCAAAAGCGTTTGACAGTTCCCCACACACGGCTCATTAGTAAGGTAAAGTCTACAGGCGTGGAAATATCAGTTTGTAAATGGATAGAAAACTGGCTAAATGACAGAATTCAGAGAGTAGTGGTTAATGAGTCTTACTCTGAATGGTCTAAGGTTATCAGCAGTGTACCCCAAGGTTCAGTGTTGGGACCCTTACTTTTTAATATCTTTATAAAATGATATAGGGTATGAGATCAAAAGTAACATTTCTGTCTTTGCAGATGACACCAAGCTATGCAGTGGAATAACGTCCTTACAGGAGGTCTCCAATTTACAAGCCGACCTCAATGCTCTGTCTAATTGGGCGACTATGTGGCAGATAAGGTTTAATGTTGATAAATGTGAAGTTATGCACTTTGGGGCTAAGAATATGCATGCATCATACATACTAGGGGGAGTACAACTGGAGGAATCCATAGTGGAGAAGGATTTGGGGGTTTTGGTAGATCATAAGCTCAATAATAGCATGCAATGCCAAGCTGCGGTTTCCAAAACGAGCAAAGTCCTTTCTTGTATTAAGAGAGGTAAAGACTCCAGAGAGAGAGAGATATAATTTTGCTCCTGTTCAAATCATTAGTAAGACCTCATCTGGAATATACAGTTCAGTTTTGGGCACCAGTTCTCAAAAAGGATATGGGGGAACTGGAGAAAGTGCAGAGAACGGCAACCAAACTGATAAGAGGCATTGAGGAACTCAGCTATGAGGAAAGATTGGAGGAACTGAATTTGATCAAAATGTTCAAATATATAAGGGGTCCATATAGTGAACTTGGTGTTGAGTTATTCACTTTATGGTCAACACAGAGGACAAGGGGGCACTCTTTACATCTAGGAGGAAAATAGATTTAATCTACAAAATACAGAAAGGTTTCTTCACAGTAAGAGCTGTGAAAATGTGGAATAGACTCCCTCCAGAGGTGGTTCTGGCTAGCTCAGTAGATTGCTTTAAGAAAGGCCTGGATAATTTCCTAAATGTACATAATATAACGGGGTCATAACATTTATAGGTAAAGTTGATCCAGGGAAAATCCGATTGCCTCTTGGGGGATCAGAAAGGAATTTTTTCCCCTGCTGTAGCAAATTGTAGCATGCGCTTCTGTTTTTTTTTGCCTTCCTCTGGATCAACTGTGGGTATAGAATTGGCAGGGCTCAAAATTTCAAGTCCTGAGCCACTAGCCAGGTCTTAAGGGTTACTTGCCACCAGTTGCTCCACCCTACCCCTACCCTGCCCCGCCCCTAAACACGCCCTCTTAAATTATCTCACAAAATTACATTGTTAAATGTTTTATACAGCATTAAGGTTAAAAAATAAATATTAACAACAATATTAACATAAAGCATATGTCATTGATCTGACTGTGATAAATAAAATAAGGATAAAATATGATTGGCTGCTATAGATACTGTACACATCATTACTGTCTTGTTAAGTAAATATGCTCTAGGTACAGACTGCAGGGTTGAGAGATGTGCTGCACTAGGTGACTGGGCGGGAGTGACACCTTATTTCTGGGTTCGCACTGAACCCACCCCTAAGGCTCCACTCACACCTGTGCATTTTGTAATTGCGTAGTTCTGCATGTATTTTTAAAACATGCTAAAACCACATCACAATTGCTGCGCCATTCATTGTTAATGGCATCCTAAACACCGCAAGCTGACATTCGATTTTCTGCATGCAAAAATGTGCAAACACTGTAAAATGAGAAAAAAGAAAAACACACAAAACTGATGCGGCAAAGGCTGAATGAGCTACTCTGCCTTGTGTAGAGTATCACCTTTTAAATTAATGGACTGCCCTATGCATGTTGCGTGTAAAACGCTAGGTGTAAATGGGGTCTAATAGCAACGAAACAGAAGCCAGTACATTTGCTATGGCTACTGCACTGAGTGACTAGGCCCAACTGTCTGTACATCCTCACACTTTAGAGACAAGAACATGAACACTCAGTGCAGTATCCCTAGTAACCAATCAGAGCCTGCCTTACATTGGAATGTGGTCTCAGTGAGCTGAGTTATGATAGGCTGCTATGGGTAGCTGCACTATGCTCCACTTCTTAGCTGAATAAGGTAGGTAGGGGTGTGAGTCAGTAAGTGGACAGCCTGCACCCACCATCCCTGTACACTGCCAGCCTATGCACAGACTTGTCTCTGAATGTCTCCCCGACCTCTCGGTTCTCACTTCTTCCCAGTAGGTTATTCCCTGAAGCCTTTGCTTTACCTGCAGGACACACTCCCCGCTGCCGCCTCCCGTCTGCCTTGTCGGTGAAAAGAGAATCCACGGGGCTGCGCTGAAAACTACACTTCCCAGCATGCAGCGCGGCACACGGAGCCCTCTATAGAGATTACTGGGGGAGGCGGCTTGTGTAGCTTGTCTGAGTCGAGCAGACACACTCCCCGCCCAAGCCGAGCCAGCCGAGCCAAGCCAAGCAGATCCACCCCTCCGCAGGAGCCGGAATACTCGCCCTCAATTAATATTCACTCGCCAAATGCAAGCAGGCGAGTGAAAATTTTGAGGGCTGTTATTGGGTATATTGGATTGTACAATATTTTTTATTTTATTTTATTTTTTATTGTTAAAACTGGATGGACTTTTCAACCTACAGTAACTATGCAACTCGATGGTGGTTAATTTGTTTGGACACTATTGTTGTACACCTTCAATTTCACTGGAATGTCGGCATCACATCCATACTTTTTATCCTTTCATGCATTTGGATAACTTTTTGGTGCTATATGTACCTAATCATGGACTATATGCACTTATGATTGTCACTTTACTTGAAATATTTAGATATTGGTCTGTCACTTTTTTACTCAATGTGATAAATTTCATGTTATTACATGTTTATGTGCATGTATCTCTCGCATTTATGATTGTTCCAAACATTATTATAGTTTAGTTACTTTTGGTTCTACACTTCACATTTATATGTTCATTAGACGTACTGATATTATTGTATCCAGTTTGCATTGTTTGGGATAATGTGATCAAGCTCTTACCTGATTGTGTGTGGTATATATTCAGTGTGAATTTACAATAATGTCAGTTCTAGTTTGCACCTAAGCTAGTGTTGTCTAGTTTTTGAGTGCAATGCTCAACTACAATACAGGGGGTCCCCGACTTAGGAACGCCCGACCTACGAACATCCCCTACTTACGAACGGGGCGCTGCGGGGACCCTCCGCCATTTTTCGCCGTCCTCCGGCCGTTCTGCATATGCGCAGCCATACGGAGCGTCGGAAAATGCCGGCAAACTTCGGAAATGTCCGTAATTTGCCGCGCATGCGCAGAACGGCATTAGACAGAACATCGGAAATGTCCGTATTTGTCGGTCTGCGCATGCGCGGCTGACTTACGAACATTTCCGACTTAAGTACAGGCGGGCAGTCCCTAACGAGTTCGTAACTCGGGGACCCCCTGTACCTGGTTCCAGAGTGGAGGAAGCCGTATCTTGGAGGAAGCACCCAAGCGGGGTGCCAGGTGGTCTGTCACAGCCCACTGTCTTTAAAACAAATATGTTAACTTACAACTTTCAAAGTGACCCAATGTTTCCTTGCAGCTTCCCAGTCCTTGGATGTGGTGGCTGCATTAATTATATTTTTTCAGGATAAGAACATTTTCAGCAAGTACATAAAATATCTGTTAATCTTGCAAGCAACGCAGTATCCTTGTAACTTGCTATGCGCTAAAAAGACAGCAAAAACTATTTTATCTGTCTTGTGTAAACTACTAATACCATCAACCTTCATGTAATGGACACAAACATATGCAGCGCTCAGCCTGTCTGCCAACCAAGCTGGCCTCCATAGTTACAATGGAGGAGTAAGTGTAGCCATGAAGGGACTGACAAGTCTGTTATTCTTAGGATTACCAGGTAAAAATTAAAGGAAAAAAAGCTTGAAAAAGGATAATAAATTGCAGTCACCACATCTAAAGACTGGCCAAGTACAAAATACTAGTATTATTGACTTACAGTAAAATCCCTTTCTTGAAGTTGCATAATTAATTGTGTTGAATAGAGAGACACTGGTCCATCCAGTTTATTGACTAACACAAGGTTAAATTAATTATGAGATGTATAGGGTATACTGCTGCCAACGGGAGATTGGACACTGACAAACAAAAAAGTGTTGATTAGTCAGTGTAATCCCTAGTATAAGATGTAACTCCTAGTATAAGAGATCACAAAAGGGGTGGGGCCTGTGTCCCTTAATAAGCTTCAAGGAGAGGATTTTACAGTAAGTAAAAAAAACTATTTTCCCAAGTGTTCATTAAGGGACACAGGGTCAGAAGTATTCTAAGATGAATGGGGCAGCCAAAAGCAGTCTATATGAGGAGTGGGCAACACAGCAACAAGCCTGCCAGCAGACCCATGAGAACAGTGAAACTGCGATAGCCCCAGCTCAAAGGGCTCTCTGAAGGACCTTACACCCAAAGCTTGAATCAGCTGAGACCTGAACATCCACATGGTAGAATTTAGTCAACATGAAACCCGAAAACCAGGTGAATGCCTTACAATTTGTCACACAGGTGCCTGATGCTGAAAAGCCCATGAAACAGGAAACGGTGAGGCTTGGATGATGAGCTTCCAAAGTAAGGCTGAAATGAGACACAGCTGAGCGCCTATGCAAACAACTGAGGGAAGCCTCCTTGGGATCTACTGGGACAGGACAAAGAGATGGTACAGAATATAGCGATTGGATAACAATGTTCTGAGTAAGGTGAAGAGAAGAAAACTCCTTACAGAGAAAATAGGTCATAGGTCCCAGAAGAACCTTGTTCCAGTACAGGACAAAAAAAAAAAAAAAAGACTCCTTACAAAAGGGTGCCTTTGTAGCAAAAATGTGCCTTACTGTGTTGATGGCATCTAGGAAAACAACCATGTGGGTGGAAGTGGACAGGGGCAGAGTTCTGAAAGATTCAAAGGGTGTTTTCTGAAGAGCAGACAGAACCAGGTTAAGTTCATATGGATGCACAGGTCAATGCACGATGTGAGCAACACTCTGTAGAAAGGGTTTTACCAAGGATTGAGGCGCAAGGGGTCTTTGAAAAATAATTGCTAGAGTCAAGATCTCTTCTTTGATAATAATCAGGATAAGTCATGGGGTAATACCTGGGGTGAAAACTTCCTTGCCTTGCACTAAGCAAAGTACGCTTCTGGGTGCAATATCATCTTATGAGTTCTGTAAAGATCGGGGTGATTAGACTCAAGTGGTGCATGCGTTTTCAAGAAGTTGCGCTAGTCCAGAACTGCACATTTTTAAAGGCATGGCAGCCCACTTTTATTTAAAGGAATAGAACAATTCATAAAAGACAGCAATTTCCCATGCAGGGGACCATTACTGTAACTTGCACAATGCTTCAGCCTCCTGGCTTACTTTCTTGCCACACAGCTGCTTCAGCCTCAAGCCTAGGCCTTAGATCTGCTCCTCAGACCAACAAAAATATTTCCTTCCAGTCAAGCTCTCTCATAGCTTACTCAAAATCAGCTTGTTGCTGTTCTGTCATGGACTACATCTGCCTCCTGCAGACATGCATGCTCTGGCTGCCCCATGTCTCTGACTCCTAGAGAGGATGGGAGTCCTCCTGACTCCCATGCACAGACCTCCTGTCTGTTGGGTGGAGCCCTGAGCTCTAACCCTGGGTCTATCATGAACCCAGCCCAGACCTGTGCAATCAGCATGCCTGCCTCGCCAAAAAAATAGCTTAAACTGCTAAAATAAACAGTGACATGGGCTGGCATCTCTACAGTTCACAGCACCACATCCTTCTAGGCCAGTTTGAAGCAGATCAGGAAGGAGCCTTAGGGAAGGAAAGGCAAGGATCAGGTTGAACTGACCAGAGCACCCACTGCTATTGTCAGATGATCCTCAAACTTGGAGACAAACCTGTCTATCTTGAGTTGAAAAGCCAGGAAGTCCACATCCAGCATGCCCCACCTGTGATAGATGCCTTGATATACCTCTTGGTAGAGAAACCGCTCAAGGTCGATGACTGAGAAAATCCACCTGCCAAATGTTAATGCTTGCGATGTGGACAGTGGATAGGACTGGATAATTTATTTCTGCCCAAGCTCTCTTCTAGGACCACAAGGTGCCTGGTTCCCCGGATGACTGACATAAACATTGCATTCCCTGCCTTAATCAGGACCAGTACCCTGTAACCAAATGTTCCAGCATTTAAAGAAACAGGCAAGCCTTTTTATGGCAACCAGTTACCCGGCAGCTATAGAATGTCCAGGACCCCACCCCAGCCTGTCAAACTGACATCCATCATGAAAATTTTCCAGAACAGAGGTAGAAAGGTCTTTCTCCACTTCAGGCATAGATTTATGAGCCACAAGGCTAGAGGCAATCTGGCTGCAGGTCACAGATGAATCAGTGAATTCAGAGACTGCACCTTCTTGTCCCACGCCACCAGAATGCTGAGATGCAACAGTCTGGAGTGAACCTGTGTAAGAGAGATTGCCTTAAGGGAAGCCACTATCAAGCTCTGAACTTTTATGCAAAAGCCGAGAGTGGGAGGGATCCTGGCCAGTGTTGTCTGAACCTTTGCATAGTTGAGCCACTTAGCCTTGTGTCCATGTCCTATGCATGAAAACATAGGAGGTTCCTTGCAAGTTTGGTGCTGCATTTCTGCACATGGAGTGGGAGACTTAAGCTTCGTACACACTATCGGATTTTCCGCAGAGAGAACCTCAGACTTGTGTCTGAAGGCGCGTGCCTGGATTTTGTCTTGCATAGAAACGGCAAGGAATTGTCGGCCAACAAACACGAACATAGTGACGTAATACGTGTTTTTTCAGCTCTTTAGCGCCACCCTTTGGGCTCCTTCTGCTAATTTCATGTTAGTAGAAGTATGGTGAGTGTTAATTTGCGCGTTTCATTTCGTGCTTTTCAGTTAGTTTCTGAATGGCTGTTCGTCAACCAGCCATGTTGCGGAATCGGAGGAGATAACGTGTTATTTATTATTGGCCTTGGAGTTATTGCTTTGACCCAAGTCCAGTACAGGAACAGGAGGAGGAGGATTTCTTGGACCAAAAATTGGTTGCTTTATTAATCGTGACCAATTATGTCATATGCCTTTGCCGCGGGAGCTCCAGGAAAATAATTCAGATGATTTTCTCTGGATGACCCCTGCTTTCACCAACTCTTGGCATTGTTGACCCCCTATATTAAGAAGCAGGACACATGCATGAGGCTTTTATTTTATTTTTTGGTTGAATAATGATTTGATTTGGTATATTTTCTATATTTTTGGATGCATAGAATGCACTTTTTGGTTAAGTTCTATTGGCAGATAGCATGTTTAATTGTATTTGTTTTCTTTTTTTAATGCACAATAAAAAAGATTGTGTAGAATAATACTTGGCTATGTGTTTTACTTCAAATGACAGTTTGGGAGTAGGCAGTTATATTTAAAAAAATACAATGTAAAATTGACAAGGAACACCAACATAGTTGTATCTTTGATCTTAAAAACTACTGGATGATGGTGTTGTAGTAACAAAAAAAAAAGCATAATAATATTATTCTTTATATCACTAGAAAATAAAAGCCTTTTAAGATACATTTGCCATAACTCCATCAGTATCACCAGCAAAGCAGCTTCATTATTATCCCAATAAACAATGAAGAAGAGAATGTGTGCTGCATTTCGAGATTTCATAATTTGCCACGTCACAAATGTTAATTCTCCATTATGAACACTAGTTTACAAGACCGACCGTTTCTAGCTCGTCCTCGTTTCCGAGCATGCGTGTTTGTACTTTGGACTTTTGTCCGACGGACTTGTGTACACACGCTTGGAAAATCCGACAACAGACATCTGTCTGCAGAAAATGTTAAAGCCTGCCATCCAACATTTGTCTGCGGAAAATCCGACAAATGGCCGATAATGGAGCATACAAACAGTTGGATTGTCCAACAGACTCATAACACAATGACGTCAGAGCGCACTGACAAAACCTGTAGGGTGGCTTGAACGTGACATGTCAGATCCACAGTTTGCTACGCAGCTTGAACGCCACTAGCGTCTCCCACACATGGAAATGTTTTCTGAGCTGCTATGAACTTTTGTTTTTACTTTGTTTTATAAATACATTTTTGGAAATTTTTTGATATACTTCACCATGGGAGCATTTCTTTCCATTCATGGCATTGATGGTATGGGTCTGATAAATCCTATAATGAGGTTTCCACGCTACTTCCATCAAGCACCCGCTGAGGACTCAGCAAACCCTGACCACACAGCGTTTGGATCGAGCGCGGTTGTGGGACTGTTCATCTGGCCCTTTCCAATAAAGCTGTTTTGACTCCTGTAATGGGGATCGCCTCATTCTGGTGAGTAAATTGTGTGGCTGGTGATGGTGGTGGAAGACATATACCATTTGATGATTACTGAATATAGGAAGACGACACCCTGAATTTTTTCATTTTAATTTTTTGACCATAATTTATGGTCATCACAGTTTATTTTTTTGCACTTGGACTGTGAAGTTTACACATGGTTATACTTAATAATTAGCAATTTTTTGCATATAAATATATTTGGCGCTAAGGAGTTTACACATTAATTGTGGTGTTTATGCATTATTACCATTTTGCACTTTATAGGGAGCGCGGTTCTAATAAATTGTATTCATTATTTCTATAATTACACAATTCCCATTGGAAAATCTGATTGTGTGTACGCGGCTTTAGTCAGGATCAATGGTGTCCTCAATGCTGAGAAATACAGGCAATTTCACCATGCGTGATTGGCCCCAAATGTATCCTGCAGCAGGACAATGACCACAAACATACAGCCAATGTCATTAAGAACTATTGTCAGAGTAAAGAAGAACAAGGAGACTTAAAGTGATGGTTTGAAAGTGAAGGCATCTGTCTGGGATTACATAAAGAGACAGAAGGATGTGAGGCCGCTTACATCCACAGAAGATTTATGGTTAGTTCTCCAAGAGGTTTGAAACAACCTACCTGCCAAGTTCCTTCAAAAACTGTGTGCAAGTGTACCTAGAAGAATTTATGCTGTTTGTAAGGCAAAGGGTGGTCACACCAATTATTTTGTTAATTGATGAAAATAAACTTTTAACACTATTTCTATAAGCATTCTTAAATGACAGCATTTTTCACACCTGCCTAAAACTTTTGCACAGTACTTTATATATACACATTATATACCATATATATCTATATATATCTATATATATCTATATATATATATATATATATATATATATATATATATGTGTATATACTTTTCAGCTACAGGTGAAATTGGTGATGTGGAAATTACTAGCCTCAGTTAAATTTGCACTTTCAAATGTTGCATGTGCTTGGTTCTACGTGCTGAAAAGCTTGATATCTCTGTGCCTAAGTAAATATGAACCTGCTAGTTTACTCAGGTCATATGTGATAACACTCACTTTAATGTTTTACCTCTACTTGTCAGCGGCACATGGCAGTGTCTGTTTTATCTTATTTTCTATTTACTAATGCTTACAGGGGTCAGTTATAGACACAGTTTTTTGCTGCAAAACAAGCAAAAGTCATAAGTAGATGCAAGATAACAGAAGGCTTTAGGCAAGAGCCACAGTGAGCTGTCATCATCATGTATTTGTTCTTTGTCCAGATAATGCTAGGTGCAGGCTCATTTCTTGTGTGTTTATATAACAAGATCAAAAAGAACTATAAAGCAAGTGACCAGTGACCCACCTTTATCTATGATCAGTTCTGACGTATTCTGCCAGTTTGTACGCTGCATATCCTGTTTACCTGCAGTCCCAAAATGAACGCTGTTTGTATACATCTTTGCTTCCACTTATTACATATGATCCCTTCCTATTATAGCACTTGTATGAAATGTCACTCATCTAGGAGTTTTCCATGAAACTATTTTGTTGTGGAGTAAATACTGGTCTCCAAGATCCATCATAGTCTGATTTAGAAGCATATAAAACAGGAGGCAAAATGGAAAAATGTGTTAATTATTATTTATCTCCAGTATTAAAGTGGAACTTTAGTCTAAAAGTTAAGTCCTGTTAGGTCACTTCAGGCTGGCCCCTTTTGCAGGTATAGTAATACATTAAAAATAAGTGCCTAAACTATGTAAAATCCAATAATACACAGTAATTCAGTAATACACCCTGCTCTGCACATGCTCAGTTGCCTAAAATCAGAGTCACTAGAGGCCGATCGTCTGACAGCTTATGGTTACTGAAGGGGGAAGAAAGCAACAGGAATGATAGACTGTGCAGAGTGAACAGAGTATATTGGGGAGGGAGAAAAGCAAAGTCAGTGAGACACAAAAGAGATAAACCTACAAAGATAGTGTTTTATGTTATCCTCCTCAATACTCCCTCCTTTCTTCCTCATGGGCAGAGCTATAACGTCAGCACTGTAAAACTTCTATCAGCCTTCCTCCCTAGCTAAGCCAAGAAAAAGAATCATGACTGGAAATGTACATATTTTAATTGAAGGAAGTGACATATCATTTTCGAGACGGAGGGGGAGAGTTTTCATCAAGAAAGTGACTGCTCTGGGTTCCAACAAAATGGTGGCCTCCAGCAAGATAAAACAGGAGCAATGTCAGAGGCAATTTACAGCACACACTAGGGTTGCCACCTGTCTGAGATTCACCAGTCCAGTTTTGAATCATATGTCTGGGTTTTAGACCACCTGAAACACACATATATTATTCAGACTGGACTGTGGCTCCCCAACATAGGCGAGCACATGGGGTGTGTCAGGTGTACCCCTCCATTGTCTTACTGACACCAACCTCTGCCCTACTGACACCCTCTACTGCCCTACTGAAACCGTTCTTGTTTTAATACATTTTATTAAAATTGAATAAAAACACAACAGGAGGGACTCCCCCATCAAAAATGATCGTGTTGATCAGGCAATTTTTTTCAAATTGCATCATCTGCCTAAATGCTCTTTCAGACGGCCGACCAGGGGGGTGGTAAAAACAGGTGGCTGAGCCACTTATCCCTCCCCGACCAGCCACCTGAAATGTCCCAATACAGCCGGACAGGGGTATAAAGATGCTTTGCGGCTGCTGCATTTTTATCTCAGGGTGCAGTGTTTGACAAGCGGTACCACCCGTCAAACTCACTCATTATGTTTAATGGGGCCATGTCGCAACCTTGTGCTATGCATGCAATTGTAGTGCGGTAGTGATGCATTATAGGATTAAATCATGTGGTGAGGGCCATTATAATGCCTCCTCATTGGCCATTAAATGCCCTCTGAAACGTGATCTTAAAATGGATCGCTCTTCCAAGGGCACCGCAAGTCTGAAAGGACCCCGAAGATAGTCTGTAGAAAAGCTTTTGTAATAGATCGATTTCAATTTCTTAAAATGAGCATGTTGAGGTTTGTATGTATTTGTTCCTCTCTTGCTTATGGCACAGTCATTAAAAAATATTTCATGAGTAAAATGACTATGGCAAATGTGTGTTTTCAGCACAATTTCACTGCACCCGCACTCCAGTGCAGTGCCCTCTGCTTTTAAGACCTTTTTTTTTTATAAAGGGGGAATGTGTTAAAAAATTATCAGTTCTGGATGCCAGATGTGCTAGGTATGCCACTGACCCCAGTACAAAGGACAGGAAATTCACATCTTGTCTGAGACTGCTTTAAAGAACAACTTAAAGTGATTGTAAACCTCAGACGTGAAATATAAACAAAGCATATCCTTCTATAGTATCTACTCGTCTCAAACCACAGTAATTGTAATTTCAGTCCACTACCTTGTTTCTCTGCTTTCTACATGAGGTGACACGGGAGGTCGTTCCAGCACACAGCATGTGGCTGACAGTCTCAGCTCTGTTCCTGTGTGCTGTATGAAGGAGGGTGTGTCCCTTCCCTCCAATCAGCTCTCATTTAGCTCTGCAATGTGCAACTTCAGCTCCCTGCATTCTAAAAGCTCAGACAAGCTGTATACATTTTGGAATTTTAACATCTGTAGAGGAGAGAATATAGCAGATAAACAGGTACAACTTATGTAGGAGGATTTGTTTCATCTCAGTTTTTTTTACAGAAAGTTTCACCTGAAACTATTCACTTCTCTGGTTATACGTGAGGGTTTAAAACCACTTTAATTAAACCGTTTGAGACACTAAGCAAGCAGCAACTGCTGGAACAATAAACACTTTTGTCAAAGGTACAGCATAGTTTACAGTTACAAACTGTATTAATTAGGATAGTGTAACATACAACATAGCATATGATGTGCCTTGAGTAAGTATTTAATAGAAGGGATTTTAAGAGTTAGTTGACCCCCCCAGCATTAGAATCCCCCCATCCCAGCATTACCAAGCACTAGGGGCTTGCTGGATTTTTCCTAAAAGGGACTACATAAAACTAAACTCTGACAATGGCACAATAGTAATGTTTCACGCACAGCAATGGTAGATCACTGAGTGACTGAGTTAACTTGTTAGATAGAGTTGCTCTTCTGGCAATGTGCAGTTATGCTAATAAACAAAATAAAATATTTTAAAATAGGTCTATAATCTGCAGAATATTTGGGAAAACTCAGGATATAACCCTTAACCCAGGGGTGTCCAACCCACGGCCCCAGAAAGTTTAGCATGTGGCCGTGACCATCTGGAGAGACGCTGGGGATACCGTGCAAGCACAGCAGCCAGGACAGCTGACACAGACAAGCCCGGCCCATGTACGTATGTAGGGACACTAGGGGTGCCATGCAAACATAGCAGCCCCAGCAGCCTACATTGACAAGCCAGGCAAATTCCTGTCTAGAGGGATTCTGGGGCTGGCATGTTTGCAATAGCACCGGCATGCAGGGGCACCAGATAAGTAAATGCTGCATGGCCAATCTATGGGGGAGGTCTGTGCCCCTCCCAGATTTTAATTGCACCCTCCCTTGGAGCCCCCCGTTTACAACTTCCCCCACCTCCCCACACAGCACATACAAAGGCTACATTCACACTGGCGTTTAGTTCCTCCATCGGCTTTCGTCCACTCTAAACAGGTAGGCGCAGCTGCCAGCAATGTTCACTATAATGACAGTTTGCTGGCAGTCACACCAATTCACGACTCTCTACACAGCTGATTATCTGCGGTGATCATTGCTGACGCACTTTGTCTGCATCCAGCAGTGATCACCACAGTTAATTGCTGCCTATGCAGAGAGCTGCAAATAGGTGTGGCCTGGTCATTATAGTGAAGGGGCCCGGTGGCCAAACCTACCCACTAAGAGCTGTAGAAGGACCTGTTCATCATCTCTCCTTATTGTTAGTGTATTTTATGTGTGGCCCAAGACAATTCCTCTTCTTCCAATGTGGCATAAAAAGGTCTAAAGTTCAGACACCACTGCCTTAGCCATTGAGATGTTACAAGAACAAGCAGTTCAACATTCTTGGAAGGCATCAGTTATGAAAATGCAAGTGTGGTGATTAAATGTTATATGCATCATTTGTGATATCCCCAAAGTAGGAATAGGTAAGCATTTAAACAAAAAGAAAATAAACAGCATTCTTTAATGTGAAAATTCCAGCCAAAACTTTGACAAAATTGCTTCATTCTTCAGTATAGAAAAGCAGATGAAGTTATTGAAAGAGGGAGTACTGTAAACTCTGGGAGAGGTAATAAATACCTGTAGGTGTTACACTTATACATACTTGGAATGCATGCACATTGCACGAAAAAAAAAAAAAAAAACATTGAATGCTAGTTCCATTAACTTCCATTAATATTGCACATTTTCAAGAATGACGTATGATGATTATCATATTTAAATATTTTCTGTGTATATGTCAATTTATATGTTTGTAAATAAACATCACCAAAACTAATGTACTTGTTTCTCATATGTACTCAGGACAATGGAATCTGATATTATAAAAGAAAAATCATAAAATGTTCTTTTGCTGTACTGATGTAATCAGTGTACAAACAAAGGTTTAATAACCAAATAAGTATTTATTGCCTACATTAACATTCCTGTCCAAAACCCAGTTTTAAAGTTATTTACATTTACTATGTTCACAAGTTAAATATTTTAATTACCGTATAAAGGGGATATAACTGGTCCAGGTAACGTTCAAATTTTGAAAAAATACCAAACCAATGCCTAAAGACGAACCTCAAAGGGAAGTTGCTATAAAAAATATACCCTGCAAAAATACCTTCAGAAAGACAACAGTACTTATCGCTGCCGGTGCCCATGTCACAGAATTTCACTTTAAGTCCCCTTTCACACTGAGGTGCTTTTCAGGCACTTTCACGCTAAAAAAAGCACCTGAAAAGCTCACGAAAAACTATTTTCAATAAAATAAACTAATGCTTTCACACTGGGGCAGTGGGCTGGCAGGGCGGTGAAAAAAAAAACGCCCCTCTCCATTGAAATGAATAGAAAGCTCTTCTAAAGCGCCTGAAAAGCTCTTCAAAAGCGCTCAAATGTTTTACTGGCAGATTACAAGCACCTCAGTGTGAAAGGGGCCTAAGAGTTAGGCTGCTTTCACACTGGGGCGGTTTGCAGGCGCTAATGCGCTGAAAATAGCGCCTGCAAACCGACCCGAAACCGCTGCTGCTGTGTCTCCAGTGTGAAAGCCCTGGGGGCTTTCACACTGGAGCGGTGAGCTAGCAGGACGGTAAAAAAAAAAAAAAGTCCTGCTAGCAGCATCTTTGGAGCGGTGAAGGAGCGGTGTATTCACCGCTCCTATACCGCTCCTACCCATTGAAATCAATGGGACACCGCGGGGATACCGCCGGCAAAGCGCCGCTTTGCGGAGGTTTTTAACCCTTTTTCGGCCGATAGCGGGGGTTAAAACGGGGTTATACCGCGGCTAAAACGATGGTAAAGCAGCGCTAAATATAGTGCTGCTTTACCGTCGCCGCCCGCACCGCCCCAGTGTGAAGCCGGCCTTATGGAGGACCCAGGAGCTCGACACCCCATGAAGTGTCAGTCTCCCATCAGCACGATTACAAGGCAGGTTAGTAGAGTTCAATGGCGCAGACAGAGGGAAAGTATTTATTGTCATCTTTCACTGGTTTGCATCCATCCGCTTCCAAAGTACCGAGTATCAAAAACAACTGCCATTTCTTTTTAGAATACTAGTTTTTACTATTTATCCAGACTATGTTATATCTTAGTGTTGTTGAGCACCATCAGCCACTTCTTGTCTACTTGAACATACTCTAAACAAATAGACTGAAGTAGAATTTCTCAGAGCTATACTAAATATTACTCCATCATACGTATAAGCAAACAATGTATTTGTAATTGTCATCTTACTTTTATATTATTTGCATTACTTTTGATACATTGGAAAATTGTAATGTTATTGCAAATAAAAAAGTATCACAAATGCTTCTTAGTTGCTTTTGTTGCAAGTGCACTAACATTGCTACAGTCACCTCCAACATTGTATTGATATGTAATGTATGTAGAGTATGTATATTGGTGCATATACACTGATTAGCCACAACTGTATGACCACTGACAGGTTGATTATATTTTTAAAATGGTATCTCAAAGTTATTGGGATATACTAAGCAACAAGTAAATATGCTGTCCCTGAGGTTGATGTGTTGAAAGCAGAAAAAAAAATGGGAATTGCAGTTTGTTGTGTATGGGGCTGCATAGCCACAGACCAGTCAGGGTGTCCATGCTGACCAGTGTCCACAGCCAAAAGCGCCTACAATGGACATGTGAGGATTCAGATTCAGAATACTTTATTACTTTGAATGACAATTGCAGGGTCATGCAACATGCATCAATCTTGCAAATAAGTAATTTTCTTTGTTCATTGATATGATCTGATGAGGTTGTACTGATAGGCTGCAGTGATGAACACTGATGGGCACTGATGAGGCTGTACTGATATGCTGCATTGATGGGCACTGATATGCAGAACTGATGATCCGTGTAAATGCCCCCTGTCACAGGATAGCCGGTTATCGGCTTTCCTTTCCTCATACAGCAACAGTGCTGAGGAAAGGAAATGCAGATAACTGACATTTGTTTACATGTGATGAGCTGTGATTGGACACAGCTCATGACATGGCAAAGGGCTGCCCTGATTGGCTCTTAATCTCAATCTGTGATTAGCTGTGTCCGAAAGACACATCAATCATAGAGTGCTCTCAATGTGTGCCCCAAGGGTTTGCGAGGGGGCGGGGTTCTGGGAGGATGTCAATAGACACCTCCCAGAACAGGACGCCCACGTTGTAGCCATCGTTTGGCTGTAGTGCAGTCGGCAAGTGATTAACTGATTCAGCCTCAGAAGATTTTACCCCCTTCCTGACCGATTTTACCCCCTTCCTGATACAATTTGGCACCGTGTCGCTTTAACTGACAATTGCACGGCCATGCAATGCTTTACCCAAACAAAATTTCTGTCCTATTTTCCCCACAAATAGAGCTTTTTTTTGGTGGTATTTGATCACCTCTGTGGTTTTTATTTTGTGTGCTATAAACAAAAAAATAGCGACAATTTTGAAAAAAAAAAAACAATATATTTTACTTTTTGCTATAATAAATATCCCCAAAAATGTTTTAAAAAAAAACACATTTCTATATCAGTTTAGGCCAGTATATATTCTTCTACATATTTTTGGTAAACAAAAATGATTGGTTTGCCCAAAAGTTATAGCGTCTACAAACTATCGAAAAGATTTTTAGCGGTACTGCAAAAATGCGGCGGACAGATTGGACACTTTTGACACATTTTTGGGACCACTGACATTTATCTATATATATATATATATATATATATATATATATATAGCTATAAAAATGCACTGATTACTGTGTAAATATCACTGGAAAAGAAGGGGTTAACACTAGGGGGCAATCAAGGGGTTAAATGTGTTCCCTAGGTGTGTTTCTAACTGTGAGGGGATAGGACTGATTAGAGGAGGAGCCATATCATTGTTCCTACTTTGTAGGAACAGACAAGCTGTATCTCCACCCTTGTCAGCACAGGGATTTGTGTGTTTACACACACACAAATCCCTGTGCTGGCTCTCGTCCCCCGCCGTGCAGCGGGCGCATGCAGGAGCCTCCGGCGGCACATGTGCCTGCTATGGGTCTTAATGGGGACAACGTACCCCTACAGGGTTTTACGGGAATGTGTCACTATCCAGGTATTAGAGCAGGATATGCTCCCATCCAGATGATGTATTTTTCAGGAAAGGCCTTGCATATTTCAGCAGGACAATGTTAAACAGCATACTGCATCTATGACAACAGCATGGCTTCGTAGTAGAAGCGTCTGGGTGCTTAACTGGCCTGCATACAACCCAGACCTTTTTGACCCACTAAGTGAAAATATTTGGCACATCTTGAAATTAAAAATAGGACAAAGAAGACCCAGGAGTCTTGAGCAGTTAGAATCCTGCCCAGGCAGAATGGGACAACATTCCTCTCCCAAAAATCCAGCAACTGGTCTTCACAGCTCCCAGACATTTACAGAGTGTTGTTAAAAGAAGAGGGGAAGTGTTGTTAAAAGAAGAGGGGATGCTACACCATGGTGAACATGGGCCTGTCCCAACCTTTTTGCAACGTGTTGCTGCCATCAATTTCAAAATGTCCTTATTTTTTTCTTAAAATAGTACATCTTCTCAGGTTAAAGATTTGATATGATTTCTATTTTCTTGTATGAATAAAATATGAGTTTATGAGATAAGCAAATCATTGCATGGTTTTATGTAGATTTTACATAGTGACGCAACTTTTTTGGAGTTGGGGTTGTACAAAAATTCCAAACATAATTATAAACTTTATAAGAGCATTTGATTTATAACTGTTTCACCAATAAGCATTAAAGTTGTTGTAAAGGCTAAAGGTTTTTGCCTAATGCATTCTCTGCAATAAGGTTAAAAAAAACTTTTAGGTGCAATCACCCCCAGCCCCCCCCCCCCCCAAATAGTTACCTGAGCCCGATCCCAGTTCAGTGATGTGCACGAGAGCATTGCTCTCTCTCTTCCAGGCTCCTGCTGCTGATGTCAATTAAATCCAGTGTGTTAAAAGGTACACACAGTGCAGCTCAGGAGTGAGCCTGCACAAATAACCCCCCTCAAGTGCTCAAAGGCAGGAGGAGCCAGGAGTCCTGGTGGGGAGCCCCAGAAGAGGAGGATCGGGGACGCTTTGTGCAAAACCATTGCACAGAGCAGGTAAGGATGACATGCTTGCTATGTTAGGAAAAAAAAAAAAAAAATATATATATATATATATATATATATATATATATATATATATATATATATATATATATTCCAGTATCTTAAAACATTAAACAAATCAACTTACATAAACAGTATATTAGCTTATAACCATGCTGACTGATATAACAATACACATTTATTTTTATGTATATATACTGTACATGTTTTTATATAACTGTACACATGGCACACACATGCTTTATAAGCAATACTTCTCCATAACGCTTTTTTTCTAATTATTATTATTTATAAAGTTTGAAAGTTTGAAATATAATTTAGCTAGCCTAACAGCATACACTTTGTGGAAATCGGGCTGTTCATACCTGAACTAGAAATACGATTATTGCTAGCCAACCATCTCTGCACTAGTAAAAAATAAAACCTTTTTATTAACAGCTAACTTTAGCATTGCAACATTGCCACCAACAGGCAGGAAAGAATTTATTGAGATAATGTTGCAATTAAAGTAGCGAGCTTCAAAAAGAAAAAATATCTTCCTAGCAATGCTGAATTAAATTATAATATAAATAACACCAACTGCTAAATTCCTATAAAATTATAAATTGATTAATGAATATATTATCTCTGCTAATTAATATGATGCTGGAAAGCAATTGTATTAGCAACCAGCAGCAACAAAAACATTTAAGTAGTAAAGTTTGGTGTGTCGCTGGTGGGAGGAGAATAGTCATGTGACCAGTAGTAAATTCAATTCAAAAACAATTGCATTGTGATTTGTGTTTCATTTTATGTGGCACAATAGGGGCAACAGCATTTAAAAGGTGGGGGTAATAGTGTCTAAACTCCATCCCAATATGATTATCTCTCACCTACTTCATGGCAGCTTTCAATCTGAACCTCTGTTTATAATGTTAAAAAATGCATTCTGGGCCCAATTCCTGTGGCATCATGTGTTTTTCCAGGAAACTTCATATCCCATCATGCACTGCCTTACTAAAGGGTGCAATTAAGTGTAACAATTCTTATTATTTTAGATCATGTCAACGTCTCACTCACGAAAAGGATTTTTTATAAAGTAAAAGCTGTAAACTACTTCAGTCGTAGTGAGAAATTGACATCCTACACTCACGCCTCAGATCAGCCCTAACTCCTGCAACTCCACACTTCAGATCAGTCCAATTCATGCACCTTCACACCTCAGATCACTGCCCCCCCCCCTGCACATCTGCCCCACCACTGTAACCCCCTGCACATTGGCCCCACCAATTTAACCCCCTGCACATCTGCCCCACCACTGTAACCCCCTGCACATCAGCCCCACCACTGTAACCCCCTGCACATCGGTCTTTACAGCTCCCAGACATTTACAGAGTGTTGTTAAAAGAAGAGGGGAAGTGTTGTTAAAAGAAGAGGGGATGCTACACCATGGTGAACATGGGCCTGTCCCAACCTTTTTGCAACGTGTTGCTGCCATCAATTTCAAAATGTCCTTATTTTTTTCTTAAAATAGTACATCTTCTCAGGTTAAAGATTTGATATGATTTCTATTTCCTTGTGTGAATAAAATATGAGTTTATGAGATAAGCAAATCATTGCATGGTTTTATGTAGATTTTACATAGTGACGCAACTTTTTTGGAGTTGGGGTTGTACAAAAATTCCAAACATAATTATAGACTTTATAAGAGCATTTGATTTATAACTGTTTCACTAATAAGCATTAAAGTTGTTGTAAAGGCTAAACTGATAGCTGTAGAAACATAAGGGACTCATGTCAGCCTGATCCATTTGGTCTTCCCCTGCTTGCGGTGGTGGAGGAGGTCGTTTAGGTCTGTTCTGGCCGGCTGGCCTTTGGAGACAGTGAGCCACTTGCACGCAGTTTGTCGGAAGCTGCTTGAGGAGTTTGTGAACACAGCCATCCATCCATCCTTTGGACTATCCAATCACCACCGCACTCAGATGGGTCCCTATGCAGGGTTCCCCACTGGAGGATTTTGACGCATGTATTCATCTTATGTTTGAAAGTGCATTGATTTTTACTCCAATTCAATTAAACGAACGTTATTGCACCATGAGCTTGTTTTTCCCTCCTGTCTCTTTAGCGAATAGGGACAAACTAGGTGAATTAATACATGGATAGGGGAATCGATCAGTCTGCAACATGTGAGCCCTTTATTACAAAAAAAGGACACAGGGAATGTACCTATAACAATACCTAGTGAAAACCTAATGAAAACATTTAGAAGTGTACAATATTTCTTAATGTTCAGATAAACCTGATGGTGCCACAAGAATGGCTCCAATGTCAAGATAAAGATGAGAAACAAGAGCAGGCAATACTGATGTGTCTAGATTATCATGCTGAAAGTAGTGCAGAAGACCCCACTGACTAACTTGTTCAGAGTGGACTGCTCATATTCAATCATGCGTGTGAGGACCCAAACCCATCGCCTCCAATGTGAGATAGTTGAAATTCCAGTGGATCCTGACTAAGGCATTTTTGTATGTCAGTAGAGAGTTGAAATAATTGACCTGCCCTCAACAGGGCTGAGTGGATAATATTTATTGCTTGGATGGTGTCATCTTGGGCCTCCTGTGTGGACATAAAACCTACCTGATCAAAGCATCCACATTGTAAGGTCTGTCCAAGGGGGTCTCAAACTGGAAAGTCTCTGCAGCATGTTATATGAGCAGAATTTGCAAAGAATCCCCATCAAAATCCACTTGCCATTTCTGCCATCCTTTTCAAATGATTTTCTCCTTCATTGTGAAAGAAATTTGCATGGGGTGGGGATCTGCACAGGAGCCCCCAAAGCACAGTGTTTACTTGCCCATGTCTGAACATGCCTCAACTTCCCCAATTCCATGCTTGTTTGTTTGTTTTTTTGCTATTTAGTATTTCAGAAAAAGTTAAATTACCTTGCAGTACTGTGACTTGTTCCTAGCTCTAGAAACCAGGACACCACAAAATGCAGGGACTTTTAGGGTATCATTATTAGGAAGTTTTCAAACCTGCAACTAGCATATTATTCTTCATGTAAGTAATATAAATCTTGTAATTGGGATAATGAGTGCTAGTGAGGTTGATAGTTTGCTCAGTGTGTCATGTATACAATAACTGAGCTCCAGGATACATACCACTGTGGCAGATGTGAGCTGGTTGCTCTTCTGGAAGCTCAGACTGGTGAACTGCTGGAGCAAATTGCAACACTAACCAGACTAGCAAGCATGAAAGGAGTCTTCTGCTCACTGACCAGGCAGTTAATGAGGTTGAGTGGGAGGTAGAAGAGAAAGGATTATCATGCAAGAAGCTGGGTTACTATAGTTTGAGGGGGTGGTAGAGGCTCACAGAAAAGCAAGACCAATTCTGTGTTTGTGCACCCAAAGAAACAAGGTGAGTGACGATGTGCAGGTGGCACACCCAGAAGTGGCAGCCCTAGATGTCATTGCTACCCCTAAAAGCCAGGAGAGCAGCCAATCTAAAAGTAATGGTGAGGGAAATACAAAATCCTCTAACACAGTGGGGTTGATTTACTAAAACTGAAGAGTGCAAAGACTAGTGCAGCCGTGCATGGTTACCAATCAGCTTCTAACTTCAGCTTGTTCAATTGAGCTTGATGAAAAAACCTGGAAGCTGATTGGTTTTTATGCAGAGCTGCACCAGATTTTGCACTCTCCATTTTTCGGAAATCAACCCCAGTGGACCAATATTCTTCTCTTTAGCTATAAATATCAATTTCTGAGGAGGTGAGCTGAGGGTGACACAGTAGGGGTTATTTACAAAAGGGAAATCCACTTTGCATTGGAAGTGCAGTTGCTCTAAATCTAAGGCGTAGATCTGAAATGAGTGGAAGCTCTGCTGATTTTATCATCCAATCATGTGCAAGCTAAAATGCTGTTTATTTTCCTTGCATGTCTGCCTCAGATCTACAGCAATGTTTACTTTCAAGTGCACTTGCAGTGCAAAGTGGATTTTCCTTTAGTAAATAACCCCCAGTGGCTTAATAATAAAAGTGTTATTTAATTGAGAGGAAATACAAAATATCAGCACCTCCCAGAAGGGAAGTTGATATTTAGAGCTAAAGAGGAGTAATACCCAGCCACTGTGTTAACATTTAGAGACCTTCCATATGCATTAATGATTTATATCCCAGTCAACCTGCCATAGAAAGCACAGGTGTGAAAACTGAGAATTGTGGGTCTTTAGGATGAGTTTGATCTTTATAATTTTAAAGATTTTAAGTCCAAATAGGTTAGATGTTAGATGTACAGTGGAAAAGCACATCACCATCACAATTTACAAATATTTGGTTATTGGAATTATCTATGATATTTGGACTCTTGGAAAATTTAACACAAGGTCCAGAAACCAGAATGGGCAATTACCAGATCTCTTTCTGTTGCATCTGATGAAAATATCACACAGTGTATGGCTATTGCTAGTGCTTAGGAATAACTCCACAGTGATTGCATTTACATTTTCCACATAACATAAGCCTATTATAGGGGAATGCTTCCGACATTCTACACCGGTCGAACAGACATCCAATCATCAGTGGAAAAATGAAAGGAAGAAGAGGACCCCCATAGTGAAGGATAGCACAATTTATTAAAAAAATTTAAAAGTAAAAACAAGTATCCATCACAGCCAAACATCCATGTGTGGAGGAACGCCGTATGCGCTCCAGCTGCATTACGCGGAAGTGACGTATAACGTTCAAGGCACCCTACGCATTTCATCAGCACGCTCTAACGTCATCAGGGGTCAACCCCTCGACCCCTGATCCCGGCGCCCCCTATGTGAATGAGTATTGGGTACAGTGTATCCTACCCATTTACCAAAAAAGTTGTGTATTGTGACAAAAGACAATAGACAGTTTTTGACAAGTCCTTTATTAAAAAGGGAAGGGCGAGGGAAGAAGACGACCGGAGGAAGAAGCGGGGAAGAAGACGACATTTTTAATAAAGGACTTGGCAAAAACTGTCTATTTTTACACTACACTACTTTTTTTGGCAAATGGGTAGGGGTAAAATGTACCCCATACTCATTCACTAGGGGGCCGGGATCTGGGGGCCCCCTTTTTTAAGGTGGCTTCCACATTCTGATAAGCCCCCCCGCCCGCAAACCCCCCCAAACACCTGCAGGGTTGTGGGGAAGAGGCCCTTGTCCCCATTAACATGGGGAAATCCCCCGAAGCACTGCACCCCTCCATGCTGAGGGCATGCGGCCTAGTATGGTTCAGGAGGGGGACACTCACTCGTCCCATCCCACGCCCGGGCCCACGCCTTTAAAAAAAAAAAAATTTGGTGTGTGGGTGACCCCTCCAAATCCATACCAGACCCGAAGGTAACGACCTGGGGGAGGACCCCATGATGTTTTTTTTTTTTCACAAATTATTTTTGCTAGCAATTCTTTTTTTCTACACTTAGCTTCTTAGCAACTAAACCGGCTATATACGGGAAATAAAAAAAAAAAAAAAAAGAAGAGCAAAATGCAAATTGAGGCAAAACTGTGGTAAAAAACACAGAAAGCACAGCAAAAAGCACTGCAGAAACGGTCAAAAGAAACATGCATAGATGTGAATTGAGCCTTACACAGGGCTTTCCCAAAAGTTGAATCAGTGGAGGGAGCTAAAGGAAGGCAAGAATTAGATGCTTGGAGGGGCTGTATTAAAGTGAACCTGTTGCTTTGTCTTTCATGGGCAGAGCAAAGTTACACTTTAACCGTTTCAGCCCCAGAAGATTTTACCCCCTTCCTGACCAGAGCACTTTTTGTGATTCGGCACTGCGTCGCTTTAACTGACAATTGCGCGGCCGTGCGACCTTACACCCAAACAAAATTGACGTCCTTTTTTTTCTACAAATAGAGCTTTCTTTTGGTGGTATTTGATCACATTTGATCATCATGCGGTTTTTAATTTTTTGGCTATACACAAAGAGCGACAATTTTGAAAGAAAAGCGTTATTTTTTACTTTTTGCTATAATAAATATCCCCTAAAAATATTTAAAAATATAGGCTGATAGGCTGATAGGTATTCTTTGAAATATTTTTGGTAAAAAAAAAAAAAAAAAAAAAAAAGAATCGCTATAAGCGTATATTGATTGGTTTGCGCAAAAGTTATAGCGTCTACAAGATAGGGGATCGTTTTATGGCATTTTTATTATTATTTTTTTTGTATGAGTAATGGCGGCAATCTGCGATTTTTTATTGTGACTGCAACATTATTGTGGACACATCGGACACTTTTGACACTATTTTGGGACCATTGTCATTTATACAGCGATCAGTGCTATAAAAATTAACTGATTACTGTGTAAATTACACTGGCAGGGAAGGGGTTAAACACTATGGAGCGATCAAGGGGTTAAGTGTGTCCTAGGGAGTGATTCTAACTGTGGGGGGATGGGCTACCACTGACATGACAGCAATCACTGCTTCCGATGACAGGGAGCAGTAGATCCCTGTCATGTCACTAGGTAGAACGGGGAAATACCTTGTTTACAAAAGGCATCTCCCCGTTCTGCAGCTCCGTGACACGATCGCCGGGACACCAGCGGACATAGAGTCCGCGGGTCCCTCGGGTACGGTCATGCTGTACAGGGCAGGCATGCGCCCGCTAGCCCCACCAATTAAAGGGGACATACAGGTACGCCCATTTGCCCACCGCTGCCATTGTGCTGATGTATATTGGTGTGCAGCGGTCGGCAAGTGGTTAAACTGGCCACAGGGATTATAAATCTAATCAAGCATGTAAAACACAAGCGCTTAAAGGAGTTGTAAAGGCAGAAGGTTTTATATCTTAGTGCATTCTATGCATTAAGATAAAAAAAAAAAAACATTTTGTGTGTAGCAGCCTCCCCAGTACCCCCAATACTTACATGAGCCCCATCTCTCTCCAGCGATGTCCACGAATGTCTTAGCCGTACAGGACTCTCCCCATTATTGGCTGAGACACAACAGTGGTGCCATTGGCTCTCGTGGCTCTGAATCAAAGTCAGTTAGCCAATCAAAAGAGATGGGGCGGGGACGGGCGGGGCTCCATGTCTAAGCTGTGACTCGACTCGGGTGCCCCATAGCAAGCTGCTTGCTATGGGGGCACTCGACAGGAGGGAGAAAACAGGAGCAGCGAAGAGGGACCTGAGAAGAGGAGGACCCGGGCTACTCTGTGCAAAACCAACTGCACAGAGGAGGTAAGTGAAACATGTTTATTTTTTTATTTACTTTTTTAAACAAGAATTTACAATCACTTTAATATGTGTACATAATTGGGAACTGACATGCAAGTGCATGCAAGCTTCAGACTTCCTAAGCACTAGACTTGGCACGAGAAAAGTGATTGGAGAAGAAAATGCAAAGCAACTCAAGAACCCTTCTCCAACTACCAAAAAATAAGATACCAGGAACATCTTCTCAGGTCTCAAGATACTCCCAGAAAATGTTAATATGACTGCCTATTTTTTTTTTTTTGGTACCTTTACCAAATCTGGCCACAAAAAAATCGAAGGCAGTCAAACATGCAGGCACAGTGTAACAGCCCTATAGTTTGTCTCTTAATTAACAGATTAATAAACATTAACACCAGATTTGTCCAAGTGTGCAGGATTGTGCCATGGAAAAATGAGGAGAGTCACTGCAAGGGGAGGGAGAGCCACTGGCAGAAAGTGAAATGCAGAACAAATCACCAATTTTATGATCTTGTCTGTTAAGGCCTGCTCCTATAGATGGAAATCTAAAATATGGAAACCTAGAAAGACATACTTTATGTTGAGACAAATCACAGCTACCTCATACAGCTACACCGAAAACAAGATGACAGCACAATTACAGCACAAAAAGTCAAATACGCACAGAATTATTTGCTTAAAGTCTCCATGTGGTAGAAAACAGTGGTATAATTTCATTAGTCTCCAAACTGTGAATGTATTCCTCCATTACATGTAAAGGGCAAACACATTTATTATAAAATTATTTAAACACGATAGCAGGAATACTTCATTTACCAATAATAGCACTCCTCTGGCAATCACAGGCGCCAACTTTATGCTGCTGCGGAACTGGTTTAATATCTTGGGAGCAGTTTAGAAAGCTAATACTTCTCTTGTTGGTTAGATGTTTGTCTGCTAGTGCTGAATCCAAATGCACTACAATGCAATGCATTAAAAGCATGTGAGCAATACAGACAAATTTGTAAGCACTTTGCTGGTTTTGAAACCTTTTTGGGGAAACTTGTGATATGTAAGGTAATAAAGCATTTATATCTCTTGCACCACAGATGATTTAATGCTGAATTTATCTATTGGTTTTACCCTATATGCACTCTTAACAGGAAAACTGTTGTCAGATGAAAGCTTTCTCACAAAGTCAGAGACCACAAACAGCTCTTTACTCAAATAATTAGACATGCATTCTCAACATGATTTTATTTCTAATATGACATATTAAAGGGCCATGCATATAACGTGATTCCGAATGTAAGAATACTGAATTCTGTGCTCAATGGTTCATTAGTGATAATTTATTTCAAAATGGTTTGCTTTAAAAAAAAGAAAAGAAAAACAAAGCTTAAATCCAGAGCTGGGAAAAAACAAAACAAAAAAAACAACTTTACATTCATTTTACATCCAATTGGCGTATATTTTAAGAGAATATGTACCTTTGCCTTGCCCCCAGGGCAAAGTGACAGGTTTTCTTGATAGGAAACCCTCCCACCCCTATTGATACATTCTCTGAGTGTCTGAGGGTTGTTGTATAATGGTATAATATAAGTGATGGAACTGTATAGCAGTATGGTGATCATTATATGGGGGAAGGGTATGATGTATAGAAGAGGTATGAAGAGTATAAAACGGGGAGGGTATTTTATGAAGGTATGGATAGTATAATATGTGGGGTGTCATGGTCAAAGGTTAGGCTCGGAGACCAGTAGCTATAGCAGTAGTGAGGCCCCCACCGACCAGCAGGATAAGTACACAAGCAGATCACCCTGACGGATGACACAGGCTCACCTAAGGTGCAGGGTCTAAGCACTAACCACTATTCACCAGAGCCCTTTATGGTGGAGATGGGATTTTCTGTGTGTTAGTATCAGGTTGTGGTCCTCAGGATCGCTATGCAACGGGAGTTGAGTAAGCCGGGGTCCAGTAGCAGATATAGCAGTTGGGGACCAATCAGAAGAATAGTCAGTAAACAAGCCAAAGGTTGGTAAAAAGTGGTTTCAGGTTGGAATAAAGCACAAGGGTAGTCAAGGAATAAGCCAAAGGTCAGTAACACGGTAGTGAAGATAAGGATAGCAGCAGGAGTCACATGAGCAAGATATTGGCTGGAGAGAACACAATAATCTGGCAAACAGGAAGTGCAAAGGTATGGCTTAAATAGGGAGTTCATGAAAGGGAGCAACAAGTTCAAGGTTCACCAGAAACAAGATTTCCAAGAAATTGTCCAGAGAGTTGTTCAGCATCTCAGTTGGCTCAGCAAGAAGAGATACTGCCAGACACAGCAGAGGTTGTAGGTTCAGATCTGGGTCCTGACAGAGGGAGGAGTGTCATATGGAAGTGGTGTATTAACTTCTTTAACACCAGGCCTACTCTGACATTTCTCTGCTACATGTAAAAATCTGTATTTTTTTTTGCTAGAAAATTACTTAGAACCCCCAAACAACATTTCCTTAAGCAGAGGATATAAGAAGAAATGAGAATATAATGGTGGGCGTTGCAATTTTTTATGACCACGTGGTATTTTTGCAGCGTTTATTTCTTTTTTAATTTTTTGAAGAAAATACACTTCAATGAATTTTAATGTGCAAAAAAAAAATAAATTAATACCCATTGTTAGGTCAAATTAGGATGTTACGCTGAGTAACTAGATATCCAACACGTCAAGCTCTAAAATTGCGTATGTCCGTAGAAAGGCAACAAACTACATGAAATATATACTATCCACAGGCGACGCTTTAAAAGCCTTTACAAGTCACCACTTTAGATTTACACAGGTGTTCTGATGTTAGAATTATTTCTCTCAATCTGACGTATGTGGCAATACCTCACGTGTGTGGTGCGATCGCTGTTTACATGATGAAGTGGGACTGACGCATGCTTTCACCTTTGTGCGCGGGCACTGGGGATTTACATTTTTGTAATGTTTCTTTTATTTTTAAACTGTACCATTAATTTCTTTTTTGTACACTGCTGCCTGTAAACGAATGTTCAGAGGCAGTTTTTTTACAGCTGCCCCTGAACTTATCCAATGTTATCTTATGTGTACATGTACACAGGCTCGTTTACTGTCATTTTTAGGCAGTTGCGTTTAGAGGCTGTTCTTTGGACGCCGAAAAATGGGTTCAGATGCCCAGTTTACTGGTGTTTCAGATGCAGTAAAATGCGGCTAAACATGCCACCGGCATCTAGGCGCGTTTTAGTTTAAAAACGTTTTTAAAGGTGCCCTATTTTTTTTTACATTTCAAAACTTAAAAATTATGTAAAACTAAAAAAACACATTTAACCACTAGCTGACCGCCCACTGTCAAATGACGGCGGGACGGTGCAGCTACTGTGGCGGGCCGCCGTCATATGACGTCGTGTACAATTGGGCCACTGGGGGGCGTGCGGGCGGTGCGCGTGCCCGGCGGTCGCGATGACCGCCAGGCACCCGCGATTGCCCGGTAATCGAGCAGGACGTGGATCGGTGTGTGTAAACACACAGATCCACGTCCTGTCAGAGGAGAGGAGACCGATGGTGTGTCCCTTGTACATAGGGACACCGATCGGTCTCCTCCCCCAGTCAGTCCCCTCCCCCCACAGTAAGAATCACCAAGATAGGGTACACATTAACCCCTGCAGCGCCCCCTAGCGTTAACCCCTTCCCTGCCAGTCACATTTATACAGTAATCAATGCATTTTTATAGCACGCTGTATAAATGTGAATGGTCCCAAAAATGAGTCAAAAGTGTCCGAAGTGTCCGCCGCAATGTCGCAGTCACGATAAAAATCGCAAATCGCCGCCATTACTAGTAAAAAAAAAAAAAATAATAAAAATGCTATAAATCTATCCCCTATTTTGTAGACGCTATAACTTTTGTGCAAACCAATCAATATACGCTTATTGCGATTTTTTTTACCAAAAATATGTAGAAGAATACGTATTGGCCTAAACTGAGGAAAAAATTTGTTTAAAAAAAAAAAAAAAATTGGATATTTATTATAATAAATAGTAAAAAATATTATGTTTTTTCAAACTTGTCCCTCTTCTTTTGTTTATAGCGCAAGAAATAAAAACCGCAGAGGTGATCAAATACCAACAAAATAAAGCTCTATCTGTGGGGAAAAAATGATAAAAATTTTATTTGGGTACAGCGTTGCATGACCGCGCAATTGTCATTCAAAATGCGACAGCGCTGAAAGCTGAAAAATGGCTTGGTCAGTAAGGAGGTGTTCGTGGCTGGTAGGCAAGTAGTTAAACACTTGTAATTGCTTGAAAGCTTGATAGACCATTTAATATACCCCCAATGAGCCAACGATCCAATCCAATACACCACTAGCATTGCTGTAAGCTGAAGTAGAATGGGAATTTGACCCATATGTTCAAACTTTGAGATTTGAACCATATGACCCCCCCCCCCCCCCTCCCCATTAAGCTTCACCCCTCCCTACTTGATCAAATATAATTGCATCAAATTTATTTAATATCTGGCTGTTTTAATTTAAATTTTGCCCTCATGTTAAGTTTTCTAGGTAGTCTCCAACAGACGTTCCTCTGGTGGCGCGCTCTTCCTCATGTTCGTGTCCATGCATGTTAGACGGGGCCAAATGTTCTCAAGGAGAAGGTCAAAGGTGGCAATAGACATGCAAGTAAAATTGTAGAATTTATCTGGGTAACTACGCAGCTGGACATACATGTTTGAAAAGTATCATGCAGACATGCATTGCATCACCCATAGATGAGTCCAGTAGCGAAGAACTCTGGTCCTCTCATGCAATTTCCGACGTCTTTCAAGCCTCAGCAACAGCAACAGCAACGTCAGTAGCATTTCCTCACATATGCTCATTATGGGATCCACAGTCAAAGCACCATAATTAAGACAAGTATCTACAAATACACTGCTCTCTCAGCTGCTGATACTCACTCTTGTCTCACAGAATGGCTGAAATAGTTAATAAATACTATTTTTTGTGCATTGTAAGCAATTGGGAGGGTCTCCTGTAATCTTTAAAAAACGCTCCTAGATGCGAACTTGGCTAAACACGACTAAACGCACCATGCAAATGCGTCTAAACGGCCGTTTTTAAATGCCGGTTTCTAGCTGTCAAGAAAAACGTTCAGAAGAGGTTGCCTGAGCGTCCCGTGTACATTAGATCTTTTTTTTTTTCTTTCAAAGTATTTTATTTTATAAGAAAAGCATAACAACAAAACTCTTTCATATAGTAAAGTTAAACATTGAGAGTACAGTAAGGATATATGGAATACAAGTCGTGTATTATCGGTAGACTTATAAAAGGTGGGACTTGACTAGAAGTCTGAGGACTGAGCAATGTTGTCCACCAGCCGTTGGAGTACTAAGAAAGACTTGTACATATAACATCCCCGGCTGAGGTAGCTGCCAGGGGTGAGAGGTTCTGAGGACCCGGCCAGTCCAAGGGGGACGCGAGGGGCAGAGGGCCCCCCCCCACAGAACTCCATGGAATGCTAGGTGTAAACCCTATTGTGACCCCTGAGTTTAGTTGAAGAGAAACCCAGAGCGGGAGAGGAGGGGAAGAAAAAGGATAGGAAAAGAAAAAGAGAGGGGGGGCATGGAGAGATTGCGAAGCATTCAATTACCTACACGATGGACTAAGCTATGGGGGGGGGGGGGTAATACCCGGGGTGATTGAAATTCCCATGAAATGGGCTCAAGGTTCCCAAGTAATTTCAAACTTGCGGGTTGAGTCCAAAATGATGCTGCCTATTTTTTTTTGCCCATAATCCATAAGACTTTCCTTTTGGCTGCCTTTACTGAAGGTTGCTTCCAGGCCTTTGCCAGGGTTTGCCAGGGTTAGTTTGGCTCCTACCAATATGAAATGTATCAGTTACCGGGTACTCTTGGAGATTCTTGGGATATGAGAGTTTAAAAGGGCGACCTCTGGGGACCTGGAGATCTCGCACCCCGTAACCCCTCTAATAAGGTTAAAGATCCTTCTCCAGAAGGGTCTGATTTTAGGGCATTCCCACCTGATATGGACTAGTGTGCACACGATTTGGCACCCCTAATGCAAAGGGGGTCTGCTGAAGGGATAATTGTGGCTAGTCTGGAGGGGGTCATGTACCACCTGGTCATGACCTTTAGGTTTGCTTCCATTAGGGATGTGTTAAGGATGCCCTTGAAAGAAGTGCAGAAAGTGAAAGATTTGGTGGAGCCAAAAACATTCCGATTGTGGGAGGTCAAATTTGCTCACACATTGGGCAAGGGAGATGGGGTCCCTAGATGTGAAGTATTGCACTATTCGGTACAGCCACTTATCCAGTCACCACTGAAAGGCCTTGATGTCAAGCCCTGGGGCGAAGTTTGGGTTCTGAAAGATATGCGACAGAGGGTTTATTCCTGAAATGATGCGTGGGTCCTGTCTTAATGTGTCCTGTAAAGCAAAGGAATGGGAAAGGGTGGGGGCTAGGATTGGTGGGCAGTTTCTGGGAGGACTCCAACGGAGAAAATCCAGCGTATAGTGTGGAACAGCTTGGCGCTCCATCTGTACCCAGTCGGGTTTTTTCCCCGTGGGTATAGATCGTGGAGAGTTGGGCTAGTCTGGAGCAGGGCCGCTGATAGGCCAGTACAACTGGCCCTGTTGTACCGGGCCCGGCCAGCAGGGGGGGCCTGGGAAAATCTGCACAGAGACCGAATTGATGCAGAATAAAAAAAATATATATATTCTTTCAGCCAGCACCCATCATTAACTTACCTCATCCACACGACCCCCTCCGACTTTTCATTTTTTTTTTTCAATTTTTTTGCTACCTTGTACTGATGTTCTTGTGGGAGGGAGGGACTATTTCTTCAGTTTCGGGCGCATAACACTCCGCACCCGCTCTTCATGCTGGCTCAAGTCCCAGCCTGCACATTGCCTTCCCTGGCGGAGTGATTCCTCTCCCCTTGCTCATGGCGCTCTTCTTTGCTCTGCTCTCGGCCAGAGACAGTGACAGCTGGAGAAGAAGCGTTGAGGACGAACTGCGGCGGCTGCAGCAGAAGGAAGTAACTGACATCTCAAATAGTTTGTGACCGACACTCCAGGCAGCAGCAGGATCAGAGAGGAAGTGCCTTGTGGGGCCTGGCTAACACAGGTGTGTGCTTGCTGGTGGGGGGTGATTCAAGATCTACTATATCACTGTATCTGTCTGCAGCAGCTTCTATATATAATGGCATTGGTGGCATGGGTGGCACGGTCAGCAGCACATTATTGCATTGATGGCATGGGAGGCACTGTCTCTGCAGGCAGCACATGCGTTATGGCCCTGCTGCCAGCAGCCAGTGCCACCCAAGCCACCAATGCCATAATGTGTTGCAGACAGTGCCACCTATGCCGCCAAGGTCATAATGTACTGCAGACAGTGCCACCCATGCTGCCAATGCCATAACGAATGTGCTGCCTGCAGAGACAGTGCCACCCATGCTGCCAATAGCATTGGCGGAATGGGTGGCACTGTCAGCAGTACATTATGGCATTGGCGGCATGGGTGGCACTGTCAGCAGTACATTATGGCATTGGCAGCATGGGTGGCACTGTCTGCAGCACATTATGGCATTGATGGCATGGGTGGCACTGTCTCTGCAGGCAGCACATGTGTTATGGCCCTGCTGCCTGCAGCCAGTGCCACCAATGCCATAATGTGCTGCGGACAGTGCCACCCATGCCACCAATGCCGTAATATACTACAGACAGTGCCACCCATGCCGCCAATGCATAATGTACTACAGACAGTGCCACCCATGCCGCCAATGCCATAATGTGCTGCAGACAGTGCCACCTATGCCGCCAAGGTCATAATGTACTGCAGACAGTGCCACCCATAATGCCAATGCCTTAACGCATGTGCTGCCTTCAGAGACAGTGCCACCCATGCTGCCAATAGCATTGGCAGAATGGGTGGCACTGTCTGCAGTACATTATGGCATTGGTGGCACTGTCTGCAGCACATTATGGCATTGGTGGCATGGGTGGCACTGTCTGTAGTTCATTACGGCATTGGTGGCATGGGTGGCACTGTCTGCAGTGATAAATATCACTTGAAGACAAATCTGCGGGTCTAGGGAGGGGCCAGGGGTGGGGCTGAAGGGGGCCCCGTCAGGTAGGCTGTTTGGGGCCCCATGATTTCTATCAGCGGTCCTGGTCTGGAGGCTTGATAGTATCTGTGTAGGTGGGGAAGGCCTAGTTCGCCCTGTTTACGGGAGCAGTAAAGGTTTTTTTGTCGATGAGCCCCATATAAAAACTTGAGTATTTTGCTCTGGAATGACCTAAGGTGATCTCTTCTTATTGGGATAGGTAGAGAGCGGAAACGGTAGAGTATTCTAGGCAGTGTCATTTTGATGGTGTTTATTTTGTTTGGACCAGGACTTTAGATCTTGTTCTAGTTTATGGTACATAGGAGGGTAGTTAGCATACGACGTGTTAAATTTGGGGGCGAAGGAGATAGCTAGGTATTTGATGGAGGAGTCATTCCAGTCAAATTTAAGTGCAAAGCTACCATCTCGGGGGCGAGAGAAATGTTTAGGGCTTGGGATTAATTATAATTAACCTGCAGACCGGATATATGCCAAAAGGAGGTAAGGGGGCTACAAATATGTCAGGTCACCTGAGGCCAGATGACAGATGCACTCCGTAGGAGTCAGGAGTGCACCGCTAAGGTAGTGGACCCTAGGACTGACTGCTGCGGATTGAACCCTGGGAGGTTCAGGAAGCAGTTCTACTAGATCACTAACACAGATCCCAGTGGGAGCTAGAGCATAGATTCCCCAGGGCGCTGAGTCTAAGAGCCAGCAGGTGTTCACCAGAGCCTCTAGTGGTGAGGGTGGACAGCGCTGCAGTCTGGCTCCAAGTCGCAGCCCCTAGGGTCTCACAGCTCATGCTCACGGTAGACTACAGGAGATAGAGGAAGGAAGCAGCAGGCTGGAACAACAAGGATAGTAAGGAGATAAGCCAAAGGTCAGGGCGACTAGCAGACAAGAATAAACATAGAACACACCAAGGGTCACGGTCACAAGCAAACAGGGATAGTCGAGAACAGGCCAAGATTGATAACTGGAATCAGACGTAGGAGACACAGCAAGTAGCACACGAAAGCTAAACACACAGTGGTTGATCAGCTAGGTTGGCTTGCAATGCACAGGTTAATATAGTGTTCCCAATTAGAGGCTGAGGTGGAGCAATGCTGAGGGAAGATTATATATGCAGTCAGGTGAGAGCGGCTGGCCTCTAAAGGAACACATGGAGAGAGGTAAGCTGACACACACATTACTGCATAACCATGACAAAAGATTGGGGAGGGAGGTTAAAGGCGATATGATAAATATTCGGTCGTCTGCAAACCTGAACCTGAGGACCACAGGATACTTGATATTGTTTTTTTTTGCAGATTGCAATAGCTAAAGTTTCTATAGCTATATCGAAAATCAGTGGTGACAAAGAGCAACCTTGTCTAGTGCCCCTAGAAATGTGTATGGGAGGTATACTACCCTTGTAGACGTAGTAGCGATTTGGGGGAAGAGTATAGGGCTTTCATGATGCCCAGGAAGCAGTGACCAAAGCCCCAATGCTCCAAGAGGGTTAAGATATATGGACAGGATACAAAGTCAAATGCTTTCTGTATATCGAGGGAAAGTAAAAATCCCTGTTTAGCATTTCCAGGCCAATTGGATTGGAGGATGGATATTATATTTATGACCCTTCTGGTTTGGTCGGGGCCCTGTCTCCCTGGAATAAACCCCACCTGATCCTTGTGGATGTAGGAGCTTATGGAAGAAGCTAGGCGGTTTGCTAGGATTTTGGTGAGGATTTTCAGGTCGTTATTTATAAGTGATATTGGTCGGTAGTTACTTCCTCAGGGTTTTTGTCGGGTTTTGGGATGACAGTAATGAAAGCTGTATTTAAGTCTGGGCCCAGAGGTTTGCCAGATATCTTGGCATTAAATAATTTAGCCACGTGAGCAGCTAAGGTGTCAGCAAAGGCCTTGTAATATGGAACCGATAGTCCGTCTGGACCTGGGGCGGTCCCCCGTTTTAGGTGTTTAATGACCTCCAAGATTTCTTCTATCGTGATAGATTTTTCCATAATGGAGTTATGCTGGTGAGAAATTGAGGGGATGGGGAGGGTCTCAAGGAGTTGCGAAATGGCGTGTTGATTACCCAGCGCTGTGGGGCTATAGAGTTTATCGTAGAAGTCTCTGAATGCTGCCCAGATTTTAGTGGGGTCAGATGTTGTGGGCTGACCTTGCGGTCGGATCTTGGGCAGAGAATAAAGCCTCTGCCTGGGGGAGAGTTTGGATGCCAGCATTGAGGCCAGTTTGTCCTTTTGGATAGAATTTAGCGCCACTCCAACAAATTTGATTTTCTGTTTGTGCTGGAAGGGCCAGGTTCAGCGCTAATCTAGCTGCATCTACTTGGGTCGTGGGGACCCCTGAGAGGGTTCATCTTGTGCCTAGCCCTTAGCGATGAGTAATCCCGTTCTAATTCAGCTATATCTGCCAATCTTTCTCTTTTTATTTGGCAAGAGATTTGAATTAGCTTCCCCCGTATGGTGGCCTTTTGGGCTGCCCATAACATCTCTGCTGAGGTGTCACCTGTTGCGTTAAGGCTGAAATATTCTAGCAGGGCTTTGTTGACTTCAGTAACCCTAGCTGGGTCAAATAAAATTAATTTGTTTAACCTCCACTGAAAGTGTTTGGGGTGTTGTGACTTTTTACAAAATGATACAATCACTATACAGTGGTCCGTGTACATTAGATCTTATTGTTACCAAGCCAATGTAAACATCCCTTATGATAGCAACAAAAAGTGACAGGTCCTCTTGACTGAGACATCTATTAGACCTCAGATATCTCCTCTGCCCTTAAAAGGTTTGGCTCATACCAAGTTTGTTTACAACCAGCGAAACCAGAAGTGACATAATACTCGTCACTTGCGGTTTCTTAGACCATAGAGATGATGGGCAGTCAGTGGAATCGCTGACTGCAATCCGAGATTTCCAGTAGCCATTCAGCTGCTAGGATTTCTTTTACAAACACACAATTGCCGGCTGAGAAAAAGAACACTGGTATAACTAGTCAAATTCAGCCAACACACCAGTACGTCGGCTGGTTTTAAGTGGTTAATTATTGTCAAAATATTCTGTGGTAATACCTCACATGTGTGGTGTGATCGCTGTTTACATACTGACATAAGAATTTACCTGGGAGGCAATTTCTAGAACCTTTTTCCAGGCACGTAAATTACTCTAGCTCCATTGGAAATCTGTAGCTCCTCCTTCCCAAAACGAATGGATCAGTACAGTAGGCTACACTTTTCGTTTTGAACAATATATATATATATATATATATATATATATATATATATATATATATATATATATATATATATATATATATATATACATACACACACATACACACACATATACACACACCAGCACAGGGGATGTCCCGTCAAATTTAAGAAACTGTGTGTGCCCTGGCTTAATAGACTAGGTCATAGTCAATTAGAGCTGATGCAAATGAGGTTACTGCAATGCCCCGCTGGTTAAGGATATATGGAACAACTGCCATTTGTACAGAATCTTATCATTAATCTAATGTTACTTTTGACTTACATAAGCAGTGATAACTGTTTGCTTCACTTTCTGCAGCTTTAATCTGGTAGTACCACTGTTTCTACCTAAACTGTTTATATTTGTATTCAATAAAACTTTCTTTGATACAAAAAAATGTAGGACAGAGACATTGATACTTTTTTGCTATCCTATCTATCTATATCTATCCTATCTATAATCACAAAGTTTCAACTGACACCAGAAGTATACCACAAGAAATTCAGGTAGCTTCCGAAAGGATCCACAGGTCCAGCTCTGGACACTGGCTACTATTACTGCAGCTCTGAGAACGGTGAAGTTTTACTCTGGCAAACACCCAGCACATAGCACTATGGCAGCAAAAATGTCAGTGCATTCCCTGACCAATATAATCAAAACACAAACAAATGGCCACTGCCCCCACCTAAAACTGGTCTATTGCAACAAGGAGCACTGAAAGGGCTACATATATGAAACAAATACAAGGAGATTTCCAAGCTCAAACTTACCAACTAGCCAGAGAAGCAACGCACTGACATCTTTGCTGCCATAGTGCTTATGTGCTGGGTGTTGAGTTTGACCCTGTACCTTTAAGGAGGGATGGGCTCCTTCCAGGCCACTTGTCCTCACCTATCCATTAAAATGCATCTGCTTCCACTGTGGAGACCCCGAAGTCAGGGTTAGGACTACAGAGAACAGGGTGCCTTGACAGGGCCTGTAGTTTATGCATGCATTTGTAAGAGAAGCCCTGTTCTTAACGCATATTGTTAGACAGGTGGTTGGTCTCTGGCTGGTTGGTAAGTCTTTACCAACTTTGGTCTTATACTTTATCAGGATTCACCAATTGGATCCAAGATATACCAAGTACTACAGATTTGGTGGTGATATCTGGGCAACTTGGGAATGGACAGGAGGGAAGTAGGGTGGAGATGCACAGTTTTCTTAGGGAAGTATATGTGGATGAAGTAATGATCCTGCACGCACAACCCAATAAATGAATAAATATTCAGAAAATATGTAGAAAATTTTAGAGTCACTTTACCGGCGCTGTGCAGGGTGTAGCGGGGCGCTTTAACCCCAAAGAAGGGGTTAAAACACCCGTAAAGCGCCACTGCCAAATCGCTTTGCAGGTTCTTTGGCAGCGCTGCTTATTGATTTCAATGGCAGGGGCGGTTTATACACCGATCCCGCATCGCCCCAAAGACACTGATTGCAGGACTTTTTTTTCGGTCTTGCAAGCGCACCGCCTTACTGTGAAAGCACCCGGGCTTTCACACTGGGGAGGCTTGAGAGGTGCTTTTCAGGTGCTATTTTTAGTGCTAAAATGCCTGAAAAGCCCCTTCAGTGTGAAAGGGGTCTAAATCTCTGAATGCTCTAAACAGAAATGAAACTGTCTTTTTGAAGAAAGCTACCATATTTGTAAATTCTGTTACATTCCTGTCAGAATTACAACAGCAGATCCTGTGTACGATGCATGTTAAAATTAAAACATGTGGTGGCAGCTACTGTGTGTACAATGAGTTAAAAGAGAAGTATGGCCAAAGGTTTTTTTTGGTCATACTTCTCTACTGGGTCAAAGGAGTACACTTACTTTTTCACTCTTGTGAACCAGTCATCTTGTAGAAGGCTAAAGCCCTCTGTCAGCAGATGTCAGCAGGCTCTAGGGGGATCCTGACCATATTGTTGGGCTCCACCCAGATGCCTAACTGACAGCTGGCTCCAGCTCTCAGCACATGGCTGAGAGCCAAAGCCAGCGGCCCCCACTCTTTCCCCAGCCCAGCGCTCCAGTAAACAATCACCACTCTGAGCTACTACTCCAACTTGCTCACCCTTCCATCTCTACAATATAATGCTGTACTCCTAATGCCCCGTACACACGATCGGACAATGATCGGACATTCCGACAACAAAATCCATGGATTTTTTTCCAACGGATGTTATCTCAAACTTGTCTTGCATACACACGGTCACACAAAGTTGGTCAGAAATTGCGAATGTCAAGAACGCGGTGACGTACAACACGTACGACGAGCCGAGAAAAATGAAGTTCAGTAGCCAGTGCGGCTCTTCTGCTTGATTCCGAGCATGCGTGGAACTTTGTGCGTCGGAATTGTGTACACACAATCAGAATTCCCGACAACAAATTTTCTTGTTGGAAAATTTGAGATCCTGATCTCAAATTTTGTGTGATGGAAAATCCAATGGAAAATGTCCAATGGAGCCTACACACGGTCGTAATTTCCGCCAAAAAGTTCCCATGTGTACGGGGCATAAGATAAAAAAGCTCTGGATTTATGGCATAACCAATTTTATTTCTCACCCAAAATTATGAAACAGATAAAACATTTCCAATAGCATACTTAACAGAGCAAAAGGTAGTAAATAACTGCATTGGCCAGATATATTTGATGCTATGCAGAAACACTGCAATAACCTTTTTAAACAATTTAAATATCTATTTCAAACAATTGGTTTATTATTCAGATTCTCATATTTGTTTGAGGTTCTTGTACATTATGCACCCACTGCGCATGCGCAGTGGGTGCCCGGCTGTGAAGGCACAGCCGGGGCGCCAACAGTCACAATGCCGGCGCCGCCGAACGGAGGGGGGGATGAGCGGAGCTTCGATCCCCCACATCGCTGGACCCTGGGACATGAAAGTGTCCAATTATTAAAAGTCAGCAGCTGCAGTATTTGTAGCTGCTGACTTTTCATTTTATTTTTATTTTTCTATTTTTAACGACCCCTGCAAGGGGTTTTGTAATAGTGGAACTGGGCAGAAACCCCAAAAACATACTCTGCTGAGTGAAGTGGATTTTTGAAAAATTTTTACACATGCCATGGGCATATGTGGAATTACACCCCAAAATACATTCTGCTGCTTCTCCTGAGTACGGGGATACCACATGTGTGGGACTTTTTGGGAGCCTATCCGCATACGGGACCCCGAAAACCAAGCACCGCCTTCAGGATTTCTAAGGGCATAAATTTTTGATTTCACTCCTCACTACCTATCACTACCTATCACAGTTTTGAAGGCCATAAAATGCCAAGATGGCACAAAACCCCCCCAAATGACCCCATTTTGGAAGTAGACACCCCAAGCTATTTGCTGAGAGGCATGTTGAGCCCGTTGAATATTTTTTTTTTTAGTCCCAAGTGATTGAATAAAGACAAAAAAAAAAAAAAAAAAAATTTATTCAAAAAGTTGTCACTAAATGATTATATTGCTCACACATGCCATGGTTATATGTGGAATTGCACCCCAAAATACATTTTGCTGATGCTTCTCCTGAGTATGGGGATACCACATGTGTGGGACTTTTTGGGAGCACAATACAATAAAATGTTTGAGCAATATATCATTTAGTGACAAGTTTTTGTAAAAAAAAAATATTATTTTTTTTTTTTTCATTATTCAATCTCTTGGGACCAAAAAAAAAAATATTTAATGGGCTCAACATTGCTCTCAGCAAATAGCTTGGGGTGTCTACTTTCCAAAATGGGGTCATTTGGGGGGGTTTGAACTGTCCTGGCATTTTATGCACAACATTTAAAAGCTATGTCCACACGTCACCCACTCTTCTAACCACTTGAAGATAAAGCCCTTTCTGACACTTTTTGTTTACATGAAAACATATTTTTTTTTTGCAAGAAAATTACGTTTGACCCCCAAACACTATATATATTGTTAAAGCAAAGGCCCTACAGATTAAAATGGTGGGTGTTGCATTTTTTTTTTCACACAGTATTTGCGCAGCGATTTTTTCAAACGCATTTTTTTGTGGAAAAAAAATACACTTTTTTTTATTTTAATGCACTAAAACACACTATATTGCTCAAATTTTTGATGAAATAAAAAATATGATCTTAGGGCCGAGTACATGGATACCAAACACGACATGCTTTAAAATTGCGCACAAACACGCAGTGGCGACAAACTACATACATTTTTAAAAGCCTTTAAAAAGCCTTTACAGGTTACCACATTAGATTCACGGAGGAGGTCTACTGCTAAAATTACTGCCCTCGATCTGACCTTCGCGGTGATACCTCACATGCATGGTGCAATTGCTGTTTACATATGACGCCAGACCAACGCTTGTGTTCGCCTTTGCGCAAAAGAAGGGGGGGCAGGGGTGCTTTTTTTTTTTTTTTTTTTTTTTAGTTTTTCTTTTTATTTAGCTTTTTTATTTTATTTTAAACTGTTCCTTCCATTTTTTTTTTTCTTAGTTGTCATTTTTATTGTTATCGCAGGGATGTAAATATCCCCTATGATAGCAATAGGCAGTGACAGGTACTCTTTTTTTGAAAAAATTGGGGTCTATTAGACCCTAGATCTTTCCTGTGCCCTCAAAGCATCTGACCACACCAAGATCGGTGTGATAAAATGCTTTCCAATTTCCCAATGGCGCGGTGGGTATGCCCACCATTAGAATACCTCCCTTCATCCACCCACTTCTAATGATGGGCATACATGCACCATTTATATATGCCGAAGCATGGGGGCATCCTCCCGCAAAAAAAAAGTTATGCCACGTATACATGGTCGAACTTTTTTCGACCGTATGTACGTGGCATTAGGAGCAAAATCGCTCCTCCGCCCTCTGCTGCCCCCATGCTTCGGCATATATGCTCTTTTTTTTTAACTGTGGTGGTGAAATCACCTCCTACAGCATTGGAGTCGCGGCTTTATGTATCGTGGGAGCAAACGCTGTTGCTGTCAAGATAAATAAATCCACGCTGCAACTGAATGGCGTACCTGCTAAGCAAATAATGGTTAACATTAAAACAAAGTAACATTACAGTATAACAGTAAGACCTTACCATACCATACCTGCAAAGCAAATACCAAAAAAAAAACATAGTAAAAAATAAAACATTTTGTTAACGCAACCGGTGCCTAAAATATATATATGCCGAAGCATGGGGGCATCCTCCCGCAAAAAAAAGTTATGCCACGTACACATGGTCGGACTTTTTTCGACCGTATGTACGTGGCATTAGGAGCAAAATCGCTCCTCCGCCCTCTGCTGCCCCCATGCTTCGGCATATATGCTCTTTTTTTTTAAACTGTGGTGGTGAAATCACCTCCTACAGCGTTGGAGTCGCGGCTTTATGTATCGTGGGAGCAAACGCTGTTGCTGTCAAGATAAATATTACAATACAAATAAATGAAAATGAGCTTACCTTAGCTTCTGTTTCTCCTCTATGCAGGGTGTACAAGTGGTGCACAGCACTTTGTGAGGATGACCATGGGTGAGAAAGTATTTGGAATACATGGAAATCATGTCCCTGTGTGTCTGACGTGACAAGCAGCATCCCTAGAAAATCAGGACAAATGCAATGCTTTTGTTATACATATTTTTCAAATGTTTAATAAATCTTCAATATATAGTTGTCATTGTGTAATACCGGTTTATGTTGTCACAGTAGAGAAATTTTAAATATACTAAAAGTGTTACTAAACCCACAACACAGTAAAATCTGGTTGCATGTGCAGAATAGCATGCTTGTTATACTCACTGTGGAACTTACAGGGTTAATCCTCTGCATTGTGTAAAAAAAAAGTATTTTCTGCCAGTGCCCCTCCCGAGACTAGACTCTGGATCCGCCCCTGCATCGGGTTCTAGGTGGAGATCCAGCAGCGCTAAGGGAAGCGTCTTGTGAACCAAGATACTGACCCCTCGGGAATGGGAGAAGAAGGTTGAATGATTTTAAGGGAGAGCACACTGGACCCAGTGAGATGAGTCTCCTGAAATATACAGATGTGTGGGAGGTATCTTAAAAAAAAAAACTAGGGAGTGTCCAAGTTTAGAATTCATCCCCCGCACATTCCGGAAGAGTAATCTCAAAGGGGCCATAATGAAAGGGGCAATGATGCCCCCCACCCCCCACCGCAGCAATTTTACGAACGTGTTTTTTTGGGGAAAGAAACAGTTTTGTGCTTAAAAAAAAAAAGACAGTAAAGTTAAGTGAAAGTTATGCTGAGTAAATAGATACCTAACATGTCACACTTCAAAATTGCACACACTCGTGGAATGGCGCCAAAATTCGGTACTTAAAAGTCCCCATAGGCGACGCTTGAAGTTTTTTTTTTACTGGTTACATGTTTTGAGTTACAGAGAAGGTCTAGGGACAAAAGTATTGCTCTCGCTCCAGCGTACTCGTCAATACCTCACATGTATGGCTTGAACACTGTTTTCATATGTGGGCAGGACATATGCGTTCGATTCTGCGTGTGAACACACGGGACAGGGGCGCTTTTAAAAAAAAAAAAAAAAAAAAATTTATTGTTAATTATACTTTCTTATTTTTTTACACTTTTTTGAAAAAAAAAAAAAATTTTTTGATCACTTTTATTCCTATTACAAGGAATGTAAACATCCCTTGTAACAAAAATATGACATGACAGGTCCTCTTCATAGTGAGATATGGGGTCAATAAGACCCCACATCTCACCACTAGGCTGGGAAGCCTGAAATCAAAAAAACAAATAAACCAATCAAGACTTCCCAGCCAAAGGCGGCACAGTTTTTTTGAATGCAGAGGCCGGGCGTGACGTCATAACATTGCGCCCGGCCTCCGATGATCATAGAGACTCCAGCGACCATCTCGTCTGCTGGAAATCGCTATGATCAACATCCGGGGCCGGGCGATCCTGTGTCCGACGACTCACCGATTGTACCAGTGAGTCGGTAGAAACACCGGAGAGTGGTGGGAGGGGGGGATGTCCCCACTCGCCTCCCGTAAGAATGATCAAGCGGTGGAACAGCCGCTATGATCATTCTTATGGTTTAGGGAATCACCGGCTGAAAACTGCAATATCTGAATTATGTCTGTAGCTACAGGCATCATTCAGTTATCCCCGCTCAAAGTCGGTCACGTCATATAACGGTGGGCGGGCGTGAGGCGGTTAAAGTCAATGGGACCCAAACATCAAAAAGTGCCCGTTTTGAAGGCTTATATGCAAGCAATTGGGCATACAATGGTTATAGGGGCCTAGGTCCTGCGCTGGGGGGACATGCATCAATAATTAAAAAGTTTGTGAAAAACTTCATTTTTAAATGAGCAGTGATTTTTTGAAAGCCTAAAAAAGAAAAATTCCTTCCAATATAGTGCCTGGGCGGTCCCCTTGGTCTACCTGTAAAGTGGCAGATCTGTACAAAGCAGTTTATCATCTCCTTCCACTAGGTACAAAGATCCTCCCTCAGACACCATATTCATGGCAATCCGAAAAAAACACTCGCCATAGTGTAAAACTATACTACACATTTATTAGATAAAAAGTAATGCATTTACATTAATGTGGAATGTACGGGCATAAGTGTAAAAAGCAAGCTGGCTACAATAGAACGCCCATCCTTCGAGGATGTTGAACAGCACAGTGATGTCAGCACACGGCTTCTCCCTACGCATTTCATTACAATACGATGTTGTCCTGGGGCACCTAGTGGAAGGATATGGTCACCCACTTTGCCAGTGTGTTATGAAAGTTCAATAGGTCTGATTTGCCATCTGCTCGCAATCCTTGGAGGAAAAGGTCCTGGTTGGGTATTAGCCACAGGCGATTCAGCTTATGCTAGCTGGTAAGTGCGGTATTCATGTGGTGGTGGACAAACACTGTGTGTCAGTGTAATTCACTATCATTACGAGGAGGATTCCTATCCAATGAATATAGGCACCTTTGCCTGCACAGGTGGTGTGATGTTTCTATATGCTACCCGCTGAGAATTTCTTTTTTAGCCTATATCAGTTCTTGTGGACTATAAATATCGCTAAATAGAGTCATATATCACTGTTATATATATATATATGTTACGAGTATGTAATGGACTATCATTAATACCAACATACAAATTATTTATCACTGGTTTATATGGTATTTGCATATTAGTTTTTTCTTTGTCAAAATTGGTAATTTATTAGTCGAGAGAGTGCAGCTCTATTAATTTCTACTCTTTTCCTTCTGTGTATATCTCACAGCAGAGTTGCTGCTTTTTAGAAATAATTAGATTACAGCACAGGTTTTTTCTTTTACATTAACCATATAGATGGACCATCCACTCTGTGGCTAATGACACACTGCACTTTGTAACAAGGTGAGCAATAAATGCAGGATCCAGTGCCTGAAGCAAATATTACAGGCCAGTTCCCAAGGAATCACACTTAGGGCCTATTAAACAGCTGCAGCTTAGTGCGTAGGCAGCTGTCCGCATTTACCGTAAGTGCATCACACAGTTTTTTTTATATTTTATTTTTTATTATTATTTTATTATTATTATTGTTTTTGTGCCAACTTAATTTGAAGTGCACAAAGTGACCCTTCATTCATGGCACCTCACCGTAGCCCAGTGCATTGTGGTTACCGTGCAGTGACATGCAGGGCCATCCAGTGAGGTGTGATATTATATAAACATGTTGCATTAAATCGCACATCTCTGGAATGCAGAGAAACACTATGTTCTGGTGTGAACATGACAGAGAAACCTATTGTTTTCTGTATGTCAAAGCAATTACCTGTGTTTATCCATGAGGATAAATGTAGGTAACTGTACATAGGCCCTGAGGGGTATCGATCCATAAACTGAAAGATGGCTCAGGGCAATAAGCAGTCCAATCTTGAAAGAAGCGCCAGAAGAAAAAAGGAAAGGGTAAAGAGAAAAATCAAAGTGGGTATGGTTATATGTGCATACATTTAGGGTGGCCTAAGCTCTTTTTTGTCATTGCTAATCACCTAAAAGGTAGCCTGCACATAACCATGGTCTATGAATAAAAGCCCTGCGTCTTGTACTGTACGATTAAAGAATATGTAAACTCAACATTCCATGTTCCTGATATGCGCCTGCTGTACCATGTACTTGTATAAAAATGTGCCCTGCTCTCTTTGCATTGCTTCCTTTGTATGAAATACCTATTATTCCTGCCAGTCCCTCTATTTACCTATCAAACACAGGCCAAACTAGGCAGGAGAGAACAACGTGGTCAGTTATCTGGCTGCTTTGAGAACTCAGCCTGCTCTCCTCCAATGCATAGACCTGTCCTAACACGACCCCCCCCCCCCCCCCCCCCCATGGCACAGCCACTCACTGGGAAGACCAGTGGGCTGCTGCTTCTCTTCCCCCAGCTCTTATGCAGCTGAGAACAGAGATTATGTGATCACTTCTAAACATATTTTTACAAGGTGAAGGTTTACATACACCTTACACGCTGGCTTTTGGCAAGATCTTGGATAAGATGAGTTTCCTTAGTCTTTTGAGAAGAGGCTTTAGCACAATGCATGGCTGACTTTTCAGAGGATCTGGGAACTTCAGCCTTTCCAGAATATTAGCAGAAGGCATGTCATGTCACCCTAGCCTAGATGCCGCAGATGGAGGCCAGGGTGTAAAGCAAGTATGCTTTTCACATTTTATTATCTAACTTTAAATAGTTTAAATAGTAGATGGGGGATCTACAGAATAAGTGAAACCTACATTTTCAAAAGAAATGATTTAATAAGATAAATGTTAATAAACAAAATACATGGGTGATGGCCCTGTGTGTACATTGTCTTGCAAAAGTAGTCTCCCCCTTGGCTTTTTACCTATTTTGTTACATTACAGTCTTTAGTTCAATGTTTTTTTAATCTGAATTATATGTGATGGATCAGAACACAATAGTCTAAGTTGGTGAAGTAAAATTAAAAATATATACATAAAACTATTTTTCAGAAATAAAAAAATTATAATAATTGGCATGTGCGTATGCAACTGGTGCTCTGGTGCAACCAATTACCTTCAGAAGTCACATAATTAGTAAAATGATGTCCACCTGTGTGCAATCTAAGTGTCACGTGATCTGTCATTACATATACACACCTTTTTGAAAGGCCCCAGAGGCTGAAACACCTAAGCAAGAGGCACCACTAACCAAAAACTGCCATGAAGACCAAGGAACTCTCCAAACAATTAAGGGACAATGTTGTTGAGAAGTACAAGTCAGGGTTAGGTTATAAAAAAATATCCAAATCTTTGATTATCCCTAGGAGCACCATCAAATCTATCTTAATCAAATGGAAAGAACATGGCACAACAGAAAACCTGCCAAGAGACAGCCGCACACCAAAACTCCTGGACCGGGCAAGGAGGGCATTAATCAGAGAGGCAGCACAGAGAGGTAAGGTAACCCTGGAGGAGCTGCAGAGTTCCACAGCAGAGACAGGAGTATCTGTACATATGACAATAAACCGTAAGCTGCATAGAGTTGGGCTTTATGTCAGAGTGGCCAGAAGAAAGCCATTACTATCAGCAAAAAACAAAATGGCACTATTGAGTTTGTGAAAAGGCAGGTGGGAGACTCCGAAAATTAATGGAGGAAGGTGCTCTGGTCTGATGAGACTAAAATTAAACTTTTTGGCCATCATAGAAAACGCTATATCTGGCGCAAACCCAACACATCACCCAAAGACCAGCATCTCCACAGTGAAAAATGGTGGGGGCAGCATCATGCTGTGGGGATGTTTGTCAGCAGTCAAGACTGGGAAACTGGTCAGAGTTGAAGGATAGATGGGTGGTGCTAAATACAGGGATATTCTTGAGCAAAACCTGTACCACTTTGTGTGTGATTTGAGGCTAGGACGGAGGTGCACCTTCCAGCGGGACAATGACCCCCAAACACACTGCTAAAGCAACACTTAAGTGGTTTAAGGGGAAACATGTAAATGTGTTGGAATGGCCTAGCCAAAGCCCAGACCTCAATCCAATAGAAAATCTGTGGTCAGACTTGAAGATTGCTGTTCACAAGCTCAAACCATCCAACTTGAAGGAGCTGGAGTAGTTTTGCAAGGAGGAATGGGCAAAAATCCCAGTGGTAAGATGTAGCAAGCTCATAGAGACTTATCCAAAGAGACTTGGAGCGGTGATAGCCGCAAAAGGTGGGTCTACAAAGTATAGACTTTAGGGGGGTGAATAGTTATGCACATTTACTTTTTCTGTTATTTTGTCCTATTTGTTGTTTGCTTCACAATAAATAAATAAAAATCTTCAAACTCGTGGGCATGTTCTGTAAATTAAATTATGCAAATCCTCAAACAATTCATGTTAATTCCAGGTTGTGAGGCAACAAAATGCCAAGAGGGTGAATAATCTTGAAAGGCACTGTACTGTGCAATGTAAGCCAAGTCAAAACGAAAATAATGGTAAAACTTAGCAGGTTTCAGAATGGACAGACGTCCTATCACCCATCATTCTTGGTGAGACACCTGCTCATCTATAACTTGCAGTGTGACCAACAATTTTTTTTTTTCTTTTTTAATATTGTTTATTTTTCTCTGTAGTTATCTTTACACATTTGAAAATCTACTTCTAAGAAAAATTCCACATGCTCTGTGTAAGAAAATAAAACATTTTAAAGATCAACCACTACTACCACTTCCCCACAGAAATATGTTTTCCTTTCCCAATCTTCTCTGCAAGAGAGAGGGGAAGGCATGCATATGCTTTATTTTAATTTACAACTTCCTACCGTTCGCACGTACTGCATACCAAACAATAAGCTGCTTTCAGGAAAGGACTTTAAAAAAATCAGAGCCTATATACATAAAAGGAAAAAAAGCATGTACAGATGTAGACTGCGGCTTGAGAGCTATTTATGCTGTATCAGAAGACTAAACCAAACTCTGGCTGGGCCGTAAACTAAACCCACGCCCCAAATGAGGTGCCAAGCCACAAAAAGCATTTGCGTCAACTGGGAATCTAAGGAAAAGAAGGGATTCTAATTATAGGTCCTGGAAGAGGAAACCCAGAATGATTAGGAGTTTAGGCGCTGCGGTATGTTTATCTGGGAGCTTCCTCTCTCTTTCTCTCCTGCTCACTTGCTCTTCCAGGCTGGGTCTGATAGATGAGGCTTGGCTTAGAAGGTGGGATTACATCGCCTGGTGGTACAGAGAATTCTTTACTAGGAATTTTAACTTAAAGCTGATTAAGAAGGCAGCAAGTCTTTTGAAATAGGCGTCAGATGGTTAGCCCAAAAGAGCAAATTAAAGAGTGCAGCATACAGTCTGGGTAGCCACTAAGAATGTTGGAAAGCTCTAGTGGCAGAAAATGGTCACAAGATCGTATTTACAACACCTATCATGCCACATGTCTGAATATATCAGAGGCAGTTGTGCTATTCCCCCTACACTTTTAGGCAAGTAAAGGCAAAATGTAGCCTTTAATTGGGGTATCCTTTAACATTACCTTCCTTTCTTACAATTGCTTCATTGTTTATAGTGAGTTACTGCAGTCAAACACTTGGACATTTTTTCCGGCTGGATACCATTTTAACAATCACTGGCTCAATTTTTAAGAGCAGAGTTAGAATTTGATGTCATTGAAAACAGGAACATGAAAACAATTTGTGGCTGACAAATTATATGAATGTGAATCATTGATCACTGTGGATTTTGGTCATAGAAAAAAACAACCTCTGGATACATTTTTTGTATGAAAACCGCTAACCAGCTACATATTGCTTAACCATTAACATTAAAAGATACCCACCCCTATAATTGATGGCACAAGGTAGGCATCAGGCATACTGTCTGGTTGCATAATTTCAAGATGCTTTATTACTTTGGCATGGCTTACAAAAAACATTTTCTTTTGTTGTGCATTTCTGGGACCCACTACAGAAAAAACTGGACAGATATAAATTGCTGTTTGCTTTATTGCTTTACAGAGAATCTGAGAACCAACAAGTATATACTGTTTAGTTATGTGCCATACAACCCCTCAAGCGCTTTTTTTTTTTGTTTTCTTTGTACAGATAGAAAGATTTCACACAGCTTTTCAGATTTTGAACTCGCTGCAACCTACTTAATGTATTTTCAGCATTTCAGTATTTTTTTTAACAAATTTCCACAGGTGGAAAACAATTAAGATGGCTAAGCAACTGTTTATGCAAGATTTGTGTTTGCAAAATATTCTGGGCAAACAAGGCTTGGGCATATCGGGTAGTGAAGGAGCTTGCCTGCCCCTCCTCTTGCCTTACAGGAGGCAGCGCATCATAGGGCCAATACAAATTAAAGGGGGGTGTAGGCTCGGATACTACCCAGATGTGGCCAAACTTCACCTGTTCAGAACAGCTTTAGTTCAGTCAACCATTCAGAGGTGAAATTGAGTTTCTGCTGGTATGTTTGGGCACCTCTGGGTGTCTGCACTTTATGCATGGTAGCGGTTATCTCTTTTTAAGTAACAAGTTACTCTAAATCCCCATACACACAGGCATAATTTCGGGTTTGCCTGTTCAAAAAAAAAAAACGTCCGACATTCTGCCCGTGTAAATGTCTGTCTGTCTGACAGAAGCCGGCTTCTGTCTGACGTGCATGCTGGAAATCAAACAGCTGATCAACTCCTGATAAGTGCTCTAAGCCAATGGTAGAGAGCTCTGATCGGAGTGTTCTGGTGGGGCAATCTACCTGTCAGAACACAACAGCTCAGAGGGGGAGATCGCTGAACTAGCCTCAGATGGTTAGTGCAGCGGCTCCGACCAGAGCTGAGGTTTTTTTTTTCATTCAACCCGTGGGGTTGAACGAAAAAAAAACTAAAGCCTGGTACACACTACAGTTTTTTCTCTGCAACTCTGTGGGTTTCACGAAAAAACTGACAGCTCTGGTCGGGAGCGGCTGTACTAAACATGTGTTCTGACAGGGGGGCGGCCCCCCCGCTAGAACATTCCGATCAGCGCTCTCTGCCATTGGCTGAGAGCGCTGATCAGGAGTTGGTCAGCTGGTCAGCTGCTGGTTGTCCAGCATGCACATCTGGCCGGAAGCCAGCCGAAAAGCCGGCTTCTGTTGGACAGATCGACTTACGCATGGACTTACACATCCCGACATTCTGCCCTTGTGTAAGCTTTTTAAGAAACAACAGTTGTCAGGCTTCAATTATAATTCTACCAGTTGGTCTGCTTTCCGGGTGGGCTTGGAGCTATTGTTCTTCACTGAATCAGACCTAATATGATCCCACAGTAGAACAAAAGATCATCATATACAATAGCTCACAAAAGTGAGTACACCCCTCATTTTTGTAAATATTTTATTATATCTTTTCATGTGACTACACTGAAAAAATTACACTTTTCTACAATGTAAAGTAGTGAGTGTACAGCTTGTATAACAGTGCAAATTTGCTGTCCCCTCAAAATAACTCAGTCATTAAAATGTCCAAATTGGGCCCAAAGTGTCAATATTTTGTGTGGCCACCATTAATTTCCAGCTCTGCCTTAACCCTCTTGGACATGGAGTTCACTAGAGCTTCAAAGTTTGCCACTGGAGTCCTCTTCCACTCCTCCATGAAGACATCACAGAGCTGGTGGATGTTAGAGACTTTGTGCTCCTCCACTTTCCATTTAAGTTTCCTCATCAGATGCTCAATATGGTTTAGGTCTGGAGACATGCTTGGCCAGTCCATCACCTTTACCCTCAGCTTCTTTAGCAAGGCAGAGGTCGTCTTGGAGTTGTGTTCAAGGTCGTTATGTTAGAATACTGACCTGCGGCCCAATCTTCAAAGGGAGGGATCCCGCTCTGCATCAGTATGTCACAGTACATGTTGGCATTCATGGTTCCCTCAATGAACTGTAGTTCCCCAGTGTCCGCAGCACTCATGCAGCCCCAGACCATGACACTCCAGCCACCATGCTTGACTGTAGGCAAGACACACTTGTCTTTGTACTCATTATCTTCTGACGCTGAGCATGTGCACTCAACTTCTTTGGTCGACCATGGTGAGGCCTGTTTTGAGTGGAACCTGTCCTGTTAAACCGCTGTATGGTCTTGGCCACTGTTCTGCAGCTCAGTTTCTGGGTATTGGCCATCTTCTTATAAACTAAGCCATCTTTATGAAGAGCAATAATTATTTTTTTTTCAGATCCACAGCGAGTTCTTTGCCATGAGGTGCCATGTTGAACTTCGAGTGACCTGTATGAGAGAGTGGGATGTACTCACGTTTGTTGTCAGTGGTTTATACATTAATGGCTGTGTGTTGAGTTATTTTAAGGGTAGAGAAAATGTACACTGTTATACAAGCTGTACACTCACTACATTGTAGCAACGTGTCATTTCTTCAGTGCTGTCACATGAAAAGATATAACAAAATATATACAAAAATGTGAGGAGTGTACTCACTTTTGTGAGATACTGTATACTACAATACTTTGTGCTGGCTGTCAATAGAAACAATCTTACAGGCTATATTAAATGTTTAGAGCAAAAATGGAAATACACCAACATATGTGCACCTCTTATAAAATATGCCTTAAAAAGAGTGGGTTTAATATAAGTTTTTTTACGTATGTAGTACAATGAGTACAAACATGACTTTTATTTTAAACTGTTAAAGTTAAAATACTACAGAATAAATGTAAAAGACTTACATATACAGCATAAAACACATAAAAATAATTGTTAATGCTTTTAAACATTTTTTACTTTAAAAAGCAGGGAGGCCAAACAGATCACGGTAAAAGATCAAAGCACTACGATTCACTGGCTGTCCTGTCTAGTTCCCAGAAGAATGAAGCCTGCCCTCAAGGCTGGTATCACTGCACACTATCAAGATAAGAAAATGAAGGCAGGAGTTTATAAACAAGTGCTTTTGAGCATTCAGCTTCAAATGAAAAATGATATGTAGAAGTTCAATATTGTATATATCCTGGAAAAAAGTCAGTCTGGGCAAATGTGTGTTTTGGATAAATGACTTTGAATCCATTTATATATTTTTAACACATTCAAAACCTTTTAAATCGCTGTCTCCGTGGGTTAATTGTTTTTTGTAATAATGCTCAACAGATTACAAAAATGCAAAAATATAAAAAAAAACACACACTAGAACAGAGAAGAAGCAGGATGACTTTAGACAATAATGTATGTAATATGTTCCATTGCTTAAAACTCTTGAGTAAGTAGTGTGTAACAAAATTGTAAAACATTAATTTAAATGTACAATATGTGGAACATAATAAATTATATTAACTTCAAAAGGGTAAAGTACAAAACGGCTTTGGGAAATGTTCTATATTTTGAACTCTTAAAGTGTTTGTTCCCCTAGAAAAAAAAAATGGATCCTGTTCCTTTAAAGCATGAATAGCAGCACAGTGCTTGTACTTTGTAATTTGGCCCCCTGTAACACCTGAAACACCAGGCTAATCCTGTCTGGTTCTGCCCTCCCCTTTGTAAACTGGCCATGGTTTATCATGGCTGCTGAGCCCTGACACTGTGCTCAGTTTACGTGCCTCTGTCATCCGCTGTGTATCCCATCCTCTCCCCCCTGCACGTGACCAGCCGGCTCTCTCCTCCTCCCATCCTGAATCTCGGCTGCACCCGCTGCAGTTGTCAGGCTGAGAGAGGAGAGAGACGGCCGGTCACGTGAGCGAAGATTGGCGCTCTGAAATCCTTTATATAGCTGCATTTTTTCTCTTCAAATTTGTTTATTATTTTTTAAATATAAAACAAAGATTGACAAATTGCATACATACAAGGATAATGGTACAATATTCAAAATAGCAATAAAGCTAAGCATATTGATTTATGAACAGGATGAGTACATAACAATGTAAAAATGTAACGAGTAGAACAATGAATAAACCAATAAAGTATTACATCAAAAGCATTAGGAAATTCCATCAAAAGTAAAAAGTAAGCTAGCAACTATTGGTTCATTTTGCAAGAGCAGTAATAAGGAGATCAATCTAATAGGTATATTTTTTTTTTATAAAAAGAGTTAATGTGTATATAAGTACCACACAATATTAAAAGAAAGGTAGAAAACAAAGAATAGGAGTAGATAGAGAGAAGAGGGTAGAAAAAAAGGGGGGAGGGAATGGGGGGGGGGGGGGGGGGTTACAAGTGGTGATGTGATCCCAAATGAATAGAAATTATAGTCATGGCAAATAGAGTAAAATTACCAAGGCAATAATAGTGTGTCATCAAAGTCTGGAGATAAACAATGCTTAACCCAAGGAAGCCAGTTTTTCTCAAATTGACCAATTTGATCTCTTTCGATAGCTTCCATTTTAGCATGAATAAGAGCTTTATTAGTTGTCTATGGTTTCATCTAGAATTAATTATTTTGTTTTCCATGCCTTAGCAGTGGTTTGTTTTGCGGCTGTTAGGAGCTGTAAAAGAAGGCGAGATTCTGTGTGATCCCATCAGGATTCAGGTTTAATAGGGCTGCAGCAGGATTAAAGCTGTATAGGTGTATCAAAGATTTTGGAGGCTAAGTCAAAAACTGCCTTCCAAAATTTTTGGCCAATCCCACTAAATATGAAGTTGAGTGCCAGACTCTGAATGGCCATAAGGGGGAACCAGTGTTAGTACTAGCTAAAATTTGCTTATATAGAAAGGAAGCAAGTCGTCTAGCAAGAGGGTCAGCTGCATTTTTTTTTAAATAGGCACAGACACAGGGGCAGATTACATTAAAGTGGTTGTAAAGTCTAAATTTTGACTTTTACCTACAGGCAAGCCTATAATGAGGCTTACCTGTAGGTAAAAAAAAAATATCTCCTAAACCTGTACGGTTTAGGAGATATTCCCTGTGCAATGCGCCGCTGACTGCAGCGGCGCATGCGCACGGGGGATTCTCGGCTGAAAGGCCAGCAGAATCCGAACCCTGCCGGGATGAAGTCTCCCGTGCGCATGCGCGGGAGTGACGACATCGCGGCTCCAGCCACTCACAGCGCTGGAGTCGCGATACCCGGAAGACACGCCGAGGCAACATGTCAGCGACCTCGGCGTGGACCAGGTAAGTTACCGATGCCTCGTTCTAAGGTAAGTATTTCATAATGAGCTAGTAAGCGGTGCATACTAGCTCATTATGCCTTTTCCCTTACAGGTGTATATAAAATAAAATAAATGTCAGAGGGTTTACTTCCGCTTTAATAAACAGAGTATAATGTGAATTGCGAACTGTAGATTAACAATCCCTTTAAGTTTCTAACTCACATTTCTAAATGCAAGAAATATTGTTCAACCACTTGTTTTACCCCTTTCATGACCCAGGCCATTTTTTTGCTTATAAGCACTGTGCAACTTTTCCTGGCAATTGTTTGGTCATGCAACACTGTATCCAAATAAAATTTATATAATTTTTTCACACAAATAGAGCTTTCTTTTGGTGCAATTTAATCACTACTGGATTTTTTATTTTTTGCTACAAATTACAACATTTAAAAAAAAAAAAAAAAACATTTTCTTAGTTTCAGCTATGAAATTTTGCAAACAAATTATCCTTTTTGATAAATATAAGCCAAAATGTAGTCTGCTACATTTCTTTGATAAAAATAACCCCAATCAGTGTATATTATTTAGTCTTTGCGAAAGTTATAAAGTCTACCATATATAGTATATAGCAGGGGTATTGAATTAAAATGTAATCTGTCCAACAGGTAAAATTCTCTTACAGCAGAGGTCTGACCCGCCATTTTTTTTTTAGCCCTCTACTCCTATATCCTACCTATGCTGTGCCTCCCACACCGAATCCAGAAATTTTCTATAGCTTTGCTATTATAATAACAGCCATGGAGACTGGGGGAAAAATGTGACTCCTAAATGGCGTGACCATGGGTCCGGATGGAACAGTGTCCGCCATTTAGTGATGCCTGGTATATATATATATATATATATATATATTTTAAAATTGATCAGGCCTGATGTACTGACAGCCATCTAATATCTTGACAGGACAGTACTAATACTCCCCAAAAGGCCCCTTTTTGGAAATTAGACAGTCCAAGGTATTTAGTAAGAGGCATAGCGAGTTTTTTGTCAATATTTTAGAAAATTACGAAATTAAATGTTGTTTTATATATATTGTCACCAGTGCAGTACAGGGTCATCATATGACTGGTGTGAACATGATCAGGGATATTGACTGCTGACAGTATGCAAAAAATAAATTAATCAATTAAATATGGCCTAACGCCACGCAGAGTATGGTAACATGTTCCTTCCAGTGTACTTATGTAATTATAAAGTCTGATTTTTCATTATTGTATTGTATGTTCTTCAGGATATGGAAGCTATGTATTGTTCAGAGTCAATGACAAAGTCTTTAATCTGTTCTGTGAAAAACTTGAATAAAAATTATTGAAACATAAAAAAAAAAAAAATTAAATGCACTTTTTATTTTATTTTTTTTATTTTTATTTTTCATTTTTTTTACATCCTGTCATCAGAGAAGTTTAGTATCACCATAGTGACATTGTACTAGTCTAGGGGGGCGGGGTGATCAGGGTTTTTTTTTTTTTACACAGTGATAATTACAGTTATAAGCAATAGTCAACCTGTCAAGGCTTTCCATTCATGACAGCTTGCTGACTGTTGCTGTGATTGGCCACAGTTAATCACATGGTACAGGGTGCTGTTCTTGACCCAGGTACCAGGTGATAGCTGTGGGCCAATCTCAGCATCACAACAGTAGGCAAGCTGTTCTTGAATAAAAGCCATTAATGACAGTTTGCTTACCTAAAATCATCGGTATGACTGGTCATAAAGATCACGATACCCCCGCCACTCACAGCGGGGCACAGTATGGAGCACTTTAATCTGCTGTGTCCACTGGACACAACGGTCACAGTATTGCACTGCAGCGCACCCCAGGGGGGCGCACATGTGCAAGGCAACGTATCAGTACGTTGCCTAGCCTGTAGCTGTTGCCCATATGCAGTAAATGTTTCTGTGGGCGGGGAGCAGGTGGTTAAAGTGTACATCCATGCATTATCCAAAGCATGTCCCAGCATGTTTTTTTTTTTCTAGTTGTTCCTGTAGCTAGAAGTAGCTTTTATTAATCCCAGTGACATCATCAGCAGGCTTGTAAACTCTTGCAGGGGCAATACTGGGTGCTCAATTCCTATTGATGCCCCAAACCGCCCAACTTAACCCATCCCCTGAATTACCAATTACCTTTTCCTTAGACACAGTTTGGGAGCAGGCATCAAGGTAGAAACATTTATTGAAATACCCTTTTCGCTACACACAGTCAGGACAGCACTGTTTTTCTGAGAAATAAATTAATGCATGCATGTTTAGTGAGACAGAGAAGGTTGGAGATCTGTAGTCCAGCTGGCAGGGACGACAACACTGGTTAGGATTTCAGTGCAGAAAAAGCACTGTGTTGTCAGCCCGAAACAGGAAATTAGAAGTGCACTGTATTTCTGGCAGACAAACTAGTATTGTTCTGTACTTGCAGTGTTTTTTTTATTTTTTCCACATTTGCATTTATAATGATCACTGTTATAAGTCACTTTTCAACCACGACATGAAATTACTGGCAAAGGTAATGTCACTCTGATAGCACCCTATAATTGGCACCCTCTTACATAGTGTATGAGGGTGCCAACCATAGTACCAAGTGGGGTTTATAAAAATAGACAGGCCCAAGATAACATGCGCAAAGTTATGCATTTGTTGCATGTGATCCACACACATAGAATCCTGACCTATTTTCTTTCTCTTGATATATGCAAAGCTTTTTGACTCCCGTCTCCTGGCCATACTTGAAATATATTCTGACACATTGGGGCTTTTGATGCACTATGAAGGATATAAATAAGAGATGTGGAGCTAGAGGAACTAGGCAGGGCTGCCCTCTGTCACCCTGCTATTCGTAGTTGAGCCCCTTGTCCAGTTTATCTGTGAAGATAAGGATATACAATGCGGTTAAAAAGTATTTGCCCCCTTTCTGATTTTTTTCTTTGCATATTTGTCACACTTAAATGACTCAGATCAAACAGATATTATTACAGAAAGGTAACCCAAGTAAATAAAAAATTCAATTTTTAAATGATAGTTTCATTTATTAAGGCAAAAAAGCTGTCTAAACCTGCCTGGCTTTATGTAAAAAAGTAATTTCCCCCTAAACCTAATTGTAGTATATTGTGTCTAATGTGTGTATGTATGTGTGTATACATGTGTGTATATATATGTATATATATATATATATATATATATATGTATATATATATATATATATATATATATATGTGTATATATGTTATATATATATTTATTATATGTAGTGTTTTTATTTAGGCATTCTAAAGACAAGGTTATTCTAGGCAGACCGCTTTAGTAGCCGTTATCTAATTGCGCATATTAAAAGAGGGTTTGTTGGTCAAAGGACAAATGGCCAGACCAGAATTACTCCACATATGAAAGGGAACAGATAATGATTATCTTAATCTAATCAGTATTCACACATATCAAAGGGGGAATATGCAAGAATGTAAATTGGGGCAGCTTTATAATTACAACTATTCACAGCGTGGGGTTGTCTCCGGTCACTCTGAAAGACCGGGGCAGATCAAAGCATTTAATGGAAACGCCTAATCAAATTGCTCAGACATTCAGTGTGTGTGGGGGGGATATAACAGGACGTTCAATCTGTTTAGAAGTGTGTGTTCTTACGAAGGCACCCAAGAGTCACATGGTTCCATGGGGCTCTAAATATTACTAGCACTGTCGTGATATGAACTCTGTTGGATTTTTGTCATCTGTAAGACTGTTCTGTTTTGGAAGTCAATAAAATCTCTCTCTGGGAGAATTGGGTTTTGCTGCGGAGACAATACTTTTAATAACTATATTCCATCTACGAGGAAGGAACGAATATATTAGATCACTACATTGGTGCCGTTCAAGAGACCAGAAGAGCATTTTCAGGACTTAGTAACAGGAGTCGTTGGTGACAATAATCCGGTCTGGTGGTGACATAAGAAAATCTGATCTACAAAATTTAACAAGTTTTAAAGACCAGAATTGTTCTCTGGAGACTGGATCTTACAATCTGTGTGGTGACAGAAGGCCGTGAGGACCCAGGAAGGAAGTTCTAGGAAACCTAACAATTGGTAAGTGTGCCTTGTTCATTATTTTCTAAATATAATTTTTTTTCTCATTGTATTTTTTACAATGGCTTTGGCTGTGTCTAGTGGGGACAATAGTACTAAGGGAGAGGATGTGAATATATGGCTGTTAAATTATATAAAAAGTCATGGGGGGCCTTACGAGATTCCCCAAGAATATAGACAGTCATGGGATTTAATGAAATGCTTTTTATCTGATAGTGTCTTTGATAAGAAAACAAAACAAAAGAAACGTAAGGGTATCATTATTCAGGGACTACTGTCTTGTTGTACAGAATTAATAGGGGAGGTTAAAGAAAAAAAGCAGAAAATTCTGGAACAGGCTCAGAGATATGAGGAAAAGGAGAAAGGGTTGAATGAGAGGATATCAGATCTCAGGTTACATGCTATCACTACTGGGGAGGCACTGATTGAAAAGGCTAAATTATGTGATGATTTAAGGCGGGTCAATGAGGAATTGTCAGTAAAAATACAAATTGTTGAGAAACAGTTGGAGGAGTGTAAACATGCTGCTAACATTGCTTTTGATAAATTGGCAGAAAAATCAAGTTACCCAGATCAAAATGATACCTCTATAAAGCTTGATACCAAAGATTATAAGCCAATATATCCCTGGGGTGATTTACATGCAGCCCCATGCATACCAGCAGCTCCTACCACTACAACAACTGTATTGAACACTGACGATTCAAGTGAAATTAAATTGATCACAAAACAACTAAAGCCACAGGAGATGGAAGCTATTATAAGAGAGATAGGTCAGGTACCCCGCTATGATGTAAATAGGTTCATGAAATGGTTTTGTGATTTGCAGAGAGTCAGAGACACATACAACTTGAATATTGAGGACCTAGCTAGAATTTTGCAGAAAAGTATAGGCAATGGATTATGGGCACGGGTTTTGCAAAATTGTGGCCAGCGTCATAAAACTAAGGATGTTTTAAAGGAATTATTGAAAGCATTGTATGGTGCGACGACATATGTGTGCTTGTCAGGAAAAATTAAGCAAATGAAGAATGAATGCCCATATGAACTTGCAGATAGAATTAGCAGTGTGATGGAAAATGTCATGACTGGGAATCCTGGTTTTGAACGTGGTGGTTTGGTTCATAGGTCAATGTTATTAGAAGCATTGGATGGTGATGTCAGGGAAGGCATTTTATCTGTTACACCTGATCCTAGTGATTATAGTGATATCTTGGTAAGAGCGGATAATTTGTGGAGGAGAAAGTGTAGAGAAGACAGTCTTGCGGTTGATGCAGCTAGAATTTTTAGAGTCGAGGGGCAGCAAAATAGAGATGATTTAGGACCATGGAGAGGAAGATCTTATAACAATTCAGGTAGTTACAGGAGGCCAGAATCCAGAGAAAAACCTAGTAAACAGCCTTGGGTGCCGTTTAGTGAAATGAGAAGTGAAAGAGATCGTTTGCAGGAGGAGCTATATAAAATACAGGAAGAAATGAAAAGAATAAAAGCAGGAGGGGTCAAAGTAGCAGCAGTAGGAAAGGAAAGTGCTGTGTCCCCCTCTACCAGTCATTGTTAGGGGTTCCGAGCCCCCCACGCCCCTTCTTGCCGATTCTTAACCGATTTAACATTAGATTCCTGGGGGCGGCCCACTGTTGATGTAACATTAGGGGGAACTCGTGTAAATGCGCTGTTAGATAGTGGGGCAGCTATTAGTTTTAGTAAATCAGTTGTCCCTGGAAATGAGAAAATTAAAATAACAGGTGTCACTGGACATTCCATTGAAGCTCCTTTTGTGCGTGGTGTTGAGATGCAAATAGGGGGAGAAAAGTGGGAGTGTGACGTTGTTTGTGAAAATCAGGACATAATTGGTGCTGATGTCTGTGTACAGCAGGGTTTGGTGATTGATCTTGCAAACATGAAGTTGTGGATAATGTCGGAAAATGACGGATTGGGTCATGTGTGGCATCCTCCCATGGAATTAGTAACAGCAGCAGTGAAGCCCGTTGGTGTGTTACATGGAGATTGGGATCCCTGTTGGGATAGTCTGATGGGTGAATTTGAAGACATAATGGCTAAACATAAACAAGATTGTGGTAGGATGAATACAATGATTTTATTGGAAGGATTTGATCCTGCACCTGTTAAGCAATACCCAGTTCCGAAAGAGGCCATTAAACCTATAACAGAAGCGATAAAACAATTGGAGGCGCAAGGTACATTAA